>JBBCBC010000007.1:2522842-3206247 GCA_037126765.1 Stenogyne calaminthoides
AATGAAGTTGTCATCTTGGATCGCCCATCCTCGGCTTAGCTAGAGAAAGATTGTTGTTGAGCTGAAGATCAAGGTGATACCAAGCCCTCCTTCCTCTTCAGACAATTTTCCCTACCAACTAATGGACCTCTTTTTCTCATCCTTCTCGACCCCACGTAAATCCAATTGTTCTCCCCTTCCATTCTCCCGATAATATTATCCGATTTTCAAACACGCCATCAACACGGAATGGATCGCACTACGCATCTCACCAACGCCATTTACCCGCCAGATGACCTCTACTTTTCCAATCTTTGATCTTTGACACTCTGCTCACCAACTCCTAAACGTGACCGACCCGCCCACCTCCCGAATCCCTAAATACAGAGCATGTTTATCCACCCGTAAATGACTCCTCGGCCTGCCCACTCCCTCGGTCAAAAGCACCCCACCACTGAACATAATATGGATTTTCAAGTTGATGGCTTCCTCGACCCTTCATACATCACAAAATCTCCTTCACCCTTCTTAGCTTTCCTCCTTTGTTTTCCTACCAAAAACAAGTGTATCATCCAAAAAAAACAAATAGCTTTGAGACCACGGGTGCTCTCCTACAAATTCTCACCCCGAAGACCCAGCTTTCCACTCCCTCCTTATCATTAATTGAAAGAGCCTCTCAGACAAAAAACAAGAACAAATATGGTGACAAGAGGGTCCCTGACGGAGACCACGAAGTGAGCAAAAACATGGAAAGGCTCTCCGTTAATCGAACCGAAAAGGACACCCGATCGAACACATCTCATAATAAGCTCAACAATCCTGCCCAAATCCGATTTCAACATTACCCCCTCCAAAAATCCCACTCCACTCGATCATACGCGCACTCATATCGAATTTAAAGCAAAAGTGCCCCTATTTACCGCCTTATTATTCTTCATAAAATGGAAAATCTCAAAAGGCCAACAATGCATTGCTCCGTAATCAACCTACCCGGGACAAAAAGCCGGCCTTGACAAGGATCAATAATCTCAGTAAAAAACTTTCATCCTATTCTACATGACTTTTGGTAACCAATTTAAAAAATCACATTACACAAGCTAATAGAATAATCGAGAAGAAGTCTAGGTTTCTTTAATCCTTTGGGTATCAACGAGATGTAATTATACATCTTGTCGGATCAGCTTCATCATTAAGAACACAGGAGACACCAGTGGACAGACTCACCCACAACACCCCAAATTTTTGAGAAAGAAAATAGTGCATACCATCCAGCCCTCGGGGCTTTAGTAGACGATCTGCGTGCAAGAGTCTCGCCAACTTCCTCATCCGTGAATGGTTGGGATAACGAAAAATCGATGTCTCCGTGAGCCCTTTTTCCGACAAATTGAAAGTGCCTCCATCATATTAGGGAATCCTTTGCCAGCATGCCGGTAAAAGTAATCCATGCAAACACCTTTACACTTCACTCTCTTCCACAAACCCCCCCATTTAAAATCAACAACCCTATCTATCAATTTTGCTTCTTTCTCCCCTTGCTATTTTAGAAAAAATGGTATTTATCTCCCTCCTCTTCCAACTAACCTCGATCCAGAACCAAAACAACTCTTTTCCTTTCGTGAAGAGGGCGCAATTTTATTTTCAATGCCCTCGAGTCACGCCCTTATCAGCAGCAACTTATGTAACCGCCCAACTCTTCCCTTCACATCGAATGATTTGTTTTGCAATCCCAAATTGTTTACTATACCCGCACCAAAGGCCGCCCCACACCCTTGTATGTCCATCAATACACCGGTCGCCCACATAACCGAGGCCCTACCACGATCGAAACAACGTCTCAAAATGAAACCTCGCCCCATTTCTTCACCTCCCCTTGGCCCCCACAAGACACCGCCTCCAACTCCACAAGTAAAGCGGCGGTGTCGGATAAAACCCAGTCAAATGAAGAGACCCTCACCCGTGGAAAACGCTATGACCAAGAACTAGCTGCCACTACTCCCGATCCAACCTCTCCTGCAGCCGCCTCTGCCCTGGGCTATTCGGGTTCAAGTGAATTCAGGTCCCACAAATCCTGCATCACGGGTCCACACCTCCAAACAATCTCAAACGCTAAGATCCGTCCCCATGTTCTCCTAGGCCCTCCCTCGCTTCTCATATAAAATTTATATAAGATCTCATTAAAATCTCCCATACACATCCACTTGGAGTGAATCAACATCCCTTTAAGATGTTTTAAAAATTTCATGTCCCATTTGTTCCCTGGGCTCTCTCAAACCCATACACCCCCCGTAAACCGCCACTAATTTCACACTCCACCACTCGATCAATATGGTTCTTTGAATAAGACTCCACCTCCATCCGAAACTCCCTCTTCCCACAACCTAAACCACCAAACCTACCCCCTCACACCCCACAATCCACCCCAAAACAACAATCAAAACCTAACTTTTCTTGCCACCCCCATAATTCACCGTGAAATAACCCCGTCTCACAAGAAGGCGAAGTTGGGAACTTTAGAAAGAATCTCTTTCTTCAACAACGAACTTTCTCCGAGGGTTCCCAAGCCCGCATTCCCATCCTATACAACTCATTGATCCTGCCAGGTTGCATCCACCGCCCAACCTCTCGCCGCATTCATTTATTTTTCGGAACGCCAACTTATCCACCACAATCGACTCCTCCTCCATCAACGCGATCGTGGCCCCCTCTTCCTTAGTGTTGAGGAAATTAGTTGTTTTATCTCATTTATTAATTTTGAAAACTAATTCCAGTGATAAAAAAAATTAGTAAAGCTGACTTATCTTAAAAAATATACACAAATGGTAAAAGTATTGCTTAGAATTAGTAAACCTCCTAATGATAACTTAAAAGTATTTTAAAGATATTTTAAAAATTAGTAAGCAATTGGGGAAAGAGATATTTTAAAGATAACTTTGATCGACTTGTCGGGGAAAACCGCTTGTTGATCCGGAGAATTTCTTTAAGCATGAACAGAGTATTCACCAATACTGGGACATCGAGTTCCTTCCATAGAATGTGGTTCATGGGATGGCCTCGCACAAGAATATGATTTCATATAAAATTGTAGCATTTCTTGAGAGTGTAAAACAAAAACTCCGCTTCCCTTGCTAAAGAAATGACATGGCGATTTTCAATTGGTTGTAATATAAGGTCGAAAAGGAAGCTACATATTTAACTTTTAACATAAAAATAATATGAAATGAAGCAATGCTACGACATTTATTCTTTAAAATATTTTCTTTCCCACACCTCCTAACAATAGGAAATTTTAATATAAAAATTAAAGCAAAGGGCCAACTGTTTTAAAAACTTTTCTATAAAATATAATAGCAATGGTCAATTGTTGCTGAATTGTTTCCCTTTTCGTGCGAATTAGAAGAAAATTCAATAGCAAGGACTCTTCCTTGCTATTAAGGAGAGATAGAAATAAGATAAAATAGCAAGAACTTTTTTAGCTTGCTATTGAACAAATGCATATTTTGTATTGTATTAACATTTTTTTAAGCTAAAGTATTAATTCAAATGTATTTTTTTTAAAATATTTATCACTATAAAAAAAATTCTTTATATTGCAAAACTATTTTTTCCCTTTCTTTTCAAGTTTGAAATTTATTTATTTTTATTTATTCATTATTTATAATTTTTAAATAATTTGTCCATTAATTTCATCCTAATCAAAATTATGAAAAAATAAAATTTTCGTATAGCATTAATTGCATTTATACATATATAATTAGAGATGTTAAAGATAAATATTAAGATAATTTTGTTGAAATAGTAAATTAATAAAATCAAGGTAACTTGTAAAAATAAATTCAAAATACTTTGACAATTTAATTATGATTATAAACTAACTAAAATTTAATAATACTAATCAAATTTGTAAATATAAGCTCACGACTTACACTTTTTTTTAAATAAACTTTTTAAAATTATATAATATTTAGCAAAGGTAAATAACATTTAACTAGAATATTTAGCAATAAATTATCTAATATTTAGTAGAGTTAAATATATATATGTTTCAAGTTAGATAATTATTACAAATAAAGCACCATATTAAAAGACTAACGATCATGCCCGATCTGCATCACCACTGTAGAGGATGTGGCGCGTCACGATCCGGGAGTTTAGCCAAAATTTCTTTCATCAATCTCTCGAAGTTCTTGATTCTCCGACGAAATCTGGCTATTTTGATATAAGATTGACGTTCCACATCAAATCGAGCATTCATGGACTCTTAATGTCTTCGAATGCATTCTCGATGGACTCAGACGTCAAATGTACGTCTCAGATTTGACATCCGGCTCCCGTTCATTTTGTAACCTAGTGCTTCTAGAATAAATGGTTAGAAACACCGATGACCTTACCGTTCTTGGGCCCACTATTGCCTTTGGCCCAAAGATTCCCGTCCACGATGTTCCCATTCAGCCGGGTTTGTCTCGTGGGCCTATTAAGCGTGCATAGCCGCTAATTTTTCATACCGCTCTATTCATTTAAAACAATTAGACAAAAAAATGCAAGTAACAATAACTTTCTATAATTTATGATCTGAACAAATATTTTCTCAAATTCTAGGCTTATCCACTTGGGTGCCTCCGAAATTGCACTCTCGAATCGACTTGACTTGAACAATTGGCACCATCAACACCTTTCCTCTTTTTACGCTTTTTCCCTTTCTTTCCTAACCACTATATGTGTGGCTTTAAAGTTTCCAATTGTAAGCACATTTGTTGTAGATGAATTCACCCGACTTAAAAAAATATCATCGTCCCATAATATAAAAATAGATATCATGAAGCTTATGCACAAATTGAATCAAATGTTTTTAATCATGATCATACATGAAGAGTCGAGTCGAAGAAGATAATGACATCATAGCAGCTTATTTTCACTTAGAATCATTATTCAATAATGAAATCGGACTCAAAATTTCGAAACATCAAAGCATCATAAATCGTACATTTGACGGACTCATTTAAATTTCCCAAAAAATGATCAACCGCCAAGAAAATAACAAACTAGCATCTTAAACTTCAATCGAGAGATCAAATATACAATGGACAGTGTAAATTTAAGTTATAATACAGATCATGATGAAATATAACATTTTGCACCACTGAACACTATTAATAACTTAATTTAAAAACTATGAAAATTAAAGCATAATATTTAAAAGAAATCAAATTTACCAGCTTGTTATCTCGGCGTAACATACTCATTGATCCTCCCGTAAAAGTCGCAGTGGCCCTTTTCTCCACCTGCCCCTCCTCATTACGAACAACACCTCGATTCTTGGAATGTCTTAAATCATCTTCTTGAACCTCAGGTTTTTCCCAATATTGAACAAGGCGGTAATATCTAGCAATTGAACACCACTTATGTCTTTTCTTATGATCTTTCCAAGTTCGTTTTGCACTTGCTATCATATTGCCAAAACAAGAGCAATTCACCTTTTCCCAAACTTGAACTATCTCCTTGTCCTTAGTTGAGTCCCATCGAAATCTCATCTACATTTTTAAACATAATTTATAAGTACTTAAAAGAATTATTTGATGAAACACAATAGTATGTGAAACAATTCAACTTACAATTTAAATCCTTGCCATAAGATGTCTCCGGTTTGCCTTGAGACTTGTTCCCCACCATTATCACCTTTATATTGTGCACGAAGAGTCTTTACTTCGCCTTGTTGATATATCCGCTCAAACTTTACCTCACCAATTGCTTGACTCCACAGAAGCACGTCCTCAAAAAGCGATCTTGTTCAGCGTTGGTTTAGTAGAACCACGACCATCAAACACACCATGATCAACATAATCTCCCTCGAAGGTCCTCTTCCTCCTAAACATAATTTCGATGCAGGTGGATCATGACACGTGGAGGGCCGAAAGGTTTATCTTCGAGGATGAGCTAACTCTCCAATAGACATGTCTAATGTGTCCTTTACATTTGACATACCAACATTAACATGTGATGAGTGAGCTCTATCCCAACATCTACTCTCGGGTAAGGAATGGTCCCCCGTAAATCCATTCACTTGGTGGAAGCTTGGTCTAGCGAGATGTGCCCTCGCCCATCAAAGATATATGGGGGATGTCGACCAAACCGTCCAAATAACTGAGTGGATAAGCCAGCGCCTGATAAGAGATCTCGAAAAGAGGGAGCCGGGTAAGAAGCGGCATTGTAGGGCATCCTCGTTAACTGATGCTCTTGACTTCCAGAAACCTCGGGGATGATGTCATGGAGACATCCTGAAACATGTTGTTCACCCGGGACGATGAATTTGTGTCGAAGTCGCGCCCCCACGCCGTGTCCCGTTCCAACGTTGTTTTTCATGCATTTTTCGGTTGGGAAAAATTGAGAAATTAATATTACATAAAAAAAAGATTATAAGACAAAGCAGTGAATACTCTTATAACACTTTTAGATGCTACGAGAAGATTTTACTATGGTTTAACACCATCAGTAATTATTTTATTAGGACTATACCAGCTGCTTGTAAACTTTAATATAGCCAATTTTAGCCAATCTAAATAAACTTTAATATGTCAACAACCCTACATCAAGCACTGGAGCAGATATATCACATATGTAAAGCAGAGTAGTGATAATGATATTTCCTGCCCCCTATGATGCTTTGAATCTGAAAATTACAATCTCATCTCATGTTACAAATTACACCTGTCCTGCCCCTATGATGCTTTGAATCTGAAATTAAACATTTTCTGGGAATAAAACTCTTGGAATGAATTTCAATTATATTCTACTACAAACCAAATAAAACTCTCAATATGAATTTCAATTATATTCTACTACAACCAAATAAAAATGGCGTTAATAATAAATAAATTAGTGATGGAATGGAAGGATTTGGGAATGAATATATGGAATATAGGCATAACGTCGGAGGGGCACAATGGTGTAGCTGGAGCGGGCGGCCAAGGCGCGGCGAGAAGGGGATAGGGTTTTACCGTTTTAATTTTATTTATTTTTACCATTTGTATTATTATTGGTATTTCCATTTTTATAAAACATCTAGGAGGGTTTACTAATTCCCCAAGCGCTTCCATTAAGTATTGCTTAAAATATCTCTTTTCCCCAAGCGCTTGCTACAATTTTTAAAGTATTGCTTAAAAATATCTTTAAAGTATCTTTAAAATATCTTTAAAATATCTCTTGTGCGTAACTCGTCTTCCTTGGTTGTTATTCACTCCAATGTCGAGATCTCTGAAGTTGATGTACGCGGCTCTTGGGGATTCGGAAACATAAGGAGTCATGTAATTATAAACCCTCCAAACCCAGTCGATGTACCTCTCCGAATTTTTGAGGCTCGTCTTCTTGCCAAATCGCAAAACTAGCGATCTTGTACAAGTTACCAGCTCTGTGAGGAAATGGAATAGTGGATTCAGAAATTTCATTCATTCTTCCTCCGTATGGGACGAAGTAGAGCTGAGCCAGTTCGCCTTCTGGTTCGTTATATAATCTCCAGATTCCTTCAAACCCGGACTCCGGAATGGGTTTTTGAACATAGTCTGTTTTTCCTTTAAAATAATATTCCATAGGTTGAGTTCTTTTCAACAAAGGTTCGGGTGATTCTATGGGGTATTTGGCAAAAAAAAATAGGACGGATTGGATCCAGCTCATTTCCGTAGCAGTCTTCTCTTACCAATCCCAACTCAGGGAACTCTTCTTGCATCAACGGAAGTAATCTGTCGACCCCACCAAGAAAAAGAGAAAATAGAAGCACTAATTGTATTGAATTCAACCTTCCCGCAAAGATACCTATGTACAAATGTTTGTCGATTCTAGGAGCCACGTATTGCCAGCGGTGAATAATTTGAGTTGCATTTTGCTCAGAGGTCCTGCTTATTCTGAAAACGGTCACTCTTTCTGGAACATCAACCAGTTGTAACTTCCATGCAACAATTATGCCGGCTGGCACCTCCACCACCTCTAATCGCCCAGAACAGATCCTCACCCATTGATTTTCTCTCGAGAATTCTGCCATTAACGTAAACTATTCTTGCATCAATTACATGATCGGCAGCCAAGCCATATTTTCTCATCATTGTGCCGTAGCCTCCTCCACTGATGTGCCCTCCACGCCAACAAGTGGGCAATACCCGGCCGGAAACCCTAGAGTCGGGCTTTTCTCCATGATCCTGTAATATAAAGAGCCAAGGGTTGCACCCACCTTCAACCCACGCAGTTTTAAGCCTCAGCATCGACTGAAATCTCACTGAGGTTGATCAAATCAACAATCACAAATGGGACATTTGATACAGAAGAAAGTCCCTCGTGTCATGCCCCCACTTCGAGTTCTAATTTCCAAGTGGATTTTCTTAGAGCAGTATAGCATAGGCTGGATTTAGGATTCGTGTTTTGGGGTTATTATAACTTGTGGTTGAGGGGTAGAATCTGACTTGAATCTTAAATTCCACATGGGGGAATCGCAGGATAGAAGAATAAGAGGAGTTTTTGGGGGTATAAACAATGTCGAAAATGGAAGAGTTGTGGAATTCTTGAGAAAGACAATCGAGAAAATCATCGTGTTCATCGGCAGAAGCTGCGGATGAGCATGAAAAGAAGTACAAGAACAATACAAATGTTTGTTATATTGATCATTAGAGAGATGTTTAGTTTTGTGTTTTGGTGATTTTAAATACACATACTTAAATATGAAAGTTCTTGGCAAATCTTTGCTAATTAAGGATTTATGTGGATTAAAATTAACATCAAAAGTGAAGCTTTGGGGGACAAAGAGGGAGTGCTAGGGAACCTTTGACAGTATTTATTTTTTATTTGCAATTCTTTTTACAATGTTAACTTTCATATTTTATTTCATACATAACTATTTTCAATCACATATTTTACTTAAATATATCAAATAGAAAATAGAAATACACCATATAGGAAAATTTGCTAGCAATTAAGTAGAGTAGTTTTTTTTTATAATGTTAACTTTCATTTTTTGTATTATACATATTAATTGTTTTTCAATCACATATTTTACTTGAATATATCAAATAGTACTACACCATGTGAGAGACAGACTCATATTGGCTCCATATAGAAAAAATTCTTGCGTGAGATGGTCTAATCATGTTGGAATGGTTACACAAAAAAGTCATTCTCAAATTATGTTTTGATAGCATTAAGTAGATTAAGAGTCTTACTAAACACACCTCAAAATCCTCTTAACACACCCCATCATTTTTAAGATAAAAATAGATATATATAAAATGACTAATTTACCCTATGAGATACTATTTTGTCTTTTCTTTTAAGTTTTATTTATTTTGATTTTAGTCCTCTAAGTTTTTTTCACTTTGAAATTGATCATTTACTTTTTGTAAGTCTAGTTTTTAAAACTATTATAATTGGAAAAATAATTAAAAAATTTGAAAAAATAAATTAAAATATAAAAATAATAAAAAAATAACTATATCTTTAAAAAGAATTAAATAAAAAAAATCAAATAAGCAAAAATTGTAAAAAAAGATCTGAAAAAAATTAAATTAAATTTTAAAATATTATTAAATCTTCAAAATAAGTAAATTAATAAAAAATCAAATAGTAATTAAAACTAAATAATATATTCAAATAAAATAAATCTTCAAAATTAATTTAATTAAATTGTTTTTTTTCAGATTTTATTTAGTTTTACTGATTTTTTTAATCTTGATTATTTTTTAGATTTATTTTTAAAAAAATATTTTACATATTTCATTTAATTTTCTCTATTTTTAAATTTAAATATTTTTAAAAAATTTGTTTACTTTTTTAATGTTTTTATTTTTGTATTTAGCTTTTTTATGATTTTGAGAATTTTTTTTTTCTAATTAAGTTTTTAATTTATTTATGTTGAAATAATTTAGTTGAATTTTTTGTAATATATTTCTGATTTTATATAAAATTTTTAAGAATGTTTTCATAAAAAATTAATGAATACAAAAGAATTAAATGATTGTTTTTAGGAGAGAAATGTTCATGAGAAAAGGAGAGATAGGAAAGTGTTGTTTTGTATTTTGATAGAGGAAGGATATAATAGGGAAAAAAATTGGGTGTATTTAGTAATACATGTTAATTTTTTAAATTTTATTGGGGTGTGCTTAACAAATGGGGTGTGTTTAGTGGCACTCAGAGATTAATTTTTCTTACAATGTTAACTTTTTATATTTTGTTTCATACATTTTTCAATCACATGTTTTACTTAAATATAAATAGAACTACAACATATAGGAAAAAATTTTATGAGTCGATCCCCTAATCGAACAATGGTTCCCATTATTCCATTATGTTATGTATTTACCGTAAAATAGTACAAAGCCAGACCTACTCTATATGATAATAATTAATTTCTTATTATTAAATTTTGTATTAATTATTAATTTACTTTCATACTTAAATTTTTTTTTTATATAATTTATTTTGTGCCCTCCCCCGAAATTGATACTGCCATCTGCTCACGATATGACTCATCCAACCCCGTATCATAAATCTAAAATGGCTCACCAGGCTTTGTATCACAAACCAAAAAAAATCCTCTTTTGGCTCAGTAAGAGAATCAATGTCCGACTCAATATCATAAATTGTTGTAGATGGAAGTAAGTTATGTCCGTAATTACCGATTGAGAGGCGGAAGAGAAATATTCTTAAATAAGTTTCATAAAATTTCATACAATAGGTTTGTGGGAGTCTTAAGGGCGGGTGGATGGTGTAAGGGACCAACTATTCGAATCATTTAAGGTCCTACAATTATTTGAATAGAATAAAAATTAGCCACCAAACATGGCTAGAAAAATAAATAAAAAACAAGAGACCAACTCATATTGTTGTTGGCTGGTGGTTATTGACTTATTTGGAATTTGCTCTTGCCCATAGAATCAGGGGCCCAGTTTCTAATTAAATATAAATATATAAGTCATTACAAACTAATCAGATTAATTTATATTTTAGACCATTAATTTAAAAATATTATCTTCTGTAGTACAATTCAAAGATTAAAGCTAAATTAGTATGCAATTCCTTCAAATAAGTTGAAATCCAGATAGTTGATTTGTCTTTGACTAGGTCTTAGGCATGCACCTGGTGCCACAGACCGCTCCTCATAGTGCATTTTAGAAGCGCATAAACTTGTTATGTTAAAAATTGTGACTTTTTATACGTAAAAGTGCAACTGTTAATATGAGAACATATTTGCATCTTCTTCGCTTGGAATAGTTGCACGTTTCTGTTTTGTATAGTTGCACGCTTCTAAAATGCCTATGAGTGCAGTGCACCCGTGCACATGAGACCCACTTCTTTGTCTTAATATATATTTTCCGTGATTTTACTTTTTCCTCCTGCGAGTAATATTATAATGTTACCGTATGATAGAATATTATATCGAAAGTGTTAGTTAACTTTTTATTTTTTAGATAATCAATTAATACAATAGTTTTTAACATAATCAATTATAATAATTCCTTCTACTATCGAAAGCACATGGTGACATCATTTTATCTCATTATAGAGCGGAATCGTAATTCACCACAAGAGGGGACCACCCATAATCGCAACTTCGAATAATAACCATGAATCGATGCAAGAACCCCCACAAGAGGGTGACCACCACAAAATTGAATAAATATTCTCTCTCTCCATGTTTCAAGCCCAAGACTTTAAAAATGCCTCTCAAGTAGTGAATCCTCAAACCACTTGAGCTATCCACACTTGACAATTAGTTAACTTATTTTGACATTGTGCTTATGAAACATAAATTGGAAGTGAAGACTCGATACTTTTTTTTATGAATTTTTGTTTCATCTAAAAGTTCAAGAGATGCATAATTAATTCGTTTATTTAATTTTCCTCAACACCACTCATGCGAAATGAAATGAGTAAGACACTAAACACCATTTTGTATTTAATGTCTAATCCAAAGAAATTATATGCACACTAGCTTGTATGAGACGGTCTCAAAGTGATACGATCATAATTTAACGGGCATGGACGTTTTAACACTTTGAAAGGGGTGGTGTTGATTTGTGTTAGAATGTATCCCTATCATGTATGAGAAAGTCTCGTAGAGTTTTTATCAAGAAATTAATTTTAACAATACAACTGATCTCAGATGGTATTGCTGGCCGGAAAGTCGTTTGAACATAGGGGGTACGTGAAAATAGAAAAAGATTTACAACGAATTTGATCTTTCTTTTCCTCTAGAGTGGAGTAAGACTTTTTTTTGGAGATTAAAGGACTAAAGATGGGAGATTTGAATTTGCTTCAAATTCTTTAATGAAAAATATTCATCAGAATTTTCTGCCCTTGATGTTCATTTCCCCTAAGAGGGCTTATAAATAGCACCCTATATATGCATCTATTATTCCACAAACACAAATTAATTTTCCCCAAAATCATGAAGACTCCTAGCATATTTGCACTTACATTTCATCCTTCTTCTAATAATTCCGTGCTCATCTGCAGATGATCACGAGGATTTTCTCGAATGTCTTGCTGAAAAATTCCATAACTACTCCTCCATTTCCAACCTTGCTTTCACCCCAAGAAACTCGTCTTACTCTTCCGTCCTGCTCTTCTCCCTTTGGAATCTCAGATTCACGTCGCGCTCTACCCGTAAACCCCAAGTTATTATAACCCCGACCAAGAATCCCAAATTCGAATATCATACACTGCGCCGAAGAAAATGACATAGAAATTAGAACTCGAAGTGGGGGGTATGACTTTGAGGGACTGTCTTCTGTATCAAAAGTCCAGTTTGTGATCATTGATTTGACTGCTTAGTGAAATAAAAGTTGATGTTGAGGCGAAAACTGCATGGGTTGGAGCTGGTGCAACCATTGGCTCTTTGTATTACAGGATCGCTGAGAAAAGCCCCATTCTGGGGTTTCCCGCCAGTTTTTGCCCAACCGTTGGTGTGGGTGGACACTTCAGTGGAGGAGGCTACGGCGCGTTGATGAGAAAATATGGTCTTGCTGCAGACAATGTGATCGATGCAAGAATAGTGGACGTTAATGGCAGAATTCTCGATAGAAAATCAATGGGTGAGGATCTGTTCTGGGCGATTAGAGGCGGTGGAGGTGCCAGCTTTGGAGTAATAGTGTCCTGGAAGGTACAACTGGTGGATGTTCCGGAAAGAGTCACTTTTTTCTCAGTCCATCGGACTTTGCAACAAAAATGCGACTCAACTCGCTCATCGGTGGCAGTACGTCGCTCCAAGAATGGACAAAGATATCGTTTTATTTATCCAAGCAGGACGGACGAGTTACCTTACAGGAATCGAAGATTCCAGCCAAGATAGAAGGAACATTTCAATTGGTGCTAGCTTTCGCTCACTTTACCTTGGGGGAGTCGACCGATTACTTCCATTGATGCAAGAAAATTTTCCTGAGTTAGGTCTGGTGAGAGAAGACTGTATCGAAATGAGCTGGATCCAGTCCATCCTGCAATTTGAGGGATTTCCCATAGAATCACGCGAAATTTTGCTCAACAGGACGCAGACCAAAACATACATGAAAGCAAAATCAAATTATGTGCAGAATCCCATTCCTGAGAATGGGATTGAAGACATTTGAGATTTTATTATGAACCAGAAGCCAAGGATTCAACAGTCATTTTTATCCCGTCAGACGGTGGAAGAATGGCTGAAATTTCTGAATCGGCCATTCCTTTTCCTCATAGAGCAGGTAACTTGTACTTATTGGCTAATATGGTATTATGGCAAGAAGATAATGCTCAAAATACAGAGAGGTACATAAGTTGGAGTAGGGAGACTTTACAGTTACCTGACTCCTTATGTTTCAAACTTCGCCGAGCCTCGTACTTGAATTACAGAGATCTTGACATCGGAGTAAATAACGATGAAGGAAAGACGAGCTATGCACAAGCAAGCGTTTGGGGCATGAAATATTTCAAGAACAATTTCGAAAGGCTTGTTCGTGTGAAAACCGTAGTGGATCCAGAAAATTTCTTCAGGCACGAACAGAGCATTCCACCTCTACAGACAAATGAAGGAGATAATT
The DNA here is from genome assembly GCA_037126765.1 of Stenogyne calaminthoides. Lineage (NCBI taxonomy): Eukaryota > Viridiplantae > Streptophyta > Magnoliopsida > Lamiales > Lamiaceae > Stenogyne > Stenogyne calaminthoides. The sequence goes on from JBBCBC010000007.1 coordinate 2,536,867, forward strand.
AAGATATATTATTGAGGTTAATACTATTTTATTTGCAATTAAGCCTATTTTTTTTATGAATAAGGTATTGTAATAGCCATTTGGTGTGACAATAGAAGTTGAAATAAAGTATTACTATTCTTAATTTGAGAAGTGATCGCCTGGGTTTCTGTACATAATCTGATTTCGTTTTGGTCCTGAGTTCGAATTTCGCTGAAAACAATTCTATCCATATTAAATTGTCCAATAAATGGGCCCCCTCACCAGTTAGTGTTAGGGAAATAATATAAACATATTAATTTCATCACAAATCTACAAGCAAAAGGTTCACATAACATTGATTTTTATTTATGGAATTAGGCAAATTGCATTATTTCAAGGCCCTTCTAATTATATCCTACGATAAATGGCCTAATCTCATGTCCCACAACTCAAAATCATGCATATTGCTAAAAAATTACATCAATTTATAACATAAAAAATAACATGCATAATGAAGAAATCCTAGTCCCCTTTTTCAATGCAGTGGTGGAATGCTCTGTTCGTTCCTGAAAAAATTCAGCGGATCAACTACCGTTTTCACCCGAACAAGACGATCAAAATTGTCTTTAAAATATTTCTTGCCCCAAATGCTTGCTCGTGTGTAACTTGTCTTCCCTCCGATGTTATTCACTCCAATATCGAGATCTCTGTAATTTATGTACGTCGCTCTGGGGGACTTCGACACGTACGGAGTCATGTAACTGTGGACCCTCCTTGTCCAACTTATGTACTTGTCCGAATTTTGTGCCTCGTCTTCTTTCCAATAGGCGAGACAAGTGAATTCGAACAAGTTACCTGCCCTGTGAGGAAACGGAATGGCGGATTCAGATATTTTATCCATTCTTCCACCGTATGGCATCAATTGCACCTCTGCTTCTTCAGCTTCAGCCTCGTAAAAAAAAATCCAGAGGCCTTGGAATACAGATTCAGGAATCGGTTTCTGCACGTAATCTGATTTCCCCTTCACGTATCGTAAGTTGAGGTTTGTCCTGTTCAGTAAAACTTCAGTAGCTGAATTTATTGGGAATCCTCCGACGTACAATACGGATTGAATCCAGCTCATTTCGGTGCAGTCTTCTCGTACCAAACCCAACTCGGGGAACTTCTCTAACATCAATGGGAGTAATATGTCGACCCCGCCAAGAAAAATCGAAATAAACGAAGCATTAACTGTCCTGTTCTCTCTGTTTTGGCTGGAACTCCCCTGTTTTAATATTACAGTGAGGAACAAATCCATGTCCAATTTAGGTGCAACGTACTGCCAGCGATGAACGAGTCGAGTCGCATTTTGTTCCAGTGTTTTCACAATCGTGAAAACAGTGACTCTTTCTGGAACATCAACCAGTTGTAGCTTCCAGGCAACGATTACACCGAAGCTGGCCCCACCACCGCCTCTGATCGCCCAGAACAGATCCTCGCCCATTGACTTTCTGTCGAGAATTTTTCCATCAACGTTGACTATTCTTGCATCGATAATATTATCTGCAGCTAAGCCGTATTTCCTATGCAATGTGCCGTGGCCTCCTCCACTGATTTGCCCACCAGAACCGACAGACGGGCAACCGCCTGCAGGAAAGCCCAGAGTCGGGCTTTTTTCAGCGATCCTGTAATATATAGATCCAAGCGTAGCACCAGCTTCGACCCACGCGGTTTTCTCCTCTGTATTAACTGTTACATCACTAAGTTTGATCAAATCAATGATCACAAACGGGGTTTGTGCTACGAAAGACAGTCCCTCGAAGTCATGGCCACCACTTCGAGTTCTGATCTCTACGTCGCTTTTCTTGGCGCAGTGTATGATAGGTGGGATTTGGGATTCGTGTTCTGGGGTTATAATTGCTTGCGGTTTAAGGGTGGAGTTTGTGGCGAATCTGAGATTCCAGATGGAAAATCGAAGGACGGAATTGTAAGATGAGGTTCTCGGGGTGTAGATGTTCTGGCTGGACAGACATTCAAGAATTTCGTCGTGATTATGAGCAAAAGCTGCAGAATTGAATGAGTAGATGATGATAATTAGAAATATGAGAGTGGAAGTGCTTGGAATTTTCATGATAATTGAGAAATTGATGATTTTTGTTGGGTGATCTTTTTTTATTTTTTTTAATTTAAAGGTGGAATGTGAAAGCTTGAATGAGATGTGAGAATAATATATTGGAAATACAGTTAATTTCACTATATGTGTTTCAGTTGTATATCAAGATTCAATATTGGAGATGAAAGATTTGTTTGGAAACCTTTTTTTTTTCCCAAAAGTCAAGCAGATTAAAGTAGTTCAAGAAATATGGATACTGAAGATTCAAAGTCAATACTATAATCGTTTTGAATCTTCTTTCCATGGTATTACATTAGATATGTGGTCACCCTGCTTTATTGTGACTTGTAATTGGTTCTATTTAATAAAATTGAGTAAAATTCATTTGTTTTCCCTCGTGGGACCTCACGATTTTGGTCTCAATACTTACCACTTTGATTATGTAAGAATTTTTTTCATGCAGTTTTGGTCCTTATGTTACAGAATCCGTTAAGTTCAAATACACTTTTGATCTCAAACCTTGTCCTGTGGGATCAAAACTGCAGATGACTTTAATGAAAAACGTAACGGTAAAACCAAAATTACATGAAAAAAAATTTTGGGATCACAGTGGTGGGTGTTGAGACCAAAATCGTGAGGTCTCATGTCCTGTGGGACCAAAAATGAATTTAACTCTAATAAAATATGCTGATATTATTACAGCTTCAATATTGAAAGGCTTTGGTCGAATTCTTATAACCGGGGAGGAGGTAATTTATAAAACCCAGATTTGGGTCTCCATATGAATATCCACATATATAAATTTATTATTATATATCATAAATGTAAAATTCAATGAAATAATTAGTTTATATTGCTATCAAATGTTAAGGAATGCTATTTTGCAAATAATATTAGTTGCTGAAATCCAGCAATGAGTCATTGGGTTTAAAAACAGAAAAAAGTTGACTATAATGGTACATGCAACGATTTGCACTCTACGGCCTTTTATTCTTCAAAGAATAAAAAAATTAGGAAAACCTAGCATAAATATTTTCTAAACGACTGGAGATTCTAGATGATTTATATGTTGACTAGCCTATGATTCATATATTTACCTTGACTATTCGCCTACGTAGATGTTTAAATTCTATATGATCTGAATATTAAGAGTTGACTGTAAATGCATCAAAGAGTCAATATTCCACTAAACTTTGTTCATCGTATAAAACTAATCTTTATTACATTCACTCAGTAATACCATTAGTCTTAAAAACTATTACTACATATAATTCAATGTGTTTCTGTGCATCAAATGTTATGGTATTAGTTTATATGAGTAATGGTATCACTGAATGAATATTATGGTATTATTAAATGAGTATAATAGTATTATTGAGTGAATCTAAATTCATACGGAGTTTGCCTTCTAAATTTATTACATTACCGGCAAAAAACTGATGTTATTACATTCATTAAGTAATACCATTACTCTTATAAATTATTACCACATACGGTTCAATGTGTTTTTGTGTATTAAATTTTATGGTATTAGTGTATATAAGTAATGATATTACTTAACGAATGTTATGGTATTACTAAATGGGTATAATAATATTATTGAATGAATCTAAATTCATACGGGGTTTGCCTTCTAAATTTATTACTACCTCACCGGCAAAATCAGACTATCATAACTGCTACAAACTAATATCAAACAATCAAATTACATAAACATAAATAAAGTTATGTTCAAGTATCCAATCATGTGTCAATGAATATATTCTAATCTCCCCTGTTTTGGTGCAGAGTCGGAATGCTCTGTTCGTTTCTAAAGAAATTCTTCGGATCAACAATGGTTTTCACACGTGCAAGCCGACGAAAATTCTTCTTCCCGAAATACTTTTCACCCCAAATGCTCGCTTGCGCATAACTCGCTTCCCCATTAACATTATTAACTCCGAGATCAAGATCTCTGTAATTGATGTACGCAGATCTCGGAGATTTCGCAACGAAAGTTGCCATATAACTGTAAAGCCTCCTTAGCCAATTGATATACCTATCTGGATTTTCCCCATTGTAGATTTGCCAGTACACCAAACTGTATATATTTCCACCTCTATGACTGTACGGAATGGCGGATGGAGAAATTTCCGCCATTCTGCCACCGTAGGGCGTCATGGCAAACTGCGCCATCGCGGCTTCTGGTTCGTAAAATTGTCTCCATATCCCTTCGAGTCCTTCTATGGGAATTGGCTTCTCTACGTAATCCGATTTTCCTTTGAAGTGTGCAAGAAATTGTTGAGTCTTGTTTAGAAGAATTTCGGGTGGTGTTTCGATGGGAAAACCCGCGAAATATAGAACGGATTCGATCCAGCTCACTTCGGTGCAGTCTTCTCTTACCAACCCTAACTCGGGGAAGCTTTCTTGCATCAAAGGAAGTAATTTGTCGATACGGCCGAGGTAGACCGAGCTGAACGAAGCTTGGACCGTCATGTTCCTCTCGTTCTGGGTTGAATTCACTCTACCGATAATGACCCTGACGAGCAAATCTTTGTCGAACGTATGTGCGATGGATTGCCAGCGGTGGATGACAAGAGTCGCATTTTGTTCCAAAGTCCTTTGTGGTGTGAAAACAGTGACTTTTTTCTGGAACATCAACCAGTTGTAACTTGTAAGCAAGAATTACACCAAAACTGGCCCCACAGCCACCTCTGATCGCCCAGAACAGATCTTCACCCATTGACTTTCTGTCGAGAATTTTTCCATCAACGTTGACTATTCTTGCATCGAGGACATGATCTGCAGCCATCCCGTATTTCCTAAGCAATACGCCGTAGCCTCCTCCACTGAGGTGCCCACCAACACCAACAGTCGGGCAAAGACCGGCAGGAAACCCTAAAATCGGGCTCTTTTCCGTGATCCTGTAATATAAGGTTCCAACATTCGCGCCAACTCCAACCCACGCGGTTTTCTCATCAACATCGACGGTTATTTCGCTAAATTTGATCAAATCGATTATCACAAACGGGACTTGTGCCACGTAGGATAGTCCCTCGAAGTCATGGCCGCCACTTCGAATTCTTATTTGCAAATCACTTTGTTTGGCGCAGTGTATGATAGGCGGTATCTGAGATTCGCGTTCCGGGGTTATAATTACCCGAGGTTTGGGAGTCGAGGGGAACGCGAATCTCAGATTCTGGATTAAGAATTCGAGGACGGAAGTGTAAGATGAGTTTTGTGGGGTGTAAACAAGGTTGGAAATTGAGGAGTAGTTGTGAAAATTTTCTGAGAGACATTCAAGAAAATAATCTGGCCCATCTGGAGAAGTTGCATATGAGCTTGAAAATATTAAAAGAAGAAAAAATGCAAGAGTTGAAATGCTTGGAGTTTTCATGATAGAAATAAATACTTTGTGTTTAGGATTGAAGATTGAGCTGTTCATATATATAATCTACCCATCTTGAAATACTGGAGATAAAGAAAGTTCGATTCTGTTTTAACCCTTTTTTACATATCTTGACTTTTGGTTAAGCTGTTTTAACCCTTTTGTACTTATCTTGACTTTTGGTTAAGAATGTCATTTACTTTTAATGCAACATTTAAAATAATACAAATTCTCTTGTGAAACTTGTTTATAGTATAAAAATAATACCATCATATTCATAGACAAACGTACATAGTGGCCAAGGGGGTCACTGGGCCCCCTGGCCCCACTTGAATTATATATATATATATATATATATATATATATATATATATATATATATATATATATAGGCAAGTTCAAGATAGGCGAGATAATTTGAATAATTTGAATATTGCCGCTTTAACACTTTAGAAGGAAAGGTATTGATTTTTATTAATTTGTACTCGCCTCATGATAAGAATCGCCTCATACAGATTTTTATCTTATAAATTATTTGTTGTTAACTTGATAAGGTTAGAGTTTTTGACTAATTTTAAAGTGTACCTTCTTATTCTATATAAATTTGCTTATTATCCTTCAGGTGGAGAAGAGAGAGCAAAGAGAAAGAAATAGGTATAATTCGACTTTTACGTATGTATATATAAATATATTTGACTCGGTTAATATAAAAAATTATGACAAAAAATATGTATAATTTTTGAATATATATACAAAATTTGAAAGTGCATTTAATTATGACAAAAATTTCATGATGAGACGGGTACAACTTAGCACAATCAACACTCACCTCTCCTAAAATGTTAAAGCGTCAATCATGAAATTACATTATGTCTCATCGTGAGACGGCCTCACGCTTTATTACAAAAGAGGCACGCTTTTGCATGAGACGGGACATAAATTTGGCATTGACGCTTTAATATTTTGGGAGGGTAGTGGGTTTGATTTGTGTTAAGTTGAACCCGCCTTTATCGTGAGACTGCCTCTCATATAAGTTTTTGTCTATTATAAATTGGACCCCCTCGATTTAAATTCACGGTCCGTCCCCATTATATTTATAAATTGATATCACGCCTTATAAACTAATATTAGTAGCATTTAATACTATGATCATAGAGTTGATAAGTGTAATGGTATTAGTTTGTAAGTATATTGGTATAAATTTCATACTATAAACAAGTTGCATCGAAGATTTACTCATAAAAAAATTGCAAACCAGAGTTTAATATATTTATATTTTATACTTTTTGACATGTAAATTGGTAATTGGGAAAATAACTTTTTTTTTGTACTATAACTTTTTTTCACTTTTTTTTTTTTGGACATGTTGATTTGTAACTTACACACTTTAGAATTTTTTGGATCTATTGACTTTTACATTTTGATTTTCGTCCTATAACTTACGTGGATCAAAACCAAAAAGTGGTAAAAATATGCAAGTTACAAGACAAAAATCATTTAAAAGTCAAAAGGATCAAAAATTTAAATGTGTATAAATCATAGGACGAAAATCAAAATGTAAAAAAAATAGGACCAAAGTTAAAAGTTATAGGACCAAAAAAACTTTTTTCCCGTGATAATTTTTTCTCTATGAAACCTTCTGCTGGGAGATGAAGGATCAACATTTCACATACAATATTAATTTGAATGGGAAGGTGCTGATAATTCATGGATTTAGCATATCAAGTAGTTTTTTTTTCTTTCTAAAATTCGTGAAAAAGCAAAATAGGAAAATTCACTCACAATTTGTTCTATTATAAAGACAAGTATATGTTATTATAAGAATAAGTATGTGTTACTATAAAGACAAATATATGTGATGATTCTTTTAACTAATTCAATGGTTTAATTTGGTGGTTTGAGTCTTTACTTAAGACAAATTGGTCACATGTCGAAAAAAAGAGAAGCTAGTAGGTAAAAAACCGAAAGGGAAGCAATAAAATAGATGAAGTGTGTTTTGTTCATACAATAATACATCTTTCTCTTTATAATAATATACATTTGTGTGTATATAGTAACATAATTTTTAATACTTTACAGATAAATATATATACCAAAAAAACAAGTATGTGGTATTTCTCCTTACAGTAACACGTACTTGTACTTACAGTAAAATATATCTATCCTTATAATAATACAAACCTTGAAGTGAGTTTTGTTATTTTTCCTTTGCACGACTTTTATAGAGAAATTTGTTTGACTCGATTCGACCTGCATATAATCCGCTCTTTTTCCTCTTTGTATTTATACACTTCTTCTTTTGATTTGTGAAATATTTTATATGAAAGTTTGTAACAAATTGTAGTGTGACATGATATAATTAATGTTAATGATATATAGGTAGATAATTTTAAATAAAAGATGAACTTTAACCACTTTTAAAATTGATATTATCTACAATAAAATATTTTTACCGTGCAATTAAACCGTAACTATCCCTTTATATTAGAACAATTGATTTTTATAATAAAGCATTTGTCATTGTCCTATCCAGATTGCATCTTCTGAAAAATTAATATCAATCTTTATTATGTATACTAAAATAATTAATGGAATATTTGTCATTGTCCTATCCAAATTGCTTTCTTCTGGAAAGTCGCAAACAATCTAGACTAATTGATTTTTCTTTGTAAAATTAATATATTTGGTTGACATTTTATAAGTACGTTGTTTATAAGCTTCAACAATTGAAGGCTTAGGTCGAATGACCAAGTCTCATATATATAATAGCGGAGATTTACTGATCAGTTGACAAGTTATATGACAGGGAGAGGATTATTTTATGTACATTATTTGAAATTATTAATTAACCAAGAAAAAATATATAATAAGATTACAAATGTCGCAGTAGATTTCAATAAGCAATGTCGGTGACGCTTTTATGTTTCACAAGTGCCGCAGTATTTTTAGGACAAAAAATTTAGGGGTTGTGTTGGAAATGCAGGACAATATGTTTTAAAATATGCAAATAGGATAATATGTTTTAAAATATGCAAATAGGATAATATGTTTTAAAATATGTAAATGTAGGACAATCGAGCCTTAATAAGCCCAGATCCAGTCGAAATGTCACGTGAGATTTGGACTTATCGGGCTCCAATGTTTTACATTTACAGATTTTAAAAACATATTATCTTATATTTACAAATTTTAAAACATGTTGTCCTACATTTACAAATTTTAAAATATATTATCCTACATTTCCCAACTCGTAAAATTATTGTCTATAAAACACAACTCCCTGGTTACCATCCTAAAAAAAACTTTATTCACACATTATCACTATTATGAAAATATTTTTTTAAAAACAATGCTTGCTCATGAACATAAAAAAGTAATAATGTCTATGTATAACAACAGTGATGAAGTTCACCGTGAACTCATATTGACATGAATTCCACTTATTCAATTATATAATGAATAAAATTAAACCTCAGTTAGACTGAACTTTTTTATAACGAATAAAATGACACCTCAATTGGGGGATATAATCTAAAAGTGTCCCATAACTTTTTACATTTAACAAAATAGTCCCCAAAAAAGTTTTGATGTACAAAATTGGTCCCAATTCTTCGCGAAGTGTCCACTTTCGTCTTAAATTCGTCGGAATTGATGAAATTACGCCATTTTTTATCATGCATTTCAGCCGAAAATCTTCAAATTGAATGCTCACATGTAAGGCGCATGACCAAAAAACGATATAGTTTCGTCAATTCCGACAAAATTTGGGTCGAAAATAGTGCAATTCACGTAAAATTAAAATAAATTTCGTACATTAAATTTTTTTTAAATCATTTTTTTTTAAAAAAAATAAAAAAATATGAGTTGGTATATTGTGAAACTTATTCACCGTGAAACTGATTTTTTTTTATAGACATACTCTTTAGTAATATAAGTCACACCCTTTAGTAATTTAAGTCACACCCTTCAGTTATCACTACGACACTCTTTGATATAATATAAATCACACTCTTCACTTTTATGAGTAATACTCTTTATAGTAAAACATCACACCCTTTACAGTAAAAAGTCACACTCTTTAATAATATAAGTCACACTTCTTAACCAAAAAAAAAAAATGGGTTTTAGATACGGTTTTAGGGACGAAAAAACCGTCTCAAAACCCTATTTGAGACGGATTTGAGACGGGTTTTTTTTCGTCCCTAAATCAGGCGTCTCAAGTTTAGAGACGATTTTTCAAATTTCCGTCTCAAATCTGGGACGGTTCAAACCGTCTCAAATCCATCCCAAATCTGAGACGGTTTGAACTGTCGACATTTGGCCCGGATCCACTCCATTTCGGGTCAAATATCCGTCTCGCTTTGATCTAAAATATCGCCTCAAAATTAATATTTTAAAAAAATGGGTAGAAATTTGAGACGGAAAAACCGCTCAAATTAAATAAATTTTTTTAAAAAATGGCTCGTGGTTTGAACTTTCATACCCGGTGGTCTGAGCGGGCGACGAACCACCCGAGCCATGAGCATGAACCTCTAACCACCGAACCACATTGTTTATAAGCCTTCTCGGGGCACCGCAAATTTCGCTCCCAATAGGGATCGGACCCGGATTGGTTGGGCGATAGGGCGGGCTCTCAAACACTCGGTCACTTGATTTCATTGGTTTAGTTTACAACTTTAATTGTATATGTACACAAAATAAATAATTTTAAAAAAAAATTGTATCAATTTCTATATATATATATATGCATTAATTCTACACCTTTTAAAATTGTAATTATTTTTTATTATTTTTAAATTCTAATTAAATTAAATTATATTATTTTAAAATATGTATTTTTAATTATCTTACCTCAAAATTTCAAATTCTCCTCCAATTTAAATTTATATTTTCTTTATTTATATAACCTTTATATATTATATATGCTAATTGATTTATTTTTTATATTAATTTCTACTTTAGTTATGTTATATTAGTTAAATCAAATTATAGCTAAAACTAAATTTATTTAATAAAAAAAATTAAATATGATACAATTTATTTATATAACCTTTATATAGTCGTAATTATTGCTGAAAATTTGAGATGGAAAAACCGTCTCAAATTTGTTCTAATTTGACACGGCCGAAACCGTCCCAAATTCCATTTTGAAAATTTGAGATGGAAAAATCGTCTCAAATAAGGCGGTCAAAATCGCGCACATTTTTTTGGGTTACAAACCGTCTCAAATCCGTCCCAAATTCGACCCGTATAATTGAAGACGGTTTTTTCCGTCCAAAATTGGTGTCCAAAGCGATGACGTTTTCTCAACGGTCAAATTTCCGTCTCAAATTGAGACGGTTTTGAATTCCGTCTCAAATTTGGTCAATTTTGACCGTTTGACTACTTTCGTCTCAAATCCGTCCTAAATTTCGTCTCAATCTGAATATTTTTTTTAAATGGAAATACTCACTTTATCACATAAAATATTAATAAACAACTTTTTTACCCCCAATTATTCATCATTTTATAACTTTATCACATAAAATACTAATAAACAACTCTTTCTACCCCAAAATTTTATCACTTTTTCTTAAAATCCGAGCACACAGTAACCATGCGGTTAACTATGGGACGGAGGGAGTAAGATTTAAAATTATGTTTGACCGCATAACTTAATTTAGCCTTTTCCCGTAAAAGATCTCAAGAAAATTGAGCTTTTAATTTAATCCCATAATTCGGTAATCTCAAAGTTGTGGGAATTTGTTTTTTTGGAAATGTGTAGCGTGGTGTTACACTGTTACTGGTGTATAATCAGCCTCGTAACGTTGCATTGTTTGTGGGGTCCCACCCAAAATAAAGTTGTACTTTAAATTCTTGCAATTTTGGGATAAAAATACAGTCAATTAAGTAGTTTATAAGATTATATTAAAAAACTTGGCTTTTTCGGTACCTTTGAGAAGCAAAATGTTATGGAACCAAATTAAATTTTAAGTCGATAGTAATAGTATTGTTACCAAAATCGACTTGAGGAGGTGTGGTTGTGGAACCAAACCCACAAAAAATCACACGTTCTAATAACTACATTGTAAACAATTAAATTTCTTCAATTAAAACTAATATAATTTTATTCTAATATATATAGCGCGTGTCAATGCGATTGATCGTGGTAATAATTGCATGATTTATTGCACTTTGTTTTTATTATTTAAATTTGGCTAAGTACACTTAATATGGAGGTCCAGAGACCCTTATATCGTGTACGCGTCCAGAGAGCGGCCCCATTTACGTGATTTAATTTTCTCCTCTGCTAAATCCATTTTTCTCCCCAACCTCTCGCGCCGTTGCCGTCGCCGTCGACCTCCTCCTCTCGTCATCCCCTACCTCTCGCGCCCGTTGTAAATAAATAAATATTTTTAAAAAAAATTGTATCATCCCACTGCCGCCTCCTCCTACTCGTCATCCCCTACCTCTCAAGCGTCTTTTGTCGTCGTTGCCGCCCCTCCTCCTTCTTCTCAGCCCCTACCTCCGCCCCTCCTCCGCCTCCTCCTCCACTACCGCCCGACGCCACCCCATCCTCCATTTATATATAGGTAATTTTTTTTTTTATTTATATATATATATATATATATATATATATATATATATATGTGTATATATAACTATATGTTAGTATATATATATGTTAGTATATATATATGTTAATTGTTAATGAATGCTCTTGCTTTAGATATGAATAGATTGTGAGTATATATATATATGTTAGGATTGTTAAATATGGTTAATGGTATATATATATATATATATATATATATATATATATATATAGTATATATATATATGTTATGATTTGGTGAAATGGATAATGTGTTTGTTTTAGATATGAATAGATTGTATAATTTAGTTTTTGGGATGTGAATGCTCTTGCAAATGTGTGGATTAAAATGTGAATTTATATATTTTTGGGTTGGTTGATGAATTTATATGATTTTTAGGTTGGTTGGTTGGTTGTTTAATTGATGCACTCAAGGTGTTTGATAATATGCTTGTGTGAGGATCTAAACATAAATTAAAAATTAATACATTAGGATATATTTGAGTTATCGATTGATGATTTGGTGAATGGATAGTGTGTTGCTTTTAGATGATTGATGGTACATTAGGATACATTGTCTTGAGAAGCAACAAAACCTTAGGTACATTAGAATTTGAAGTAGTAATCAAGCTATAAACTTTTGTTGACTTGGTTAATCTTGACTTGATCTACTCAATGTCATTTTGTGGATATAAGTTCAATTATTTTACCAATTCATAAAGGTTTAAACTTCAAAATTTGGTATGACATCAATGCATGTATTATCTCAAAATTAGAAAATTAAAATGAATGTAGATTAAGTATGGTTAGGTATGCATTAGGATTGGAATACTTTTAGGTTTAATACATTAGGATACATTATCTTGAGAAACACTTCATATTGCCTTTTCTATAGGCGTCTCTAGTTCTATATGGATCGAAAAGTGGGTTCGAGCGGATCGATTATCGATGAGTATAGTAATGGGGTGAAAGAATTTTGTAATCATGCAATTAGACCTCACCCAATTTCGGTACATTCCATGTCCGTGTTGAAAATGTATGAATGGAAAAACCGTTAGTGGTCGAGAAAGTCTGTTTGACCACTTGATGATTCACGGTATTGATAAAACATATACCGTTTGGACATATCATGGTGAGAGAAGAGATGGATGTAGCTCAAACAACCTAGAAACCCGACTTTTAGGTTTGAACATACAGTGGATGCGGATATTTTCGATGATGTACCGACTGTTGATACATCGAGTGGGGATGACGATGATCTGCAAGATCACCCTTATATGTCAGAGAAGTTAAGTGATTCTGCTGGATTACCACTGAGGCCCGGTTTAAGAAGGCAACAAAATCTCACCGTGTTGATATTGTTCAACCTAAAAGCGGCTCACCAGGTTGTCCGATGAGTGCTTCACAAGTATCTTTGAAACAAAGTTAGTGGTCTATTGCCTGATGGAAATGTACTGCCTAAGAGAGCATATGATGCTAAACAAATGCTCAAGTCCATCGGGTTAACACATCAGAAAATTCATGCTTGTCTGGGTGATTGTATCTTATTTCGGAAGGAGTATGCAGACCTCGATGAATGTCCCAAGTGTGGGGAGAAGCTATATAACTGCGTCCAAAAATTTGCATGTGACATGCATGTTGAACTCGGTCAAAAAATTTCAAGCAGCGTCAAAGTGATTTATCCTATTTCATCATGGTAAATTATAATTCTCTTATATGTTTAAGGGTAAATTAATAATAAAAAGGGCTAGAAGAATTAATTTTATTAAATATAAATTTAAATATATATATATATACCACTAATTTTATTAGAAAATGACAACGGCATCAACCAACCGTTGTCTATAAGAAAAAATTCTAGCTAAAAGGCAACGTTAAAAGACAACAACAACGTCAATCTTTGTCTATCAACAATGATTCCTGCTAAAAGACAATGCCAAAAGACAATGGAAGCAACCGTTGTCTATCAGCGAGAATATTTGCTAAAAGACAACGCCAAAAGACAGCGGAAGCATCAACTGTTGTCTGTCAATGAGAATTCTCGCTAAAAACAACGCCAAAAGAAAACGGAAGCATCAACTGTTGTCTATCACGACATTGTCTTCATCCCATCTAATCCAATCATATCACAACATGCATTCATATCATAAGAACCCCTAAATCATTATTACAATAACTCATAAGGATGGAGTTATAGTATTTATTAAGTATATATGCGTCCTTATAATTTTACTTGAAATAATAGATTAGTCCCACTAGATAAGAATACAAATCAACGAAATTATTTTCATTAATGATAAATTATAGGGTGAACAAGTTTCACAGGAGAATCTGTGAAATTGGTTAAGAACTGTGACTTATATTATTAAAGGGTATTAGTAATTGAAGGGTGTGATTTTTTACTATAAAGAGTATTATTCATAACATTAAAGGGCGTGGTTTATATTATATAACAAAAGGTATTAATAATGATAGATAAAGAGTGTGACTTATTTTTTAAAAGGGTATTAGTCGTGATAACTGTATATATATACACACATGTATTTTCATTTGTGTGCGGATTTTTGTTCGACATGGTTATGATTATTAATGTTCCATACATCAAATGAGACCAATATTCTTTTTATAGTTTTCTCATTTAAAACCCTATATATCCGTAGAATTAGTTTATAGTGCGGTTCCATTACGTGTACGGTGATATTTTCCCAAATATGTTATTTACTTGTTTATGTCGACACTCATCACAGGCAGCAATTTTTAGTATTTTTATAGTACAAAAGGAATTCATGCTTTGCATGTGATCAGTATTACTGTATATAATAAAAATATTAATTCACAATCAATGCAATATGTATTGATCCACTTGCGACGTGTGTATATATGTTAGGACTTATTTTGTGTTAAAATTAAAGTGTCGATTGTGAATAGCAATAGTGGTGTCTGGTGAACATAGTGCACATAATACTTTGTCATAATTGATGTACTATGCCCTAGGGTTTTTTGAAACATATAAAGTCATGTAGTTGTAGATCCTAGTCCAACTTATATCAGTGGTGAGGCGTGGAAGTATTTTGACCAGTCACATCCTACATTTGCTTTAGAGCCCCGTAATGTGCGACCCGATTATGCAATCGATGGTTTCAACCCACACGGTCCCTCTCAAAAAACCATATTCTTGTTGGCCAAGATTCGTTATCTGCATAACCCCGCCACCAGATCTATGTATGACCCAGGAGCACATTTTTCTGTGCCTTATTATATCTGGCCCGAAAAGTCCAGGGGTGAATATTGATGTAATGTTTCGACCGTTGATCGATGAATTGAACATATTATGGAGTGAAGGAGCATTAACTTATTGCAGCTTCAGGAAACAAAATTTCACAATGAGAGAGGTCGTTTTATGGACAATTAGTGACTTTCCTGCTTATGGGATGTTGTCAGGTTGGAGCACACATGGACGGTTAGCGTGTCCCTATTGCATGGAAAAAACCAAGTCATTCCAACTCCGAAATGGGCACAAACGTTGCTGGTTTGATTGTCATCGACAGTTTCTACCCACTAACCACCGTCATAAAAAAAACAAGTCTGATTTCTTCAAGAATCGAGTAGAGAAGGACAAATGCTCTGAGAGAAGGTCCGGTGCAGAAATGTTTGAGCTAGTGAAGCTAATTAAAGATAACAAGTTTGGCAAAGGGTATGAACCAACAGATGGATTTGGTCACACACATAACTGGACGAAGAAAAGTATATTTTGGGAGCATCCTTATTGGTCAACGCTTCTTATCCGTCACAACTTGGATGTGATGCACTGTGAGAAGAATTTTTTTGAGAATATCAAGGCCACAGTATTTGATGATCCTGGTAAATCAAAGGACAATGTTAAAGCTAGGATGGATCTCGAATTATACACGAACAGAAAAGAATGATTTCTAGCAGATGGACGGTGCATGAAGAGAAAGGCTACATACACGTTGCGCAAGGATCAACGAAAAGAAATTTGTCAATGGTTGAAAGAACTACGTTTTCCCGATGGTTATGTGTCCAATATATCTCGGTGTGTCAATTTGGACACTAACAGAATAACTGGGATGAAGAGTCATGATTGTCATGTGTTTATGCAAAGATTGTTGCCTATCGCCTTTCGTGACTTTTTACCTGATGGTATTTGGGGTGCATTAGCAGAGGTTAGCAACTTCTTTCGATCCTTGTGTGCATCTGAAATTATGGCTGCTGACATGGAAATGCTGGAAAGGTCTATTGTTGAGACAATTTGCAAACTAGAGAAGATTTTCCCTCCGGCATTTTTTGATTCAATGGAGCACCTAGCTATTCACCTCCCTTATGAGGCACGAGTTGGAGGGCCTGTATTCTACCGTTGGATGTATCCATTTGAACAGTATCAATGTCTACCCATTCTTTATTATTATGCATTTGATATAAATATTATGTCTTAATACATCTCACGTTAGTGCAGACAAATGTTTTTCCTTAAGCAAATGGTGAAAAACAAAACACGTGTTGAAGGATCCATTTGTGAGACGTACCTTGTATCAGAGATTGCAAATTTTTGTTCTCATTATTTCAAAGGATTTAAGTTGATACACGAATAACTTCGTTTGAAGAGGAATGAAATTCATGGGTCCCGAGTTTCACAACCAATTGCAAATTTTCATTCCCAAAGGCGCGTCCATGGGAAAACCAATTTGCTATCGTAGTATGTCACCTAGAGAATACAAGGCCGCTATGTATTATATTCTGATGAATTGTGAAGAAGTTGATCCTTGGATCAGGTATAATAAATAAATATTTACTTTTATTAAAATTAATTATTTGTTTGAGAATCAATAGTATTATTAATAATTATTTTATTTTACCAACATTGCAGTATATTTGATGAACAATATGGTGAAAGAATTAGCAATCAAGAACTGCAGTTGAAACGAATTAACGAGTTTTTTCCATGGTTTAGAAAAATTGCAATGGAAAGAAATCATGAAGTTGATTCGCGATTGCAAAGCATCTTGGTGCAAGGTGCACGAAATTGTTAATACGTACAAGGGCTACATAGTCAATGGATTCAGATTCCATACAAAGGATTTTGGATGTGATAGAAAGACGATGAATAGTGGTGTGTGTGTGAAAGGTACAATGGGTGGAGATGATCAAAATGATTATTATCGGATGTTGCAGGAAGTGATCGAAATGATTTTCGACGGTTTTTTGATATCCATCTCAAAAGATTTATTTGTTTAAGTGTGATTGGTATGATGATTGTGTAGTGAATACCCCTCGGAGGTATAATTTAATAGATATCAATCCCAAAAAAATATTCCCGACAAATGAACCATTTATCTTGGCCGAACAAGCATCACAAGTTTACTATTCCAGCTATCCATCCTCCGTCCAAAATCGTCATCGAAGAGGTACTTTAATTATAAATTTTATTTTAAAATTAATTATTCTTTCTCAAAATCATGTCATATTTGATTTTATAGGTATATGGGTGGTTTGTCCTGACGTGTGCTAGACACATTATTAATGTGTCGTCAGTCTCCCCCAAATAGCTCAAGAGCGAGACTTCTACCAAGACGATGATCCTCCAAGATTTGATGAATCAATTGTTGACCTTACTGAATGCAATTTATTAGTTCAACTTGCTGATGATGACGTTGACTTAGTAGATCCTGGTGAAGATGATGAAGAAATAGAGGAAGAAGATATTTTTTTCTTTTTTGGTGAGAGTGTTGAGGTAACTTAATGATAAAATGCTACTCAATTCATTTATATTTTCTTGTCTCATTTATTAATTTTGAAAACTAATTTCAAAGTAAATACAAAACAAAACATCTAAATCAGAGTAAATATTTTATTAATTTTGAGGAAATTAGTAAATATATACAAAACAACATTTTTTTTTGAAAGGAAACAGAAATAATAAATTAACGAGAGGGCCTCAAATCGGCCATAACAGAGTCCTCAAGAGTCTCAGGAATAACGAACGAAAAGAATGGCCTACTACAAGAAAGGCCAAACAGAGCTAATCTATGGGCCAACATATTGCCCATACAACGATTCCACACAAAGGACACAGAATTAAAGGAACCCGAAAAACTCACAATATCAGAGATTAAATTGCCAAAATAAGAAAAACTCATGTCCGGAGCACGCACCGCATTCACCACCATTTGGGCATCCGTTTCAACGACGTTCAAGCCGTCAAAACCATGCTCATTTGCCAACCTCAAACCCCTCATCAAACATCATAGCTTCGCCATTTAACATCCCACCCATCACTCCTCGCTTAAAGAAAGCACCACACCACCCGACCTCGATGATCCTCACCACCCCAAAGATTGCCACCTGCGCCGCCCGTCCCCTTACAGATCGTCGCGATTCAGTTTATATCGTCCATCATCAGGCGGCCTCCACCCACCATTATCAGCTCATCTGCATTCCTCCCTAGGAGGTCGGTGTTGTGTCGCCCGAGCAAACTCAGTTTGCTGCACCTCCACCAACATAGCAAGTTGAGAGTGCGTCGTGCATTTACCAGTAAACTATAGCTGATTCCTCCAATACCATAGATACCATAAGCTGGTTGCGAATATGGCTACTTGCTCCTTCGTTGATTGTTGCATCACCACCCTGACCCAGTCCTCCATACTCCCCGCCATCAATGCCGGTCTAAACGGCGCCACAGTTTCCCAAAAGTGGTGAACCCAACCACAATCACGCAACGCGCATGTCTCGTAGTCTCCAACTCATCCCCACACCGCTTACAAAAAGGTGACACATCAACAAATCGACCCACTAAATTAATACACGAAGGCAGGATCCCATGCAAAACTCACCACATAAAATGCTAGATTTTGGGTATAACATCAAGCTTCCATACCTTTATCCACCACCATCTATTTCCCCCCTCAACCGTCTGCCTTTGCACATCATAATAGCCCGATTTTGCTGAGTAACGCCCATCTTTAGTAAAACGCCAAGCCAATCTATCCGGCCTACCCAACCAGCCAAGAGAAATATTACATATACGAATCACTTCATTTTCCGAAAAGAGAGCATGAACCTTCAGCATATCCCATTCACGATCACCCTCAAGAAGCAGATCACTCACCTGGATCTCCTCTTCACCTTCAATTCTCTCGGACATTATCCTGGTCGGGCCCCCATCCGCAAGCCAAGGATCAGACCAAGCATTAATAGACCTGCCATCCCCCACAATCCACACTAAACCCTCTCTCAACACCTTCCTCCCCTCCAAAATGCTTTGCCATGTGTAGCTCGATGCATAGCCCATATTTGCTGACATGAAAAGGCCCCGTGGGTAATACCGGGCCTTGAGCACCTGGGCTAGCAATGAAGTGTCATCTTGGATCAGTCTCCATCCCTGCTTAGCTAGGAGAGCATTGTTAAAAGCAGCAAGATCGCGTATACCAAGCCCTCCTTCCCTCTTCGGTAAACACAATTTTCCCGCCTCAACCAATGGACCCTCTTTTCCTCATCCTTCTGACCCCACAGAAATCGGACTATCTCCCCTTCCATTCTCCCGATAATATTATCCAGGATTTTGAAACACGTCATCAAATACGTCGGAATGGACTGCACCACAGATCTCACCAACGTCAGCTTACCCGCTTGTGACAGTACCCTACTTTTCCAATCTTTGATCTTCTTTGACACCCTGTTCACCAACTCCCTAAAAACGGCACTCCGGGACCGGCCCACTCTCCCCGGAATCCCTAAATACAGAGCATGTTTATCCACCCGTCTGACCCCGAGCTCCCTCGCCAGTTCCACCCCCCGGGTCAAAGGCACCCCACCACTGAACATAATATCGGATTTGTTCAAGTTGATGGCCTGCCTCGACGCCCCTTCATACATCACAAGAATCTCCTTCACCCTTCTTAGCTCCTCCTTTGTTTCCCGGCCAAAAACAAGTGTATCATCCGCAAAAAATAGCTTTGAGACCACGGGTGCTCTCCTACAAATTCTCACCCCACGAAGACCCCACTTTCCACTCCTCCCTTATCATTCTTGAAAAGAGCCTCTCAGACAAAAAACAAGAACAAATATGGTGACAAGGGGTCCCCTTGACGGAGACCACGAGTAGGCAAAAAAAAATCAGAAGGCTCTCCGTTAATCGAAACCAAAAAGGACAATTTACAGAACACATCTCATAATAAGCTCAACAATCCTCTCCCCAATCCAATTTTCAACATTACCCTCCAAAAAATCCCACTCCACTCGATCATACGCCTTTACTCATATCCAATTTAAAAGCAAAGGTGCCCCTTATTTACCGCCTTATTATTCTTCATAAAATGGAAAATCTCAAAGGCCAACAATGCATTATCCGTGAATCAACCTACCAAAAAAAAAAGTGATCGACAAGGATCAATAATCTCGTAAAAAAAAAACTTTCATCCTATTCTCTATGACTTTGGTAACCAATTTAAAAATCACATTACACAAGCATAAAAAATCGAAGAAGAAAAGGTTTCTTAACTTTGGGTATCAAGGCCATACATCTCGGATGCATCATTATCCGGAGAATCACAACAGACTCACCCACAACACCCCCCCCATTTTTTGAAAGAAAATAGCGTATACCATCGGGGCTTTAGTAGGATGATCCTGCTCATCCGTGAATGGTTGGGATAACGAAAATCGCATGTCTCCGTAATTTTCGCTCCACGCTCAGAAAGTGCCTCCATCATATTCAGGGAATCCTTTGCCTTAAAGATGCCAAAGAAAGTAATCCACAAACACCTTTTTACACTTCACTCTCTTCCACACAAACCACCCCATTTCCGTCAACAACCTCATCTATCGAATTTTTGCTTTTTTCTCCCACTTGCTATTTTGTGGAAAAATGGTGTATTTCTATCTCCTCCCTCTTCCAACTAACCCTCGATCTCTAGAACTAAAACAACTCTTCCTTTCAGAAATAGGCCGCAATTTTTATTTTCCAATGCCCTCGAGTCCAAGGCCACCTCAACCGTCTGAGCACTCTATGTAACCCTTCCAACTCTTCCTTACATCGACCGATTTGTTTAAAAATCCCCAAATTGTTTACTATGCCACAATCGACAAGGCCGCCCCCACACCCTTGTATGTCCATCACCACACCAACGGCCCCACATAACCAACCAGGCCCTACCCACGATCGATGAACAACGTCTCAAAATGAAACCCTCGTCCCCATTTTCTTCACTCCTCCCTTCGTCCCTCGCCGACAACATGCCTCCAACTCCACAAGTAAAAGGGCGTTGATCGGATAAAACCCGAGTCAAATGAGAGAGACCTCACCCGTGGAAAACGCTGTGACCAAGAATGCATTGCCACTACCCGATCCAACCTCTCCTGAATGCAAGTTGCCCCCGTCTGCTTATTCGTCCAAGTGAATTTGTGTCCCACAAATCCCAGATCACGAAGCCCACACCTCTCCAAACAATCTCGAAACGCTAGCATCCGTCCCATGTTCTCCGGTAGCCCTCCCTGCTTCTCATAGCCATATAAGATCTCATTAAAATCTCCCATACACATCCACGGGGAGTGAATCAACATCCCTAAGATGCTCTAACAGGTCTCCATGTCCGCCATTTGTTCCCCTGGCCTCTGAAACCCATACACCCTCGTGAAACCGCCACGGCCCCCTTCACACTCCACCATCAATATCAATATGGTTCTTTGAATAAGACTCCACCTCCATCTGAAACTCCCTCTTCCACAATAAACCTAAACCACCAAACCTACCCCCCATCACACTCACCCCACAATCCACCCCAAAACAACAATCAAAACCTAACTTTCTTGCCACACCCCATAGTTCACCATGAAATAACTTCGTCTCACACAAGAAGACGAAGTTGGGAACTTTAGAAAGAATCTCTTTCTTCAACACACGGGAACTTTCCGAGGGTTCCCAAGCCCCCGGCAGTTCCATCCTATACAACTCATTGATCCCTGCAGGGGTTGCATCCACCGTCCAACCTCTGCCGCTTCATTATTTTCAGAACGCTTCTGCTTCTTATCCACCACAACTGACTCCTCCTCCATCACTGCAATCGTGGCCCCCCTCTTCCTTAGTGTTGAGGAAATTAGTTGTTTTATCTCATTTATTAATTTTGAAAACTAATTCCAGTGATAAAAAAATTAGTAAAGCTGACTTATCACTAAAAATATACACAAATGGTAAAAGTATTGCTTAGAATTAGTAAACCCTCCTAATGATAACTTAAAAGTATTTTAAAGATATTTTAAAAAAATTAGTAAGCAATTGGGGAAAGAGATATTTTAAAGATAACTTTGATCGACTTGTCAGGGTGAAAACCGTTGTTGATCCAGAGAATTTCTTTAAGCATGAACAGAGTATTCCACCAATACTTGATACCGGAGTTCCTTCCATAGAATGTGGTTCATGGGATGGCCTCACACAAGAATATGATTTCATATAAAATTGTAGCATTTGCAAGAGTGTAAAACAAGAACTCCCTTCCCTTGCTAAAGAAATGACATGGCAGTTTTCAATTGGTTGTAATATAAGGTCAAAAGGGGGGCGACATATTTAACTTTTTAACATAAAAAATAATATGAAACAGCAAGGGACAGTTGTTGCTGAAATATTTTTGTTTCCCACACCTCCCCTAACAGCCGGGAAATTTTAATATAAAATTAAAGCAAGGGCCAACTGTTGCTAAAACTTTTCTATAAAATATAATAGCAATGGTCAATTGTTGCTGAATTGTTTCCCTTTTCGTGCGAATTAGAAGAAAATTCAATAGCAAGGACTCTTCCTTGCTATTAAGGAGAGATAGAAATAAGATAAAATAGCAAGAACTTTTCCTTGCTATTGAACAAATGCATATTTTGTATTGTATTAACATTTTTCGCTAAAGGTATTAATTCAAATGTATTTTTTTAAAAATATTTATCACTATAAAAAAAAATTCTTTATATTGCAAAAACTATTTTTCCCTTCTTTTCAAGTTTGAAATTTATTTATTTTTATTTATTCATTATTTATAATTTTTTAAATAATTTGTCCATTAATTTCATCCTAATCAAAATTATGAAAAAATAAAATTTTCGTATAGCATTAATTGCATTTATACATATATAATTAGAGATGTTAAAGATAAATATTAAGATAATTTTGTTGAAATAGTAAATTAATAAAATCAAGGTAACTTGTAAAAATAAATTCAAAATACTTTGACAATTTAATTATGATTATAACTAACTAAAATTTAATAATACTAATCAAATTTGTAAATATAAGCTCACGACTTACACTTTTTACAAGAAATAAACTTTTTAAAATTATATAATATTTAGCAAAGGTAAATAACATTTAACTAGAATATTTAGCAAAACAAATTATCTAATATTTAGTAGAGTTAAATATATATATATGTTTCCAAGTTAGATAATTATTACAAATAAAGCACCATATTAAAAGACTAACGATCATGCCCATCTCGCATCACCAAAGTGAGGATGTGGCGGTCACGATCTGGGAGTTTAGCCAAAATTTTCTTTCATCAATCTCGAAGTTTCTTGATTCTCCCGACGAAAAATCTTATTTTTTGGATCGATAAGATTGACGTTCCACATCAAATCGAGCATTCATGGACTCTAATGTCTTCGAATGCATTCTCGATGGACTCGGGACGTCAAATGTACGTCGTATTTGACATCCGTCTGTTCATTTTGTAACCTAGTGCTTCTAGAATAGCATGGTTAAAACACCGATGACCTTACCGTTCTTGGGCCCACTCATTGCCTTGGCCCATCAAGATTCCTCGTCACGATGCTCCCATTCAGCAGGTTTGTCCTGTGGCCTATTAGCGTACTTCATAGCCGTCAATTTTTCATACCGTTCCTATTCATTTAAAACAATTAGACAAAAAATTTGCAACTAACAATAACTTTCTATAATTTATGATAATTAACAAATATTTTCTCAAATTCTAGGCTTATCCACTTGGGTGCCTCTGAAATTGCACTCTCAGAATCGACTTGACTTGAACAATTGGCACCATCAACACCTTTCTGACTTTTACGCTTTTTCCCTTTCTTTCCTAACCCAGTCATATGTGTGGCTTTAAAGTTTCCAATTGTAAGCACATTTGTTGTAGATGAATTCCCAGCCAGCTTACAAAAAATATCATCAGCCCATAATATAAAAATAGATATCATGAAGCTTATGCACAAATTGAATCAAATGTTTTTAATCATGATCATACATGAAGAGTCGAACGAAGATAATGACATCATAGCAGCTGCTATTTTCACTTAGAATCATTATTCAATAATGAAATCAGACTCAAAATTTCAGCAAACATCAACCGCCATAAATCGTACATTTGACGGACTCATTTAAATTTCCCAAAAATGATCAACCGCCAAGAAAATAACAAACTAGCATCTTAAACTTCACAAGAGATCAAATATACAATGGACAGTGTAAATTTAAGTTATAATACAGATCATGATGAAATATAACATTTTGCACCACTGAACACTATTAATAACTTAATTTAAAAACTATGAAAATTAAAGCATAATATTTAAAAGAAATCAAATTTACCAGCTTGTTATCTCGGCGTAACATACTCATTGATCCTCCCGTAAAAGTCGCGAAGGCCCTTTTCTCCACCCTTATCCTCATTCTGAACAACACCTCGATTCTTGGAATGTCTTAAATCATCTTCTTGAACCTCAGGTTTTTCCCAATATTGAACAAGGCGGTAATATCTAGCAATTGAACACCACTTATGTCTTTTCTTATGATCTTTCCAAGTTCGTTTTGCACTTGCTATCATATTGCCAAAACAAGAGCAATTCACCTTTTCCCAAACTTGAACTATCTCCTTGTCCTTAGTTGAGTCCCATCGAAATCTCATCTACATTTTTAAACATAATTTATAAGTACTTAAAAGAATTATTTGATGAAACACAATAGTATGTGAAACAATTCAACTTACACCGAATCCTTGCCATAAGATGTCTCTGGTTTGCCTTGAGACTTGTTCCCACTTCGTATCACCTTTATACTGTGCACGTAAGAGTGCTGCAATCGTCTTGTTGCGATATCTGGCTCAAACTTTACCTCACCAATTGCTTGACTCACAGGAAGCCTGTCCTCAAAACGATCTTGTTCAGGCGTTGGTTTAGTAGAACCACGACCATCAAACACACCATGATCAACATAATCTCCTGGAAGGTCCTCTTCCTCCGGAACATAATTTCGTACGAGTGGATCATGACACAGTGGAGGGCCAGAAGGTTTATCTCTTCGAGGATGAGCTAACTCTCCAATAGACATGTCTAATGTGTCTGCCCCATTTGACATACCAACATTAGCATGTGATGAGTGAGCTCTATCAGCAACATCTACTCTCGGGTAAGGAATGGTCCCAATAAATCCATTCACTTGGTGGAAGCCAGGTCTAAGCAGAGATGTGCCCTCGCCCATCAAAGATATATGTGGGGATGTCTGACCAAACTGTCCAAATAACTGAGTGGATAAGCCAGCGCCTGATAAGAGATCTCGAAAAGAGGGAGCCGGGTAAGAAGCGGCATTGTAGGGCATCCTCGTTAACTGATGCTCTTGACTTCCAGCAACCTCGGGGGATGATGTCATGGAGACATCCTGAGCATGTTGTTCACCTGACGATGAATTTGTGTCGAGTCGCGCCCCCACACTTCGTGTCTGGTTCCAACGTTGTTTTTCATGCATTTTTCGGTTGGGAAAAATTGAGAAATTAATATTACATAAAAAAAAGATTATAAGACAAAGCAGTGAATACTCTTATAACACTTTTAGATGCTACGAGAAGATTTTACTATGGTTTAACACCATCAGTAATTATTTTATTAGGACTATACCAGCTGCTTGTAAACTTTAATATAGCCAATTTTAGCCAATCTAAATAAACTTTAATATGTCAACAACCCTACATCAAGCACTGGAGCAGATATATCACATATGTAAAGCAGAGTAGTGATAATGATATTTCCTGCCCCCTATGATGCTTTGAATCTGAAATTACAATCTCATCTCATGTTACAAATTACACCTGTCCTGCCCCCTATGATGCTTTGAATCTGAAATTAAACATTTTCTGGGAATAAAACTCTTGGAATGAATTTCAATTATATTCTACTACAAACCAAATAAAACTCTCAATATGAATTTCAATTATATTCTACTACAACCAAATAAAAAATGGCGTTAATAATAAATAAATTAGTGATGGAATGGAAGGATTTGGGAATGAATATATGGAATATAGGCATAACGTCGGAGGGGCACAATGGTGTAGCTGGAGCGGGCGGCCAAGGCGCGGCGAGAAGGGGATAGGGTTTTACCGTTTTAATTTATTTATTTTTACCATTTGTATTATTATTGGTATTTCCATTTTTATAAAACATCTAGGAGGGTTTACTAATTCCCCAAGCGCTTCCATTAAGTATTGCTTAAAATATCTCTTTCCCCAAGCGCTTGCTACAATTTTTTTAAAGTATTGCTTAAAATATCTTTAAAGTATCTTTAAAATATCTTTAAAATATCTCTTGTGCGTAACTCGTCTTCCCTTGGTTGTTATTCACTCCAATGTCGAGATCTCTGAAGTTGATGTACGCGGCTCTTGGGGATTCGGAAACATAAGGAGTCATGTAATTATAAACCCTCCAAACCCAGTCGATGTACCTCTCCGAATTTTGAGGCTCGTCTTCTTGCCAAATCGCAAAACTAGCGATCTTGTACAAGTTACCAGCTCTGTGAGGAAATGGAATAGTGGATTCAGAAATTTCATTCATTCTTCCTCCGTATGGGACGAAGTAGAGCTGAGCCAGTTCGCCTTCTGGTTCGTTATATAATCTCCAGATTCCTTCAAACCCGGACTCCGGAATGGGTTTTTGAACATAGTCTGTTTTTCCTTTAAAATAATATTCCATAGGTTGAGTTCTTTTCAACAAAGGTTCGGGTGATTCTATGGGGTATTTGGCAAAAAATAGGACGGATTGGATCCAGCTCATTTCCGTGCAGTCTTCTCTTACCAATCCCAACTCAGGGAACTCTTCTTGCATCAACGGAAGTAATCTGTCGACCCCACCAAGAAAGAGAGAGAAAATAGAAGCACTAATTGTATTGGAATTCAACCTTCCCGCAAAGATACCTATGTACAAATGTTTGTCGATTCTAGGAGCCACGTATTGCCAGCGGTGAATAATTTGAGTTGCATTTTGCTCAGAGGTCCTGCTTATTCTGAAAACGGTCACTCTTTCTGGAACATCAACCAGTTGTAACTTCCATGCAACAATTATGCCGAAGCTGGCACCTCCACCACCTCTAATCGCCCAGAACAGATCCTCACCCATTGATTTTCTCTCGAGAATTCTGCCATTAACGTAAACTATTCTTGCATCAATTACATGATCGGCAGCCAAGCCATATTTTCTCATCATTGTGCCGTAGCCTCCTCCACTGATGTGCCCTCCCACGCCAACAAGTGGGCAATACCCGGCCGGAAACCCTAGAGTCGGGCTTTTCTCCGCGATCCTGTAATATAAAGAGCCAAGGGTTGCACCACCTTCAACCCACGCAGTTTTCGCCTCAGCATCGACTGAAATCTCACTGAGGTTGATCAAATCAACAATCACAAATGGGACATTTGATACAGAAGAAAGTCCCTCGTAGTCATGCCCCCACTTCGAGTTCTAATTTCCAAGTGGATTTTCTTAGAGCAGTATAGCATAGGCTGGATTTAGGATTCGTGTTTTGGGGTTATTATAACTTGTGGTTGAGGGGTAGAATCTGACTTGAATCTTAAATTCCACATGGGGAATCGCAGGATAGAAGAATAAGAGGAGTTTTTTGGGGTATAAACAATGTCGAAAATGGAAGAGTTGTGGAATTCTTGAGAAAGACAATCGAGAAAATCATCGTGTTCATCGGCAGAAGCTGCGGATGAGCATGAAAAGAGTACAAGAACAATACAAATGTTTGTTATATTGATCATTAGAGAGATGTTTAGTTTTGTGTTTGGTGATTTTAAATACACATACTTAAATATGAAAGTTCTTGGCAAATCTTTGCTAATTAAGGATTTATGTGGATTAAAATTAACATCAAAAGTGAAGCTTTGGGGACAAAGAGTGGAGTGCTAGGGAACCTTTGACAGTATTTATTTTTTATTTGCAATTCTTTTACAATGTTAACTTTCATATTTTATTTCATACATAACTATTTTCAATCACATATTTTACTTAAATATATCAAATAGAAAATAGAAATACACCATATAGGAAAATTTGCTAGCAATTAAGTAGAGTAGTTTTTTTTTATAATGTTAACTTTCATTTTTTGTATTATACATATTAATTGTTTTCAATCACATATTTTACTTGAATATATCAAATAGTACTACACCATGTGAGACAGACTCATATTGGCTCCATATAGAAAAATTCTTGCGTGAGATGGTCTAATCATGTTGGAATGGTTCACAAAAAGTCATTCTCAAATTATGTTTTGATAGCAGTTAAGTAGATTAAGAGTGCCACTAAACACACCTCAAAATCCTCTTAACACACCCCATCATTTTTAAGATAAAAATAGATATATATAAAATGACTAATTTACCCTATGAGATACTATTTTGTCTTTTCTTTTAAGTTTTATTTATTTTGATTTTAGTCCTCTAAGTTTTTTTCACTTTGAAATTGATCATTTACTTTTTGTAAGTCTAGTTTTTTAAAACTATTATACGTGGAAAAATAATTAAAAAAATTTGAAAAAAATAAATTAAAATATAAAAATAATAAAAAAATAACTATATCTTTAAAAAGAATTAAATAAAAAAAATCAAATAAGCAAAAATTGTAAAAAAAGATCTGAAAAAAATTAAATTAAATTTTAAAATATTATTAAATCTTCAAAATAAGTAAATTAATAAAAAATCAAATAGTAATTAAAACTAAATAATATATTCAAATAAAATAAATCTTCAAAATTAATTTAATTAAATTGTTTTTTTTCAGATTTTATTTAGTTTTACTGATTTTTTTAATCTTGATTATTTTTTAGATTTATTTTTAAAAAAATATTTTACATATTTCATTTAATTTTCTCTGTTTTTAAATTTAAATATTTTTAAAAAATTTGTTTACTTTTTAATGTTTTTATTTTGTATTTAGCTTTTTTATGATTTTGAGAATTTTTTTTCTAATTAAGTTTTTTAATTTATTTATGTTCGAAATAATTTAGTTGAATTTTTTGTAATATATTTCTGATTTTATATAAAATTTTAAGAATGTTTTCATAAAAAATTAATGAATACAAAAGAATTAAATGATTGTTTTAGGAGAGAAATGTTCATGAGAAAAGGAGAGATAGGAAAGTGTTGTTTTTGTATTTTGATAGAGGAAGGATATAATAGGGAAAAAATTGGGTGTATTTAGTAATACATGTTAATTTTTAAATTTTATTGGGGTGTGCTTAACAAATGGGGTGTGTTTAGTGGCACTCGTAGATTAATTTTTCTTACAATGTTAACTTTTATATTTTGTTTCATACATTTTTCAATCACATGTTTTACTTAAATATAAATAGAACTACAACATATAGGAAAAATTTTGCGTGAGTCGACGGTCTAACGGAGCAATGGTTCCCATTATTCCCATATTATGTTATGTCTCACCGTGTATTGCCTCAAGCAAGACCTACTCTATATGATAATAATTAATTTCTTATTATTAAATTTTGTATTAATTATTAATTTACTTTCATACTTAAATTTTTTTTTTATATAATTTATTTTGTGCCCTCCCCAAAATTGATACTGCGTCCGTTCCTGATATGACTCATCCAACCCCGTATCATAAATCGAAAATGACTCACCAGGCTTTGTATCACAAACCAAAAAAAAAATCCTCTTTTGGCTCAGTAAGAGAATCAATGTCCGACTCAATATCATAAATTGTTGTAGATGGAAGTAAGTTATGTCCGTAATTACCGATTGAGAGGCGGAAGAGAAATATTCTTAAATAAGTTTCATAAAATTTCATACAATAGGTTTGTGGGAGTCTTAAGGGCGGGTGGATGGTGTAAGGGACCAACTATTCGAATCATTTAAGGTCCTACAATTATTTGAATAGAATAAAAAATTAGCCACCAAACATGGCTAGAAAAATAAATAAAAAACAAGAGACCAACTCATATTGTTGTTGGCTGGTGGTTATTGACTTATTTGGAATTTGCTCTTGCCCATAGAATCAGGGGCCCAGTTTCTAATTAAATATAAATATATAAGTCATTACAAACTAATCAGATTAATTTATATTTTAGACCATTAATTTAAAAATATTATCTTCTGTAGTACAATTCAAAGATTAAAGCTAAATTAGTATGCAATTCCTTCAAATAAGTTGAAATCCAGATAGTTGATTTGTCTTAGACTAGGTCTTGTATGCACCCAGGTGCACCGTGCTCTCATAGTGCATTTCAGAAGCGTACAACTTGTTATGTTAAAAATTGTGACTTATTTACACAGAAAAGTGCAACTGTTAATATGAGAACATATTTGCATGCTTCTGTTTGGAATAGTTGCACGTTTCTGTTTTGTATAGTTGCACGCTTCTAAAATGCCTATGAGTGCACGGTGCACCCGGGTGCACATGAGACCCACTCTTTGTCTTAATATATATTTTCCGTGATTTTACTTTTTCCTGCGAGTAATATTATAATGTTACCGTATGATAGAATATTATATCGAAAGTGTTAGTTAACTTTTTATTTTTTTAGATAATCAATTAATACAATAGTTTTTTAACATAATCAATTATAATAATTCCTTCTACTATCGAGCACATGGTGACATCATTTTATCTCATTATAGAGCGGAATCGTAACCACCACAAGAGGGGGACCACCCATAACTGCAACTCGGAATCGTAACAGAACCGCAACCGGGACTGCAACCCCACAAGAGGGTGACCACCACAAAATTGAATAAATATTCTCTCTCCATGTTTCAAGCCCAAGACCTCGAGGTCTCAAGTAGTGAAGCTCTAACCACTTGAGCTATCCACACTTGACAATTAGTTAACTTATTTTGACATTGTGCTTATGAAACATAAATTGGAAGTGAAGACTCTGATACCATGAATTTTGTTTCATCTAAAAGTTCGAAGAGAGATGCATAATTAATTCGTTTATTTAATTTTCCTCAACACCACTCATGCGAAATGAAGTAAGACACTAAACACCATTTTGTAATTAATGTCTAATCCAAAGAAATTATATGCACACTAGCTTGTATGAGACGGTCTCAAAGTGATACAGATCATAATTCGGGCATGACGTTTTAACACTTTGAAAGGGGTGGTGTTGATTTGTGTTAGAATGTATCCCTATCATGTATGAGAAAGTCTCGTAGAGTTTTTATCAAGAAATTAATTTTAACAATACAACTGATCTCAGATGGTATTGCTGGCCGGAAAGTCGTTTGAACATAGGGGTACGTGAAAATAGAAAAAGATTTACAACGAATTTGATCTTTCTTTTTTTCTCTAGAGTGGAGTAAGACTTTTTTTTGGAGATTAAAGGACTAAAGATGGGAGATTTGAATTTGCTTCAAATTCTTTAATGAAAAATATTCATCAGAATTTTCTGCCCTTGATGTTCATTTCCCCTAAGAGGGCTTATAAATAGCACCCTATATATGCATCTATTATTCCACAAACACAAATTAATTTTCCCAAAATCATGAAGACTCCTAGCATATTTGCACTTACATTCATCCTTCTTCTAATAATTCCGTGCTCATCTGCAGATGATCACGAGGATTTTCTCGAATGTCTTGCTGAAAAATTCCATAACTACTCCTCCATTTCCAACCTTGCTTTCACCCCAAGAAACTCGTCTTACTCTTCCGTCCTGCTCTTCTCCCTTTGGAATCTCAGATTCACGTCGCGCTCTACCCGTAAACCCCAAGTTATTATAACCCCGACCAAGAATCCCAAATTCCGAATATCATACACTGCGCCGAAGAAAATGACATAGAAATTAGAACTCGAAGTGGGGGGCATGACTTTGAGGGACTGTCTTCTGTATCAAAAGTCCAGTTTGTGATCATTGATTTGATCAAGCTTAGTGAAATAAAAGTTGATGTTGAGGCGAAAACTGCATGGGTTGGAGCTGGTGCAACCATTGGCTCTTTGTATTACAGGATCGCTGAGAAAAGCCCCATTCTGGGGTTTCCCGCCAGTTTTTGCCCAACCGTTGGTGTGGGTGGACACTTCAGTGGAGGAGGCTACGGCGCGTTGATGAGAAAATATGGTCTTGCTGCAGACAATGTGATCGATGCAAGAATAGTGGACGTTAATGGCAGAATTCTCGATAGAAAATCAATGGGTGAGGATCTGTTCTGGGCGATTAGAGGCGGTGGAGGTGCCAGCTTTGGAGTAATAGTGTCCTGAAGGTACAACTGGTGGATGTTCCGGAAAGAGTCACTTTTTTTTCAGTCCATCGGACTTTGCAACAAAATGCGACTCAACTCGCTTCATCGGTGGCAGTACGTCGCTCCAAGAATGGACAAAGATATCGCTTTTATTTATCCAAGCAGGACGGACGAGTTACCTTACAGGAATCGAAGATTCCAGCCAAGATAGAAGGAACATTTCAATTGGTGCTAGCTTTCGCTCACTTTACCTTGGGGGAGTCGACCGATTACTTCCATTGATGCAAGAAAATTTTCCTGAGTTAGGTCTGGTGAGAGAAGACTGTATCGAAATGAGCTGGATCCAGTCCATCCTGCAATTTGAGGGATTTCCCATAGAATCACGCGAAATTTTGCTCAACAGGACGCAGACCAAAACATACATGAAAGCAAAATCAAATTATGTGCAGAATCCCATTCCTGAGAATGGGATTGAAGACATTTGGAGATTTTATTATGAACCAGAAGCCAAGGATTCAACAGTCATTTTTATCCCGTACGGTGGAAGAATGGCTGAAATTTCTGAATCGGCCATTCCTTTTCCTCATAGAGCAGGTAACTTGTACTTATTGGCTAATATGGTATTATGGCAAGAAGATAATGCTCAAAATACAGAGAGGTACATAAGTTGGAGTAGGAGACTTTACAGTTACCTGACTCCTTATGTTTCAAACTCACGAGAGCCTCGTACTTGAATTACAGAGATCTTGACATCGGAGTAAATAACGATGAAGGAAAGACGAGCTATGCACAAGCAAGCGTTTGGGGCATGAAATATTTCAAGAACAATTTCGAAAGGCTTGTTCGTGTGAAAACCGTAGTGGATCCAGAAAATTTCTTCAGGCACGAACAGAGCATTCCACCTCTACAGACAAATGAAGGAGATAATTAAGATATATTATTGAGGTTAATACTATTTTATTTGCAATTAAGCCTATTTTTTTTATGAATAAGGTATTGTAATAGCCATTTGGTGTGACAATAGAAGTTGAAATAAAGTATTACTATTCTTAATTTGAGAAGTGATCGCCTGGGTTTCTGTACATAATCTGATTTCGTTTTGGTCCTGAGTTCGAATTTCGCTGAAAACAATTCTATCCATATTAAATTGTCCAATAAATGGGCCCCCTCACCAGTTAGTGTTAGGGAAATAATATAAACATATTAATTTCATCACAAATCTACAAGCAAAAGGTTCACATAACATTGATTTTTATTTATGGAATTAGGCAAATTGCATTATTTCAAGGCCCTTCTAATTATATCCTACGATAAATGGCCTAATCTCATGTCCCACAACTCAAAATCATGCATATTGCTAAAAAATTACATCAATTTATAACATAAAAAATAACATGCATAATGAAGAAATCCTAGTCCCCTTTTTCAATGCAGTGGTGGAATGCTCTGTTCGTTCCTGAAAAAATTCAGCGGATCAACTACCGTTTTCACCCGAACAAGACGATCAAAATTGTCTTTAAAATATTTCTTGCCCCAAATGCTTGCTCGTGTGTAGCTTGTCTTCCCTCCGATGTTATTCACTCCAATATCGAGATCTCTGTAATTTATGTACGTCGCTCTGGGGGACTTCGACACGTACGGAGTCATGTAACTGTGGACCCTCCTTGTCCAACTTATGTACTTGTCCGAATTTTGTGCCTCGTCTTCTTTCCAATAGGCGAGACAAGTGAATTCGAACAAGTTACCTGCCCTGTGAGGAAACGGAATGGCGGATTCAGATATTTTATCCATTCTTCCACCGTATGGCATCAATTGCACCTCTGCTTCTTCAGCTTCAGCCTCGTAAAAAAAAATCCAGAGGCCTTGGAATACAGATTCAGGAATCGGTTTCTGCACGTAATCTGATTTCCCCTTCACGTATCGTAAGTTGAGGTTTGTCCTGTTCAGTAAAACTTCAGTAGCTGAATTTATTGGGAATCCTCCGACGTACAATACGGATTGAATCCAGCTCATTTCGGTGCAGTCTTCTCGTACCAAACCCAACTCGGGGAACTTCTCTAACATCAATGGGAGTAATATGTCGACCCCGCCAAGAAAAAATCGAAATAAACGAAGCATTAACTGTCCTGTTCTCTCTGTTTTGGCTGGAACTCCCCTGTTTTAATATTACAGTGAGGAACAAATCCATGTCCAATTTAGGTGCAACGTACTGCCAGCGATGAACGAGTCGAGTCGCATTTTGTTCCAGTGTTTTTCACAATCGTGAAAACAGTGACTCTTTCTGGAACATCAACCAGTTGTAGCTTCCAGGCAACGATTACACCGAAGCTGGCCCCACCACCGCCTCTGATCGCCCAGAACAGATCCTCGCCCATTGACTTTCTGTCGAGAATTTTTCCATCAACGTTGACTATTCTTGCATCGATAATATTATCTGCAGCTAAGCCGTATTTCCTATGCAATGTGCCGTGGCCTCCTCCACTGATTTGCCCACCAGAACCGACAGACGGGCAACCGCCTGCAGGAAAGCCCAGAGTCGGGCTTTTTTTCAGCGATCCTGTAATATATAGATCCAAGCGTAGCACCAGCTTCGACCCACGCGGTTTTCTCCTCTGTATTAACTGTTACATCACTAAGTTTGATCAAATCAATGATCACAAACGGGGTTTGTGCTACGAAAGACAGTCCTCGAAGTCATGGCCACCACTTCGAGTTCTGATCTCTACGTCGCTTTTCTTGGCGCAGTGTATGATAGGTGGGATTTGGGATTCGTGTTCTGGGGTTATAATTGCTTGCGGTTTAAGGGTGGAGTTTGTGGCGAATCTGAGATTCCAGATGGAAAATCGAAGGACGGAATTGTAAGATGAGGTTCTCGGGGTGTAGATGTTCTGGCTGGACAGACATTCAAGAATTTCGTCGTGATTATGAGCAAAAGCTGCAGAATTGAATGAGTAGATGATGATAATTAGAAATATGAGAGTGGAAGTGCTTGGAATTTTCATGATAATTGAGAAATTGATGATTTTTGTTGGGTGATCTTTTTTATTTTTTTTTTAATTTAAAGGTGGAATGTGAAAGCTTGAATGAGATGTGAGAATAATATATTGGAAATACAGTTAATTTCACTATATGTGTTTCAGTTGTATATCAAGATTCAATATTGGAGATGAAAGATTTGTTTGGAAGCCTTTTTTTTTTTTTTCCAAAAAGTCAAGCAGATTAAAGTAGTTCAAGAAATATGGATACTGAAGATTCAAAGTCAATACTATAATCGTTTTGAATCTTCTTTCCATGGTATTACATTAGATATGTGGTCACCCTGCTTTATTGTGACTTGTAATTGGTTCTATTTAATAAAATTGAGTAAAATTCATTTGTTTTCCTCCATGGGACTCAATGATTTTGGTCTCAATACTTACCACTTTGATTATGTAAGAATTTTTTTCATGCAGTTTTGGTCCTTATGTTACAGAATCCGTTAAGTTCAAATACACTTTTGATCTCAAACCTTGTCCTGTGGGATCAAAACTGCAGATGACTTTAATGAAAAACGAATTCAGTAAAACAAAATTACATGAAAAAAAAAATTTTGGGATCATAATTGGTGGGTGTTGAGACCAAAATCGTGAGGCCTCTCATAATGGGACCAAAAAAATGAATTTAACTCTAATAAAATATGCTGATATTATTACAGCTTCAATATTGAAAGGCTTTGGTCGAATTCTTATAACCGGGGAGGAGGTAATTTATAAAACCCAGATTTGGGTCTCCATATGAATATCCACATATATAAATTTATTATTATATATCATAAATGTAAAATTCAATGAAATAATTAGTTTATATTGCTATCAAATGTTAAGGAATGCTATTTTGCAAATAATATTAGTTGCTGAAATCCAGCAATGAGTCATTGGGTTTAAAAACAGAAAAAAGTTGACTATAATGGTACATGCAACGATTTGCACTCTACGGCCTTTTATTCTTCAAAGAATAAAAAAATTAGGAAAACCTAGCATAAATATTTTCTAAACGACTGGAGATTCTAGATGATTTATATGTTGACTAGCCTATGATTCATATATTTACCTTGACTATTCGCCTACGTAGATGTTTAAATTCTATATGATCTGAATATTAAGAGTTGACTGTAAATGCATCAAAGAGTCAATATTCCACGAAACTTGTTCATCGTATAAAACTAATGCTATTACATTCACTCAGTAATACCATTAGT
Source organism: Stenogyne calaminthoides (assembly GCA_037126765.1). Lineage (NCBI taxonomy): Eukaryota > Viridiplantae > Streptophyta > Magnoliopsida > Lamiales > Lamiaceae > Stenogyne > Stenogyne calaminthoides. Next base: position 2,573,575 of record JBBCBC010000007.1, read on the forward strand.
CTTAAAAACTATTACTACATATAATTCAATGTGTTTCTGTGCATCAAATGTTATGGTATTAGTTTATATGAGTAATGGTATCACTGAATGAATATTATGGTATTATTAAATGAGTATAATAGTATTATTGAGTGAATCTAAATTCATACGGAGTTTGCCTTCTAAATTTATTACATTACCGGCAAAACTGATGTTATTACATTCATTAAGTAATACCATTACTCTTATAAATTATTACCACATACGGTTCAATGTGTTTTTGTGTATTAAATTTTATGGTATTAGTGTATATAAGTAATGATATTACTTAACGAATGTTATGGTATTACTAAATGGGTATAATAATATTATTGAATGAATCTAAATTCATACGGGGTTTGCCTTCTAAATTTATTACTACCTCACCGGCAAAATCAGACTATCATAACTGCTACAAACTAATATCAAACAATCAAATTACATAAACATAAATAAAGTTATGTTCAAGTATCCAATCATGTGTCAATGAATATATTCTAATCTCCCCCTGTTTTGGTGCAGAGTCGGAATGCTCTGTTCGTTTCTAAAGAAATTCTTCGGATCAACAATGGTTTTCACACGTGCAAGCCGACGAAAATTCTTCTTCCCGAAATACTTTTCACCCCAAATGCTCGCTGCTTGCGCATAACTCGCTTCCCCATTAACATTATTAACTCCGAGATCAAGATCTCTGTAATTGATGTACGCAGATCTCGGAGATTTCGCAACGAAAAGTTGCCATATAACTGTAAAGCCTCCTTAGCCAATTGATATACCTATCTGGATTTTCCCCATTGTAGATTTGCCAGTACACCAAACTGTATATATTTCCACCTCTATGACTGTACGGAATGGCGGATGGAGAAATTTCCGCCATTCTGCCACCGTAGGGCGTCATGGCAAACTGCGCCATCGCGGCTTCTGGTTCGTAAAATTGTCTCCATATCCCTTCGAGTCCTTCTATGGGAATTGGCTTCTCTACGTAATCCGATTTTCCTTTGAAGTGTGCAAGAAATTGTTGAGTCTTGTTTAGAAGAATTTCGGGTGGTGTTTCGATGGGAAAACCCGCGAAATATAGAACGGATTCGATCCAGCTCACTTCGGTGCAGTCTTCTCTTACCAACCCTAACTCGGGGAAGCTTTCTTGCATCAAAGGAAGTAATTTGTCGATACGGCCGAGGTAGACCGAGCTGAACGAAGCTTGGACCGTCATGTTCCTCTCGTTCTGGGTTGAATTCACTCTACCGATAATGACCCTGACGAGCAAATCTTTGTCGAACGTATGTGCGATGGATTGCCAGCGGTGGATGACAAGAGTCGCATTTTGTTCCAAAGTCCTTTGTGGTGTGAAAACAGTGACTTTTTCTGGAACATCAACCAGTTGTAACTTGTAAGCAAGAATTACACCAAAACTGGCCCCACAGCCACCTCTGATCGCCCAGAACAGATCTTCACCCATTGACTTTCTGTCGAGAATTTTTCCATCAACGTTGACTATTCTTGCATCGAGGACATGATCTGCAGCCATCCCGTATTTCCTAAGCAATACGCCGTAGCCTCCTCCACTGAGGTGCCCACCAACACCAACAGTCGGGCAAAGACCGGCAGGAAACCCTAAAATCGGGCTCTTTTCCGTGATCCTGTAATATAAGGTTCCAACATTCGCGCCAACTCCAACCCACGCGGTTTTCTCATCAACATCGACGGTTATTTCGCTAAATTTGATCAAATCGATTATCACAAACGGGACTTGTGCCACGTAGGATAGTCCCTCGAAGTCATGGCCGCCACTTCGAATTCTTATTTGCAAATCACTTTGTTTGGCGCAGTGTATGATAGGCGGTATCTGAGATTCGCGTTCCGGGGTTATAATTACCCGAGGTTTGGGAGTCGAGGGGAACGCGAATCTCAGATTCTGGATTAAGAATTCGAGGACGGAAGAGTAAGATGAGTTTTGTGGGGTGTAAACAAGGTTGGAAATTGAGGAGTAGTTGTGAAAATTTTCTGAGAGACATTCAAGAAAATAATCTGGCCCATCTGGAGAAGTTGCATATGAGCTTGAAAATATTAAAAGAAGAAAAAAAATGCAAGAGTTGAAATGCTTGGAGTTTTCATGATAGAAATAAATACTTTGTGTTTAGGATTGAAGATTGAGCTGTTCATATATATAATCTACCCATCTTGAAATACTGGAGATAAAGAAAGTTCGATTCTGTTTTAACCCTTTTTTACTTATCTTGACTTTTGGTTAAACTGTTTTAACCCTTTTGTACTTATCTTGACTTTTTGGTTAAGAATGTCATTTACTTTTAATGCAACATTTAAAATAATACAAATTCTCTTGTGAAACTTGTTTATAGTATAAAAATAATACCATCATATTCATAGACAAACATACATAGTGGCAAATACTGGTGGCCCCACTTGAATTATATATATATATATATATATATATATATATATATATATATATATATATATATATATATATATAGATAGAAGACACTTATGTGAGGCAGTATAATTGCTTAGAAATAATTTGAATATTGCCGCTTTTAACACTTTAGAAGGAAAGGTATTGATTTTTATTAATTTGTACTCCTCGCCTCATGTATAAAGACCGGCAAATCTCATACAGATTTTTATCTTATAAATTATTTGTTGTTAACTTGATAAGGTTAGAGTTTTTGACTAATTTTAAAGTGTACCTTCTTATTCTATATAAATTTGCTTATTATCCTTCAGGTGGAGAAGAGAGAGCAAAGAGAAAGAAATAGGTATAATTCGGACTTTACGTATGTATATATAAATATATTTGACTCGGTTAATATAAAAAAATTATGACAAAAATATGTATAATTTTTGAATATATATACAAAATTTGAAAGTGCATTTAATTATGACAAAAATTCGCATGAGACGGGGTACAACTTAGCACAATCAACACTCACCTCTCCTAAAATGTTAAAGCGTCAATGCGCAAATTACATTATGTCTCATCGTGAGACGGCCTCACGCTTTATTACAAAGAGGCACGTTTGCATGAGACGGGACATAAATTTGGCATTGACGCTTTAATATTTTGGGAGGGGTGGGTTTGATTTGTGTTAAGTTGAACCCCGCTTTGTGCATTTGAGACCGCCTCATATAAGTTTTTGTCTATTATAAATTGGACCCCCCCGATTTAAATTCCCGGTCCGTCCCCCGATTATATTTATAAATTGATATCACGTCTTATAAACTAATATTAGTAGCATTTAATACTATGATCATAGAGTTGATAAGTGTAATGGTATTAATTTGTAAGTATATTGGTATAAATTTCATACTATAAACAAGTTGCATCAAGATTTACTCATAAAAAAATTGCAAACCAGAGTTTAATATATTTATATTTTATACTTTTTGACATGTAAATTGGTAATTGGGAAAATAACTTTTTTCGTACTATAACTTTTTCACTTTTTTATTTTGGACATGTTGATTTGTAACTTACACACTTTAGAATTTTTTGGATCTATTGACTTTTACATTTTGATTTTCGTCCTATAACTTACGTGGATCAAAACCAAAAAGTGGTAAAAATATGCAAGTTACAAGACAAAAAATCATTTAAATGTCAAAAGGATCAAAAATTTAAATGTGTATAAATCATAGGACTAAAAATCAAAATGTAAAAAAAAAAGGGACCAAAGTTAAAAAGTTATAGGACCAAAAAACTTGTTTCCCGTGATAATTTTTCTCTATGAAACCTTCTGCTGGGAGATGAAGGATCAACATTTCACATACAATATTAATTTGAATGGGAAGGTGCTGATAATTCATGGATTTAGCATATCAAGTAGTTTTTTTTTCTTTCTAAAATTCGTGAAAAAGCAAAATAGGAAAATTCACTCACAATTTGTTCTATTATAAAGACAAGTATATGTTATTATAAGAATAAGTATGTGTTACTATAAAGACAAATATATGTGATGATTCTTTTAACTAATTCAATGGTTTAATTTGGTGGTTTGAGTCTTTACTTAAGACAGTTGGTCACATGTCAGAAAGAGAAGCTAGTAGGTAAAAAACCGAAAGGGAAGCAATAAAATAGATGAAGTGTGTTTTGTTCATACAATAATACATCTTTCTCTTTATAATAATATACATTTGTGTGTATATAGTAAACATAATTTTTAATACTTTACGATAAATATATATACCAAAAAACAAGTATGTGGTATTTCTCCTTACAAGAAATATCGTCTTGTACTTTACAAAGAAAATATATCTATCCTTATAATAATACAAACCTTGAAGTGAGTTTTGTTATTTTTCCTTTGCCCACTTTTTATAGAGAAATTTGTTTGACTCGATTCGACCTGCATATAATCCGCTCTTTTTCCTCTTTGTATTTATACACTTCTTCTTTTGATTTGTGAAATATTTTATATGAAAGTTTGTAACAAATTGTAGTGTGACATGATATAATTAATGTTAATGATATATAGGTAGATAATTTTAAATAAAAGATGAACTTTAACCACTTTTAAAATTGATATTATCTACAATAAAATATTTTTACCGTGCAATTAAACCGTAACTATCCCTTTATATTAGAACAATTGATTTTTATAATAAAGCATTTGTCATTGTCCTATCCAGATTGCATCTTCTGAAAAATTAATATCAATCTTTATTATGTATACTAAAATAATTAATGGAATATTTGTCATTGTCCTATCCAAATTGCTTTCTTCTGGAAAGTCGCAAACAATCTAGACTAATTGATTTTTCTTTGTAAAATTAATATATTTGGTTGACATTTTATAAGTACGTTGTTTATAAGCTTCAACAATTGAAGGCTTAGGTCGAATGACCAAGTCTCATATATATAATAGCGGAGATTTACTGATCAGTTGACAAGTTATATGACAGGGAGAGGATTATTTTATGTACATTATTTGAAATTATTAATTAACCAAGAAAAAATATATAATAAGATTACAAATGTCGCAGTAGATTTCAATAAGCAATGTCGGTGACGCTTTTATGTTTCACAAGTGCCGCAGTATTTTTAGGACAAAAAATTTAGGGGTTGTGTTGGAAATGCAGGACAATATGTTTTAAAATATGCAAATAGGATAATATGTTTTAAAATATGCAAATAGGATAATATGTTTTAAAAATATGTAAATGTAGGACAATCGAGCCTTAATAAGCCCAGATCCAAATAAATGTCACGTGAGATTTGGACTTATCGGGCTCCAATGTTTTACATTTACAGATTTTAAAAACATATTATCTTATATTTACAAATTTTAAAACATGTTGTCCTACATTTACAAATTTTAAAATATATTATCCTACATTTCCCAACTCGTAAAATTATTGTCTATAAAACACAACTCCCTGGTTACCATCCTAAAAAAAACTTTATTCACACATTATCACTATTATGAAAATATTTTTTTAAAAACAATGCTTGCTCATGAACACAAAAAAGTAATAATGTCTATGTATAACAACAGTGATGAAGTTCACCGTGAACTCATATTGACATGAATTCCACTTATTCAATTATATAATGAATAAAATTAAACCTCGCTTAGACCAACTTTTTATAACGAATAAAATGACACCTCAATTGGGGGATATAATCTAAAAGTGTCCCATAACTTTTTACATTTAACAAAATAGTCCCCAAAAAAAGTTTTGATGTACAAAATTGGTCCCAATTCTTTCGAAGTGTCCACTTTTCGTTTTAAATTAAATCGGAATTGATGAAATTACGCCATTTTTTATCATGCATTTCAAAAATCTTCAAATTGAATGCTCACATGTAAGGCGCATGACCAAAAAACGATATAGTTTCGTCAATTCCGACAAAATTTGGGTCGAAAATAGTGCAATTCACGTAAAATTAAAATAAATTTCGTACATTAAAATTTTTTTAAATCATTTTTTTTTTTAAAAAATAAAAAAATATGAGTTGGTATATTGTGAAACTTATTCACCGTGAAACTGATTTTTTTTTTATAGACATACTCTTTAGTAATATAAGTCACACCCTTTAGTAATTTAAGTCACACCCTTCAGTTATCACTACGACACTCTTGATATAATATAAATCACACTCTTCACTTTTATGAGTAATACTCTTTATAGTAAAACATCACACCCTTTACAGTAAAAAGTCACACTCTTTAATAATATAAGTCACACTTCTTAACCAGTAAAAAAATGGGTTTTAGATACGGTTTTAGGGACGAAAAAACCGTCTCAAAACCCTATTTGAGACGGATTTGAGACGGGTTTTTTTTCGTCCCTAAATCAGGCGTCTCAAGTTTAGAGACGATTTTTCAAATTTCCGTCTCAAATCTGGGACGGTTCAAACCGTCTCAAATCCATCCCAAATCTGAGACGGTTTGAACTGTCGACATTTGGCCCGGATCCACTCCATTTCGGGTCAAATATCCGTCTCTGTTCAGTCTAAAAAATCGTCTCAAAATTAATATTTTAAAAAAATCGGTAGAAATTTGAGACGGAAAAACCGTCTCAAATTCGTAATTTTTTTTTAAAAAAAATGGCTCTGGTGGTTTGAACTTGCGCCGCTAGGTGGTCTGAGCGGGCGACGAACCACCCGAGCCGCGAGCCGCGAACCTCTAACCACCGAACCACATTGTTTATAAGCCTTCTCAGGCCTGCAAATTTCGCTCCCAATAGGGATCGGACCCGGATTGGTTGGGTGATAGGGCGGGCTCTCAAACACTCGGTCACTTGATTTCATTGGTTTAGTTTACAACTTTAATTGTATATGTACACAAAATAAATAATTTTTAAAAAAAATTGTATCAATTTCTATATATATATATATGCATTAATTCTACACCTTTTAAAATTGTAATTATTTTTTATTATTTTTAAATTCTAATTAAATTAAATTATATTATTTTAAAATATGTATTTTTAATTATCTTACCTCAAAATTTCAAATTCTCCTCCAATTTAAATTTATATTTTCTTTATTTATATAACCTTTATATATTATATATGCTAATTGATTTATTTTTTATATTAATTTCTACTTTAGTTATGTTATATTAGTTAAATCAAATTATAGCTAAAACTAAATTTATTTAATAAAAAAAATTAAATATGATACAATTTATTTATATAACCTTTATATAGTCATAATTATTGCTGAAAATTTGAGATGGAAAAACCGTCTCAAATCTGTTCTAATTTGACACGGCCGAAACCGTCCCAAATTCCATTTTGAAAATTTGAGATGGAAAAATCGTCTCAAATAAGGCGGTCAAAATCGCGCACATTTTTTTGGGTTACAAACCGTCTCAAATCCGTCCCAAATTTAACCAGAGATAATTGAAGACGGTTTTTTCCGTCCAAAATTGGTGTCCAAAGCGATGACGTTTTCTCAACGGTCAAATTTCCGTCTCAAATTGAGACGGTTTTGAATTCCGTCTCAAATTTGGTCAATTTTGACCGTTTGACTACTTTCGTCTCAAATCCGTCCTAAATTTCGTCTCAATCTGAATATTTTTTTTAATGGAAATACTCACTTTATCACATAAAATATTAATAAACAACTTTTTTACCCCCAATTATTCATCATTTTATAACTTTATCACATAAAATATTAATAAACAACTCTTTCTACCCCAAAATTTTATCACTTTTTCTTAAAATCCGAAAGCACACAAAGAACCATGCGGTTAACTATGGGACGGAGGGAGTAAGAGTTAAAATTATGTTTGACCGCATAACTTAATTTAGCCTTTTCCCGTAAAAGATCTCAAGAAAATTGAGCTTTTAATTTAATCCCATAATTCGGTAATCTCAAAGTTGTGGGAATTTGTTTTTTTGGAAATGTGTAGCGTGGTGTTACACTGTTACTGGTGTATAATCAGCCTCGTAACGTTGCATTGTTTGTGGGTCCCACCCAAAATAAAGTTGTACTTTAAATTCTTGCAATTTTGGGATAAAAATACAGTCAATTAAGTAGTTTATAAGATTATATTAAAAAACTTGGCTTTTTTCGGTACCTTTGAGAAGCAAAATGTTATGGAACCAAATTAAATTTTTAAGTCGATAGTAATAGTATTGTTACCAAAATCGACTTGAGGAGGTGTGGTTGTGGAACCAAACCCACAAAAAAAATCACACGTTCTAATAACTACATTGTAAACAATTAAATTTCTTCAATTAAAACTAATATAATTTTATTCTAATATATATAGCGCGTGTCAATGCGATTGATCGTGGTAATAATTGCATGATTTATTGCACTTTGTTTTTATTATTTAAATTTGGCTAAGTACACTTAATATGGAGGTCCGTAGACCCTTATATCGTGTACGCGCGCCCGTCGAGCAGCCCCATTTACGTGATTTAATTTTCTCCTCTCTGCTAAATCCATTTTTCTCCCCAACCTCTCTAAGCGCCGTTGCCGTCACGTCCTCCTCCTCCTCGTCATCCCCTACCTCTCGCGCCGTTGTCGCCGCTGCCGCCTCCTACTCGCCATCCCCCCCTACCTCTCGCGTCTTTTGTCGTGCTGCCGCCCTCCTCCTTCTTCTCAGCCCCTACCTCCGTCCCCCCTCCTCCGGCCTCCTCCTCCACTACACACCCCTCCATTTATATATAGGTAATTTTTTTTTTTTATACATATATATATATATATATATATATATATGTGTATATAATATATATATATATATCTTATGTTATATATATATGTTAGAATTGTTAATGGTGAATGCTCTTGCTTTAGATATGAATAGATTGTGAGTATATATATATATGTTAGGATTGTTAAATATGGTTAATGGTATATATATATATATATATATATATATATATGTTAGTATATATATATATGTTATGATTTGGTGAAATGGATAATGTGTTTGTTTTAGATATGAATAGATTGTATAATTTAGTTTTTGGGATGTGAATGCTCTTGCAAATGTGTGGATTAAAATGTGAATTTATATATTTTTGGGTTGGTTGATGAATTTATATGATTTTTAGGTTGGTTGGTTGGTTGTTTAATTGATGCACTCAAGGTGTTTGATAATATGCTTGTGTGAGGATCTAAACATAAATTAAAATTAATACATTAGGATATATTTGAGTTATCGATTGATGATTTGGTGAATGGATAGTGTGTTGCTTTAGATGAATGATGGTACATTAGGATACATTGTCTTGAGAAGCAACAAAACCTTAGGTACATTAGAATTTGAAGTAGTAATCAAGCTATAAACTTTTGTTGACTTGGTTAATCTTGACTTGATCTACTCAATGTCATTTTGTGGATATAAGTTCAATTATTTTACCAATTCATAAAGGTTTAAACTTCAAAATTTGGTATGACATCAATGCATGTATTATCTCAAAATTAGAAAATTAAAATGAATGTAGATTAAGTATGGTTAGGTATGCATTAGGATTGGAATACTTTTAGGTTTAATACATTAGGATACATTATCTTGAGAAACACTTCATATTGCCTTTTCTATAGGCGTCTCTAGTTCTATATGGATCGAAAGTGGGTTCGAGCAGATCGATTATCAGATGAGTATAGTAATGGGGTGAAAGAATTTTGTAATCATGCAATTAGACCAAGACTTACCCTCGGTACATTCCATGTCCGTGTTGAAAATGTATGAATGGAAAAACCGTTAAAAAAATTGTTTGACCACTTGATGATTCACGGTATTGATAAAACATATACCGTTTGGACATATCATGGTGAGAGAAGAGATGGATGTAGCTCAAACAACCTAGAAACTGACTTTAGGTTTGAACATACAGTGGATGCGGATATTTTCGATGATGTACCGACTGTTGATACATCGAGTATCTTTGAAGATCACCCTTATATGTCGAGAAGTGATTCTATTACCACTTTGAGGCCCGGATTAAGAAGGCAAAAAACTGTACCGTCAACCGAAAAAGAGACCAGCCGATGAGTGCTTCACAAGTATCTTTGAAAATTGATTAGTGGTCTATTGCTAAAATGTATTTTGCCCTAAGAGAGCATATGATGCTAAACAAATGCTCAAGTCCATCGGGTTAACACATCAGAAAATTCATGCTTGTCTGGGTGATTGTATCTTATTTCGGAAGGAGTATGCAGACCTCGATGAATGTCCCAAGTGTGGGGAGAAGCGATATAACTGCGTCCAAAAATTTGCATGTGACATGCATGTTGAACTCGGTCAAAAAATTTCAAGCAGCGTCAAAGTGATTTATCCTATTTCATCATGGTAAATTATAATTCTCTTATATGTTTAAGGGTAAATTAATAATAAAAAGGGCTAGATGAATTAATTTTATTAAATATAAATTTAAATATATATATATATATATATATATATATACCACTAATTTTATTAGACAACAGAAAATGACAACGGCATCGTCAACCGTTGTCTATAAGAAAAAATTCTAGCTAAAAGGCAACGTTAAAAGACAACAGCAACGTCAATCTTTGTCTATCAACAATGATTCCTGCTAAAAGACAATGCCAAAAGACAACGGAAGCAACCGTTGTCTATCAGCGAGATTTTTTGCTAAAAGACAACGCCAAAAGACAGTGGAAGCATCAACTGTTGTCTGTCAGCGAGAATTCTCGCTAAAAAACAACGTCAAAAGAAAACGGAAGCATCAACTGTTGTCTATCACGACATTGTCTTCATCCCATCTAATCCAATCATATCACAACATGCATTCATATCATAAGAACCCCTAAATCATTATCACAATAACTCATAATGATGGAGTTATAGTATTTATTAAGTATATATGCGTCCTTATAATTTTACTTGAAATAATAGATTAGTCCCACTAGATAAGAATACAAATCAACGAAATTATTTTCATTAATGATAAATTATAGGGTGAACAAGTTTCACAGGAGAATCTGTGAAATTGGTTAAGAATTGTGACTTATATTATTAAAGGGTATTAGTAATTGAAGGGTGTGATTTTTTACTATAAAGAGTATTATTCATAACATTAAAGGGCGTGGTTTATATTATATAACAAAAGGTATTAATAATGATAGATAAAGAGTGTGACTTATTTTTTAAAAGGGTATTAGTCGTGATAACTGTATATATATACACACATGTATTTTCATTTGTGTGCGGATTTTTGTTCGACATGGTTATGATTATTAATGTTCCATTCATCAAATGAGACCAATATTCTTTTTATAGTTTTCTCATTTAAAACCCTATATATCCGTAGAATTAGTTTATAGTGCGGTTCCATTACGTGTACGGTGATATTTTCCCAAATATGTTATTTACTTGTTTATGTCGACACTCATCACAGGCAGCAATTTTTAGTATTTTTATAGTAAAAAGGAATTCATGCTTTGCATGTGATCAGTATTACTGTATATAATAAAAATATTAATTCACAATCAATGCAATATGTATTGATCCACTTGCGACGTGTGTATATATGTTAGGACTTATTTTGTGTTAAAATTAAAGTGTCGATTGTGAATAGCAATGGTGGTGTACGGTGAACATAGTGCACATAATACTTTCTCATAATTGATGTACTATGCCCTAGGGTTTTTTGAAACATATAAAGTCATGTAGTTGTAGATCCTAGTCCAACTTATATCAGTGGTGAGGCGTGGAAGTATTTTGACCAAATCACATCCTACATTTGCTTTTAGAGCCCCGTAATGTGCGACCGAGATTATGGACCGATGGTTTCAACCCACACGGTCCCTCTCAAAAAACCATATTCTTGTTGGCCAAGATTCGTTATCTCCATAACCCGCCACGAGATCTATGTATGACCCAGAGCACATTTTTTCGTGTTTTATTATATCTGCCCGAAAAGTCCGGGGTGAATATTGATGTAATGTTTCAATTGTTGATCGATGAATTGAACATATTATGGAGTGAAGGAGCATTAACTTATTGCGGCTTTCAGAAACAAAATTTCACAATGAGAGAGGTCGTTTTATGGACAATTAGTGACTTTCCCGCTTATGGGATGTTGTCAGGTTGGAGCACACATGGACGGTTAAGCGTGTCCCTATTGCATGGAAAAAACCAAGTCATTCCAACTCCGAAATGGGCACAAACGTTGCTGGTTTGATTGTCATCGACAGTTTCTACCCACTAACCACCGTCATAAAAAAAACAAGTCTGATTTCTTCAAGAATCGAGTAGAGAAGGACAAATGCTCTGAGAGAAGGTCCGGTGCAGAAATGTTTGAGCTAGTGAAGCTAATTAAAGATAACAAGTTTGGCAAAGGGTATGAACCAACAGATGGATTTGGTCACACACATAACTGGACGAAGAAAAGTATATTTTGGGAGCATCCTTATTGGTCAACGCTTCTTATCCGTCACAACTTGGATGTGATGCACTGTGAGAAGAATTTTTTTGAGAATATCAAGGCCCGCGATTTGATGATCCCGGTAAATCAAAGGACAATGTTAAAGCTAGGATGGATCTCGAATTATACACCGAATGAAAAGAATGATTTCTAGCAGATGGAGGGTGCATGAAGAGAAAGGCTACATACACGTTGCGCAAGGATCAACGAAAAGAAATTTGTCAATGGTTGAAAAAACTACGTTTTCCCGATGGTTATGTGTCCAATATATCTCGGTGCGTCAATTTGGACACTAACAGAATAACTGGGATGAAGAGTCATGATTGTCATGTGTTTATTCAAAGATTGTTGCCTATCGCCTTTCGTGACTTTTTACCTGATGGTATTTGGGGTGCATTAGCAGAGGTTAGCAACTTCTTTCGATCCTTGTGTGCATCTGAAATTATGGCTGCTGACATGGAAATGCTGGAAAGGTCTATTGTTGAGACAATTTGCAAACTAGAGAAGATTTTCCCTCCGGCATTTTTTGATTCAATGGAGCACCTTGCTATTCACCTCCCTTATGAGGCACGAGTTGGAGGGCTCAGATTTCTACCGTTGGATGTATCCATTTGAACAAGTATCAATGTCTACCCATTCTTTATTATTATGCATTTGATATAAATATTATGTCTTAATACATCTCACGTTAGTGCGCACAAATGTTTTTCCTTAAGCAAATGGTGAAAAAACAAAACACGGTTGAAGGATCCATTTGTGAGACGTACCTTTGTATCGTAGATTTGCAAATTTTTGTTCTCATTATTTCAAAGGACGAAGTTGATACACGAATAACTCGTTTGAAGAGGAATGAAATTCAGTGGGTCCCAGAGTTTCACAACCAATTGCAATTTTTCATTCCCAAAGGGCGTCCCATGGGAAAACCAATTTGCTATCGTAGTATGTCACCTAGAGAATACAAGGCCGCTATGTATTATATTCTGATGAATTGTGAAGAAGTTGATCCTGGATCGTATAATAAATAAATATTTACTTTTATTAAAATTAATTATTTGTTTGAGAATCAATAGTATTATTAATAATTATTTTATTTTACCAACATTGCAGTATATTTGATGAACAATATGGTGAAAGAATTAGCAATCAAGAACTGCAGTTGAAACGAATTAACGAGTTTTTTCCATGGTTTAGAAAAATTGCAATGGAAAGAAATCATGAAGTTGATTCGCGATTGCAAGTACTGGTGCAAGGTGCACGTGAAATTGTTAATACGTACAAGGGCTACATAGTCAATGGATTCAGATTCCATACAAAGGATTTTGGATGTGATAGAAAGACGATGAATAGTGGTGTGTGTGTGAAAGCTACAATGGGTGGAGATGATCAAAATGATTATTATGGGATGTTGCAGGAAGTGATCGAAATGATTTTCGACGGTTTTGGATATCCATCTCAAAAGATTTATTTGTTTAAGTGTGATTGGTATGATGATTGTGTAGTGAATACCCCTCGGAGGTATAATTTAATAGATATCAATCCCAACAAAATATTCCCGACAAATGAACCATTTATCTTGGCCGAACAAGCATCACAAGTTTACTATTCCAGCTATCCATCCTCCGTCCAAAATCGTCATCGAAGAGGTACTTTAATTATAAATTTTATTTTAAAATTAATTATTCTTTCTCAAAAATCATGTCATATTTGATTTTATAGGTATATGGGTGGTTTGTCCCTACGCGTGCTAGACACATTATTATTAATGTGTCGCCGGGCCTCCCAAATAGCTCAAGAGCGAGACTTCTACCAAGACGATGATCCTCCAACATTTGATGAATCAATTGTTGACCTTCTTGAAAGTGCAATTTATTAGTTCAACTTGCTGATGATGACGTTGACTTAGTAGATCCCGTGAAGATGATGAAGAAATAGAGGAAGAAGAGATTTTTTTTTTTTTTTTGGTGAGAGTGTTGAGGTAACTTAATGATAAAATGCTACTCAATTCATTTATATTTTCTTGTCTCATTTATTAATTTTGAAAACTAATTTCAAAGTAAATACAAAACAAAACATCTAAATCAGAGTAGATATTTTATTAATTTTGAGGAAATTAGTAAATATATACAAAAAACATTTTTTTTTGAAAGGAAACAGAAATAATAAATTAACGAGAGGGCCTCAAATCGGCCATAACAGAGTCCTCAAGAGTCTCAGGAATAACGAACGAAAAGAACGGCCTACTACAAGAAAGGCCAAACAGAGCTAATCTATGGGCCAACATATTGCCCGTACAACGATTCCACACAAAGGACACAGAATTAAAGGAACCCGAAAAACTCACAATATCAGAGATTAAATTGCCAAAATAAGAAAAACTCATGTCCGGAGCACGCACCGCATTCACCACCATTTGGGCATCTGTTTCAACGATCAAGCCGTCCAAACCATGCTCATTTGCCAACCTCAAACCCCTCATCACTGCCATAGCTTCTGCCGTCGGAACATCCCACCCATCACTCCCTCGTTCGGCAAAGCACCACACCACCCGGCCTCGATGATCCCTCACCACCCCAGCAATTGCCACCTCGCCGCCGTCCCTTACGGATCGTCCGCAGATTTATATAGTCCATCATCGGCGGCCTCCACCCACCATTATCACCATCATCGCATTCCTCCCTAGGGGGTCGGTGTCTTTGGTCGCCTCGAAAGCAAACTTCGGTTTTGTCGCACCTCCACCAACATAGCAAGTTGAGCGTGCGTCGTGCATTTACCAGTAAACTATAGCTGATTCCTCCAATACCATAGATACCATAAGCTGGTTGCGAATATGGCTACTTGCTCCTTCGTTGATTGTTGCTTCACCACCCTGACCCAGTCCTCCATACTCCCCGCCATCAATGCCGGTCTAAACGGCGCCACAGTTTCCCAAAAGTGGCGAACCCAACCACAATCACGCAACGCATGCTCCGTAGTCTCCAACTCATCCCCACACCGCTTACAAAAAGGTGACACATCAACAAATCGACCCACTAAATTAATACACGAAGGCAGGATCCCATGCAAAACTCGCCACATAAAATGCTGGATTTTGGGTATAACATCAAGCTTCCATACCTTTATCCACCACCATCTATTTCCCCCAACCGCCCGCCTTTTGCACATCATAATAGCCCGATTTTGCTGAGTAATGCCCATCTTTAGTAAAACGCCAAGCCAATCTATCCGGCCTACCCAACCAGCCAAGAGGAATATTACATATACGAATCGCTTCATTTTCCGAAAAGAGAGCATGAACCTTCAGCATATCCCATTCACGCTCACCCTCAAGAAGTAGATCACTCACCTGGATCTCCTCTTCACCTTCAATTCTCTCGGACATTATCCCGGGTCGGGCCCCATCCGCAAAGCCAAGGATCGGACCAAAGCATTAATAGACCATCCCCACAATCCACACTAAACCCTCTCTCAACACCTTCCTCCCTCCAAAATGCTTTGCCATGTGTAGCTCGATGCATAACCCATATTTGTCGACATGAAAAGGCCCCCGTGGGTAATACCGGCCTTGAGCACTGGCTAGCAATGAAGTGTCATCTTGGATCGGGCCTCATCCCTCGCTTAGCTAGGAAAGAATTGTTAAAAGCAGAAGATCGCGTATACCAAGCCCTCCTTCCCTCTTCGGTAAACACAATTTTTCCCGCCTCAACCAATGGACCCTCTTTTCCTCATCCTTCTGACCCCACAGAAATCGGACTATCTCCCCTTCCATTCTCCCGATAATATTATCCGGGATTTTGAAACACGTCATCAAATACGTCGGAATGGATCGCACTACGATCTCACCAACGTCTACCACCCGCTTGTGACAAAGACCTACTTTTCCAATCTTTGATCTTCTTTGACACCCTGTTCACCAACTCCCTAAAAACGGCACTCCGGGACCGGCCCACTCTCCCCGGAATCCCTAAATACAGAGCATGTTTATCCACCCGTCTGACCCCGAGCTCCCTCGCCAGTTCCACCCCCCGGGTCAAAGGCACCCCACCACTGAACATAATATCGGATTTGTTCAAGTTGATGGCCTGCCTCGACGCCCCTTCATACATCACAAGAATCTCCTTCACCCTTCTTAGCTCCTCCTTTGTTTCCCGGCCAAAAACAAGTGTATCATCCGCAAAAAATAGCTTTGAGACCACGGGTGCTCTCCTACAAATTCTCACCCCATGCAAGACCCCACTTTCCACTCCCCTCCTTATCATTACTGAAAGAGCCTCTGTACAAAACAAGAACAAATATGGTGACAAGGGGTCCCCTTGACGGAGACCACAGTAGGCAAAAAAAAACATCGAAGGCTCTCCGTTAATCAGAACCGAAAAGGACACCGAACGAACACATCTCATAATAAGCCCAACAATCCTCTCCCCCAATCCAATTTTCAACATTACCCCCTCCAAAAAATCCCACTCCACTCGATCATACGCCTTACTCATATCCAATTTAAAAGCAAAGGTGCCCCTATTTACATTATTCTTCATAAAATGGAAAATTAAAAGCCAAGAATGCATTATCCGTGCAACCTACCCGACAAAAGCGACCGACAAGGATCAATAATCTCAGTAAAAACACTTTCATCCTATTCTTCTTTGGTAAAAATTAAAAATCACATTACACAAGCTAATAGGATTTAAAAATCCAACAATTTTTTAACTTTGGGTATCAACGAGATGTAGGTGTAATTCATACATCTCGGATACCCATCATTAAGAACCCGGAGAATGAAAAATGACTCACCCACAACACCCCCAAATTTTTGAAAGAAAATAAAATACCATCGGGATCCTCCATCATATTCATCCGCGGAATGGTTGGGATAACGAAAATCGCTCCCGTAAAGATTTGCTCCACAAAAGTGCCTCCATCAATCCACAAACACCCTTTGCCACAAAGTAATCCACAAACACCTTTTACACTTCACTCTCTTCCACACAAACCACCCCATTTCCGTCAACAACCTCATCTATCGAATTTTGCTTCTTTCTCCCACTTGCTATTTTGTGGAAAAATGGTGTATTTCTATCTCCCTCCCTCTTCCAACTAACCCTCGATCTCTGTAACCAAAACAACTCTTCCTTTTCAGAAGCAGGGCGCAATTTTATTTTCCAATGCCCTCGAGTCCCGCACCACCAACAACCGTCTCGAAAGCAAACTCTATGTAACCCTTCCAACTCTTCCTTACATCGACTGATTTGTTTCGGCAAATCCCCAAAGTGTTTACTATGCCACACCGACAAGGCCGCCCCACACCCTTGTATGTCCATCACCACACCAGTCGGGCCCACATAACCAGGCCCTACCCACGATCGATGAACCAACGTCTCAAAATGAAACCTACGTCCCCATTTCTTCACTCCTCCCCTTCGTCCCCGCCGCACAGCTGCCTCCAACTCCACAAGTAAAGGGCAGTGATCGGATAAAACCCGAGTCAAATGAGAGACCCTCACCCGTGGAAAACGTTGTGACCAAGAATCTGTTGCCACTACCCGATCCAACCTCTCCTGAATGCAAGTTGCCCCCGTCTGCTTATTCGTCCAAGTGAATTTGTGTCCCACAAATCCCAGATCACGAAGCCCACACCTCTCCAAACAATCTCGAAATGCTAGCATCCGTCCCATGTTCTCCGGTATCCCTCCCTGCTTCTCATAGCCATATAAGATCTCATTAAAATCTCCCATACACATCCACGGGAGCGAATCAACATCCCTAAGATGCTCTAACAGTCTCCATGTCCGCCATTTGTTCCCCGTCTCTGGAAACCCATACACCCCCGTAAACCGCCACGGCCCCCTTCACACTCCACCACTGCATCAATATGGTTCTTTGAATAAGACTCCACCTCCATCTGAAACTCCCTCTTCCACAATAAACCTAAACCACCAAACCTACCCCCCCTTACACTCACCCCACAATCCACCCCAAAACAACAATCAAAACCTAACTTTCTTGCCACACCCCATAATTCACCATGAAATAACTTCGTCTCACACAAGAAGACGAAGTTGGGAACTTTAGAAAGAATCTCTTTCTTCAACACGGGAACTTTCCGAGGGTTCCCAAGCCCCCGGCAGTTCCATCCTATACAACTCATTGATCCCTGCAGGGTTGCATCCACCGTCCAACCTCTGCCGCTTCATTATTTTCAGAACGCTTCTGCTTCTTATCCACCACAACTGACTCCTCCTCCATCACTGCAATCGTGGCCCCCCTCTTCCTTAGTGTTGAGGAAATTAGTTGTTTTATCTCATTTATTAATTTTGAAAACTAATTCCAGTGATAAAAAAATTAGTAAAGCTGACTTATCACTAAAAATATACACAAATGGTAAAAGTATTGCTTAGAATTAGTAAACCCTCCTAATGATAACTTAAAAGTATTTTAAAGATATTTTAAAAAAATTAGCAAGCAATTGGGGAAAGAGATATTTTAAAGATAACTTTGATCGACTTGTCAGGGTGAAAACCGTTGTTGATCCAGAGAATTTCTTTAAGCATGAAC
The DNA here is from genome assembly GCA_037126765.1 of Stenogyne calaminthoides. Lineage (NCBI taxonomy): Eukaryota > Viridiplantae > Streptophyta > Magnoliopsida > Lamiales > Lamiaceae > Stenogyne > Stenogyne calaminthoides. The sequence goes on from JBBCBC010000007.1 coordinate 2,592,517, forward strand.
AGAGTATTCCACCAATACTTGATACCGGAGTTCCTTCCATAGAATGTGGTTCATGGGATGGCCTCACACAAGAATATGATTTCATATAAAATTGTAGCATTTGCAAGAGTGTAAAACAAGAACTCCCTTCCCTTGCTAAAGAAATGACATGGCAGTTTTCAATTGGTTGTAATATAAGGTCAAAAGGGGGGGCGACATATTTAACTTTTTAACATAAAAAATAATATGAAACAGCAAGGGACAACTGTTGCTGAAATATTTTTCTTTCCCACACCTCCCCTAACAGCTGAGAAATTTTAATATAAAATTAAAGCAAGGGCCAACTGTTGCTAAAACTTTTCTATAAAATATAATAGCAATGGTCAATTGTTGCTGAATTGTTTCCCTTTTCGTGCGAATTAGAAGAAAATTCAATAGCAAGGACTCTTCCTTGCTATCAAGGAGAGATAGAAATAAGATAAAATAGCAAGAACTTTTCCTTGCTATTGAACAAATGTATATTTTGTATTGTATTAACATTTTTCGCTAAAGGTATTAATTCAAATGTATTTTTTTAAAAATATTTATCACTATAAAAAAAATTCTTTATATTGCAAAAACTATTTTTTCCCTTCTTTTCAAGTTTGAAATTTATTTATTTTTATTTATTCATTATTTATAATTTTTTAAATAATTTGTCCATTAATTTCATCCTAATCAAAATTATGAAAAAATAAAATTTTCGTATAACATTAATTGCATTTATACATATATAATTAGAGATGTTAAGATAAATATTAAGATAATTTTGTTGAAATAGTAAATTAATAAAATCAAGGTAACTTGTAAAAATAAATTCAAAATACTTTGACAATTTAATTATGATTATAACTAACTAAAATTTAATAATACTAATCAAATTTGTAAATATAAGCTCACGACTTACACTTTTTACAAGAAATAAACTTTTTAAAACTATATAATATTTAGCAAAGGTAAATAACATTTAACTAGAATATTTAGCAGCGTAAATTATCTAATATTTAGTAGAGTTAAATATATATATATATATGTTTCCAAGTTAGATAATTATTACAAATAAAGCACCATATTAAAAGACTAACGATCATGCCCATCTGCATCACCAGGCGGAGGATGTGGCGCGTCACGATCTGGGAGTTTAGCCAAAATTTCTTTCATCAATCTCTGAGTTTCTTGATTCTCCCGACGTAAATCTGCTATTTCGGACTGATAAGATTGACGTTCCACATCAAATCGAGCATTCATGGACTCTAATGTCTTCTGGAATGCATTCTCGATGGACTCAGACGTCAAATGTACGTCTGTACTTGACATCCGTCTGTTCATTTTGTAACCTAGTGCTTCTAGAATAGCATGATTAGAAACACCGATGACCTTACCGTTCTTGGGCCCACCAGTTGCCTTGGCCCAGCATTCCTCGTCACGATGCTCCCATTCAGCAGGTTTGTCCTGTGGCCTATTAGCGTACTTCATAGCCGTCAATTTTTCATACCGTTCCTATTCATTTAAAACAATTAGACAAAAAATTTGCAAGTAACAATAACTTTCTATAATTTATGATACGAACAAATATTTTCTCAAATTCTAGGCTTATCCACTTGGGTGACTCTGAAATTGCACTCTCAGAATCGACTTGACTTGAACAATTGGCACCATCAACACCTTTCTGACTTTTACGCTTTTTCCCTTTCTTTCCTAACCCAGTCATATGTGTGGCTTTAAAGTTTCCAATTGTAAGCACATTTGCTGTAGATGAATTCCCAGCCAGCTTACAAAAATATCATCAGCCCATAATATAAAAATAGATATCATGAAGCTTATGCACAAATTGAATCAAATGTTTTTAATCATGATCATACATGAAGAGTCGAACGAAGATAATGACATCATAGCAGCTGCTATTTTCACTTAGAATCATTATTCAATAATGAAATCAGACTCAAAATTTCAAAGAAACATCAACCGCCATAAATCGACATTTGACGGACTCATTTAAATTTCCCAAAAAATGATCAACCGCCAAGAAAATAACAAACTAGCATCTTAAACTTCACAAGAGATCAAATATACAATGGATAAAGTGTAAATTTAAGTTATAATACGACCATGATGAAATATAACATTTTGCACCAATTTAACACTATTAATAACTTAATTTAAAAACTATGAAAATTAAAGCATATTATTTAAAAGAAATCAAATTTACCAAATTGTTATCTCGGCAGAAACATACTCATTGATCCTCCCGTAAAAGTCGCGAAGGGCCTTTTTCTCCACCTGCCCCTCCTCATTACGAACAACACCTCGATTCTTGGAATGTCTTAAATCATCTTCTTGAACCTCAGGTTTTTCCCAATATTGAACAAGGCGGTAATATCTAGCAATTGAACACCACTTATGTCTTTTCTTATGATCTTTCCAAGTTCGTTTTGCACTTGCTATCATATTGCCAAAACAAGAGCAATTCACCTTTTCCCAAACTTGAACTATCTCCTTGTCCTTAGTTGAGTCCCATCGAAATCTCATCTACATTTTTAAACATAATTTATAAGTACTTAAAAGAATTATTTGATGAAACACAATAGTATGTGAAACAATTCAACTTACACCGAATCCTTGCCATAAGATGTCTCTGGTTTGCCTTGAGACTTGTTCCCACTTCGTATCACCTTTATACTGTGCACGTAAGAGTGCTGCAATCGTCTTGTTGCGATATCTGGCTCAAACTTTACCTCACCAATTGCTTGACTCACAGGAAGCCTGTCCTCAAAACGATCTTGTTCAGGCGTTGGTTTAGTAGAACCACGACCATCAAACACACCATGATCAACATAATCTCCTGGAAGGTCCTCTTCCTCCGGAACATAATTTCGTACGAGTGGATCATGACACAGTGGAGGGCCAGAAGGTTTATCTCTTCGAGGATGAGCTAACTCTCCAATAGACATGTCTAATGTGTCTGCCCCATTTGACATACCAACATTAGCATGTGATGAGTGAGCTCTATCAGCAACATCTACTCTCGGGTTAGGAATGGTCCCAATAAATCCATTCACTTGGTGGAAGCCAGGTCTAAGCAGAGATGTGCCCTCGCCCATCAAAGATATATGTGGGGATGTCTGACCAAACTGTCCAAATAACTGAGTGGATAAGCCAGCGCCTGATAAGAGATCTCGAAAAGAGGGAGCCGGGTAAGAAGCGGCATTGTAGGGCATCCTCGTTAACTGATGCTCTTGACTTCCAGCAACCTCAGGGGATGATGTCATGGAGACATCCTGAGCATGTTGTTCACCTGACGATGAATTTGTGTCGAGTCGCGCCCCCACACTTCTTGTCTGATTCCAACGTTGTTTTTCATGCATTTTTCTGTTGGGAAAAATTGAGAAATTAATATTACATAAAAAAAAGATAATAAGACAAAGCAGTGAATACTCTTATAACACTTTTAGATGCTACGAGAAGATTTTACTATGGTTTAACACCATCAGTAATTATTTTATTAGGACTGTACCAGCTGCTTGTAAACTTTAATATAGCCAATTTTAGCCCATCTAAATAAACTTTAATATGTCAACAACCCTACATCAAGCACTGGAGCAGATATATCACATATGTAAAGCAGAGTAGTGATAATGATATTTCCTGCCCCCTATGATGCTTTGAATCTGAAATTACAATCTCATCTCATGTTACAAATTACACCTGTCCTGCCCCCTATGATGCTTTGAATCTGAAATTAAACATTTTCTGGGAATAAAACTCTTGGAATGAATTTCAATTATATTCTACTACAAACCAAATAAAACTCTCAATATGAATTTCAATTATATTCTACTACAACCAAATAAAAAATGGCATTAATAATAAATAAATTAGTGATGGAATGGAAGGATTTGGGAATGAATATATGGAATATAGGCATAACGTCGGAGGGGCACAATGGTGTAGCTGGAGCGGGCGGCCAAGGCGCGGCGAGAAGGGGATAGGGTTTTACCGTTTTAATTTATTTATTTTTACCATTTGTATTATTATTGGTATTTCCATTTTTATAAAACATCTAGGAGGGTTTACTAATTCCCCAAGCGCTTCCATTAAGTATTGCTTAAAATATCTCTTTCCCCAAGCGCTTGCTACAATTTTTTTAAAGTATTGCTTAAAATATCTTTAAAGTATCTTTAAAATATCTCTTGTGCGTAACTCGTCTTCCCTTGGTTGTTATTCACTCCAATGTCGAGATCTCTGAAGTTGATGTACGCGGCTCTTGGGGATTCGGAAACATAAGGAGTCATGTAATTATAAACCCTCCTAACCCAGTCGATGTACCTCTCCGAATTTTGAGGCTCGTCTTCTTGCCAAATCGCAAAACTAGCGATCTTGTACAAGTTACCAGCTCTGTGAGGAAATGGAATGGTGGATTCAGAAATTTCATTCATTCTTCCTCCGTATGGGACGAAGTAGAGCTGAGCCAGTTCGCCTTCTGGTTCGTTATATAATCTCCAGATTCCTTCAAACCCGGACTCCGGAATGGGTTTTTGAACATAGTCTGTTTTTCCTTTAAAATAATATTCCATAGGTTGAGTTCTTTTCAACAAAGGTTCGGGTGATTCTATGGGGTATTTGGCAAAAAATAGGACGGATTGGATCCAACTCATTTCCGTGCAGTCTTCTCTTACCAATCCCAACTCAGGGAACTCTTCTTGCATCAACGGAAGTAATCTGTCGACCCCACCAAGAAAGAGAGAGAAAATAGAAGCACTAATTGTATTGGAATTCAACCTTCCCGCAAAGATACCTATGTACAAATGTTTGTCGATTCTAGGAGCCACGTATTGCCAGCGGTGAATAATTTGAGTTGCATTTTGCTCAGAGGTCCTGCTGATTCTGAAAACGGTCACTCTTTCTGGAACATCAACCAGTTGTAACTTCCATGCAACAATTATGCCGAAGCTGGCACCTCCACCACCTCTAATCGCCCAGAACAGATCCTCACCCATTGATTTTCTCTCGAGAATTCTGCCATTAACGTAAACTATTCTTGCATCAATTACATGATCGGCAGCCAAGCCATATTTTCTCATCACTGTGCCGTAGCCTCCTCCACTGATGTGCCCTCCCACGCCAACAAGTGGGCAATACCCGGCCGGAAACCCTAGAGTCGGGCTTTTCTCCGCGATCCTGTAATATAAAGAGCCAAGGGTTGCACCACCTTCAACCCACGCAGTTTTCGCCTCAGCATCGACTGAAATCTCACTGAGGTTGATCAAATCAACAATCACAAATGGGGCATTTGATACAGAAGAAAGTCCCTCGTAGTCATGGCCCCCACTTCGAGTTCTAATTTCCAAGTGGATTTTCTTAGAGCTGTATAGCATAGGCTGGATTTGGGATTCGTGTTTTGGGGTTATTATAACTTGTGGTTGAGGGGTAGAATCTGACTTGAATCTTAAATTCCACATAGGGAATCGCAGGATAGAAGAGTAAGAGGAGTTTTTTGGGTATAAACAATGTCGAAAATGGAAGAGTTGTGGAATTCTTGAGAAAGACAATCGAGAAAATCATCGTGTTCATCGGCAGAAGCTGCGGATGAGCATGAAAAGAGTACAAGAACAATACAAATGTTTGTTATATTGATCATTAGAGAGATGTTTAGTTTTGTGTTTGGTGATTTTAAATACATATACTTAAATATGAAAGTTCTTGGCAAATCTTTGCTAATTAAGGATTTATGTGGATTAAAATTAACATCAAAAGTGAAGCTTTGGGAACAAAGAGTGGAGTGCTAGGGAACCTTTGACAGTATTTATTTTTTATTTGCAATTCTTTTACAATATTAACTTTCATATTTTATTTCATACATAACTATTTTCAATCACATATTTTACTTAAATATATCAAATAGAAAATAGAAATACACCATATAGGAAAATTTGCTAGAAGTTAAGTAGAGTAGTTTTTTTTATAATGTTAACTTTCATTTTTTGTATTATACATATTAATTGTTTTCAATCACATATTTTACTTGAATATATCAAATAGTACTACACCATGTGAGACAGTCTCATATTGGCTCCATATAGAAAAATTCTTGCGTGAGACGGTCTAATCATGTTGGAATGGTTCACAAAAAGTCATTCTCAAATTATGTTTTGATAGCAGTTAAGTAGATTAAGAGTGCCACTAAACACACCTCAAAATCCTCTTAACACACCCCATAATTTTTAAGATAAAAATAGATATATATAAAATGACTAATTTACCCTATGAGATACTATTTTGTCTTTTCTTTTAAGTTTTATTTATTTTGATTTTAGTCCTCTAAGTTTTTTTCACTTTGAAATTGATCATTTACTTTTTGTAAGTCTAGTTTTTTAAAATTATTATACGTGGAAAAATAATTAAAAAATTTTGAAAAAAATAAATTAAAATATAAAAATAATAAAACAATAACTATATCTTTAAAAAGAATTAAATAAAAAAATCAAATAAGCAAAAATTGTAAAAAAAGATCTGAAAAAAATTAAATTAAATTTTAAAATATTATTAAATCTTCAAAATAGTAAATTAATAAAAAATCAAATAGTAATTAAAACTAAATAAAATATTCAAATAAAATAAATATTCAAAATTAATTTAATTAAATTGTTTTTTTTTCAGATTTTATTTAGTTTTACTGATTTTTTTAATCTTGATTATTTTTTAGATTTATTTTTTAAAAAATATTTTACATATTTCATTTAATTTTTTCTGTTTTTTAAATTTAAATATTTTTAAAAAAATTGTTTACTTTTTAATGTTTTTATTTTGTATTTAGCTTTTTTATGATTTTGAGATTTTTTTTTCTAATTAAGTTTTTTAATTTATTTATGTTTGAAATAATTTAGTTGAATTTTTTGTAATATATTTCTGATTTTATATAAAATTTTAAGAATGTTTTCATAAAAAATTAATGAATACAAAAGAATTAAATGATTTTTTTAGGAGAGAAATGTTCATGAGAAAAGGAGAGATAGGAAAGTGTTATTTTTGTATTTTGATAGAGGAAGGATATAATAGGGAAAAAATTGGGTGTATTTAGTAATACATGTTAATTTTTAAATTTTATTGGGGTGTGCTTAACAAATGGGGTGTGTTTAGTGGCACTCGTAGATTAATTTATCTTACAATGTTAACTTTTATATTTTGTTTCATACATTTTTCAATCACATGTTTTACTTAAATATAAATAGAACTACAACATATAGGAAAAATTTTGCGTGAGTCGACGGTCTAACGGAGCAATGGTTCCCATTATTCCCACATTATGTTATGTCTCACCGTAAAATAATCTCAAGCAAGACCTACTCTATATGATAATAATTAATTTCTTATTATTAAATTTTGTATTAATTATTAATTTACTTTCATACTTAAATTTTATTTTTATATAATTTATTTTGTGCCCTCCCTGAAATTGATACCTGTGTCCGTTCCTGATATGACTCATCCAACCCCGTATCATAAATCGAAAATGGCTCACCAGGCTTTGTATCACAAACCAAAAAAAATCCTCTTTTGGCTCAGTAAGAGAATCAATGTCCGACTCAATATCATAAATTGTTGTAGATGGAAGTAAGTTATGTCCGTAATTACCGATTGAGAGGCGGAAGAGAAATATTCTTAAATAAGTTTCATAAAATTTCATACAATAGGTTTGTGGGAGTCTTAAGGGCGGGTGGATGGTGTAAGGGACCAACTATTCGAATCATTTAAGGTCCTACAATTATTTGAATAGAATAAAAAATTAGCCACCAAACATGGCTAGAAAAATAAATAAAAAACAAGAGACCAACTCATATTGTTGTTGGCTGGTGGTTATTGACTTATTTGGAATTTGCTCTTGCCCATAGAATCAGGGGCCCAGTTTCTAATTAAATATAAATATATAAGTCATTACAAACTAATCAGATTAATTTATATTTTAGACCATTAATTTAAAAATATTATCTTCTGTAGTACAATTCAAAGATTAAAGCTAAATTAGTATGCAATTCCTTCAAATAAGTTGAAATCCAGATAGTTGATTTGTCTTAGACTAGGTCTTGTATGCACCCAGGTGCACCGTGCTCTCATAGTGCATTTCAGAAGCGTACAACTTGTTATGTTAAAAATTGTGACTTATTTACACAGAAAAGTGCAACTGTTAATATGAGAACATATTTGCATGCTTCTGTTTGGAATAGTTGCACGTTTCTATTTTGTATAGTTGCACGCTTCTAAAATGCCTATGAGTGCACGGTGCACCCGGGTGCACATGAGACCCACTCTTTGTCTTAATATATATTTTCCGTGATTTTACTTTTTCCTGCGAGTAATATTATAATGTTACCGTATGATAGAATATTATATCGAAAGTGTTAGTTAACTTTTTATTTTTTTAGATAATCAATTAATACAATAGTTTTTTAACATAATCCATTATAATAATTCCTTCTACTATCGAGCACATGGTGACATCATTTTATCTCATTGTAGAATGGAATCGAACCACCACAAGAGGGGGACCACCCATAACTGCAACTCGGAATCGTAACGTAATCATAGAATCGGACTCGCAACCCCACAAGAGGGTGACCACCACAAAATTGAATAAATATTCTCTCTCCATGTTTCAAGCCCAAGACATCGAGGTCTCAAGTAGTGAAGCTCTAACCACTTGAGCTATCCACACTTGACAATTAGTTAACTTATTTTGACATTGTGCTTATGAAACATAAATTGGAAGTGAAGACTCTGATACCATGAATTTTGTTTCATCTAAAAGTTCGAAGAGAGATGCATAATTAATTCGTTTATTTAATTTTCCTCAACACCACTCATGCGAAATGAAGTAAGACACTAAACACCATTTTGTAATTAATGTCTAATCCAAAGAAATTATATGCACACTAGCTTGTATGAGACGGTCTCAAAGTGATACAGATCATAATTCGGGCATGACGTTTTAACACTTTGAAAGGGGTGGTGTTGATTTGTGTTAGAATGTATCCCTATCATGTATGAGAAAGTCTCGTAGAGTTTTTATCAAGAAATTAATTTTAACAATACAACTGATCTCAGATGGTATTGCTGGCCGGAAAGTCGTTTGAACATAGGGGTACGTGAAAATAGAAAAGATTTACAACGAATTTGATCTTTCTTTTCCTCTAGAGTGGAGTAAGACTTTTTTTTGGAGATTAAAGGACTAAAGATGGGAGATTTGAATTTGCTTCAAATTCTTTAATGAAAAATATTCATCAGAATTTTCTGCCCTTGATGTTCATTTCCCCTAAGAGGGCTTATAAATAGCACCCTATATATGCATCTATTATTCCACAAACACAAATTAATTTTCCCAAAATCATGAAGACTCCTAGCATATTTGCACTTACATTCATCCTTCTTCTAATAATTCCGTGCTCATCTGCAGATGATCACGAGGATTTTCTCGAATGTCTTGCTGAAAAATTCCATAACTACTCCTCCATTTCCAACCTTGCTTTCACCCCAAGAAACTCGTCTTACTCTTCCGTCCTGCTCTTCTCCCTTTGGAATCTCAGATTCACGTCGCGCTCTACCCGTAAACCCCAAGTTATTATAACCCCGGACCAAGAATCCCAAATTCCGAATATCATACACTGCGCCGAAGAAAATGACATAGAAATTAGAACTCGAAGTGGGGGGCATGACTTTGAGGGACTGTCTTCTGTATCAAAAGTCCAGTTTGTGATCATTGATTTGATCAAGCTTAGTGAAATAAAAGTTGATGTTGAGGCGAAAACTGCATGGGTTGGAGCTGGTGCAACCATTGGCTCTTTGTATTACAGGATCGCTGAGAAAAGCCCCATTCTGGGGTTTCCCGCCAGTTTTTGCCCAACCGTTGGTGTGGGTGGACACTTCAGTGGAGGAGGCTACGGCGCGTTGATGAGAAAATATGGTCTTGCTGCAGACAATGTGATCGATGCAAGAATAGTGGACGTTAATGGCAGAATTCTCGATAGAAAATCAATGGGTGAGGATCTGTTCTGGGCGATTAGAGGCGGTGGAGGTGCCAGCTTTGGAGTAATAGTGTCCTGGAAGGTACAACTGGTGGATGTTCCGGAAAGAGTCACTTTTTTCTCAGTCCATCGGACTTTGCAACAAAATGCGACTCAACTCGTTCATCGGTGGCAGTACGTCGCTCCAAGAATGGACAAAGATATCGTTTTATTTATCCAAGCAGGACGGACGAGTTACCTTACAGGAATCGAAGATTCCAGCCAAGATAGAAGGAACATTTCAATTGGTGCTACCTTTCGCTCACTTTACCTTGGGGGAGTCGACCGATTACTTCCATTGATGCAAGAAAATTTTCCTGAGTTAGGTCTGGTGAGAGAAGACTGTATCGAAATGAGCTGGATCCAGTCCATCCTGCAATTTGAGGGATTTCCCATAGAATCACGCGAAATTTTGCTCAACAGGACGCAGACCAAAACATACATGAAAGCAAAATCAAATTATGTGCAGAATCCCATTCCTGAGAATGGGATTGAAGACATTTGGAGATTTTATTATGAACCAGAAGCCAAGGATTCAACAGTCATTTTTATCCCGTACGGTGGAAGAATGGCTGAAATTTCTGAATCGGCCATTCCTTTTCCTCATAGAGCAGGTAACTTGTACTTATTGGCTAATATGGTATTATGGCAAGAAGATAATGCTCAAAATACAGAGAGGTACATAAGTTGGAGTAGGAGACTTTACAGTTACCTGACTCCTTATGTTTCAAACTCGCCGAGAGCCTCGTACTTGAATTACAGAGATCTTGACATCGGAGTAAATAACGATGAAGGAAAGACGAGCTATGCACAAGCAAGCGTTTGGGGCATGAAATATTTCAAGAACAATTTCGAAAGGCTTGTTCGTGTGAAAACCGTAGTGGATCCAGAAAATTTCTTCAGGCACGAACAGAGCATTCCACCTCTACAGACAAATGAAGGAGATAATTAAGATATATTATTGAGGTTAATACTATTTTATTTGCAATTAAGCCTATTTTTTTTATGAATAAGGTATTGTAATAGCCATTTGGTGTGACAATAGAAGTTGAAATAAAGTATTACTATTCTTAATTTGAGAAGTGATCGCCTGGGTTTCTGTACATAATCTGATTTCGTTTTGGTCCTGAGTTCGAATTTCGCTGAAAACAATTCTATCCATATTAAATTGTCCAATAAATGGGCCTCCTCACCAGTTAGTGTTAGGGGAATAATATAAACATATTAATTTCATCACAAATCTACAAGCAAAAGGTTCACATAACATTGATTTTTATTTATGGAATTAGGCAAATTGCATTATTTCAAGGCCCTTCTAATTATATCCTACGATAAATGGCCTAATCTCATGTCCCACAACTCAAAATCATGCATATTGCTAAAAAATTACATCAATTTATAACATAAAAAATAACATGCATAATGAAGAAATCCTAGTCCCCTTTTTCAATGCAGTGGTGGAATGCTCTGTTCGTTCCAGAAAAAATTCCGCGGATCAACTACCGTTTTCACCCGAACAAGACGATCAAAATTGTCTTTAAAATATTTCTTGCCCCAAATGCTTGCTCGTGTGTAACTTGTCTTCCCTCTGATGTTATTCACTCCAATATCGAGATCTCTGTAATTTATGTACGTCGCTCTGGGGGACTTCGACACGTACGGAGTCATGTAACTGTGGACCCTCCTTGTCCAACTTATGTACTTGTCCGAATTTTGTGCCTCGTCTTCTTTCCAATAGGCGAGACAAGTGAATTCGAACAAGTTACCTGCCCTGTGAGGAAACGGAATGGCGGATTCAGATATTTTATCCATTCTTCCACCGTATGGCATCAATTGCATCTCTGCTTCTTCAGCTTCAGCCTCGTAAAAAAATATCCAGAGGCCTTGGAATACGGATTCAGGAATCGGTTTCTGCACGTAATCTGATTTCCCCTTCACGTATCGTAAGTTGAGGTTTGTCCTGTTCAGTAAAACTTCAGTAGCTGAATTTATTGGGAATCCTCCGACGTACAATACGGATTGAATCCAGCTCATTTCGGTGCAGTCTTCTCGTACCAAACCCAACTCGGGGAACTTCTCTAACATCAATGGGAGTAATATGTCGACCCCGCCAAGAAAAATCGAAATAAACGAAGCATTAACTGTCCTGTTCTCTCTGTTTTGGCTGGAACTCCCCTGTTTTAATATTACAGTGAGGAACAAATCCATGTCCAATTTAGGTGCAACGTACTGCCAGCGATGAACGAGTCGAGTCGCATTTTGTTCCAGTGTTTTCACAATCGTGAAAACAGTGACTCTTCTGGAACATCAACCAGTTGTAGCTTCCAGGCAACGATTACACCGAAGCTGGCCCCACCACCGCCTCTGATCGCCCAGAACAGATCCTCGCCCATTGACTTTCTGTCGAGAATTTTTCCATCAACGTTGACTATTCTTGCATCGATAATATTATCTGCAGCTAAGCCGTATTTCCTATGCAATGTGCCGTGGCCTCCTCCACTGATTTGCCCACCAGAACCGACAGACGGGCAACCGCCTGCAGGAAAGCCCAGAGTCGGGCTTTTTTCAGCGATCCTGTAATATATAGATCCAAGCGTAGCACCAGCTTCGACCCACGCGGTTTTCTCCTCTGTATTAACTGTTACATCACTAAGTTTGATCAAATCAATGATCACAAACGGGGTTTGTGCTACGAAAGACAGTCCCTCGAAGTCATGGCCACCACTTCGAGTTCTGATCTCTACGTCGCTTTTCTTGGCGCAGTGTATGATAGGTGGGATTTGGGATTCGTGTTCTGGGGTTATAATTGCTTGCGGTTTAAGGGTGGAGTTTGTGGCGAATCTGAGATTCCAGATGGAAAATCGAAGGACGGAATTGTAAGATGAGGTTCTCGGGGTGTAGATGTTCTGGCTGGACAGACATTCAAGAATTTCGTCGTGATTATGAGCAAAAGCTGCTGAATTGAATGAGTAGATGATGATAATTAGAAATATGAGAGTGGAAGTGCTTGGAATTTTCATGATAATTGAGAAATTGATGATTTTTGTTGGGTGATCTTTTTTTATTTTTTTTAATTTAAAGGTGGAATGTGAAAGCTTGAATGAGATGTGAGAATAATATATTGGAAATACAGTTAATTTCACTATATGTGTTTCAGTTGTATATCAAGATTCAATATTGGAGATGAAAGATTTGTTTGGAAACCTTTTTTTTTTCCCCAAAAGTCAAGCAGATTAAAGTAGTTCAAGAAATATGGATACTGAAGATTCAAAGTCAATACTATAATCGTTTTGAATCTTCTTTCCATGGTATTACATTAGATATGTGGTCACCCTGCTTTATTGTGACTTGTAATTGGTTCTATTTAATAAAATTGAGTAAAATTCATTTGTTTTTTATTCATGTGGGGCCTCATTTTTTTAGTGCAATCTTTACCACTTTGATTATGTAAGAATTTTTTTTCATACGATTTTGTCCCTTATGTTACGAGAAATCCGTTAAGTTCAAATACACTTTTGATCTCAAACCTTGTCCCCGGGATCAAAACTGCCAGATTTACTTTTAATGAAAAAAAACGAATTAAAAAAACAAAAATTACATGAAAAAAAAATTTTTGGGATCACAATGGTGGGTGTTGAGACCAAAATCGTGAGTCCCCATCTAACTGTGACCAAAAAAATGAATTTAACTCTAATAAAATATGCTGATATTATTACAGATTCAATATTGAAAGGCTTTGGTCGAATTCTTATAACAGGGGAGGAGGTAATTTATAAAACCCAGATTTGGGTCTCCATATGAATATCCACATATATAAATTTATTATTATATATCATAAATGTAAAATTCAATGAAATAATTAGTTTATATTGCTATCAAATGTTAAGGAATGCTATTTTGCAAATAATATTAGTTGCTGAAATCCAGCAATGAGTCATGGGGTTTAAAAACAGAAAAAAGTTGACTATAATGGTACATGCAACGATTTGCACTCTACGGCCTTTTATTCTTCAAAGAATAAAAAAATTAGGAAAACCTAGCATAAATATTTTCTAAACGACTGGAGATTCTAGATGATTTATATGTTAACTAGCCTATGATTCATATATTTACCTTGACTATTCGCCTACGTAGATGTTTAAATTCTATGATCTGAATATTTTGACTGTAAATGCATCAAAAAGTCATTCTCAAATTATGTTTTTTAACAGTTAAGTAGATTAAATTGAACACATTTACTTTTTTTAAGATAAAAATAGATATATATAAAATGACTAAAGTTTTAAATACTATTTTGTCTTTTTTTTTTAAGTTTTATTTATTTTGATTTTAGTCCTCAAGTTTTTTTCACTTTGAAATTGATCATTTATTTTTGTAAAAAAAATTATTAAAAAAAAAATTAAAAAAATTTGAAAAAAATAAATTAAAATATAAAAATAATAAAACAATAACTATATCTTTAAAAAGAATTAAATAAAAAAAATCAAATAAGCAAAAATTGTAAAAAAAGATCTGAAAAAAATTAAATTAAATTTAAAATATTATTAAATCTTCAAAATAAGTAAATTAATAAAAAATCAAATAGTAATTAAAACTAAATAAAATATTCAAATAAAATAAATCTTCAAAATTAATTTAATTAAATTGTTTTTTTTTTCAGATTTTATTTAGTTTTACTGATTTTTTTAATCTTGATTATTTTTTAGATTTATTTCTTAAAAAATATTTTACATATTTCATTTAATTTTTTCTGTTTTTTAAATTTAAATATTTTTAACAAATTTGTTTACTTTTTAAAGTTTTTATTTTGTATTTAGCTTTTTTATGATTTTGAAAAAAAAAAATTCTAATTAAGTTTTTTAATTTATTTATGTTTGAAATAATTTAGTTGAATTTTTTGTAATATATTTCTGATTTTATATAAAATTTTAAGAATGTTTTCATAAAAAATTAATGAATACAAAAGAATTAAATGATTTTTTTATGAGAGAAATGTTCATGAGAAAAGGAGAGATAGGAAAGTGTTATTTTTGTATTTTGATTGAGGAAGGATATAATAGGGAAAAAATTGGGTGTATTTAGTAATACATGTTAATTTTTAAATTTTATTGGGGTGTGCTTAACAAATGGGGTGTGTTTAGTGGCACTCGTAGATTAATTTTTCTTACAATGTTAACTTTTATATTTTGTTTCATACATTTTTCAATCACATGTTTTACTTAAATATAAATAGAACTACAACATATAGGAAAAAATTTGCGTGAGTCGACGGTCTAACGGAGCAATGGTTCCCATTATTCCCACATTATGTTATGTCTCACCTCACCGTAAAAATCTCAAAACAAGACCTACTCTATATGATAATAATTAATTTCTTATTATTAAATTTTGTATTAATTATTAATTTACTTTCATACTTAAATTTTATTTTTATATAATTTATTTTGTGCCCTCCGTGAAATTGATACCTGCGTCCGTTCCTGATATGACTCATCCAACCCCGTATCATAAATCGAAAATGGCTCACCAGGCTTTGTATCACAAACCAAAAAAAATCCTCTTTTGGCTCAGTAAGAGAATCAATGTCCGACTCAATATCATAAATTGTTGTAGATGGAAGTAAGTTATGTCCGTAATTACCGATTGAGAGGCGGAAGAGAAATATTCTTAAATAAGTTTCATAAAATTTCATACAATAGGTTTGTGGGAGTCTTAAGGGCGGGTGGATGGTGTAAGGGACCAACTATTCGAATCATTTAAGGTCCTACAATTATTTGAATAGAATAAAAAATTAGCCACCAAACATGGCTAGAAAAATAAATAAAAAACAAGAGACCAACTCATATTGTTGTTGGCTGGTGGTTATTGACTTATTTGGAATTTGCTCTTGCCCATAGAATCAGGGCCCAGTTTCTAATTAAATATAAATATATAAGTCATTACAAACTAATCAGATTAATTTATATTTTAGACCATTAATTTAAAAATATTATCTTCTGTAGTACAATTCAAAGATTAAAGCTAAATTAGTATGCAATTCCTTCAAATAAGTTGAAATCCAGATAGTTGATTTGTCTTAGACTAGGTCTTGTATGCACCTAGGTGCACCGTGCTCTCATAGTGCATTTCAGAAGCGTACAACTTGTTATATTAAAAATTGTGACTTATTTACAAGAAAAGTGCAACTGTTAATATGAGAACATATTTGCATGCTTCTGTTTGGAATAGTTGCACGTTTCTATTTTGTATAGTTGCACGCTTCTAAAATGCCTATGAGTGCACGGTGCACCCGGGTGCACATGAGACCCACTCTTTGTCTTAATATATATTTTCCGTGATTTTACTTTCTCCTGCGAGTAATATTATAATGTTACCGTGTGATAGAATATTATACCGAGTAATACTATTCTTGCATCGAGGACATGATCTGCAGCCATGTCCCGTGGGACCAAAAATGAATTTAACTCTAATAAAATATGCTGATATTATTACAGCTTCAATATTGAAAGGCTTTGGTCGAATTCTTATAACAGGGGAGGAGGTAATTTATAAATGTGAGAATAGATATGAGATCACCGATGACTGGTGATAAGAGAATTCCACTAATATATACAAAGGGATTACAACAAGATCTCCATAATAATAGGAAATCAATTAAGAGGATAAATACAAATGTAAAGGATAAATACAAGTGTATCCTAAATACAAGGAATATTGACTTATTCAATATTCCCCCTAATACCCCCCCAAGCGTTAAGGGATGGAGACAAACGCAAAGCTTGGAGCGTAAAAACTCAAAGGTTGGGTCGTGGAAGACTCTTGGTGAATATGTCCGCTAATTGAAGATTAGTATGGACAAACTGAGTGTGCAACCTTCCGGATGAGACAAGTTCACGAACAAAGTGGCAATCTATGTCAATGTGCTTTGCTCGTTTATGGGCAATAGGATTTTGACCGAGAAATATAGCGCTTTGTTGTCACATAAAAAGTAACCGGACGATCCGGAAGAAGTTGTCGGGCTCTTGAAGCAAGTTGCATAACCAAACGACTTTAGAAGCGGCATTGGCTAGGGCCCTGACTTTCGGATTCGCAATTTCGAGCAGAACAACAATGAGGTTGTTTCTTTGCACTCCAAGAAACAAGATTACCACCTAAGAAGATGGAATAGCCATAAGTGGAATGACGTGTTTCAACACATCGAGCCCAACCGCATCGAGAATATCCCACAATAGACTTTTTCTCGACGATGAGTAAAGGACAAACCATAGTGAATGGTGCCTTTCACATAACGGAGAATCCTTTTGACTGGCGAAGAAGTGATCATCGATGGGAGAGCCGAGAAATTGACTAACGGAGTTGACAAAACAAAGAAAGATCCGCCGAGTGATTGTCAAATATTGTAAGGCCCCCACTAAAGATCGATAAAGTGTTGGATCTCAAACCGAGCACTGTACTAACCAAAGATTCTCCAAAGAATCAAAGGAGTGGCAATTGGCTTACAAATCCAACATGTCCGCACGCTTTTAGAATATCATGGGCATACTTAGCTTGGCCCACAAACAAGCCATCAGATGTGTAGGAAATTTCAAGCCCCAAGAAATAATTTAATTTCCCGAGATCTTTGATGGCGAATTCGGAGTGAGTACGAGCAATGAAGCGGCGGAGCATATCCTGATCATTTCCTGTAATAATAATGTCATCAACATAAAGAAGGAGATATATAACCGACGTACCTTTTTAGAAGGTAAAAAAAGAGGAGTCGATTGAGTCCGACGGAAGCCCAAAGACAACAGATACTGGTGAGCGTTGAAACCAAAGCTAAAGGAGCCTGACGAAGACCGTAGAGAGCCTTCTTCAACCGACACACATGATCAGGATATCTAGGATCAACGAAGCCTGGAGGTTGGGACATGAACACAGGCTTTGTAAGCACACCATTCAAAAAGCATTCTTCACATCCAACTGATGAAGAGGCCCGTTGTGATGAACAAATAATGCCAGAATAATCCGAACTTTTGCCACCTTGACAACCCGGACTAAATGTGTGATGAAAATCCGAGCCTGGAACCTGAGTAAACCCCTGAGCTACAAGACGAGCTTTGTGTCTCTCGATTGAACCATCCGAGCGAAACTTGGTTCGAAACACCCATTTAGACCCGACAATGTTGGCATTAGGCGGACGCGGTACTAAATCCCAAGTGTGATTTTCATTAAGTGCATCAATTTCTTCTTGCATGGCAGTGACCCAATGAGGAGATTTAGAGGCAGATTTAAAACCCTTAGGCTCAGAAGAGGCAACGAAGCGAAAAGAAGAAGCGATGGATGCAATATCAACAGATACCTTGGTTTAAAAATTCCAGCCCTAGCTCGAGTGATCATGGGGTGGACTGGCCGATAGGGGTGCCACGGGTTCTTGGTCGGCTGCGTGCATTGCGCATTGGGCCGCATTTGGATCGGGTTGCACGGAGGGTCAGGATCAGCCGCAATGGGCCGGACCGTGCCATTTGGAGCGGGCTGCATAGGCGTATTTTGTGCTGAAAAATGGCGGTCCGTGTCAAGACAGAGGCGACACGGACTCAACGAAAAAGGTCAAGCAAGGAGGCGACGAGTCACTAGCAATGAGAGACGGCGATGAACTCATATCAATAAAATTCAAAAATGCTTAGCTCTTTGGATCGTGGGGGGGTATGGCTCGAAAAGGGAAAAGACTCGTTAAAATCAAACCGAGCATGTCGAGTAATGAATACCTTAGCGGAAACAGGATCGAAACACCGAAAACCCTTGTGTGCACTACAGTATCCCAAAAAAATGCACGGACGACTGCGAGGAGACAATTTATTTTCTGCATAATTCCGAAGATAAGGAAAAACCCTGCAACCAAATGGTTTGAAAATGGCATAATTTGGCGTACAATTAAAGAGTAATTCATAAGGCGATTTGTTTTCCAAGACGGAAGAAGGGAGCCGACAATTACGTAAATTGTCAGAACAAACACATCAAACCATAAAGAGGCCGGAGCAAAAGCATGAAACAACATAGAAAGACCTCCTCGAAAATATGTCCGTGGTTATGTTACGCTTTCGTCCATTCTGCATGTGGTGTGTAAGGGGCAAGAAATACGATGATGAATGCCATGCTGATGTATAAAGTCACTAACACGTTTGTTCAGAAATTCGGTACCCCCATCTGATTGAAAAACCTTCATAGTTGTTGAGAATTGATTGCAAGCAAAAGCATGAAAACGCATGAAAACATCACAGAACTCAGATTTCGTACGCATAGGATACAACCATGAAAAACGTGAAAAATCATCAACAAACACAGCATAATATCGATAGCCAGCAGAAGAAGTAACCGGGGCTGGTCCCCACAAATCACAATGCACCATATCAAGAACATTAGAAGCACGTTTATCATTTAACGGAAAAGGTAATTTCTTGCTTTTGGCCAACTGACAAGGCGAACAAACAAAGGGGTTTTGTAATAAGGAGGTAATGAGATAAGTGTCCTAACTTATTAAGCAATGAAATGACGAAAAAAAAACATGTCCTAGGCGTAAGTGCCATAATTCAAAACTAGCTCGTAAATCTTTGGAACGTAAAGCAGCAACCAAAGCCGAGCTACCCTTCTCCAGAATGTAAAGACCCTTCTCACACCTGCCCTGAGCCAGTATTGCTTTTGTCACCCGATTCTGAATGGCAAAGTATTTGTCAGAAAACACAACATCAACATTATAATCCGATGTCAGCTTGCTAATAGATAATAGGTTCTTAGTAATGTGAGGCACCACCAATACATCTAACAAATTAACAAAGATGAGTAATACGAAAGGTAACCAATGTGAGATATAGAAAGAGCATTGCCATTACCAACAATGACCGAACCATTACCAGAATACGGTTCAAAAGAATCCAAAGGCAATGGGTCCGAGAAGTCATATGAGCAGATGCTCCAGAG
The DNA here is from genome assembly GCA_037126765.1 of Stenogyne calaminthoides. Taxonomy (NCBI): domain Eukaryota; kingdom Viridiplantae; phylum Streptophyta; class Magnoliopsida; order Lamiales; family Lamiaceae; genus Stenogyne; species Stenogyne calaminthoides. The sequence continues at coordinate 2,612,547 of JBBCBC010000007.1, forward strand.
TCCACATACCAATTCGGGCCAGAGTTGGTGTCCGAGATGTTGCAAGCAGCACGAAAAGCTTGAGCAAGATTAGCCGAGGGAGCCGGAGCGCGAGAGGAAGACCCACCCACACGGCTTTGCAGATGCAAGTATTGGGGACACTTATCAGCATAGTGCTCCCCCCGACAAAGCTGGCAACGCGGATGTAGGTCCTTCGACCTCCACGCCCTCCACCATTCTGATTTCGGGTGTGCCCGGGCTGCTGCCCCCCCACGATTGTAGCCCTGTTGTTGGCGAGAATTACTAGCACCTCTACCATTCGAGTTTGAGGCAACAAAAGCAGCTGGAGCAGAGAGGACCCTTCCATGGCTTTATTCATAAGATCAAATTGAATGGCTTGATGCAGGAGATCACGGGATGGAGGGACAGGTGTCATAGCCATCCTGGTGTCGGCAAAATTCGCAAATGGAAATCCGAGTCCACGAAGAAACCAATGGCTTTTATCACCCTCGTCAACCGGTTTTCCAATAGCAGATAACTGATCACACAAAGATTTAAAGTTCTTACCATAATCAGTGACAGAAAGAGACTCACGGCGTAGGATAACAACTCCTCCCGAAGTTGATTCGCGCGGGCCGTGGAGGCATTGGCATACACGGATTCAAGGACAAGCCATGCTGGACGAGACGACTTGCAGTCCAAAACTTCGGCCATTGCTTCAGGTTCGAGAGTGGCAAACAGAACACCAAGTAGTTTTTGATCACGGCGAACCACACGGTGTATCTTGGGTTCGAGCTTCGACGCGGGCTACCGTCGGTTATGGTTGGAGATGGTGCGAGAGAAGCACCGTTGAGAATGTCGAGCATCTCATATGTAGCGGCCATGGAGAGAAATTGGCACTTCCACATGAGATAAGTAGGTGAGGAGAGTTTAATTGGGACAAGATGGATCATGGCGGTGGCGGATGAAAAATGGCGTAAGCGTTTGTGGTGGCCATGGTTGAGAGATACGGCGAGCAAGAACACGGCGAGGGGGGACCGGTTTTGCGCTGGAATTTTCGAAGAGATGCAGACGGGAGAGAGAGAGGGAGAGGGAGAAGAGGGACGCGACGAAGAGCGGCGATTTCTTCAAAAACGTGGGTTTGGAACGGTTTTGGCTGATACCATGTGAGAATAGATATGAGATCACCGATGACTGGTGATAAGAGAATTCCACTAATATATACAAAGGGATTACAACAAGATCTCCATAATAATAGGAAATCAATTAAGAGGATAAATACAAATGTAAAGGATAAATACAAGTGTATCCTAAATACAAGGAATATTGACTTATTCAATACTCCCCCTAATAATAAAACCCAGATTTGGGTCTCCATATGAATATCCACATATATAAATTTATTATTATATCATAAATGTAAAATTCAATGAAATAATTAGTTTATATTGCTATCAAATGTTAAGGAATGCTATTTTGCAAATAATATTAGTTGCTGAAATCCAGCAATGAGTCATGGGGTTTAAAAACAGAAAAAAGTTGACTATAATGGTACATGCAACGATTTGCACTCTACGGCCTTTTATTCTTCAAAGAATAAAAAAATTAGGAAAACCTAGCATAAATATTTTCTAAACGACTGGAGATTCTAGATGATTTATATGTTGACTAGCCTATGATTCATATATTTACCTTGACTATTCGCCTACGTAGATGTTTAAATTCTATATGATCTGAATATTAAGAGTTGACTGTAAATGCATCAAAGAGTCAATATTCCACGAAACTTGTTCATCGTATAAAACTAATCTTTATTACATTCACTCAAGAATACCATTACTCTTAAAAACTATTACTACATATAATTCAATGTGTTTCTGTGCATCAAATGTTATGGTATTAGTTTATATGAGTAATGGTATCACTGAATGAATATTATGGTATTATTAAATGAGTATAATAGTATTATTGAGTGAATCTAAATTCATACGGTGTTTGCCTTCTAAATTTATTACATTACCGGCAAAACTGATGTTATTACATTCATTAAGTAATACCATTACTTTTATAAATTATTACCACATACGGTTCAATGTGTTTTTGTGTATTAAATTTTATGGTATTAGTGTATATAAGTAATGATATTACTTAACGAATGTTATGGTATTACTAAATGGGTATAATAATATTATTGAATGAATCTAAATTCATACGGGTTTTGCTTCTAAATTTATTACTACCTCACCGGCAAAATCAGACTATCATAACTGCTACAAACTAATATCAAACAATCAAATTACATAAACATAAATAAAGTTATGTTCAAGTATCCAATCATGTGTCAATGAATATATTCTAATCTCCCCTGTTTTGGTGCAGAGTCGGAATGCTCTGTTCGTTTCTAAAGAAATTCTTCGGATCAACAATGGTTTTCACACGTGCAAGCCGACGAAAATTCTTCTTCCCGAAATACTTTTCACCCCAAATGCTCGATTGCGCATAACTCGCTTCCCCATTAACATTATTAACTCCGAGATCAAGATCTCTGTAATTGATGTACGCAGATCTCGGAGATTTCGCAACGAAAGTTGCCATATAACTGTAAAGCCTCCTTAGCCAATTGATATACCTATCTGGATTTTCCCCATTGTAGATTTGCCAGTACACCAAACTGTATATATTTCCACCTCTATGACTGTACGGAATGGCGGATGGCGAAATTTCCGCCATTCTGCCACCGTATGGCGTCATGGCAAACTGTGCCATCGCGGCTTCTGGTTCGTAAAATTGTCTCCATATCCCTTCGAGTCCTTCTATGGGAATTGGCTTCTCTACGTAATCCGATTTTCCTTTGAAGTGTGCAAGAAATTGTTGAGTCTTGTTTAGAAGAATTTCGGGTGGTGTTTCGATGGGAAAACCCGCGAAATATAGAACGGATTCGATCCAGCTCACTTCGGTGCAGTCTTCTCTTACCAACCCTAACTCGGGGAAGCTTTCTTGCATCAAAGGAAGCAATTTGTCGATACGGCCGAGGTAGACCGAGCTGAACGAAGCTTGGACCGTCATGTTCCTCTCGTTCTGGGTTGAATTCACTCTACCGATAATGACCCTGACGAGCAAATCTTTGTCGAACGTATGTGCGATGGATTGCCAGCGGTGGATGACACGAGTCGCATTTTGTTCCAAAGTCCTTTGTGGTGTGAAAACAGTGACTTTTTCTGGAACATCAACCAGTTGTAACTTGTAAGCAAGAATTACACCAAAACTGGCCCCACAACCACCTCTGATCGCCCAGAACAGATCTTCACCCATTGACTTTCTGTCGAGAATTTTTCCATCAACGTTGACTATTCTTGCATCGAGGACATGATCTGCAGCCATCCCGTATTTCCTCAGCAATACGCCGTAGCCTCCTCCACTGAGGTGCCCACCAACACAAACAGTCGGGCAAAGACCGGCAGGAAACCCTAAGATCGGGCTCTTTTCCGTGATCCTGTAATATAAGGTTCCAACATTCGCGCCAACTCCAACCCACGCGGTTTTCTCATCAACATCGACGGTTATTTCGCTAAATTTGATCAAATCGATTATCACAAACGGGACTTGTGCCACGTAGGATAGTCCCTCGAAGTCATGGCCGCCACTTCGAATTCTTATTTGCAAATCACTTTGTTTGGCGCAGTGTATGATAGGCGGTATCTGAGATTCGCGTTCCGGGGTTATAATTACCCGAGGTTTGGGAGTCGAGGGGAACGCGAATCTCAGATTCTGGATTAAGAATTCGAGGACGGAAGTGTAAGATGAGTTTTGTGGGGTGTAAACAAGGTTGGAAATTGAGGAGTAGTTGTGAAAATTTTCTGAGAGACATTCAAGAAAATAATCTGGCCCATCTGGAGAAGTTGCATATGAGCTTGAAAATATTAAAAGAAGAAAAAATGCAAGAGTTGAAATGCTTGGAGTTTTCATGATAGAAATAAATACTTTGTGTTTAGGATTGAAGATTGAGCTGTTCATATATATAATCTACCCATCTTGAAATACTGGAGATAAAGAAAGTTCGATTCTGTTTTAACCCTTTTTTACTTATCTTGACTTTTGGTTAAGCTGTTTTAACCCTTTTGTACTTATCTTGACTTTTGGTTAAGAATGTCATTTACTTTTAATGCAACATTTAAAATAATACAAATTCTCTTGTGAAACTTGTTTATAGTATAAAAATAATACCATCATATTATTTTCATTAATGATAAATTATAGGGTGAACAAGTTTCATAGGAGAATTTGTGAAATTGATTAAGAACTGTGACTTATATTATTAAAAGGTATTAGTAATTAAAGGGTGTGATTTTTTATTATAAAGAGTATTATCCAAAATTGGTGTCCAAAGCGATGACGTTTTCTCAACGGTCAAATTTTCGTCTTAAATCCGTCTCAAATTGAGACGGTTTTGAATTCCGTCTCAAATTTGGTCAATTTTGACCGTTTGACTACTTTCGTCTCAAATCCGTCCTAAATTCGTCTCAATTTACGACGAAAAATTTTCCGTCTCTAAAACGCGTCTCAAAATTATAAGACTATTTTGAATTATATCCCCTCACCTCAAATGGACTATTTTACCAACCCATCCCTGTCTAGACAGACGTATTCGCTGTCTATGCGAAAAAAAAAAACCTCTCTGTTTAATTAATTTAGTACACACCTTCTTTGACTGCTCTAATCTTTGAATTCCACAATTCTTTAAAAAGAATTGAAAAGTCTACATGATCTTGACTAGCCAACAAATTACAGGCCACGTGTGACTGAGGCCTATTGCTGCTATGATGAAACAAGATAAATGCGTCAATCCACAACTTTTTGAATTATATATTTATTAGCAAAAAATTAGAATGAGATCATTTTTGTTTATGGTAAATGCGTCAATCCTCAACTTTTGAATTATATATATACAGTAGTGATAATAAACCTAGAGAGCGAATGAAGTGTTGTTCCTCATGCAACATAATGGTGGAATGCTCTGTTCGTTTCTAAAGAAGTTGTCCGGATCAACCATGGTTTTCACCTTAACAAGCCGGTCAAAATTGTTCTTGAAATATCTAATGCCCCAAACGCTTGCTTGTGCGTAACTTGCCGGCCCTACTTTGTTATTGACCCCAATATCAAGATCTCTAAAATTGATGTATGCTGCCCTGGGGTTCTTTGACACATAAGGAGCCATGTAGGCGTAGAGCCTCCGAGTCCAACCTATGTATCTGTCCATATTTTGAACTTCATCGGCTTGCCAACGCATCATATGCTGAATGTGGTACAAGTTACCTGCTCTGTGAGGAAATGGAAGGGCAGATTCAGGAATTTCATCCATTCTTCCACTGTATGGAACGAAGGAAAGTGTAGACAGTCTTGCTTCTGGTTCGTAAAATTGCTTCCAGATGCCTTTTAGCCCGTATTCTGGAATGGGTTTCTCCACATAATCTGATTTCGCTTTCAAGTATGGTACATTCCGATCACTAGTCCTATTGAGTAAAACTTCGAGCGAGTCTATTGGGAGCTCGTTAAAATAAAGTGAGGATTGGATCCAGCTCATTTCCGTGCAGTCTTCTCTTACCAAACCCAACTCGTGGAAGCTTTCTTGCATCACTGAAAGTAACATGTCAATCCCGCCAAGGAAAATTGATTTGAAGTTTGCACTTATAGTCGTGTCCACTCTTGTTATGTGGACTCTGATGAACAAATCTTTGTCGAGTCTAGGTGCGACATGTTGCCAACGATGAATGAGTTGAATTGCATTTTGTTCCAGAGTCCTCACGACTTTGAATACAGTGACCTTTTCTGGAACATCCACCAGTCGTACCTTCCATGCAGTTATTACACCAAAACTGGCACCTCCACCGCCTCTAATAGCCCAAAAAAGATCTTCACCCATTGATTTCTTGTCCAGAATTTTGCCATTAACGTCGATTATTCTTGCATCAATAACATGATCTGCAGCCAAGCCGTATTTTCTCAGCATTGTGCCGTAGCTAGCTTCCTCCACTAAAGTGCCCACCAACTCCAACAGTAGGGCAAATACTGGCAGGAAACCCAAGGATCGGGCTTTTCACCGCGATCCTGTAATATAATGAGCCAACAGTGGCACCAGCTTCAACCCACGCGGTTTTCTCCTCAGCATCAACCCTTACTTCACTCATGTTGATCAAATCAATCATCACAAACGGGACTTTCGATACATATGATAGTCCCTCGTAGTCATGGCCAGCACCTCGAGTTCTAACTTCCATATCATATTTTTTAGCGCAATGAACGACAGGGGGGATTTCGGATTCATGTTTAGGGGTTATAATCACAAAGGGTTTTCGAGTGGAATCTGATGTGAATCTCAGATTCTGAATGGAAAATCGTAGGATGGAAGGATAAGAAGAATTGCTCGGGGTGTAAACAATAGCCGAGCTATTCAATTTTTCTTTTAGACATTTAAGAAAATTTCGTTGATCATCGGCAGAAACTGCCAATGAACACAGAGAGAAAATAATTACAATAAGCATAAGTGTAGAAAATCTTGAAGACTTCATATTTTATAAAGCTTAGATTTATAAATCACATTTATAAAGCTTCCTAGATGGAAAAGTTGTTACAGAAATGTGAACATATAAGGCTTGAATTTTGTTGGTTAAATGTGGGATGCATATTCAGTTTATGTTCATTAAAATAATGTGTTCATAGAATAACCAATTTTTTAACACCAAGACTATATAAAAAAGATTTTTCAGGTAAACAATCACTTTATTCGTTATACGGACACCACTTTCATGCATATTTTTTCACTAGATTACACATTAATTCTAGTCATTATGATAACAGCCGTTGACCAAACTCAAAATTTTGTCATGACATCACAATATATATTGTACTGGACCCCTGGTTAGGTGGGAGTTGGTTGATGCCGTTTTAACTAAACTTTCGTTTATTCTTGATCAAAAGAATATTACGAGTACGACATGTGGGTGTGCAATGAACGTAACAGTATAGGACCGAGTGTTTATGAAAAAAAAAAACATTTTTCTTTTCGAGTTAATGAAAAAATCATTTTTAGACAAAAAGTGATACTCCCTCCGTCCCATACTTCACTGAATTATTTCCCTTTTGGACAATCCATAATTAACTGAATATTTCCTTAAATGGAAATACTCACTTTATCACATAAAATATTAATAAATAACTTTTTTAACCTCAATTATTCATCATTTTATCACTTTATCACATAAAATACTAATAAACAACTCTTTCTACCCCAATATTTTATCACTTTTTCTTAAAATCCGAGCACACGGTAACCATGCGGTTAACTATGGGACGGAGGGAGTAAGAGTTAAAATTATGTTTGACCGCATAACTTAATTTAGCCTTTTCCCGTAAAAGATCTCAAGAAAATTGAGTTTTTAATTTAATAGCATAATTCCGTAATCTCAAAGTTGTGGGAATTTGTTTTTTTGGAAATGTGTAGCGTGGTGTTACACTGTTACTGGTGTATAATCAGCCTCGTTGCATTGTTTGTGGGGTCCCACCCAAAATAAAGTTGTACTTTAAATTCTTGCAATTTTGGGATAAAAATACAGTCAATTAAGTAGTTTATAAGATTATATTAAAAAACTTGGCTTTTTCGGTACCTTTGAGAAGCAAAATGTTATGGAACCAAATTAAATTTTAAGTCAATAGTAATAGTATTGTGACCAAAATCGACTTGAGGAGGTGTGGTTGTGGAACCAAACCCGCAAAAAAATCACACGTTCTAATAACTACATTGTAAACAATTAAATTTCTTCAATTAAAACTAATATAATTTTATTCTAATATATATAGCGCGTGTCAATGCGATTGATCGCGGTAATAATTGCATGATTTATTGCACTTTGCTTTTATTATTTAAATTTGGCTAAGTACACTTAATATGGAGGTCCGAGAGACCCTTATATATATGTCTGGCGTCGGAGAAAGCGACCCCCATTTACTAGATTTAATTTTCTCCTCTACTAAATTCATTTTTCTCCCCAACCTCTCGCTCCATTGCCTCCTCCTCATCCCCCCTCCTCCTCGTCATCCCCACCTCTCGCCCTCCTACTCGTCATCCCCTACCTCTCGCGTCTTTGCCGTCAAGTAAGCCGCCCTCCTCTCTTCTCGATCCCCTACCTCTCGTCTTTGCCGTCAGTAAATCGCCCTCCTCCTTCTTCTCGATCCCCTACCTCCGTCACCCTCCTCCGGCCTCCTCCCCCCCTCCCTGATTAATTTAACTTGGCATCATGACGGCCATTGTTACATACTTATGGGTTGGGTCCAACCACCTCCTATGTCCCATATAAACGGTCTTCCTACAATGGCTCAAGCGAATGTGATGTGTCTTCTTGGTACAACAAGGACATGCATCGGCCCCTTTCACACTATATCCAGATAGATTCCCGTAAGCGGGAAAGTCATTGATAGTTCCAAACAGCATGCCCTTCAACTTGAAATTCTCCTTTCTACAAGCATCATACACATCGACACCCTCATCCCACATGAACTTCAAGTCCTCTATCAAAGGAGTCAGATATACATCTATGTCGTTACCAAGTTGTTTGAGTCCTGATATCAACATAGACAACATCATGTAAGTGCGCTTCATGCACAACTACTAGTGAAAGGTTATAAACCAATGTAATCACCGGGTCATGTACTATGGTTGGTACTTTGGATACCGAATGGATTCATTCCGTCAGTTGAGAGTGCAAGACGCAAGTGTCGTGGCTTGTTGTCAAATTCTGGATGTCTGACATCGAATGTCTTCCACTGGGGTGAATCAGCAGGGTGTCTTAGCATTCCATCTTTGATCCTATCATCATGATGTCAAGTTAAATTTCTAGCATCCACAGTATTACTATACATTCTCCTCCCGAATCTTGGTATTATTGGAAAGTACCACAACACCTTCATGGAGATTTATTTTTCTTATATCGCTTCTCCCCACACTTGGGACATTCATCGAGGTCTGCATACTCCTTCCGAAATATGATTCAATCACCCGGACAAGCATGAATTTTCTGATGTGTTAACCCGATGGACTTGAGCATTTGTTTAGCATCATATGCTCTCTTAGGCAATACATTTCCATCAGGCAATAGACCACTAACTTTATTTCCAAAGATACTTGTGAAGCACTCATCGAACAACCGGTGAGTCGCTTTTTAGGTTGAACAATATCAACACACGGTTTGACGGTTTGTTGCCTTCTTACACCCGCCACGTGGTAATCCAAATGAGAATCCCTTAACTTCTCTGACATATAAGGGTGATCTCGCAGATCATCTTCATCCCCACTCGATGTATCAACAGTTGGTACATCATCAAAAATATCCGCATCCACTGTATCTTCAAACCTAAAGTCAGTTTCTAGGTTGCTTGAGCTACATCCATCTCTTCTCTCACCATGATATGTCCAAACGGTGTATGTTTTATCAATACTGTGAATCATCAAGTGGTCAAACAGACTTTCTCGACCACTAACGGTTTTTCCATTCATACATTTCCAACACGGACATGGAATGTACCGAGGGTCGGTGCAGTGTCTAATTGCATGATTACAAAATTCTTTCACCCCATTACTATACTCATCTGATAATCGATCTGCTCGAACCCACTTTCGATCCATATAGAACTAGAGATGCCTATAGAAAAGGCAATATGAAGTGTTTCTCAAGATAATGTATATATCCTAATGTATTAAACCTAAAAGTATTACAATCCTAATGTATAAAACTTGCATATAGAATGTGGTAGTACCTAAGGTTTGTATATTGCATGTATCTAAGGATTTGTTGCATCTCAAAACAATGTATATAACCTAATGTACCATCATTAATCATCTAAAGCAATACACTACTATCCATTCACCAAATAATCAAATTAATATAACCAAAATATATCCTAATGTATTAATCCTAATTTATGTTTAAATCCTCACACAAGCATATTATCAAACACCTTGAGTGCATCAATTGTTCATATCTAAGTTAGCATAAAAAATCAAGTCAAGCCACACAATATATATTCATCTCTAACAAGTTGTTCATCTCTAACACTAACAACATTAATCCTAATAAATTAACACTAATTTATGCTTAAATTCTCACACAAGCATACTATCAAACACCTTGAGTGCATCAAACACCAATATATATACACCAATATACATACACCAATACATACAACATGATATATATACACCAATATACATATATATACACTTAATTCAATATATATATATATACACATTAATTCAATATATATATATATATACACATTAATTCAACATATATATACATATACACATTAATTCAATATATATATATATATATATATACTAACATACATATACTAGCTAACATATATATATATATATATAAAGAATAATTACCTATGGAAGGAGAAAGGCGGCATTGGGCAAGGGAAGGGAGGTTAGGCAAAGCGATCATGGGCGGTGGTAGGGGAGGACGCGCGGCGGATGGTTCGATTTGGGGGAGAGGGAGGAGGAGGCTAGGGCTTCTGGTTCGCGATTTGGGGAAATATAAGAGCTAATGTGAAGACGGCAACGACGGAAGGGAGGACGACGCATTCGGAGTTCGATTTAGGGTAGAGGAAGGAGGACGCGCGATTTAGTTTGGGGAAAAATATAAGTCTCTGGTTCGCGATTTGGGTAGGATTTAAATTATCCAAACACTTGGACAGCGGTTTGGAACCGCTGTCCAAACTTTTTTCTTGGACAAATGTTTCTAAATCGCTGTCTAAATGACTTTGCACAAATTTCTCAAATCACTAAAATAAAGAAGAATTAGACAATGGGTTGGGAACCGCTGTCTATTTTTTTTTTTTTTTTAAAAACCGCTCTCCAAGCTATAGCTTGGAGAGCCGTTGAAAAAGAGTTGTCCAAGTGCAACCGTGCAAGCTCAAATGTGTAGTAGTGACGCCATCGACGCAAAAAATAGTGGATGTGAGAGGACGAAATACTTGATGAGGGATTTAACTATGGGCGAAGATTTGTTCGGGTGATCCGAGGGGGGAGCCGCCAGCTTTTGGCGTGATCGTCGGCGTGGAAGCCGCAAATCGGTTGACGTGTCGAAAAAAGTCACCGTCTTTAGTGTGTCTAAAGGAGGGCGACGGAATAATCGACGACGACTTCGTTCACCACCGCAACATGTCGCGCCACAATTTGAGAATGATTTGTTCTTCGTGGTCATCATCACGAGGGCAAACTACACGACCATTAAAGGCGTTTTCAACTTGGTCTTCCTTGGAAGAATCAACCGGTTGCTTCCGATGATGAAGAACATGTTCCCCGAGTTGGGATTAACAAGAAAAGATTGCAAAAAAATGAGCCGGATCGAGTCGGTCTTGACTATAGGTGGGCTCCCCAATTCACGTTGAGTTACGCTCAGCGTAACTCGATCAATGTGTCACACTTCAAGGCCAAATCCGACTACGCGCGAGCCCGATTTCGAGGATGGACTCGAGGGCCTTTGGCGTTTTTCTCTCTGAACCGAAGCACAAGTGCCCGTCATCATCTTCAGCCCGTTCGGCGGAAGAATGGACCGAATTTCGGATTACGCCATTCCGTTTCCCCACAGGGGCGGAAACTTGTACGGATCCAACACTTGGTGTATTGGGAAGCAAACCAAGTGCGATATCTGGATCGGCGTTAGTTGGATCGAGAGACTATACAAACATTCATGGTGTATATGTCTCGAACTACCCTAGGGCTGCCTACCTCAACTACAGAGATCTCGACATTGGAGTAAATAACCCTAAGGGGAAGACGAGCTATGCACGGGCAAGCATTTGGGGTAGGAAGTATTTTAAGGGCAACTTTGATCGCCTTGTTCGGGTGAAAACCATTGTTGACCCGGATTATTTTTTCAGAAATGAGCAAAGTATTCCACCACTGCACTAGCTAGGTTATTTCTCTAATTTGTTATCTTTAATTACAGTATATTTGGTTTGGAGTATTTGATTTCTTTTTTACGAATAACGTTCGGCATTAATTAATTACTTGAATTATTTCTGATTATTATCATAATTATAATTGTGAATATCCATTCTTAAATTTACATCATTATATGAATGCTCGCGTAATTTATTAATTGAGTAGCGTAGCGTATGAGTCAATAAAAAATATTGTCCAAAAAAAAATATGGGTTAGAGTTTGTATGAAGAAAGGAGTATAAGAAATAGTAATTAACAAAAAATATAAAAGATAAATTAATCTTGATAAATAATAATTAAGGAAAAATTATTAAAAGAAGAAAAACATCTTTTCTTGACATTTATAAATGTATTTATAGATTGGCTGTTATTACATTTAACTTATTATGGCATTTTATTAAAGTGTCGTCTAATTTAATGTAACAATAGACAATAGCCTTTGATGACATTCTTAAATGTCATGATAATTTAGTTTTCACTCCACTTAATTAATCATACAATTTTTCAATATTAACTAATACTACATTATTAAATGTAATGATAGGTTTATTATTTAAATAAATTTCAATTATTGCGTATTCTCAATATAAATTATTAATACATTATTAAGCGTCATGATAGGCTTTTCATAATTAGAATTGCTTTCGATTACTGTAATGATATCTGTAATTCATATAATAATATTAAATAATAATAATAATAATAATAATAATAAATTAAAAAAATATTTGTCAGAGTAATATTAAATTAAACCTCGCAAGATGCTATATATTTCAAAATACCCAAAGTATATTACATAATTTTCCAAATGAATTGCCTAAACACATCCTCATCCCTAACTTTTTTTAATACAAATATCAAGCGAATACAAAAGAGAAGAAAATAAAAGGACAAAAAATTGTGAATTGAGTGAATCAAGCTCTTTCATCCTCTAATCTCGACCAACTTTGTCTTTTTAAATCCAAACATCCAGCTCCTTCCTTGCAATTACATGCAGCAATTTCCTCAAGTCCAAATGCTGTAGAAACATGATTAGGAGCACGTAAAACTAATAATAAAATTGATTATACATGACATGTTATGTATACGCAGTCAACAGTCCAGTAATTTGATGGCAATGCATGAACCTGCATTAACATTAAATTTCATCTCTGGATTCATGTGAAATATGTTAAGATCTCAAATGACCTTAGTTAATCAAAATAAAGCAATGCAATTGGTATCAAGAGGAAACAAAAGCATGAAAGATTGGAGATACTTGCTTGATGCAATCATGGACAACCAAAACTGTGTCTTGGAGTTTGTGGACAGAAATACAATCCTTAAGCTTCTATTTTCTGGCAGGCCCAAGTGCTTTATTCCAGAAAGTAACAAGCAATGAACTCAATGCTACAAAAAAATCTATCATCATATATATGAAGTGGAAAAAAAACATAGCTTAGATAAATCTTCTAACGTGGTAGCCTATTTCGTCTTGTTTGGTTCCAAACAAATAACATTTCTGCTATAGTAGCTCTGTGTCTCAATAAATCTACCAAGTTGTGCAGGCATTGTCACGATCAAGACCGTCAAGTTTCAAGTGTGTCACAACCTGGATAAGCAATTTTCAAACATGATAAATGTAGAATCAGAAACAAGTCATATAATTAAAACAAGTGGAATAGTTGTTAATTAGTGACATTTGACCAACAAAAATTTGTGTTTGTTCTTCTTGATTTCATAAATGGAACTCCAAATATATAGCATAATTCTCAACTTAAAAAATTTCTAAGACAGAGTTTGTTCAAACTAACTCAGGTCTGTTCTATACATACACAGGATTTCTAAGATATAATTAGTTTGATTAAAGCATTAGAAGTACCCAACTCGAATTTGAGATCAGAATTCATCCATTAGTATGCGTTGAGGCTTTATGTCAAAGTGAATGATGGGAGCCATGCATTCATCGTGTAGGTATAGGACTCCTCGCACCACATCCAACGCGATTCTCACCCACTCTACTAAATAACTTAAAATCTTATTAAAAAAAGTACAAACCTTAATGTCCAGGTTCCCCTGGCAAAGAATCTCGAGCAAGAGATGAGAATACCTAAATAACATTTGGAACTAATAATTAGGGGAACAACCCTGCATTCATACACTAAACTCAACCCTTCGCTCAATATTGTCTTTTAGAAAAAGTTTACTTAACTATGAAAACATTCTCACCAAACTCCTCAGCAACAAAATTTTCTTCGAGGGAGTGATAAATTCTATATTTGTGCAACACATTAATACAACCAAAACTACATGGTAGATAATCATAATGAAATACACATTTTACTATCAAGATAGATCACAAAACTAGTAAACTCCACAAAACAATTACTAAAATTTCAGAGAATTATTTAAGTGGCACCAATTTTGTGCAAATATTTACCAATAATGTTTTTCCAAGTACAAACTTCTCAAACCATAGCAAATGATTTACTGATGGTGTCTACTACGCCACATATAACAACAGGAGATAAGGCTATATCCTTCGAATCAGAAAATGCCTACTCATAGTCCAGAATCTGAGAATAAAAACTCAAAACTGTTCTTTTCACTAATATAACATGTCGTGAAAAGAGAAAATAACCAAACTTCGGAAAAAATGATTATGAAAATCTAGAGATTGGTCTGGAGAAAAAGGTTGGTAGAGTGAATTCACATTTGAGTGATAATTCTAGTGTAGACCCCAGTGTAGAAATCGAGTGTGATTCAAGGCAAAGATGATGAAAGTAACAAAAAATTAGGGTTTAAATTAACAAACCTTCGATTAGAGTTTACTCTACATGGACACCGACAGCGACATCGTTTGGCTCCCCTGCCACCCCTTCGAGTGCATCCTCTGCGAAGATGAATACAAATCCGCCGTCCCCACCCCTGCGCCTCCGCCGCCTGCTCTGCCGCCCACTCCCGCCTCCCCTCCTCCCACCTCTTCGCCCTCGCCAATTGCCCCTTCGAATCAATCGAAATCGGCGAATGCAACCCCTTCAATTGCCCCCCTTTCTACTACGCCTATGGCGACGGAAGCTTCATCGCTAATCTCCACCACGTCACTCTCTCCTTCCCCAATTCCACCCTGAAATCGCCCAATTTCACCGTCGGTTGCGCCAACGCCGCCTTGGGCGAGCCCGTCGACGTCGCCGGCTTCGGCCGCGGCCCCCTCTCTTTCACGGGGCAGTTGGCCCCCCAATTCGGGAATTACTTTTCATACTGTATTCTGAGATAGGCGGCGATGAAGGGCTAAGATTTGGAATATGTTGGAAAACATCGAACGAGATGAATATTGGAGGGGAACTGTATTCTGAGATGAAGGGTGAATTACGCTGAACATGGTGGAATTAGTTCACCTGATCATTGGGCTCCTCAATCTCAATTGAGTGGGAGATCCATGTTCGATTTTCTTTGAAAACGAATTGAAGTATGGGAGCTATAAAGTGATTTGGTGAATTTGTGGAGTGTTTGGGTGCTTGGTGTACTAACTCTAACAACCAACAACTAACTTTGTCCGATAAAAAAAAATATTACAATAGTGTGGTTATAGCTATGTGAGAACTTAATGTATTAATAGAATAATTATGATGACATTTCAAAATTAATGTATTAAAATTAATGTAGTAATAAGTGTTTTTTCTTGTACCGGAGAAACTAGAGGACAACCGCAGGAATATTGTGGTAAAGAGAGAAGTACAAGAAATAATAATTAAATAATAAAAAAATTAAAAGTAAAATTAATTAATCTTGAGAATAATAAATAAGGAAAAAAATTATAGAAGAGAAATTAATCTAGATAAATAATAACCAAGTAAAAAAAAGTTAAAAAGAGACACTAGAGGATAAAGGGAGGAGTACTGTGGTAACGAGAGGAGTAAAACAAATAGTAATTAATGAAAAAATTGAAAGAAAAAACCAGAATAGCTAGTAATAATTAAGGTAAAAAAGTAAAAGAGAAACTAGAAAAGGAAGCAAAAGAAAGGGAATATTGAGAATAGATGGAAAATTAGAAGTAATCCATTTAAGGGAGCTAGAAGAGTGTGAGACTAAATGATCTGTTCCACTTTACATATTTTATTGGCGTTAGTAGCTAAGTATATACACAAAATTATTGTCTGATTCCACTTTTTCATCAAAGATTACAAAAATTATATATTCACGCATATAATTACGTAAATACAAAAACTCGAGAGAGTCCAATATGTCACATGCACATATTTTTGGCGCAGTTCAACTATAATTTGATCTCCTACGATTTATACACACGCTAATAACAGTACTACAATCATATTAAAAAAACTACAGAAATTAATTAAACATATAAATTAACCCTACAATTAAAAAAATAATTATTTATCATGAATTGATGTGTAGCCTTTAAATTTTCCCCTTCAATTTGTGGTGATCGTTCAGATTAATTCACGCACTATTTGTGGTGTTCGTCCAAATTTATTTGTTTTCAAGAGGAAGGGAATTTATATGTTTTTAATATTAGGCAATTTAACAATGGCAACATACAATACTAATTTGTGTGTATAGTAAAATTAATACTAATATAGGTTAATGTTTTAATTTAAATGGAGACATACAGTACTAATTTTTTATTTTGTGACGGGAATATAAATTAAACATATGTGAGAGACTTCCGTCTTATCTAAAAGCTCGAGCTTTTAGAGAGGGTCGGGAATAATCTATTTATTTAATTCCCCTCAACACTCCCCCTCACTCGTGGGCCGAATCATTGTCTCTGCTCTCTGGAGAGGAGGCCCAACAGAGTGGACAATTTAAATGGGTGGAGTGCTTCCACGGGAATCGAACCCACAACCTGGGCTCTGATACCATGAAAAAATTTTATCTCATCTAAAAGCTCGAGCTTGTATAAAGCATCGAGAATAATCTATTTATTTAATTTCCCAAAAATAATATGACAAGTTCAGTAATGAAGCACTACGTGTCATTTTCTCATTTGAGATGAACAAAGGAGTTTCACTCCACCAATTTTTGACATCTCTCATGTAGAAAACAAAATTAAACTGCATAGATCTATTATTGACCTCAAACGATTTGAAAGAAGAATTGTTCTAATTGCAACAAATTTTAGGATCTTAATATGGCAAAAGAAATATCGCATTAAGAAACATTATGGATATGGAAGATATGACAAAAACTCTTTAATTTTGTGAATAATTCTTTGATTAATATGTTTTATTCGGGATGCTTGATTACATATTAAAATATTAAGGGCGAGACTATTCAGACCCACAAACTTACTTAGTTAACCCACCATATATTTTAATTGTTTTAAAAAAATTACAATTATAACGCTTGATACAATATTTACACCCACTTTATTAATTAAATATATATACACAACGCCATGGAAACATTCTTCATAGTTTCCTTTGTGTTGCTTACGTAGACACCCTAAATCAATGTTCTTCAATGCAACAATTAAACTCCTCGGGCTTTTTTTATGAAATTGAACAATGAGATCATGTCTACTGAGTTCAAGGATGACACCACAGTCCACGGGATTATTACGGGTGTTGGCATAAGCATGAACAAACCCACACCCCCAAATCACATATTGATGGAAGAAAAAAATTAAAACAAGAGACGCTCGACAAGTAAGAAAAAATATAGGATTTATTTTGGATTTTTGTCGTTGTAAATCCCATTGAGAACGAACGAATTCAATGAATTTTAGTTTAAAGTAATTAATTTGTGTGATTCGGTTTAATTCACTACTACAATTCTTCAACTTCCAATTTAAAAATATTTTAAGGTTTATATTTTTTTTTTTTGGTGTAGAAGAAAGATGAAGAGTGTGAGATTTTGATGTGAATGTGAGGGAGTGTATTTAGTAAATTTATTTTTTATTTTTTTTAATTATAAAAGGGGCCGATATATTGGTATTTTTCATTAAGATAATTTTGTTAAAAAGAAATGTGGGTGAACTAAGCAAATTCGTGGGTGTGATTAGCCACGCCCAAATATTAATTGGAGAAAGATAGGTTTTTGGCCCATAATTTATCCATTGTTCATTTTTTATCCAAAAAAATTAAAATGTCCAATTTTAGTCTCATAACTAGATTCATTGTCTTGGTTCAATTATAGTCTCATAACTAAATTAAAATGTCCAATTTTTAGTCCCATAACAATTGCCCCCAGGTCACGTGCCGGTAAAATTTGGTCGATTTTATATTTGTAAATTTTATTAATCTATTGAGTTATTTGCACATGTGTAATTTTATTGATAAAAAATATAAAATAATAAAAATAATAGATGATCAGTTTGAATGATGTTTCTTGGCAAGCTTCTTTAGCAATTTATTTTTTGTTCATCCATAAAAACAGTTATTTGAGGGTAGTTGGACTGGTTTCCTGATATGTTCCCGGTTCAACCAGTTGAATAGACCAATTCGGTCTAATGATCCTGACAACATTGATATAAATTAAAGGTTAAGAAATTTGATCGATTCTTTCTGATTCAACTATAAAATAATTGTTTGAGGGTAATTAGACCGATTCCCAGTTCAACCAGTTGAACCTCGATTCGATCGATCCTAACAACACTGATATAAATTACAGATTAAGAAATTTGACTCGGATGGCGGGGTCCACTATATGGAGAAAAGACAAGTTTTAAAGAAGACTCAATAAAATTAATTAAACAAGTACAAAAAAGAGAATTAGATATTGAACACGAAACTTGAACAATAATTAATGAAAACTCCATCACCAGTCTAACCTTGCCAACTGATTAAATTTACACCCAGGGGGGCCGACTTGCCCCTTATGTGCACTCACATTTATAAAATCACTATTGTTTATGTTTGTCATTAAATTTGATAATTCATTTATTAATATAGTCAGATTTTTTTATGTAGTTTTACAAAATTGTCTCATTTAATTTGCTAGATATATATAAATATTGTTGCCTACTTAATTTAAAGGGGAAATTGATTTTTTTGTCCTGTAAATTTGACATATTTTGATTTTAGTCCTGTTAACTTTGGTTGTTTGATTTTTGTCCTATAACTTTGTAAAATTCTACATTTTGGTCCTATTACGGGGGTCTTTCAGGTTAATCTGACGTGGATTTTTTTTATTAAAATTAATTTCACCTGGCCAAAAATTGGAGAGAAAAAAGCTAATAATTTGAAGCCCGCAAAATAACCATGAAAAAATAGCCACATCCAAATTCACAGAACAACCTAATCGCAGAACAACCTAATGAGAAGCTGGACAATTGCCATACACTACAATATTATATACATACAAACACAGTATTACTAATTTAATGTCCAAATTTTCCTAGGGTCTCTTTCACCCCTTTCTCTCACTTCAATTTTGGCTGACCCAATTATTCCCACATTTTTCAACATACAATACATACAGTTGCTCAAATCTTAAACGGATTATTATAGATTTGTCCACCCACATTTTTCAATTATTGGCCCCCAATTTATATACTAAACTTATTAAGTTCTTGAATCTCGAAGATGATGTTCAGAAACATTGTTGCTTTGGTGGGTTCTTGTACTGTGTTTATTAGGGCTTGTTGTGATGGAATAATTAGCGTGAACGCGGAGTCCAACACTTAGGTTTATTTCCCTAATTTATGCCGCGTGAGCTATTAATTAGGACCGTCGGCGACCTCGGTAGGTCGCTGACAGGAGACCAACCCGACCATGCCGAGATAAGGTAGGATCTCGCCAGTCGCGGGCCACATGGTCGCGAACTAGTGAAATCTCGGGGATGCGACCTCTGGAAGGCGCAATTCCCCAATGGCGGCGCCTGCATGTCTGGACCTCGAGATGTAAGCTATGACAGAGAAGACTTTCCCAATGGGGGAGCCTGCTCTCAAGCCATCCAAGAGCTGCTAAAACAGGATATCAGAATAAGGAAGAGTCAAATGAGCGACCTCAAAGTTCGAGTCAGCGACCTCGAATACCACCTTAGCGACCTCGGTTACAGCGCCAGCGACCTTCGGTGAGCGACCCAAGGCCAGGGATTCGATCAACAGATCCACTGGAACACTTCATCCAGCAGCCAAAGTCGGCTCCATTTAATGCACCATGCGGATCAGTAAATGCTTAGATCCTAGATCCCTAGAGGGGCTATACTCAAGAATTGGTAGTATAAATACATGTAATTAAGGCTCATTTAAGAGTTCCAACATTCTCATTCAATACAAAGGTTTTACTAGCCAAACAAGAGGGCCTTTGACCCAAACACTCTTGCAATTTATTGCTTTTCATACCTTAAAAAAAAACCAAGTATTAGATAGCATGTCCATGATATTAATGAGGAACATTCCCTTTGTTCTTCATTAATTCCCAACTACCTTAAAATCATAAACAAGTTTGATGCCAATCAAAGCCACATAAATATTTTAATCCCCTCATCATATTTTTGGTATCAACAATTGGCGCTAGAAGGAGGGTCTATCACTAGAATCTTTCTAGATTTTCTATTGGTTTACCCTTTTCGAATCTTCATATCTCAAAAGACCCTCCCAAGTCTCCCTAACTCCATCCCAAACCCGGGGTTTCGGTATTGTTAGTGTTAGTGTCCTAGAGACAATCTATTGTAAGGACATAATACTTTCGATGATATTCATTTGATTTAATATTATAGTTCATTTAATATTAATGTATGGCAATACACTTGTTTGAATATTATGTTTGATTGTTTGCATTTATTCATACAAGTGTTCCCATGAGTCATTGTTGTCATTGAGGTTGTGAGAACTCAGATGACTTAAGCATGACTCTTAAATAGACCCGATTAAGGATCATCAAGAATGGGATATTGATGATGCAATGGAGATTGGTGTGCGATCCGCATCATACTATTAGAGAGTGTAGTAAGATCTCACTTACTACGAGATACTAGGTATCTCATGATGGATGCACAAATACCTTAGAGGGTATTGGTATATCCATCCGAGAAACCGTTTGATATAGTTCCACTATATGTGTCTACGGGTGTCTCGGTTAGTGGGAGCGATGCGATACTCCTTTGACTTGAGGTCAATACGCACGACATGTGTGGGATGATGAACTTTGATGCATGTGCATGGTAGTTGAGCCAAGAATATGATTCATTCTTCAAAGTGGATTTAGAGAGAATTTTCATCTTCTCATCATAATTGGATCAAAGTCATCGGCCGATGCACGTCAACTTAGACTTTGTGGCTAAGTGTGACATACATGATCAATTAGTGATTAAAGATAAATTGATTAAGTTATTTGAATAGACACTTCATCATGTTCAAGACTAATCGAGTATTCGCGAATGAAAGGAGGAAATCGTAATAGCCCATGTTTCAGTTACAGGTAGTTGCACGTTTCTCGCAACGTACCTCATATATTGAGAATGTCTGATTTATTGTCTAGGGTTCAATTAAGACCGTTAGTTTGACTAATCACTCGATATATGAGGGCCTATGGGTCACACAACAAGTAGTTCTCTTTTGCGGATTATAGTTGGTTGATTAAATGTTAAATTTGATTTAATATTTAATTTATGGAGAATTAATTAATAATAGATTAATTTGGAATTAATTATTATTAATGTTTAATTAAATTAGATTTAATTAAATAGGATTTTCAATAATAATATATGGAATATTATTATAAGATTTAATATATATGGAATCAAATCCGTAGAGATTTGATATACATGGGAATTAAATCCGTAGAGATTTTATATGGGGAAATAAATCGTAGATATTTATTTAAATAAAGATTAGGAATTTTATTTCCCAATCGGGCTAGCTTAAGATTTAAGCTAGTCCTCCCTATATATACAAGCTCTTGGGAATTCACAAACAACGTTAATTCATATTTTCTCCATAAGATCTAGAGTTAGAATTTTCCTAGCAAATTCATCTCGGGATTCAACACTGCCAGATCCGTGCAAGTTCGTGATTGGGGATTACGTGGATACCATAATAGAGAAAACGGTATACGAATTACTGTAAGAATTCTGTTTACTTTTACTCGTATTTAATTATGCAATTAATTGTTCGTTGTTGGTGAACTGTTTATTTCCGCTGCGCATGTATTACGTGTTTATATGCCTCTAAATTTCAACAGGTATGGTATCCGCTGGGAGACCGTCCTCCGGTCGACAGGAGACCACCTCCAGCAATGAGGGCCCCCTCAAGAACCTGGATGACATCAAAACTCCGGAGGATCTCCGGGAGGCAATGAGAATCCTCCGGCAACGTCAACACGACCTCGCTGGGGAGCGCAGCGGCCCACACCGGCGAGCTGAATCCCATCGTCACTCTAGCTTTAGGGGGAAAAGGAAGATGGACGGAGGGCCCCTGTCCGGAAACCGACCCGCAAAGACGAGCCACATGGCAAGGAATCCACGGGCGAGCCATGCTCGAAATTTCGGGAGAAAACCCTCCCCACGGATGGTTTCCAACCTCCCTAGCAATCGGAATTCGTCTTTGAACGATTGGGCAGTCATGCACCACGGAGACCTCGAGGTCGCCAGTACGAGTCCAGAGTCGACTCTTTTTCACGGTCCGACGAAACTTAGAGACCTCTTTCGAGGTCGAGAAAGACTTCCAAGCTCGAGAGGACGAGCGGCCCAAAGCATCGATACTTACCCGATTAGGTCCGCATGGAGCTCTCTAACCCCCCAATCCCGGGTACGAACATCTCGCGGCCATCAAGGAAACCTTGAAAAAGTAAAGAGACCGACTGGACCTACAGGGGGGATAGTCGACATCGACCCTCATCCCGATCTCGCCCCTAGTTCCCGCTATTGTCTATTCCCCCGCTCAGGTCAAAATCAACACAACCTCGATCAACCAGTATAACGGAGATTCTGACCCTACAATCCACTTGGGAAAATTCTCCGACCACTGACACAACTGACGCAACTCAATGCCGGCTCTTCCCACTTACTTTGGGCGACCAAGCCTATAGGTGGTTCAAGTCCCTAACGCCTAATTCCATAGAATCTTTCCATCAGCTCGTTGGTCTTTTCCTAAACCACTTCGTCACCCTGGCCCCAAGGCAATTTGGCAAAATCAAGGGACCATCCAACTTGTTGGGATTATACTAGAAAAGTATGCTTTTTATTGTATAATCGAAACTGAATTTTCAGACTTATTTACTGAAATAAATTGTTTATCACCGATGCTTTAAATATGATTGAATGTTATATATATTTATTTGCATAATCGTTCAATAATTAAATGCGTGTTACATTGTAGTTAATTTAGTGATACCGGATCACGTAAGATTAAATTAATGGTCCCTTGTAACTAAAAGTACGCCATTCACGACCTAGATGGAAATGAACAACCATCGCGAAAAGGTTGAGGTGTAAGGCTCGATTGGTTTGTCTTGACCAAGAGATTACACTAGTGCATGACCGATCTTGAATAGGACCTCACAGGAGGATAAATTCTTGAATCAACAAGGAAGAATTAGACCTCGGTGGTTCGTTGTTTCTTAACCTCGCCCCTTAAATAGGATCACGTGGGATTGGTAACTATTGCTTTGACTTATCATGGGTAGTGAATCGGAGATTCAATACTTTTTATCTTCGGGCAATATTATTGGTCACATGTGATTGCTAAGATTTAATCTGAAGAATCGTGTGCAAAATGACGCTTGTTTTGATTTGCCCCCTTGAGGTTCATAAGTTTTATCATACCAAATCTTGCAAGTGGAATTAGTTTCCCAGATGGATAATAATGTTGAACCGCTCTCTCGACCAAGGACAAAAGATATTAATTAACGGAAAGCTATTTCAAAGGGCTTGAATTAATTAATGGGCTAGATAATCTTAAACACGGGAAATAATGACCGGAGCCATATTGACTGTAATATGGGTTAAGATGGATAGTCAATATTAATTATGTAGTGGGATTAATTAATATTTATGGGCTTGAATTATATTGTGGCTCAATATTAGATATTCAAGATCCATTAGAAGGTCCAATCTTAATTCTCCTAAAGGCCCCCTGAGTAGCCCAACATATAGTCCAATAACTGAAAAGGTGATTAAAATAAAATAAATATTGTTGCTTAATATTCTCTAATTAATTCGAAAATTATGGATAAAAGAGGGAAAAAGATTTTCTTTGAATTTTGTTATGGAATGAAGATATGTATTCTTGGAATACAAGATTGTCTCATTAAATTCAAGAAATCTCCCACTTGGTTATACATAATGAAATTTCAAATTTTGGAAATATAAATGGGCAAGAAAGATTTTCTTGATTTTCTTGAAAAGATATTATGGAAGATATGTATTTCTTGAAATACAAGAATATCTCATAAATTCAAGAAGATCCAAATCTTGGATTCTTGCACACTAATATTTTCAAAAATTCCATAAAATAGAGGAGGTGGATTTTTTGTGGAATATTTTAATTATGGGAAAAAGAATATATGGGATATATTCAAGATTTCTTGGTGACCAAGAAAAGTCTTTTCCCACATTGAAAAAACACACAAATTTCGTTCACCCTCCCTCCTATATATAGGGGATGATTAGTTCATTCCCAAGTACAATTCCATGTACTGGAAATATTAGCAAATCCACATAAGTGGTGCAACAAAGTTTATTTTTTCCTTTTGTTAATTGTTTGCGAGTATCCTTCCACCGGATTGTCGAGCAAGGGCTAAGGGAATACTTGGGAAGTCCTTTTGGTTAGTCCGTCAGACCGAAGTCACTGCCATCCCGAAAGGTACGTTCACGTAAACCCGTAGATTCCGCATGCGTAGGTTTTACGTGGCTTTTTATATGCATGATATGTTGTTGCAATTATTATTTGAATTAATATAGGATTAATTCATGCTAGTAATAATTAATGAATTAAATTTGTATTTAAATATTCACCCCGAATAGATCTGTGCAACTCATTCCCCAACACCAACAGGGACCGACTGAATCAGACAGAGATTACATCGAAAGGGTCGATAATTTCCTTTTGGGCGGCGAACCCATGGGAGACGAAGTAAAGGTAATGGGTGCTGTCCGAGGACTACAGTTCAACACAAAACTGTGGAAACTCATGTGCAAGGAATATCCGAGCTCATACGCAGAGTTCCGATTCAAAGCGGGGAACCACATCAGCCGGGCTGAAATGATGGCCATGCATTTGGGAGAGCAGGTCCCGGAGGACGAGGTAAAGAAGCTCGAGATCGTGGCACCAAGTTCGCATAAGAAAGGGGGATCTCAACGCAGGGCTAACAACTTCAAACCCTTTAACAATGAAATCGAGGTCAAGTTATTCGGAGTGCTGACTACCACCCCGAACGAGGTCTACGATATAATCAATGACAAGCAACTCCTGGATCAGCCCCGGAAAATCACGAAGGAAAATGGAAAGATGAATCCCAACAAGTATTGTCACTACCATGAAAGCATTGGACACAATACCAGCGAATGTCGTGACCTTCTCCGGCAACTGTGGAAGCTCTATGAGGACGAAAAACGGGATGACTACGTGAAGAAGCGTCAGAACAATCAACAACCCCCACAATGCTCCCAGGCTAATCAATGGCCTGTCGGCCAGCGACCTCTTCCACCTTTCCTGGCGCCATGGGAAGGGCAAAGGCAGATGATCTCCCTCTCTAGGGAGGTAGCATCGGTGGGATCCTCCCATCGATGATTATATCGAGGCAAAGATAAAAAGCCGAGATATGGGCTCTAAGTCACGTCCACCAGACCTTTTTCCAAGTCATGTCGAAGTCCTGACCTCGCTACCATTACGGCGAATACTCCATCGACCAGATACCGAGGGAAGATGCCTCAAGTGGTCGGTAGAGATCGGGCAGTTTGGCATAACGTATGCATCTTGAACGGCAATAAAGGCACAAACTTTGGTAGATTTCCACGTGGAATTAACTTTCCCACCCTAGCAAGAATGGGCAGTGGGGCAACCATGGGAACTATATGTCGACGGATCATCAACCAGCGAGCGAGTTGGGGCAGGCGTAGTGTTAATCAGCCCGGAAGAAAGGTCTTTCACAACGACGATCCATTTCGGTTTCCAAGCAACAGACAACAAGGCCGAATATGAAGCCTTGATCAACGGTCTGGAAATGGCGATGGCCATAGGAGTTCAGCGCGTCAATATTTTTTGTGATTCTCAACTGGTAGCTTTTCAAATGATGGGCGAATACGAAGCAAGGAGCGAGCAGATGATTGCCTACCACAGGATAGCCCAGAATCTAATCTAGAAGTTCGAGCAGGTCGAGATATCCCAGATCCCCAGAAAGGAGAACACCCAAGCAGATGCCCTTGCTCGGTTGGCAACATCCGAAGGAGCAGCCGACATGTCCGATATAACGATCATCAAGCTCGCTATCCCCTCAGGAGGCCCGACCTCGGTCGGGCACCTAACAACTGAGGAAGTTACCTGGATGAGTCTGATCATCAAGTACATCAAAGAAGGCGAACTCCCTGCTGACAAAGTCGAGGCACGACGGCTCCAACTAAGTGCAGGCCGATATACGATCATCGAGGACCAACTATAAAGAATATGTATTGTATTGAATGAATAATGCGTACATGTTACATACAAATATATAGAGGTAAAAGATCTTCCAAGTATGGTAAAGTCTAAACTAATCCCTATAATTGTGGGATATATACAAATCTCGGGATTATGATTATTCATTCCTTATACGCCCCCGCAAAATATACATGCCGTCGGCAATGGAGATTTTGGATCTAAGGAGAGAAAAGCGAGCACGAGGCAGCGGCTTTGTGAGCAAGTCTGCTAATTGTTCATGCGTACTAACGTAGGAGACAGTGAGACGTCCCTTAGAGGCAAGATCATGAACAAAATGCAAATCAATTGCAATATGCTTCATACGAGAATGCCGGACCGGGTTTAGGGGCGAGCCTGATAGCACCCATATTATCACACAGATCCTAGGTGGAGCAGACAAAGAAGGCCGAGATCACCAAAGAGATGGTGAAGCCAAAGCAGACTTCCAAGGCAAAGAAGAAGAAGAAGAGCTTCCATACTCGCCTCATGGAGGAGGAATCCAAGCGATGCCAAATGCTTGGCTGAGTGCCAAGAAATCGGGTTTGCCCCCAAGAAGATGATGTATGCCGATGTCGACTTATAGTCCGGAGAGGTCGCTACCAAAGTCGAGTCGAGTAAGTCGTGATGGTGAGCTTGTCCGAACGATTTTAGAAGAGACCATGATGCAAGGTTGCTTTTTAAATAATGGAATAAGCTCTTGACCAAATTCCAATGCTCAACACTTGGAGAGGACATATGTTGAGCAAGTTTGTTCACCATGAATGCAATGTCCGATCGTGTTAAGGTCAAGTATTGGAGACCACCAATTGCACTTCGATATTCTAGAAAGATTAACCGAGCCGACGGAGGACGACGCTTTGGACGAGATAGAGTACCAACAGTTTAGAGCCTTCCAATTTTATGCCGACAAAAGAAGGTCGAGTGTGTACTTATGTTGGGACAAGAAGAGACCCTCTTTACAACGAAAGCGAATTCAATGCCGGGAAGTATGAAAGGGGCCGAGGTCCTTGATGGCAAATGTTGATCAGAAGTGACTCGTTACTTACCAACTTGAGATGTATATGATCCAAAGGATTTATCAAATTGTTGGAGTTATAATTTGAAAAAGTATGCTTTTACTTTGTATAACCAAACTGAATTTTCTTATTTATTTACTGAAATAAATTATTAATCACTATTGCATTTAAATATGAATGAATGCTATATATATTTATTGCAAACTCGTTCAATAAGTTAGTACGTATTACGTTGTAGTTAATTTGGTGATACCAGATCATAGAAGATCAAATTGACAGCTCCTCAATAATTAAGTACAAATTCACAACCTAGATGGAAATGAACAAACCATCATGAAAGGTTGATGTATAAGACTCAGATTGGCTTGTCTTGACCAAGAGATTATACTAGTGCATTTGGATGCACTGAATAGGACCTACAAGAGGATAAATTCTTTGGTACTGAATATACAAGAATTAGACCTCAGTGGTGTGTTATTTCTTAATCTCCGTCCCTTAAATAGGATCGTGTGAAATTAATAACTACTGCTTTGACTTATGATAGGAAGAGAGTCATTGTGATTCGATACCTTATATCTTGGGCAATATTATTAATTACATGACGATTGGGTGACATTTAATATGGAGAATCGTGTGCAAGTCGTCTTGCTTGATTTGTCCCCTTGGTGGGCTCAAAATCTTTATCATACCAAATCTTGCAAGTGGAAATTTATTTTCGGTATGGATAATAATGTTGAGTTGTCTTTACTCCAAGGATAAAGATATTAATTAATATAAAACTTGTTCAAATTGGCTTAATTAATTAATGGACTAAGATAATCTTAAACACGGAAATAATGACCGTAGCCATATTATAGTAAAGTCGTAATATGGGTTAAGATGGATAGTTCAATATTAATTTTATAGTGGAGTAAATTAATATTAATGAACTTTGAATAATATTTGGCCCAATATTATAGCTCCATAGTCCATTGGAGGTCCAATCTTAATTCCTAAAGGCCCCTCAAATAGCCCAAAATAAAGTCCAATTAATGAAAGGGAGAAGAAAATATTTTTGCCTAATTTTTTCAATTTTTTTTGAAAAATATAAATAAAAGAGGGGGAAGGATTTTCTTTGAATTTTGTTATGGAATGAAGATAAGTATTCTTGGAATACAAGATTATATCATTAAATTCAAGAAATCTCCCACTTGGTTATTTATTAAGAGATTTTCGAAAATTCCATAACAATAAGGAGGAGGAGATTTTGTTGGGAGATATTTTTGGAAATAGAATATATTGGATATATTCAAGATTGTTTCTTAAAAAAGAAGCAAGAAAATTTCTCAATGCCCAATTGACCTAAAAATTTCGTCCCCCCTTATTATAAATAGGAGATGAATTTTTCATCCCCAATATAACACGTGAAGTTGATTTTTTTTAAAAATATCAAATATAAAAAAATATCAAATAATTTTGAAATAAACCGTATTTTTTCAAAAAACTTCAATTGTGAGAGTGCAATTCCATGTGTTGGAAATATTAGAAATCCACAAAGGTGGTGGCAAAATATTTTTGGTTTTCTCTCTTATTAAAATTGTTCGTGTGAATCCTCCCCTGGATTGCGTTCGTGAACTTGGGACATATTTGAGAAGGCCCTTTGGGTTGATCCATCGTCTCATCAGTCGTCTCTACAAGAGGTTAGTGATCTCGTAACTCCTAGATTCCGCATGCTTAGGATTTACGTGGAATACGTGTATGCATGTTGCTTATTCGCTTATTAATTATTATGTTGAATTGATTTAGGATTAATTCATGCTAGTAATTAATTTATTAATTTAAATATGTATTTAAAATCATCTCGAATAGATCTGGGCACCCCTATTTCCCAACAACTGGTATCAGACCTCAGGTTTCGAGCTCTGACTTTTAAATTATTATTTAAATTATGTTGGACATTAAATTTAAAATTGGATTGTAGAATTGCTAGATCTGTTTTGCAGGTATTCAATTGTCATGATATTTAATGTGTTTAATTATGCGTATGAATGAATGGTTTTTAATTCGACTCGTTCGGATTTATTTTTCTTGTGAGAAAATCCACGAGTAGATTAGCTATTTGATTTGATCAGTGTAATAGACTAGTCTAGATTTAAGGTGTATTTATTTTTCGTTAAGCAAATTGTAACCTAATCGGAAGACGAAGATGGAGACGGCGAAAGTTAAGATGGATCCCGGAATCGCACATGGGCTGACGCTACATCGCATCTAAACGCACAAGAGAGGGCACGCACTGACGCGACGCCGTTTATCGACAGGCTCACAAGACGGGCGCTGGCGGGATCGCCCACGACGCATGCGGACGCCACCAGGGCGACGCCAGGGCACGCGGCACGCTGGGCGCAGAGGCGAAGCGATGAAGACGCTGCACGCACAAAGGCCGCCGCAAGACGACGCTCGCCGACGCTGCCGAGTCGCCGAAGAAACTATGGGCGACGCTACTTAGGCGAGCAAGCATCTAGACGGGTTGAAGAAGGGCCGGGGATGACAAGATCCCTCCCAAGGAAAGTCATTTACGTATGCGTTTCCAAGATGGAATTCTTTCGGCATTTAACGAGTGGGATAAATTCAAGACGATATTTCTTCAAGATCAAGCCAAGGAAAACCAAACCATGACAGTTGGATAATATGTGCCCAATGTGTTTATTTTCTGCTTTGCTTGATTTATTGTTTTTTTTTTCTTATGCTTTATTTAATTTGTTTAAATGTGTTTGCATGAGAATTGCTCAAAGAAAAATCTCAAATTCAAAAATTAATAAATATGTTTTAATAATTAATTTGGTTTTGAATCGAATTAATTTTGACCTCCATGATTTATTTATTTGTGAAATCTTTTGGAGAAATTCCCCTACAGGACGGTCAAAAGATAGTTTTCACATGAATAAATTCTCAAAGGGATGATTGTGAATTATTATTAGTGGCGACAATGACCCTCCCACGAGGCTCGATCAAAACGAAGTAGTAATTCTGTATTTAATCATGGTTATTACTTAAGTATAAAATTGATATGCATATACTTCACCAAGTCCCCATCCAATTTTATATTGGTCAAGGAGCCGACTATTAATTTTTGAAATTAAAGGTTTGTAACTGTTCTTGTTTGTAACCTGCTTGAATGTGATTTAAATGATGACCCTCCCAAGAGGCTCATTTAAATCTGTTTTGAGATGTTGGCTGATGCATATTCATATTTTTTTTTAGATTTTAATATGAATCATGTGATCGAATTATGTAATTTTCTTTGTGTTAATCCGGACATTGACACAAGATGTATGTTTATTTCAGTTCAGTATGTCGTAACCTTTTAATCCACCGTTATTATACTTAAAGTCAATAGAATTTTCTGGGAAACTATGTTGTTTGGAAACGAAAACTTATTAACATCCTTGCTTCGCGTGAATTCAAATGGGTACTCAACGTACCAAAACCCGAAAAACAAACCAAGGGTGCCGGTATATGGGACGAGATGGAATATAGTGAATGGGAGCTAGGAAATGAATTGATGAGGGACATTATCTTGACACACATGTCAGATTCGTTAAAGGACCTTCATCAAGGATTTTCCACGGCTGCAGACATTATGGGAAATCTCGAAGCGATGTTCGCACATCCGACCCATATGGCAATCTAAAGCATTAAGCGAGACATGGTCAAGCTAAAGTTGGAAGAAGGAATGACTGCTAAAGAGCACATTCTTAGGGTTATGGTCATCTATGAAGAATTGGCATTTCTTGGCGAAAAATGTGACTTCAAGAGCAAAATTGATTTCATTCTCAATTCTCTGCCAAAGAGCTATGATCATCCTTATGTAAAATATCTAATGGAAGATATGGATTTTACTATGGACGGTCTCATAAAGGTTGTTACTTTGGTCGAAGAGGACAATGAGCGCAAGAAAGTGAAACTGGTTACAAAAGGGCCTGCTTCTCATTCTAGGCCAATTGGTGGTAAGAACAATGGAGAGATAAATAGGATAAACCATTTCTATTCAAACTTCAAAGATGAGAGCTTGAGCAAGAGGATCTGTTTGGATTGCGGAGAAAAGGGACACTAGAGGTGGGCCTGTTCCAATCCCAAAAAGAATGGAAAGAAAGGTATTTCTCACTCACTAGTTGTTGAAACTTGTTTGGTGGAGTATGCTACCCATTTGTGGGTTGTAGATATGAGATCCACTGATCATGTTTGTTTCACGTTATAGGGGTTCAAGCGGACCCGACAACTTAGTGGAAGTGAGATCCTCATCACGCTAGGCGATGCTACGAGAGTGGCAGCTGAAGCAGTGGGAGACGTGCACCTGTCTTTTGAAGACTAGTTTATAATTTTAAGAGATGTTCTTTATGTTCCTGTTTTTCGAAAAAACCTTGTTTCAGTTTCTAAACTATTTGTCGATGGATATTCTGTTCGTTTTAATAAGCATGTTACTTTTTTTCGTAACGATGTGATTATCTGTCGTGGAATTTTATGAAACAATCTCTATATTATTAATTGTGCACACCACTCACAAAATGCATCGTATAACTCATCTACTATTTCATGTAAAAGAAAGCATTCGGCTAACGTGAACGGAACACTTCTTTGGCACCTAAGATTAGGTCATATTAACCCAAAAATGATTCAAAGGCTGGTTCAAGATGGTTCATTGGGATCTCTCCATATTGAACCATTTCCAACTTGTGAATCGTGCTTGGAGGGTAAAATGATCAAGAGGGCATTTGGAGCCAAGGGGCTTAGAGCTAAGGAAGTGTTAGAAATCGTTCACACCGACGTGTGTGGTCCAATTCAAATCAAAGCTAGAGGTGGCTACGAGTATTTCGTTACGTTTATCGATGATTACTCACGCTACGGATACATTTTCCTAATGAAGCATAAATCTGAGGCCTTTCGATAAATTCAAAGAATTTAAGGCTCAAGCAGAGAATCATAAGGAAAAGACTATCAATTTTCTACGAGATCTGATCGTGGAGGTGAATACCTCAGTGATGAATTCTTGAACTTTCCGTCGGAAGAGTGGATTGCATCCCAGTTGACTGCACCCGGTACCCCTCAACAAAACGGGGTTGCAGAACGAAGAAATAGAATGCTTCTAGAAATGGTAAGATCAATGATGAGTTATGCAGATTTACCAAAATCGTTCTGGGGTTACGCTTTGGAAACAACGGCCTATATTTTAAACTTAGTGCCATCCAAATCAGTTCCTAAAACCCCGAGAGAGTTGTGGACAGGGCGCAAGCCCAGTTATGGACACATCAGGATCTGGGGGTGTCCGGCATACGTGATTGGGCAAGAAAGCTGGTAAGTTGGATGCTCGTTCGGAATTAAGGTTGTTCATTGGGTACCCCGAAGGGACGAAAAGATGCATGTTCTATGGTCCTGAAGATCAAAAGGTCGTAATCAGTACACACTATACCCCGACTTCACAGTATACACTCCATTCTTCGTGAAACGCCAAGCTAACACATCCCGCCTATAGAAAGGACTAAGAGGAACAGTTCGGATCCTGATCACATCCTCCATATCGAACGTGACATTCAGCTTCTCTAAATCCCAACCCGGTCTATCCTGTCTCATCAAATCGACAACCCATAGATTCGCCCGGGTGCCCCGACCAGTACTCAACTTTGGATTACCCCCGTCCACAGTCCATGGATCACTCCACACCTTCACCTCTTCGCCACATCCCACAACCCAAACCAACCCCTTCTCAAGCACCTTCCTTCCCTCCAAAATGCTAAGCCAAGTGTAGCTGGGAGAGTAACCCAGCTTAGCATTTCTAAAGTTGTCCCTCGGGTAGTAACGGGCTTTCAGGACCCGAGCAAGCAACGAGCTATCATTCTGTAAGAGTCGCCAGCCCTGCTTAGCTAGGAGAGCCTTGTTAAATTCAGAAAAATGACGGAGCCCCAACCCACCATCTTTCTTCGGCCGACATAACTTCTCCCACCTCAACCAGTGCACCCTCTTCTCATCACTCTTCTGACCCCACAAAAACTGAGCAATCACGGACACGATCTTTTCAACAATGTTCTGGGGGATTTTGAAACATGATATAAGATAGGTCGGAATTGCTTGAACCACTGACTTCACCAACTGTAATCTTGCCCGCCTGCGATAAAGTCTTGCTTTTCCAGTCCTTGAGTTTCTTCCTATGTTTTAAAAACCGGAACCGGAAGTTGAGCCGGACGACCCCAAAAAAAGGTTGGACCGGGGTCGGACCGGTCGGACCGGATTGAGCCGGTATGACGTCATAATAAATATTATATATATAATATGCATAATTTTAAAAAAAAATCAAAATTACATCCCATTTCATTACTTTTACCCACAAAAAGTAATTTACTTTTACATCCCATTTCATTACTTTTACCCACAAAAAGTAATTTACTTTAATAATAAAGCAAAAAAGATTACAATATTTCCAACCAAAAATAACTTTACCACTCTAAATATTAATAAATAATTTTCACATTAAAACTCGTGCTAAAAACAAATGGATAAATAAATTTAGAACGAAAGTAGTATTAATTACTTGATATTTAAAATTTCAGAGATCAATACTAAAATATATAATATTGAGATGATATTATAATTTTTATTTTTATTTTTTGACAGAAGAGATGATATTATAATTACACTTGAATTCATTAAATTTAATTTTTTAAAAACCTTCTAAAATAATATTTTAAAATTTGGAGTACACTTAAATTCTTTTTAAGAAAAATACATATTAATTGTATTTTATAATTGAAAAATGAAAAGCAAAGCCCCAAAATTGATAAATGGGCTGAAAAAAAAAAAAAAAAAAGGGGCCGGTTAAAAAACCTAATCTTATCTCTTCCTTCATTGATTCATTTAGTCATTCTCTAGTTTCTTCTTCAATCGGCGTCGTCGCCCGCCAAGCCATCTACCACCTGACAACCTCTCACGCCACCCGCTCTCACGCCAAATTGATAACCTCTCACGCCACCCGCTCTCACGCCAAATTGATAACCTCTCACGCCACCAAACTCTCCGCCGTCTTCCAACCTAAGTCGCGCCACCGCCGCCATTACTCCTCCTCCAGCTCTTTCGGACACGACAACGACGATCGCCTCCTCCGCCTTGAGACCCCGAGGCGTCGGTATGAAAGCCGGACGGCGTCCCCTTTTTTTTTTTTTTTTTTTGTTGAAAAACCTATGAAAACCGTTTCACGGTTCACCGGTTTCACGTTTTTAACAGTTTTTCCGATTTTGAGGTGGTCCAATAGCGGTTCTATACACCTCTATTGGGCCTTTTGGGGTGGTTCACTGGTTCACCGACCGACCGGTCGGACCCGATTTTTAAAACAGAGGTTTCTTCGACACCCTATTCATCAACACCCGAAACAACAACATTAAAAACAATTTAATTAACCTTTATTAATGAATCTCCCTTATGCACTCCCAAATAAAATGTTGATTTCTGTAGAAAAAGAAAGCTCTCAAATGTTGCCTTCTTAATAAAATATTTTAAAGGAAAAAATAAAAAAGTAACCAAACTAATATTGACCGTATATTTATAATATGTACTAATATAGTATATTATTAGAAATTAGTACAATATATATGTATATATATAATACCTATATAAATTAATTGAAATTTTCATAATACCTGAAAAAAATGTATGTTTCAGTGTAAACAAATCGAATGTTTTAGTAAAATAATTAGGTTGCACATTTTAGAAATGCTCTTGAGTTGCACAGTGCATATGATGCACAGAAAACCTACTCAAAATTGAGATATTCAGTAATAGTTGTACTAGAAATTAATATTAAATAAATTAAATTAAAATATAATGTATACTAAATATAATATGATAATAACTCCAAACTCATAAAATTTCAAGATTTAAAACGAAGGGCTCTAAAAATTGAGGATTGGTTAAAAAATATAAGTAATACATATGTAAAGATGTTAAATAGGATTAGGGTCATAGAGTTGCATGCTAAACGAGTTACAGTCAAGCAATTCACTATAAATGATCCACTAGAAGTAAGACTTAATTCTAACTTTAGTAGACTTCAACTAAAGGGCTATGGGATAAAAAAATAGATTTAAATTAAAAATTAAAAATAATTATAATATAACATGATGTAATTTAAATTCACCACATAAATTTAAAGTGCATACTAATATATATAATTCATGTTGTGTTAATAGAATCCAATAACATCGAATTCTTCTAAAGTGCAAAATAAGCCACCTCAAATTATTTTTGTCAAAATAATAATTTCTTTAGTTAACAAAAAAAAGTATTTTAATTATCTGAGTTTTTTTATTTAATCACTACTTAAATTTTAATATTGTAAAATTTAATGATTATATGATAAAAAAATCATTTTGTATATAATAAAACATGATAAAAATTCGTATGAGACTTTCTCGTTCATGAGACGGAGTACAATTTAGCTCAAATCAACATGCAAACCTCCTAAAGTGTTAAAGCGTCAATGCCCAAATTATATTTCGTTTCACTATGAGACCGCCTCATGCAAATATCCTCATAATAATTTTTTTTTTAAGATATTGATCATTTAAAGTAATTTCCCAAAATGTCCAATTATGCTCTACTTTTCCAATTTCAATTAATACATACACGTAGTTTTTTCATGTTAGACGTGAAAGAATATAATTTGCTTTTTAAGAAAGTTAAAGAATATAAATATTAATATGTATTATCCTGAGAAATTGAAAAAAAGAAAAGAAAAAGAAAGATAAAAAATAGTGCACAGCAATCACGTGTGAACTATGTAATTAAGGTGAGAAAAAAAAAATGCATAGCAGTTCAGTAATTAAATTGTCTACTTTCACTATTTATTGCTAATGGGAGTTTGTGCACTAATTAAGTTTCTCAAATAAAATTAATTGATATTAATTGATTATCCAAGTGGTTAAGTAACCCACTGGCTAAACGAAGTTTTTTCCATCCGGGCAATTTGTAGTCTAGGCCGGTTTTTGGACAGAATTTAACATAGTTCATTAAATTCAATCTCATTAATTATATATCCTTTTTATAAATAAAAAAAATACTAAATAAACAAATAAATTGAGCCTTTAATCCCAAATAATTGGATCGCTAATAAAAATCAAAATCTTAATTTGTGTGATATTTGTATTGCATTTTTTCTTAATGAAAAAGTGTTGTAGTATTGTTTGTAACTTTATCTCATGCAAAATAATTTTTCTATTATTTTTTTAATGTGCAGTCTTCATTAATCTATTAAACTTGTAAAACATCCAGATATTTAATTGAATCTAAGTTGATTAGATAATTATTTTAATTATATAATAAAATTAGACATAAATGGAGTTAAAATATTACTATTATTTTAAGCAGAGTGCGATGTGCATAATACTTTTAGTGGACAGTAGGGTCAAAAATTCCGGTATCAAAGATGGAAAGATCACATGTAGCTCCATTACTATGTTATTTCCATGCTGTCTTAAAGCTCTGAAGCAATAAATGAGTTTTGTAATAGTTATAGTTAGTAAAATATACTGACTGAGGCACATTTGCTTGAGACGATCTCACGATGAAATGGAGCATACTTTGAATATTAGCGTTTTAACACTTTAAAATACGAGAGTGTTGATTTATGTTGATTTGTATTCCGTATCATATGAATTTTTATTATAATGATAAAATGTTTTCAATCACATCACCATGACGATTATATTAAGAGTGAGTCTCATGTACACCCGGGTGCACCATGCACTCATAGTACATTTTAGAAGCGTGCAAACTATACAAAATAGAAACGTGCAACTATTCCAAACATAAACATGCAACTATGTTCTCATATTAACAGTTGCACTTGTCTGTGTAAATAAGTCGCATTTTTTAATATAATAAGTTGCACGCTTCTAAAATGTACTATGAGTGCACGATGCAAGGTGCATACAAGACCTAGCCTTATATTAATCAGCCAAAAATTGCATTGAACATGGAAAGTGTTTCGCACTCCAAAATCTTGGAGTCCTCAAGAAGTAATGAAATTAAACTTTAACAAAAAAATAAAAATAAATAAATACTCCCTCCTAATTATGTAGGATTTTTTTCTTTTAATTAATATCTCAAATATATAAACTTGTTTTTATTTTTAAGTAGAATATTTTTTCTAATTAATTTACTAATATAATCTTATACATTAATTATATTGAAAACTATAATAATTATTAAATAATGCTATAATAGAAATTTTATGTGTTTAAATTATCTTTTTTTTTTAAATCTTAATCTATGTATAAAACTTATTCAACGTATATAATTGGGACGGAGAGTGTAAAACAGGTAAACAACGCGGTCCGTGCCACACAAAACTGTGAAGGATATAATTGCATAATGTATTTCAAGAGAGCACGATGAGAGTTTGACAAAGTATGTCAAAAATAGACCCAATATTTTATAATTGCCGGTTCAATTGAGAGACATTCTCAACCCTCTAGAATTGACCAAATGGTGTAGACTTTAGACTTAGGATGCTCATTTTTAGGCCCCAGGTTCCAAACACTTTGGATGTGATCAACTTTTGAAATTGACCAGTGCATACAAAGTTTGCTCCACTTGAAGTGATGCCCAGTTAGTGAATAATGGATTTTGATCTTTCAGTGGGTTCCAATCCCCCTGAATTAGTCAATTTTTTGGTCGGATGTCGACTTATAAAAATAATAGTGAAAAATTATCACACTCACCTTTCAACCACGTAGTTATAATATGCTCAGAGATAATGTTTTAGTAATATTATATATCCGCACCTAAATATGTTTTGAGTTAATAGACTAGATATGTAAACTTGTCATGTGACGATTAAATATTTTAGAATATATTTATTCTGTCCATATTCTCAAATAACCCGTAAATTCTCTTTTGTATTTCATTTTTATCTATATTTAATTATCAAAATCACATAGGCTAATGTTAATTGTAGTGGTGGAGCCAGAAATTTGAGTCAGGAGGGCCTAACGTAATAGATAAAATAATGTGTTTTTTAATTAAATATATTACATGTTAGAATCAATTATTTATGGATTTAAAAATACATTTATACTACATTAGAATTCTTAATGTACTTACACAATAACATTCAACGTGTGCATAAAATTGATCTCGCTATCTAAAAAATTTCATATATAAGTGTTGAATCATTAAATAAAAGTATGCAAATTTAGTACATATTAATCATGAAATGCATCTAAAATCAATGAGCAAATTATATAACCAAATAATTAATAATGATATAAAGAAATTAAAATAAATAATTTGTATTAATAAATTTAGAGTTGTAGTAGAGTAAAATAAATAAATAAAAAAGGTGAAGAAATTGAGCTATATATATTTAAAAGTGTTAAAAGATACTACCTCCGTCCCAAATAAACGTGCACGTTTACTATTTTCACGTGTTTTTGCGAGCGAGTTTTTTATTAGTATTTGAAATAATAAAATATTTTTTAAAGATGCATGCAATAGATGAGATGTAAATCTATAATACTCTTCTTTAAAAATCACTTATCATTTGAAATACTAATAAACAACTCGCTCACAAGAACTCGATAATAAAATAGGTGTGCACAATTTTATGAGACGGATGGAGTATTAGAAAAAAGAGAAGATTTTGACTAATTAAGCACTATGTATTCAAAGTGATAAAAGAAAAAATAAACTTAAACTAGATTGAACCTTGGTTGCTAATGAGGCCGAGACCGTCCCAACACACTAAAACCAATAAGACACCAACAATAATTAGTAATAATATTAAAAATAAACATATATATATTGCACATTTTAAATTTAAAAGAGTCAGGGGGCCAATGCCCCCCTCCAATCCCTTGGCTCCGTCCTTGACTAATTGCATTATTAATGTCACCGTAAGTAAATCAAGATAATGATTGTCCAGTCAAAAAGTTAAATGAATAAATAAATAAATACATAAACATGGACAACTAAACCCTGGTATTGTAGGCCCATATTTTTCACTTACATCGCATCAATTAAATTTAACTATCACCCCCACCAACATTTGCCTCCCCTTAATTATTATTATATCTTACGTTGATTTGGTGATTTGCGCATTAATTCTAACATTTCTAATTAATTGTATTCTAATTTTGTCTGTTAATACCTTTTCCCCTTAATCCATGGGATTCACACCTCATTAATCACTAATTCCACTTGTTCTTCTTCCAACATCTGATGTCAACTATAGTTTAGAAACTGACATCTCTGGGAATCCCACCATTTTTTATATTATATACCATTCTGGTGCTTTTTCCACTCATGTCTTTATCCTAATTTTTTTTTTGTCATTTATCCAATCAAATTAAATTGAGAATCTAGTGTAGATCTCACAAGAGTTTTCCGGTAATTGAATTCGAATATATTAAATTCTGGATGAAATAAACAAAAATTAACACAAAATAATTCAAGTTGATGAAGTAAAAACAAGAAAAACTATTGATTTTAGAGTGTTAAATTGTAATTATTGATTCTTGTTGTTGTGTATTTTTTATACCAATTTGTATAAAAATCCTTTTTTACTGTTAAAAAAAAAACTACTTTAATTAGGCTTGGCAATGGAACGGAGAATCTTCATCCATGAGAATTTACCTCGATCTGAGCAGAGAATTCTCGATTGTTTTCTTTGATTATATCCTCCGTCCTATCTTCTTTGGAGTCTCGATAAATTATTATTTATATATTACTATTATTGTAATACATTGCTCAATTATATATACATTGGAATTTGTTAATCCTGTAGGAAAATATGCACCGTAGATGGCTGAAAATAGAATAAACGAATAATCGAGGCACGTGTCAAACACGTTTTCCTTAAAACAAATTATGTCCTTCACTCTCGGTGTTAGTGAATCATTAGGACACTTGTTTATCAGGATACAATGATTTAAGAACAACGATATTATCACTATATCTTATTCGAGGCGAACCGAGATGTTGACTGAAATACATCACCGGAGCATGAACGAAAGCAGTAACAAAACGAATGCAAAAAAGTATTAGCAATTGCTGGAATAGTATCAATAAGAATTTCCAATTCATTCATCTCAAGTTGTTTTTCCAAGTAATTTTTCAACTTCGACTAAGTGCTACTTATAGTATCGAAATTTGACCGTTGGAAACGTTCGGCATTATGAGCCACTAATGACCTCAAAATAAAACCGACATCATGAATAATGAACTATTATTTCAGGATTAAAATTCTAATTTATGTTTTGTAACCGTCACACTAAAATGTACGTAACGTTTCGTTTATTAATTTGCCGCAACCGTTACGTGTCAGTAATTAAATTAATGGAAAAATAAAATCTAGGCTAATTCACTTCTTCATTTGTATTTTTCCAATGTGGGACAAAAGCTCACTATTTTTCCCTTTCCTAATAATTGATTACAACAATTTTAAAAATTAATTTCTCATTCATTAAAAAATGAGCAATATTTTTCAACAAATCCTAAAAGATAAACTCTTTCATCCATCTTCTGTTTAGAATCGTAGTCCTTATTCACAATATTTTAATTGATTTACCTCTTTTTTTAATTATTTTGAAGTTGCAATAGTGTTGCCATTATCGGCTTTTTTGCCCGTCAAACCATCACCGTCTCTTCTTCTTCCATTGATAAAAGAAAAATAAAAAAAATAACAAATTAATGAAATGTGAATTGTGAAATTGCAAGAATAGGATGAGGATAATTTTCTCTCCATTCTCTTGGCGGAAAAGTGAGCGGGGATTCATCCCATTAACATTCCTACTTCTAAGTTCGAATTGACATAGACAAAAGTTATAGGGTCATATTTGTAATTAACTCCACAAATTTATTCAGCATTTGCCCTTATATAATAGTTATCTGTGGTTTCCTTTGTAAAAAAAAAAAAAGTGTAAAATTACAAACTAGTTAATTAATCAATATTAAATTAGTCAGTGTCAAATATTAGGTGCAAATTAATATTTGAAGGCATTTTTACTTTACAGGCCTTATTTTCATACATGAAAAAACTTTAATTTATAACAAAATTCTGTAATTGGTGAATGTAAAACAAAATTGAGTGGTTCATGGTTCACTCGGCACAAGTAATTCATGGTTCACCCAGCCCGAATAGATCATAATTTAGAGTTCATTATTTAGTGTTTAGGGTATATATGGTTGATTTAGGACAATTTTATAAATTTTTTAAATACGTAAAATTTTCACACTGTATATCTTTCCTTAATTAATATTATGTACTAATCTTTCCACTAAATTTTTATCTCTCAATTAAGTTGGTCATATTTTTCTGCAGATAGATTAGATTGCAATTGGTCAATTGTTTTTGTGATTGGTTGATAAAAAATTTCAAAATACTTCATGAATATCCATTTGTTTTCATCTTCACACGAGCTAATTAGTCTACTGTTTCAAACACAAACGTGTACAAATATATTCTTGCAACAGAAGCTAGTTGGTTAATTGTCATTTTGAAGTTTAAATTAATTTTATTGTAAATTAATTACTTATTTCAGTTATATTTTATTGGTTTCGTTTTTTTTTTGGGATAAAACCACGAAACATCTAGAACACGAAAAAAATATAAAGATTGGAAATTTTAGAAAATGTAATTTCTACAAAACGTCAAATTAGATATTCATTACTTCCCCAAAATAAACTGAAATGTTTCCCTAATTAATTAAACTCTTACCATTAACATTTACCAAAATTTATCAATTAAGTGGTAGTGACATTTGGATTACGTTATATGATGTGACGAAAACTCTTTGCTGCCACATTTTTTTCCAAGACACGATAAATATAAATGACAAATGAAAATAAATAATAGAGTGGAAAGACCAAAAGGTCCTTTTGGGGGAAAAG
Source organism: Stenogyne calaminthoides (assembly GCA_037126765.1). Classification (NCBI taxonomy): domain Eukaryota; kingdom Viridiplantae; phylum Streptophyta; class Magnoliopsida; order Lamiales; family Lamiaceae; genus Stenogyne; species Stenogyne calaminthoides. Next base: position 2,655,018 of record JBBCBC010000007.1, read on the forward strand.
ATGACAAAATCTCATATGCAATTGGTGCACGAATCTAAAATGCATGCACTCGTCTCAACTTTATCCATGTACTTACAAAAAATATCTAATATATTTAATAGGTCAAATATTTTTTTATATGAATCATTATTTGAGTGCATAAGTGAACCACTAAAAAAAAGATAGGTTGTAGGTAGATGTCAAAAAGACGATCACTACAGCTGTTTTGGAAGCACCACAAAGGAAAACTGGAAAACTACAAAGAAAGTTTTGAAAAAGTAGTTTCAAAATTAATCCCCAGCCACGTTGCTTTCTTGCTTCAACTATTCTTAACCATTCCTTTTTTATTTTTTATAACTCCTCATTTCTTATATTACTCTATTTGGTTTCATTTTAATCTTTAGTGTAAGATTATTTCAGAAATATTTTAAGAAGTAATTTATTTTATGCACTTCAAGAGAGAAAAATTCACAAATGATCCTGTAATTTTGTCTGAATCTATAAATGATCCTGTAATTTTGTCTGAATCCACAAATGATCCTGTAAAATTTTATTTTAACAATTTTAGTCCTTTTGGTTTTAATTTTAGTCATTTTCGCCGAATAATTTAAATTTGATCCGAAAATTGACATAACTTTTTATTCTGGTAACTTCGACGACCGCCACCACTCTCATTTGAACTGACTTTCTTCAAGGAAAAAAAACCCCAATCAATTTCATGTTTTGATTACACCTCCCCCGTGAATCGCAACTTCAAAATCACGAATTTTATTCATTATCGTGGCTAATTTCGAGTGATTTATGTTGAGACGAGAGTTGAAACCTATACTATTTCTTCATCTCATTGAACCCATCATTTCAATATTTTTTTCGCATTATTTTGTAAGTTACATCATATTTCTGGTAATTTTTCGATGAAAATAACTAGAATTAAAATCAAAAGGATCAAAATTGGTAAAATAAAAATTTATAGGACCATTTGTGGGTTCGAGTAAAATTGCATGACCATTTGTGATTTTTTTTTTCCACTTCAAGAACAAAAGAACCATATAAAACCAAGATATATAGGGGTAAAGTTAGAAAATGAAAGCTAAATGTTTCTTGATAATTTTAAAAAGGCGACTAATATAATGATAAATTCAAAGCTATTTATAATTTTATACTTCTTGATTTTTTGAGTGAGCTTTTACAATAAATATATTCATAATCTAGAAATTATATAAAATTCATAATATATAGCTAGCACATAGAATTAATCATATAAAAATACTACACTATTGTCCTAAGTTTAACAATATCCATCCAAAAAGTGTGCGCATATTGATTTTCGTGTAAGAGTCCAAATCAGATTTCATTTCTCCATCAATAAAAATAAGTAACATATTGCCATACAATTTAGAGGGGTATATATTACAACGTTTTTTTTTTAAGAATCATGCCAATCAACATCCCAGCCACTCATTTCCACTACTATCTTTAGTGAGCTACAGCAAAAATAATGAGTTTTCTTTCTTTTTAAAAATTCAAATTTGTAGACAAATATAAATAATTGAGATGGAAAATTGGTTTAATCATAAACTTCCTATATAGTAGCAAGACACTTAACAGAAATAAAATAAAATTAACTATAGCTACATTTCTAATAGGTAGCTATAGTTAATTTTATACTTATAGTTAATTTGACTATATATGCAATCTCGTTTATACCTATTGCTAATTTGCATAATTTTTTTTGTAACTATTAGTAATTTTATCGTGATTAAGCTACTAGAAAATGTTGTAGTAGAGCAATTCACTTAATTAATTAGCATTTGTACAAAAATTAGAAAAACGGTGAGTTGAGGCAACTAATGAAACTGCTCGAAAATAAACTATTGTTAGTTCAACTGATGATGATCAAAATATGGAATTATAAAAAGTTAGTGCTGTAACATCATTCATATGGGTGATTGGAGGTGGTCCTCTTTTCTCATTGGAAAACTTTTTTTAGGTTGTAAAAAGGTCCCCACTTCTACTAATTCGTTCCATCTCTTTCCGATCTACTTTTTGCAATCACAAGAGATCTTTCCTATGTATGCAATTTGAATAGTGTTTTATCTCAAATATACTTTATAAAAAATAGAATGATTTAGTTTGACCTAAAATCCACAAAGTGCGGGGGGCTAGCTCTTGAAAATTCTAATTTACCTTTTGAAAGCTAGAGAATATAAGAGCTAGCTAAAGGTTATCAAACCATGTGTTGACTTAAGTCTTAACCTGTTGTGTGGTGTAAATTCAAAAGCTATTGAGGGTTATAAACTTATAGCCATTGAAAGATGGCATCGTATCGTGTCACATTTGTATTGTACGACGTCATTTTTTATTTTAGGTGAGGCTATACGCCGTCGTTCTAACTTAATTTAAGGCGAAAAATATGATCAAAGTCTGACCAATTCATATGTTACTAAAATGAAAATCTCATTTTTTGGGCACTTTCGCGGAAAAGTCTAAAATTGTGCGGAAGAATTAAAGGTTTACTTAATTTTCATTTTAGTACTCACTCCGTTCCATAAAAGCGTGCACATCTATTTTGTTATCGAGTTTTGGTGAACGAGTTGTTTATTAGTATTTCAAATGATAAGTGGTTTTTAAAAAGGGACATTATAGATTTACCTCTCATCTATTGCATGCATCTTTAAAAATTATTTTATCATTTCAAATACTAATAAAAAATTAGCTTGCAAAAACACGTGAAAATAGTAAACGTGCATATTTCTTTGGGACGGAGGTAGTATAATATTATAATTATAAAATCCTATCCTATATATAATAAAGAATCCTGTGTAACTTTCCAGACAAGCACTTGAGTACGGATACATTATAATATACTATGAATTTTCTCAATATTGCTATAAATAGTGAAATCACATTCCATAAACTGTCAATCAATTCCCTTACAATTCCATAACGACCTTCTTCTTATATAAATAAACATGAGAAAGAGAAAGAGAGATAAGTTGTGTTTTCCGAGTTTATTTTGAAGATGAGAGACGAGCGCGATGGAGAAGCAGGGCACGTGCTTACTAACTCATATATGCAATTTTTTCGATGAGTTATTATTTCATGTACCCTGCTTTCCCATCACGATCCCTCAATCTTATTTTAACGCATTGATGGAGTAAAGCCTAGCTAACCTTTTCAGGTAAATTAACTACTTTGCAATATGATGTCCAAAATTTGTGGACATTTGCTTAATTAGTATATAAAATGAGTAATATAGACTAATAACATTCAAAGTTCTATGATAATGATTTGAACTCATTATCAAGAGGTTTTTTTTTGTCAAAAAATGAAGGACAAAACTCATATGAGATGAGCTAGATTGTCAAACGATAACGATGAAATTTTTGTGGTGTTGATTATGTTTGAAAGTTATTTGTCAAGATTAGCGGCAGTATTAGAGCACGCGATTGTTCGATCAAGAAAGTGAATTAAACTCAGTATCTAATTGATGAGTTTTTTTTTTATTAGGCAAAGTTAATTGTTAGTAGTATCTAATTGATGAGTGTATATATTACTACATATATAAAAGAATTATGTCTCATCTAAAAGTCCGAACTTATAAAGAGGTGTAAAATTAATTTGTAGGACGTGGACGTGAGCCTAAACCATAAAAAAATTCTGTGTCGTGATCTAAAAGTTTGAACCTATAAAAAAATGTAAAATTATTTTATTTATTTATTTAATTTCCCTAACAATATATTGCCATTATATCTCTATGTTTGATCTTCAACTTTGAAATATGCCTAGTAAACCGGAAGTCACAGATTAACTATTCGGTGTCATCTGAACCAATCTAAACATATTAATACGATTAAGTTCTCCCCATTTGTACAAATTGCAAAAGGAACTTTTAAAATGAAGTTTTGTTATATTAAAAAATTTATATATTAATTACCGTTAATTACGAAAAAAAAGGTATGACTTTTCTGCATCTAAACCTTTATATTTTACTCCATATTTCATTGGCCACTTTTTTGAACTTATATTATATTCTTAGTAATTTTCAACTTATATATGATTTTAATTATATTTAGTCCAAATATCTTTAGTACTTGTGCCGCAAAATGCCTTTAAGGACCATTTTCATAGAAGGATTAAAATATATATAATTAAATTAGATTTTGCAAAAAATATGATATATTTTTTTTTGGAACAGCAAAAAGAGATTTTTATTAAAACGGGCATAAGGAATACCCAACGATAAGAATCAATACTTACAATTTTAACATTCTAGAATCATTCTAGGATTAACTAACCGGTCGCTATAAGAAAAATTAAAACAATTCAACCATTTCACATAAAACCAACTCCAAAGCCTAGCATTAATATCATCAACAATTTTAGAAATTGAAAAATCGGTGCCATTAAAAATTAACTCATTTCTTCCTCGTCATATCGCCCAAATCACACAAAGCCAAATAGATGCAACAATTTGTTTATCTTTCTTGCCTCTCAGATGTCTACAATGACTAAGTAGGTTGTAGACGGGTCTATGGTGAAGTACAATCGAAATCCCGAGCCATCTGAAGCATTCCATCCAAATCTTGTAAGAGATTTCACATTCGAAGAAAATATGATTACCATTTTCATCCTTTGCCTTGCACAAGGGCATCGAACATCGCCATTCTGGGGAATAATATTCCTCCCATAACACTCGCCAAGCATGAGCTATGATCTTTACCGGAGTGAATTTGTTCCAAATGAGCTTAAATCCCTCCTCCAAAATAGCATTGAGATGATGGTTCCCAACCTGATTTGAGAGAGTGACATAAGCTGACTTCGTCGAGTAATGTCCGCTTGGGTCGCCATTCCACGTCCATGAGTCTCTACTACCTCTTTTCAAAGGAAACTTGTTAATCCAAGAAACAAAGGTATTAAATACGCGTACAACACCAGTCGACAAGGTCATCCACAAATATTAAAGGCTCGACCCAATATAAAAAACTTTCAAAGTACCGAGAATTTATAACAAGAATATGTGCTAAAATATTGAGATTTTGATGATCCAGCTAACTTCAACATTTGAAGAACTTATTAGACACTTCTAGTAATTTGAGTTAATAATTTTTACTTGGATTATTGTTTTTTTTAGACCAATATTTGGATTATTGTTAGAGACTGATCTTCTTGCTTTCTGAGCCCACCCATGGGCATAGGTTGTGACAAATTGAATCATACCTTGATATAATTTTGCCTGGAATTTGGATAAAGGGAGTGTATGTGCAGATCCATTGAAGTGCTTTGCTTTATCATCACCCACCCTCAAGATATAAATATTAAAGAATAGAAATGTATCAATTCATGTGCTGTTCATAATATATTTTGTATTTGCTACTGTATACCACAATCTCTTTTAATTCTTCTTGCCTCAATTTTCAGATTAAAAAAGTACTGTATTAATGTGTAATTTAGAGTTTTTTTGTTTTGTTTTGTTCTATCTGTTTATGAGAGTTAGGATTCGTTGATTGTTGAGTTATTTTGCTTGAATATGTGGAGTATTATTTATCATATTATGCATTATATAATTGTATTCATTTAAAAAATCAATATCGAATATAATTGTTAATGTATCAAAACATGCATATAGAAGCAAATGAGCCGATTTGTTGACTTAAAACCTTTTTATAAAAATCTAATACTAGTATATAACATGTATCAAAAAAGACATTAAAAATTGTCTTGGCTTAATTTTTTAAATTATTAAAAATATTAAATTAAATTGGGTTTAAGTAGGCTGGATCATAAGCCCCTTGTCGTTTGTATAATTTGATATGTTGCCACCCTACCCCTATTTTTTTAATAACTCGGTATCCGATCTAAAGACCGACTAATTCGGGGGATCAAAATTCATCGTCTATTAGCGGGACTCCACTTTAAATCAGAGCAGAGCTCTGTATAGACTGACCCATCTAAATAATTGATCGCACTTAAAGGGTATTGAACTTAAGATTTAGAGAGAAGCTTATATACTCCTAAGTTCCAAGTTTACCCCATTTGGACAAACCTTAGGGTAGTAACACCCTACCTATTACCTACAAAGGATAATAAGATATGAATATTCCTCATGTAAACTTAATTATAACTCATGATAAAAAGGTTGATATCTAATTTGTTTTTACAGAGAGGAGATTCAATGCAAGTGATTGAAGGGTTCAAGGGACATTAAACATTTCTTCTGAAAACCGGGAAGACTATCTAGGTAATCAAAGTTATTATATGGAATAAATCACCCATCGTTTTCGCTTTAAGCATAATCAATATTATGACAAATTTGTTTATTATAAATTATACCATATTTGTCTATATCCACGTCAATAATTCAACGCGAAATCTCGATGTTATCAAAATGGTCAAATTCATACCGGACACTTGTGATATTTCCAGTACTTAATCTGAACATGGATATTGTACAATTTAGTTTTTGTACTTTATGGAAATTTGCTGCTTTTATACATAACATGATAATGATATGATATCATTTGCGTTTTGCTGTTTCTAATTTAAGGTGATTGATTTTCCTTTTGTTGTTTTAAATTATTAATTTATTTAATTTTCGCATTTCAGCAAGTCTTACATGCTAACATGAGTCATTTGATTAAAAGGTGAAACCAAGGTGGCTTAGCTCACTTGGTCACTGGCTCCTTATTTGAGTGAGAGATCCAGATTCGATTCTCTCTGGGAACAAATTTGGAGTTATGGGAGTTATAAGGTGGATTGACAATTTCGTGGAGTATTTGAGTGCTTGATTTACTAACTAACTACTAACAACTAATTTTGCCCGTTAAAAAAAATATATATATTAAAAGGTGAAACAAAAGGAGAGAAGAATGTGACCGTGTAGATTGCGAATTGTCATTTGATTATTGGGTTCCTCCAAAATACAAAAAATTGTGGGCTTTAGTATAATATATTAGCCCAAAAGTGATAATTACCAAATTTGGACTACCCTCACTAACAACTCTGTTAGGTCAGGTTATTTGCAGCACTAGAATTGGTCCAATTTATGCTCTCCCGTGGGCACTTACACTACCAATTATATTTTCTGTGTGATGTGAGCCTACTAATTTCTTCTTCATAAATGGGCCTACGAGTCGGATTAGTTTACTATAAAATTTGTTACGGATATTAAAAATAAAAATCTTGTGGAAAGTCAGAAAATTATATCATATTTTTTAGAGTGGGGGAATGCGGAAACATAGTCACTTTCGGAATTTATTCCAAGTTTTTAATAATGTGAAATTAATATATTATTTATAGTCATATTTACTAAAAATATCCCTCAAGACACTATGTGACACAATGTGCTAAAAATATTTTTAGCAAAAAATTATTAAAAAAATATATTACAAAATGCTAAAAGAAATTACTAAAAATATATTTTTAGGCAAGACTCAGGGGTTGACTCAGCCTTTAGGTATCTAGGATTTTTATATGTCATCAGAATTCTCAATTGTAATTGGGCTTGTTCAAAGGATTTCCTCGAGCGAGGCATCATTTTGGCCCAAGTATTCTTAATATACAACATTTTCAACTTTTTCCTTTTTGGTGGACCGTTTTCAAATTTTGTTTTACTCAAGTTTGTTCTTCGATATCATTAATATACTATAAATGCTAATTTTATTCTAGTATCATATACGCTTGTCTATACTATAAAAAAATTTACTCGAGAAATTTCATTTTGATTAAATTGTGAAGAGCTTTGCCCCTTTGGGATGTGCATGGCGAGGACTTTGATATATAGGTAGAGAAGATTCCTTCAATTTTGATGGTCACACGTTTAAATTTAAAATCCGAGTACACACAAAAATTAAAATTTTAATTTCGCCTAACCCTAAGTTATAAGAGTAGTTTGGAATTTTTGTGCCGACAATAATTCCTCATGAACTTACCCATCAAGTATTAACTCACATACCCTACAAAAATCCCATGATTTTATCATACCTTGTACCTAAAGGATACATCAAATATTATTGTTGATTGCGCTATTTAAGCTACTCTCTTTCAATTTTATTGGTTTAAGAATGTAATATATTGTATATCAATAATCAATTGGACTAATTTTTTGCACTAAGGTGAGGGTGCCTTTTTTTTTATCGGACAAAGTTAGATATTAGTTGTTAGTAGTTAGTACACCAAACACCCAAATACTTCACGAAATCGTCAATCCACCTTATACTCCCATAACTCCAAATTTGTTCCCAAAGGGAATCGAATCTGGGTCTCCCACTCAAATGAGGAGCCCAGTGGTCAGGTGGGCTAAGCCACCTGGTCGCATCGATTGGATCCCTTATTCCAATTTAATAGTACTTCATTTTTTAAAAGATAAAAACTCATATGAGACGGTCTAATGAATAAAATGGGGTACAAGCTAGCACAATCAACACCCACCCCTCTCAAAGTGTTAAAAAGAAATAATGTCCAAATTATCTTCCCGCCTCTTCAGAAGAAGGCCAATCTCTCATGCAAGTGTCTTTTTTTTTAAAAATATCTTAAAATTCCATATACACAACATGTATTAAAAAAGTAATATCAACAAAATACAATAACATCTCATCATCAATCATCATCGATTTAAAACAAGAGACTTGAGAAAACAATTGACGAACGCTAAATTGAAATGAAGGGTTGTAATCGGGTAGTTGCACATGACATTAACACATGTGAACTAAGAGACTTGTCATTTAATACCTACAATGTAATAATTTTTCATACTACAAACATTGACATGATTTTCATAAGACTGGTGCCCAAGTATATGCGTTGTCTTCAGATATTAACTGGTCTGGCATGCATTAGATATTTTGCCCATATTTTGCGATCAGATACTGAATTTATTAATTTAATTATTGAACCCCTCAACAATACATATATGCACATATGCATGTGTGTAAATTGTAATTTAGTTTTTGAGGTATTTCATGCATGCTAATTAAATTGATAACTCTAGTTGTCCTTTCTAAATATCAAACCTACCGACGTAATCAGTTTTGATTTTGACCAGATGTTTCTTTTAATTCTCTCTGTATTTATGGTTTATCTATTGTGCACTTTGTTAATTACCACGTATTAATTATAATCATTTTATTTATAAGTTTACCTAGCACATTATAAGTACTATGTTGGGAAAAATACTTTTTTAGTCACTTAATTACCACGTACTGTATTTTAAGAAAAATAATCTTACAGTATGTGTTTTAAGCCTCCAATTTTTGAGAGATCACAAACGCATACATGTACATCCTACCGATATTTTAATTGCTAAATATCTTGCAAAAATTAATTATTCAGATAGTAACCTGTAACCAAATGTTTCTTTATACATTAAATACTCACACAATGTGACAAATATAAGTTGTTACTCATCCAATAACAACCCTCTCTGTCTTTCTCTTCTTGCAATTAATGCATGAACTCTATGCTACAATATGGTATATTTTTTCTCTCCAAATAAAGGCAGTTTAGAAAATGAAATTTCTGATTGGTGCTAAACTAACCAGAAATTTATTTTAATCTAGTATGGCCAGCCAGCGTAACTGTATGTATATAAAAATAAATTGTTTACATCTTTTATTTTATATGAGTTCGTTCCTATTGGATCGACATTTTAGAACCGTCACGTGGCACCGACCTAATTAATATGAAGTGAAAATGGACGTATTATCATTCATGGGGTGGGTGTCATCTGCACCCGAATGCACAGTGCACTCATAGTGTATTTTAGAAGTGTGCAATTATACAAAATTAAAATGTGCAACTATTCCAAATAGAAACATGCAATTATGTTCCCATATTAACAGTTGCACTTTTCTGTGTAAATAAGTCGCAATTTTCAACATAATAAGTTACACGCTTCTAAAATGCACTGTGAGTGCACAGTGCACCCGGATGCATACAAGACCTAGCCTCATTTATAAGGAAGAATCCTTGTTTATTGTTGTAAGTCGTATTTCGTGGAAAATATGATGTGGCGATGTATGTTACAACTTAACAAACAAAATAATGATGTGCCAAACACTGTGTGTGTGTGACGAGCACAACTGTATGTAGGATGATAACAAGAGGATTTGATGACCCAGTTCATCAAAGTTGACTAAGTCTGGGGGCTTACCAAGCCAGGATTATATTATTATGGTTTAGAGAGTGTGTCGATCACAATATGTTAGTGACGAGCACAATGGTTATGTGGGAGGGAGAGTTGATACAATAACTATCTTAGGAAAATTTCTGAACCTTTCTCTTGTTCTTTTTGGATCTATTTATAGTGTTTGGATGAGCTGGTGGTGTCCTGGCTTGAGCTGGTGGTGCCCTGGTTAGCACGAGTTGGCGATTTCTTAACATGCACGAATCTATGTGGTGTTGCCACATTTCCTGTTCATGCTTCTTTGGTTGACATTTGTCTTTACTTGCTCGAGAAGTATCCGACTTGTCATCCAGATGGTGATGGTGGCGTCGTGGGTGACCCGATTCTTGTGCTCACCTGGTGGTTATTCGCACCCATGAGGCTCGGCCCTTGTGGTCATTCATTGGGCGTGGTCGCAAACAAAACGCCACGGCCTTGATTCTGTGCTCGACCTAGGGGGCGAGCACACTTTTCTGCTCTCCACTCTTCTGGACCTTTGTTAACCATGTACGCGTGCTCGCTCCCCGATAGGTCGCTCTGCTTGCCTGGAAAACGTTGTTGTAAACCAAGTGCTTTGGTTCTTGATGTCTGCTCGCCTTCGGAGGCGAGCATGTCCTCCCTCCCCTGTTCCTCTAGGTTTCGTCTTTCCTTCTCTGTTCATCTGGTTTTCCGCTCGACCACTACCCGTGTTCGAACGTCTTGGTGAGTGGTCACTGGTTTACCGGGAGAGCATAATTTTTGCAATGTGATGGCTTCTGGCGCTCAGAACCCTCTGGTCGCCCGAGCTGGCGAGCACAGATGGATGAGCGGAATGTGTATCCAGCTGGTGAGCACCTGTCTGATGGGCTAGCGGGCACTTTTAGTTTACTGGTCCACGTATTCGTCCATGTACACGTGGCAAAATATTCCTGACCGAGCACAACAATACCCCCCAGTCCGGTTGTCTGTGCTAGTCACGGGGACCGGACTGTTTGTCTTTCTTTTTACGAGCCGAGGCAATATCTCGATTTTGTTCATTTTGCGTTCCCCCATACCCCCGTTAGCCGACTTTTATAGCAAATTCTATTTATTTTTTGCCGCTTTGGGTTGTGGGGCAACCTTCCTAGCCCTAGTGGGAGTAGTGAGTAGCGTTATAGGTCGTTGGGCGTAAGAAGATTACCGTGAGTAAGTCGGGTTTGGGGGACGGCGCGTTCTCCATGCCTTTGGACACGTAGCTTACCGAAAAAGTTGCGACACGGATGGGAATAGGCCTCCTTATTAGGGCGCGCGGAGTCCGAGGCTTGACCTTAATGGGTTTTCTTTGAATATTTTTATTCAAGAAACCCTATTGCTTCTTAAGTATAAATACTTGCCTTCATTCTTTTTTTCCTTCCTTCCATTCTTCTCCAATCGGCCACCCCTCTCTTCCCACTATCAAAAAATTTCGGCGACTTCCATTTCTACGGCGAAGAGCTTTTTCAGGTAATCATCTCCTTTTCTCTTCTTCAATTTCAATGTCTTCATTGTCCAATTCTTCGGAGGCTTTGCTCGATTCGGTGGGCTCGGAGTCGCCCCCGGTCGTGACTTCCTCGCGTCGCATCCACCGCCACCTTCAGCTGGACTCCAGCGGGGCTGGATATTCGTTGGCAGGCATTTTGCGGAGCGGGCACCGTCGAAGGGTTCGGCAACCGTACGTGGTGTTGTCCTCGTCGTCCGACGAGAAAACAGACGAGGTCGAACGGGAAATGGCCTGATTTAATTTTGTGGAGTCGGAGGGCGAAGGCCAGTTTAATCAACAACGAGATTTGGGAGATGGGGTAGATGACGATGTGGTCGGCGGGCTAGAGAGTGATGGGTTAGGCGAACACAGAGATGGTCGGGTTGGCGAGCATAAATCTGGTCAAGCAGGCGAGCACACATCTGGTCGAGTGGGCGAGCACACAGTTGTGGTAGGGGGCATGCAGGGCGAGCGGGGTGACGAACCACCACTCGGTGTACCCCATAGCCCGATTTACGCCGATTATTCCTCTCGGTATATGATAGAAAGACCCCAACAGCCTTGTCGTAGGCGCAAGAAAAACCAATTTCCCGCTGGTTCGATTAAGAGTATAATGCATAGAGATTGGTTAAATAAGTTGTACCGAAAATATGAGACCCCTAAAGATGTCTTCTTTTGGGTTCCGGGGAGAGATGAGCGAGCCGATCAACCTCCGGCGGGCTGTGTTGCTGTTAATATAGATACCATGGAGGCGGGCCTCCGATTCCCGCTGCACCCGATGATTTTCCGTCTGCTTGTTGAGTGGGGAATCACTATCACACAGTTGATGCCGAATGGGTGGCATATGTTGATGAGTTTGTTAACTCTATTTGGTAAGACGAAACCTCGGTACTACCCGAATGTTGCCGAGCTTACTCGTTTGATTCATTTGACCCACCCTCGAGGCGAGCACGGGTGGTTGTATATGCAAGCGAACACGGGCTGTAAGATTGTGAAGTGGGTTCCAAACAAAATCAGGGACTGGAAGGATAAATTCTGGTTTGTCGGTAGAGATTGGAAAAGTCCCGCTCCGGGTTGTGATCGTTTTGCTCGGCTCGACATTCCTACTGATTTCGGACTTTGTTCCAGTAAGCATATCAATTTGTACCTTCGAATATGTACTGATTTTAACTTGTTTATTTGTTTCAGGGCTTAAGGCGGCTTCGGACACGGAGGTGAGTGACGGATTTTACAGTAGCATCTGGCAAATCGACCTCGAGTATTATTCTGCTCGGACGGTGAAAAAACTGAATAACCCGGACGAGAGGAAAAAAGTTGGTTTATACGTTCCTCCTCATCATCTGGTCGCCCTTAATCCTGCTGGTATAGCGCGTTGTGCTTGTCTTTTCTTAGATTTATTTTGCTCAAACTTATAACATTGATAAATCGTTTCCAGCCCCTCCCGCGGTCACTATTGTTGTAAGCTCCGCCGAACACACGAGAATGGCGAAACGAAAGAATCCTCGAGAATTGGAGAGGATTCAAGCTGAGCGACGAGAACAGCAAGCTGCTCGCGGGGGGTCGAACTCCGCTACTAGACCGGCTGGGCGTACTGCGGGCACAGAGTCCCCCCCGACTAAGAAACTCAAATCCCATGGGGGAAATTGGGCGAGCCGAGCGAGGCTCCCCGAGTGATGATGGAGGCGACCACTGCCCCTACCCGCGAGAAGCAGGCAAAATCAGCCGAGCTGAGTTGTGGGTCCGTTCGCGAGGAAGGGGATATTTATTTCTTTGGCTGGAACCCCACCCGAGCACGCAAGTAAGTTTTGCAATTTTCATTGTTGTTTCTATCTTGATGTTGGTCTCGTTTTATTTCTCTGTCCTTCTTCGCTTATTTTTATGTATGATTCTTCAGGATGACGGATATCAAGAAAAAATACCCGGCAGAATTGGTCAACCACACTCTGGCTAGCCCGGAAATAGAGATTGAGGGGGCCCCAGAGCACGTTCGCCTGGCCGCTGAAGGCCCACTTCGATCTTGGACCACCGTGCTTGAAAGTCAAACGGCTTCGATGTCGGCTGCCGATTCGATGCAAATGGCCTTCATCCTTCAACAATAAGCTACTGTGATCGGCGAACGAGCCCAATTGAAAGTGATTCGGCTACTCCAAGATGTGTCTGTTCTAATGGATCAAAAGAAAAAACTGCATGTGGAGAAGAATCAAGCTGATGACAAGGTGGATTTGCTTCAGAAAGAACTGGACGAGGCCAAGAAAACTGTGCTCGATCGGGACGAGCGGATTAACAAGCTAAAAGAAGAACTGGAGGCCAAAGAGAAAGACAACTGAGAACTGAGTGTCCATCTGAACCAGGCCGAAGAAGAGAACACCAACCTTGGTGTTAAAATGTCAAAAATGCATTCGGAGGACTATCATCAGGAGATGATCAACTTCTCCTATGCTTGTGCCTTTGCGGATGCCGTTCGCACAACTCGTCGTGTTCTTCCAGTCGATCAGCTTGAGCCATTTAAAGCTGATCTAAAAGAATGGCGGGTTGACTATCCTCCGGTCCCTGGTCGCGATCTCCCTTTTGCTGACCTTCAGGATATTGGTATGGACTTCTCATTTATACCAGAAGGGGTTCTGGTAATTGATCCTCCTGAGGATGAGACGATCAAAGAGCCGGTGGATGGCAAGCAGAACATGGGCGAGCAGGTTGGAGACAAAGTTCAAAGTGTCGAGCATACTGCTCGGGAAAGTGGCGAGCATAACGCTCAGAGTGGCGAGCATGGTACTCATGGTGGCGAGCAAGTCATTCAAGGATAGAAAGCTCCTCTTACTACTCCTCATCTGGTGACTTTGAAGTTTTTAAGCTTTTTCTGGTTTGTAGTTTGAAGTTTCTTTGTGTTAGGCTAGGATTGCCTTGTTTCTGTTTGGCCGGAATGGCCTTTTTAATGTTTGACTCCTAACCATTAGCGCCTGTTTTTCCGTATAAAAGAACTGAACCATCTAATGTGTCTGTGTTTGACTTGACTTCGTTTTATGATTGTCTTACGTTGGTGCAATCATGATGGTTGGTTTATTTAGGTGCAACCCGTTCTCGTTCGCGATCGACTTACGTAAATGGCGATCACTTCTTCTCTGGTCGTCTTATTTATGGTGCGACCTATGTACTCAATGTGTGCTTTGTTGCGAGCATGGTAAGCACACGTTCTTTTCGCCAAGCAAACACAAACTCTGCTATGTCCGATTCTTGTTGGATTTTGGTCGTCTTATTGCGATGCGGCCCGATTAGGCATGGCCAAACTAATTAGATACATGAATAAACACCACGCAGGATGTTTTTAATCTTTGAGGCTCTTATCCATACTTGTTAAAACTTCTTTTTTGTAGACAAGACTTACTTACAATTTTACACTCGTGTAATAACCTTATTGATGCCTTGATGTCTTTGCCTTTTGTCGAGTGAGCAGAGGTTTTCTGGTCATGTGTTCGACACCCCTTGCTCGGCTTTTGTGGTCGGCCTGCTCGTCTTGGGCGAGCAGAGGTTTTTGGTCATATGCTCGCAACCAGGCGAACACAGGCTTGTGCTCGACCTCGGTTTTTCTGTTGCGCTCACCACTACTGATAATATTTTTTCAAATTTGATGCGTTCCATGAATAGGAAAGCGGAGTTCCATCCAACTCTTCCAAATCGTATGCTCCGTTTAGCAAGCGCTCTGATACTTGGTACGGGCCTTCCCATGCTATGCCGAACACACCACCCGGGACCCCCGTTGCTCGTCTGAGGATGAGCTCATCGATTTTGAATCTGCGGATTCAAACTTTGGAGTTGTAGAATTTTTCTGACCTTTGCTTATACATGGCATTCTTGAGGTCGGCTTGGAATCTTTTTTCTTCCAGCAGGTCCGTGCTGAGAGCGAGTGCCTGATCATTGGTATGTTCACTAAAGCACATAGTTCGGTGGCTCGGGATTTTGACTTCTGCCGGAATAACCGCTTCCGTACCAAAAGCTAAAGCGAACGGAGTCTCGCCCGTGGAAGTTCTGAAAGTGGTGCGGTACGCCCACAAGGTTTTGGGTAGTTCCTCGGCCCATCCCCCCTTACAATCACCAAGTTTAGCCTTAAGGGTATGCTTGATGATTTTATTGACCGCTTCAACTTGTCCGTTCGACTGAGGATAGTACGGAGTAGAATAGTGTTTTTTGATTCCCCAGCGAGCACAATTCTGGCAAAATTCACTCCCGTCGAATTGCTTGCCATTATCTGTCACTAGTGATTGGGGGAGCCCGAAGCGACATATGTGTTGGGATAACATATGCCAGGATCTATCGGGATGACCTCATAAACACAAATTTAAATTAACAATTATTACTAGCATGAATTTACCTAAGTGAATTCAAATAATAATTAATCCAACAACAACATGCAAATAATATTTCACGTAAAAGATCCTAGCATGCGTAATTTCTAGGAGTATACGTAAACGTACCCGTTGGAGAGACGATCTAAGACAGATAGGATCAAGTATCTGGATACCCACCAAAAGTTCTTCTCAAGTATTCCCAAGTTCTCGTCCAATAACCCCGGTGGAAGGTTCTCCTATGAACGATTTATAAAACAAGGAAAATAAAATATTGTTGCACCACCTTTGTGGATTTCTAATATTTCCAACGCATGGAACACTAGGGGATGAAAAAATTCATCCCCTTATTTATATAGAGGGGGTTGAACGAAATTTTGGACTCCAAATAAGGTTAGGAAAGATCTTTTCTTGATCTCCAAGAAATCTTGAATATATCTCATATATTCTTCTTTCCATGTGTATTTTCCACAAAAATCCCACACCCTTATTTAGCCAAATCTTCGAAAATAATAGGGGATCTTTCAAGATTGGATCTTTCTTGAATTTATGAGATATTCTTGTATTCCTAGAATACATATCTTTTTCCATAAAAATATTTCCAAGAAAATCATTCTTCCTATTATTTCTCTACAATTTTCGAAAATTTCCTATTAAAGAAGCCAAGTGGGAGATTTCTTGAATTTATGGGATAATCTTGTATTCCAAGAATACATTATCTCCTTTCCATAAAATCTTTTCAAGAAAATTCTTCTCCCTCTTTTCTTTAATATTTTCAAAATTATTGAGGAAATATTGCAACAATAATTTATTTTATTTTAAGCACCTTTTATTTATTGGACTATAATTTGGGCTACTTGAGGGGCCTTTAGGAGAATTAAGATGGATCTTCCAATGGGCTTCTGAATTTCAATATTGAGCCACAATATAATTCAGCCCATTAATATTAATTAATGCCACTATATAATTAATATTGCACTATCCAATCTTAACCCATATTAGGGTAATATGGCTCCCGGTTATTATTTCTCGTGTTTAAGATTATTTAGTCCATTGATTAATTAAGCCACTGAAAAGCTTTATATTAATTAATATATTTATCCTTGGAGTAAGGACAGCCCAACTTTATTATCCATACCGGAAAATTAATTCCACTTGCAAGATTTGGTATGATAAAGGTTACGGGCCCACCAAGGGGACTAATCAAGCAAGACTTTTACAAGCACACGATTCTCTGTATTAATTTAGCAACTGTCGTGCAAATAATATTATTGCCCAAGATATAGGGTATCGGAGTCGCAATGATTATCTTCCCATTTATAAGTCAAAGTAATAACTACTAATCACACACAGTCCTTATTAAGTGACATAGATTAAGAAATCAACAACCACTGAGGTCTAACTCTTCATCCCTTAAGTCAGTGCGAATGAGTTTATCCTCTCTGTAGGTCCGCTTCAGCGCATCAAATGCACTAGTGTAATCTCTTGGTCAAGACAAGCCAATCTGAGCCACGCACTCGTATCTATATATATTGTTCAGATCAGTTTAAAGCGTTGTGAAACACGCACTCGTATACAAGGAACTGTTAACGTGATCTTCTGTGATCTGGTATCACCACGTTAACTACAATGTAACGCGTGCTATGAACGGTTTGCAATAAATATATATAACATTCAATCATATTTAAAGCATCAATGATAAACAATTTATTTCAGTAAATAAGTGTTTAATACATAGGTTATACAAAGTAAAAGCATACTTTCACATATAACCCCAACAATATGATGTTCTTCCAAACAAAATTCTACATTTTTTGTTCCCTGTCTTTCACAATGGCTTCGGCTTCCGCCCATTTCGTATAATAATCGACGGCGACCACAGCAAATCTTACCCCCGATGTGCCAGTGGGGAAAGGGTAGATTAAGTCGATCCCCCACTTGGCAAATGGCCATGGATTGTAGACAGAAACAAGTTCTTCTGGCGGACTATGAATAAGCGGGGCATATACCTGACAATCATGACACGCACGAGCATACACGAGCGAATCTTTTTTAAGTGTGGGCCAGTAATACCCTTGTCTGATCACCTTGTAGGTTAGAGCATGTCCGCCTGTATGATTCCCACATACCCCGGAGTGAATTTGCACGAGAATTGTATGGCATTCTTCCGGCGTTACACATTTTAACAACGGAGAGAGAAAAACTTCGCTTATACAGGTGCCCGTCCAAAATGGTGTAGCGAGCAGCTTACAAGCGTAGGCGAGCAGCCTGTGCTTTGTTCTCCGGGAGGACCCTACTTTGTAGATAGCTTAGAATCGGGGTCATCCATGTCTCTTGTTCGACCTCCATCTGGGCGATCATAGCTCTCGAGATGGATGGCGAGTATGTTATGACGATCACAACATCTGTTAAATTATATATACATCATCTACGGTAGCCAATCGAGCTAAAGCATCCGCAAATGAATTCTCCATCCGAGGGAGTTGTTCGATATATACCTACTCAAATTGCTCGAACAATTCTTTGTCTAGCAATTGATATTGAGCCATCTGCTCGCCCCGAGCCTCATATTCGCCCAGAACCTGATAGACGATTAGTTGGGAATCACTGTAAACCATCAGTTTCCGAACTCCCATTGCCATAGCCATGTGTAAGCCGCTGATCAGAGCTTCATACTCAGCCTCATTGTTGGTGGCTGGGAAGTCTAAACGAATGGCCGTTGAGAAAGTTTGCCGAGTTGGTCTGCTCTGGCTTTTGTGCTCGTCGACGAACCATCTACGTACATGTGCCATGGCTGGTCGATTCCTTTTTTGGGTAGTTGTGGGTATGTTAGTTCGACCATAAAATCGGTCGTGGCTTGGCCTTTGATCGTCGTTCGAGGAGCGTATGTGATGCCGAACTGGCCTAGCTCCACAGCCCACTTTAGTAACATTTCGGCCATATCCGCCGATCAGGGCTCAAGGCGTGGCGGGAAAGTGGTAAGAACCGGACGGAGTGGTAAAAAAAAAATAAGGCCGTAGTTTGTGAACACTCATAACAAGAGCATATGCTAGCTTCTCGAGAGGAGGGTAGCGGAGTTCAGCATCTTTCAATACTTGGCTGACATAATACACAGGCAAGTGGGTCGTTCCTTCTGCCCGGACGAGCACAACAATGATCGCGTGCTCGGAGGCGGCCAGGTACAAATATAGTTGCTCGCCCGATATGAGTTTGGAAAAAATCTGAGTGTCTGCCAGGTACAATTTTAAAGACTCGAAGGCACTTTGGCAATGGTCCGTCCATTGAAACTGTCCTTTCTTTAAAGCATCAAAGAAAGGCTTACACTTATCTCCGGTCCGTGACATGAATCGGTTTAGAAGCGGACACCGTCGGTTTTGAACTTGCTTCACATTTCTGGGAGCTTGCATGTCGAGCATAGCTTGAATCTTTGATGGGTTTGCCTCGATTCCCCGTTGGCTGACCATATGTCCGAGGAATTTTCCCGAATGAACCCCAAAACTGCATTTCTTCGGGTTTAGCTTCATATTATATGCCCGGAGGATATCAAACGTCTGTGTTAAGTGGGCGAGGTGGTCTTCTTTGTGTTCACTTTTAACTACAATGTCATTGATGTACACCTCGACTGTCCGTCCTATGTGTTCGTCGAACATCTTGTTCACCAGCTTTTGATATGTTGCTCCGGCATTCTTTAACCCGAAAGGCGTGCGCTTCCAACAGTACATTTTTTTCCATTGCAGAACGAGGTGCTTTCCTGATCGTCGGGATGCATAGGAATTTGATGGTACCTGGCAAAGTCATCCATGAACGTCATAAGCTCATGCCCTGCAGTGTTATCGACTAGATAATCGATGTGCGATATGGGAAAATTATCTTTGGGGCACGCCTTGTTTAAATCGGTAAAGTCTATGCACAACCTCCAGGTTCCATTTGGTATCCGGACGAGCACAGGGTTTGCTAGCCATTCTGGGCATTTGACTTCCCGGATGAGCTTGTTGTCGAGCAGATTTTTAACCTCGGCATCTAGAGCTGCGTACTTCTCCGGACCGAACTTTCTTTGTTTCTGAATTACCGGGATTTGTGTTGGGTTGATATTGAGGTGGTGGCATGCATGCTTAGGATCAATACCGACCATGTCCTCGTGCGACCACGCGAACACATCCAAATTTGTTCGGAGATATGAGATCATTTCGGTCCGGAGCGGTTCAGGGAATTCTGAGCCGATGAGTATTTCCAAGTCTGGCTTTGGCGGTCGGCCGCCCGGACTCACTTTACTTTCGGCAGTTGCTCATCTTTTCTTTTGTTTCCACCAGGGATCTATGTTCGACCACCCCCGGTGCTCATCTTTGACCTCCATAGGGTCGAAACCTATGCGAGGTTCTAAATTCGGTAAATCGCGATCAGATTGTCCATTGGGCAGATCTATACTAATGGGATCGGGGACTTGTCTGGTCGCCCCGGGCACTATGTTCGCCGGGGAGTTATGTTCGCCCGGAATGGTGTGTTCGCCCGTTGGCTTGAATCTCCGACTTCCCATATTGGTTCTACCATGCTGACAATATTTTCTTTCTGGTATACACGATAGTAAGCAATCTCGAGCTTTTTCTGATCACCCTTTATGCTGCCCGTTCCATCAAGAGTAGGAAATTTAAGACAATAGTAGTAGGTCTAACAGGCTGCCTTAAATTCCTGGATGAACGGGCGACCTAAGAACCCGTTATAGGTAGATGGAGCATCGACGATTACAAAGTCTAACATTCTAGTTCGTCGGATCTCCGGATTTAAAGTTGACTCTAACTCGACTCCTAACCTGATCATACCATAGGGCCGGGTTATAGATTCCCCAAAACCCATGATGGTGTGATCACATGGTTCTATATACATACTCAGATCCCCAACTTGTTTCTCCATTTGGTGAAGAGTGTTGAACAAAATGTTCGCATATGCCCCGGTGTCGACCAAGAGACGATGCACCTTCAACCCGAGAAGACGAGCACTGATGGTTAAAGAGTTATTATGGGGGTGATTATGCCATCGAGATCATCTTCTGAGAACATGATTTGGTGAGAGGGTGGCGTGCTAGCTGATGTGCTCGCCACGTTCACCTGATGAATGCCTTGCATGGCGCACATCTCCATCTTCTTTCGTCTGTTTGATAGGAAAGGTGCCTGATAGCAACCCCACATAGGGCCGTGATTCGATGGATCATGTTGATTTCCTGCCCCTCCCGACCTTTGTTCGTGGTTGGGGCCCCTTTCTTCGGTAAGTCCAGCTGTCGGCGGAATTCCTCCTAATCGCTGTCGGACACCTCTTCCGCCTTACGCTATCTTTTCTGATCGCTCGACCTCTCACACCGGGTTTCTATGTTCGCCGGCTTCTTATATATTGGGTAAGGCGATTTTCCTCATATAACTTCCAGAGCTGTCGCATGAGGTCGCGGCACTCGTCTGTATTGTGCCCGATAAACTCATGGAACGAGCAAAACTTGGAATGATTTAGATGAGTTTTATCCCTGAGAATGCATCGGGGTTTTTCCAACATGTCTCGGTCCTTGATATGGATATATACTATCTCGGTTGAGACCCCGAGAATACTCTAAAGCGCATGTGTTTCGGCCCCTACTTCAAATGGTTTGAAGGATCCTGGGGGTTTGTACCCCCCTTCACCTGCTGATTTCTTTTCGGCGATCACCTTCATGGTCGCTACCTCTTCGCTTTGCTTTCATCGGGCGAAAGCGTGTCTTCTTGCATCGTTATAATCTTGGTTTGCTTTCGCTCATGAATTCATATATGTGTTTGGTCATTCCTGATGCATGGCCTTCCATATGTCCGTATTCAGGGTCAGACCTCCCTCCACTGTGAGGATCTTGGCATCCTCTTCGACGGGAGCCCCATCATATAGACATTTATCGAACCTTTCCACGTACGCCCGATCTGACTCTCCCTTGAGTTGGGAAAAATGTGCTAACCGTTGCTTTGGGGCCTGGCAAGCACACATAGATGAGAAATGGGACAAGAATTTATGTCCCAACTGGGCAAAAGACGTGATGGACGCGGCGGGCAGAGTAGAAAACCACCTATATGCTTGATCGCCCAAAGTTATGGGGAATGATCGGCACTGCGTTGCGTCGGTGGCGCCCATGGCGATCATAAAAAGTGGTATTCTTTGAGGTGAACATGTGGGTCGACTTCGGCATCGAACCTGAGATGGTGAGTCGATTCTTTGCCACATTTTCCTGTACTTCAGCTGCCATGATCGCCGGTGTTAGTGGTGAGCCACGACATCGTCTTACAGAGTCCTTTCGTGGCGGCAATCGGCTGTAAACCCTCGATTGCTTTTGCATTTACGCAAAATTTGTGGAACCAGCGGAGACTTGGATCGGGTTGTGTCCCATCGCATGAGACAGCCGTCGAGCTCATGATAGGGCGATCCCCTTTCCGCTGTCGGTCCATCTTGTCCAATCGATGATGGATAAACAATTTAGTTCAGTGATTTCTCTGTTCTGTCGCCTTTGAGTGCGGGCGATCATGAGGAGTCAAGGGGGTGACATGTTAAATGGGTTATTCCCTCCCGGGATCCCTAACTCACTATGATCGCCCGATTACGTCTTTATGAAGAGCCTCAAATGTCCAAACGCCGATTGTCTGGACCCTTGAGGCTGATCGTCGTCCGACATATCATCAGTCTTTTTGTTGGTCTGCTTTCGCGCAACTTTCATCTTAACTTGCTCGCTATCAAGTGTGTGCGAGCGTCGATCATCATCATCTTGAACCTTCAACTTAGCCAACTCTTTTTCGGCCCTCTCTTTCTGTGCTCGCAGCAAGAAAGTGATGGCCATTGTAGTGGCCGTCGGATCGTTGGCAATATCTTCAAGATTGATGGTTTCCACGGTCTGATTTTCGTGAGGCTGATGCTGAACCTCTTTCTGAGCTTGAGGTCGGCTCTGTCCCGACCTCTCTATCTGAATATTCCTAGATTGAGGCATTATATTTCTTTTTTTTGCCTCGGTTTTTTAGGATTGTGTTTGGGCTGGTTTTTTTTCTACCCTTCTCCTAGCGCCAATTGTTGTAAGTCGTATTTCGTGGAAAATATGATGTGGTGATGTATGTTCGACTTAACAAACAAAATAATGATGTGCCAAACACTGTGTGTGTGTGTGACGAGCACAGTTGTATGTAGGATGATAACAAGAGGATTTGATAACCCAGTTCGTCAAAGTTGACTACGTCTGGGGGCGTACCAAGCCAGGATTATATTATTATGGTTTAGGGAGTGTGTCGATCACAATATGTTAGTGACGAGCACAATGGTTATGTGGGAGGGAGAGTTGATACAATAACTATCTTAGGAAAATTTCTGAACCTTTCTCTTGTTCTTTTTGGATCTATTTATAGTGTTTGGATGAGCTGGTGGTGTCCTGGCTTGAGCTGGTGGTGTCCTGGTTAGCACGAGCTGGCAATTTCTTAACATGCACGAATCTATGTGGTGTTGCCACGTTTCCTGTTCATGCTTCTTTGGTTGACATTTGTCTTTACTTGCTCGAGAAGTATCCAACTTGTCATCCAGATGGTGATGGTGGCGTCGTGGGTGACCCGATTCTTGTGCTCGCCTGGTGGTTATTCGCACTCATGAGGCTCGGCCCTTGTGGTCATTCATTGGGCGTGGCCGAAAACCAAACGCCACGGCCTTGATTCTGTGCTCGCCCTAGGGGGCGAGCACACTCTTCTGCTCTCCACTCTTCCAGACCTCTGTTAACCATGTACGCTTGCTCTCTCCCCGATAGGTCGCTTTGCTTGCCTGGAAAACGTTGTTGTAAACCAAGTGCTTTGGTTCTTGATGTTTGCTCGCCTTCGGAGGCGAGCATGTCCTCCCTCCCCTATTCGTCTGGGTTTCATCTTTCCTTCTCTGGTCGTCTGGGCTTCGTCTTTCCTTCTCTGTTCATTTGGTTTTCTGCTCGACCACTACCCGTGTTCGAACGTCTTGGTGAGTGGTCACTGGTTTGCCGGGAGAGCATAATTTTTGCAATGTGATGGCTTCTGGCGCTCAGCACCCTCTAGTCGCCCGAGCTGGCGAGCACAGATGGATGAGCGGAATGTGTATCCAGCTGGTGAGCACCTGTCTGATGGGCTAGCAGGCACTTTTAGTTTACTGGTCCACGTGTTCGTCCATGTACACGTGGCAAAATATTCCTGACCGAGCACAACATTTACCACGTGCAAATACGGGTGATTAACATTAACCCATTATAAATTAAAATTAAAAAATAAAAGAATAAATATATAAATAACTAAAGAAACTATATCGCGTCCTCATTATTGGAATCAATTAACGGGAGAGGAAAGAAAGTGTTGGAATTTTTTTTAGATACTTCTAGTTTAGCATGTTCACAGAATCACATTATTTTATAACGAGTTGGTATGCTGTGAAACTTGTTCACCGTAAAAAAAATTTATTTTTTTTACAGACATACTCTTTAATAATATAAGTCACACCCTTTAGTAATATAAGTCACACCCTTCAGTTATCACTACGACACTCTTTGCTATAATATAAGTCGATCACACCCTTTATTTTTATGAGTAATACACCTTATAGTAAAAATTCACACCCTTTACAGTAAAAAAATCACACTCTTTAGTAATATAAGTCACACTTTTTAACCAGTTTTACCGTGAATCTTGTTTACACTATACTTTGTCTTTTATAACCAGCTAACACGAGTGCTTTTTACAAACTTAATTAATATTATCAATTATTATTTTAAAAGTATCATTCTCAATGTTAATCATGAGTCATGACAACGATTTTTTTTTCGACTTTATATCACTTAATTAATATAGCTCAAAGTTTAATATAATATTATCATCATTAATTATATATAATCAAAAATTACTTTTTGCATATCGCTTTTTGTGTTACTAATACTAATATAACTGTATCCCCTCCAAATGGATATGTATAATCGAATTATTAAGGATTCAAATAAATAAGACACAATACAATAGGGGCTTATTCTCTGAAATTGTAAAGCAACAATGTTTACAAACTGATAAGAAACGAGCACGGAAATCAATCATAATTTACAATACGATAATCAAGATTGGTATATATATAACCATCGAGAAATTTAACAGTTTATTGTATAACTAATTCCTAATTATCCCTTTTTAGCATTTTTTAACGTAAACAAACTGATTTTAACGAACCAAACTAATACCGTTTAAAAATACACATAGAATACGACAACGCTTTAAGCAGATGACCGAGGCCCAACAATTGCGAAAAACACTTTCTTCACAACATAAACCGACGAATTATATCATGAAACTTCTTCTTCTTCTTCTCAAAACCTTGATCTCGCCGATCATCCACCGCCGTCTCGCCGCCCCATCTTGAAAATCGCCGCCGCCTGTAATTAATTGGCTTACTACTCACCTGATCACGAAACGACGAGTAGGAAGACGAAAGCGAAGACGAAGATGAAGATAAAGATGATTTCTTGTGATTGATTCTTGTGAGTAAAGTTTGTAAAAAAATCTTGGGTTTGGAGTTTTTCGTTGAAGAGGTGTTAAGATTAATGTTGTTGTAGTAAGATGGGGGCGGCGTGAGGGGAGGGACGTCGATGTTTTCGCGAAAAACGCCGTTTTTTGGAGTGCCGGGCCGAGTTTCCCAGACGAAGGGCACGGCGCTCGGAACGTCGCTGTAGTAATTTCGGAAAGAAGGCTTCGATTTTGAACTTTCTTTTGATAAGAATTTGGTGAAGATTTTTTCGTCTTCGTGCTTGATTCTGAATGATTTTTTATGATAATCTTGGCTCGTAAATGACATTTTTTTGGTTCCTCGGATATAGATCTTTTGTTATGTTATTTTTGGGGTTGTGTTGCATATTACATGTCATGTGTATGCTTATATATATATATGAAAGAAATATATATACACAAATTGCATCGTGCAACTGATTGAGTGATTTTTTTAACCGTATTAATTATTTTAACTGAGTATAACTTTGTTTTGTTTAAACAATATTAATTGTTATAATTCCCTGAACAATATTCGTTATTTTAACAATATTCGTTATTTTCATCGAATAATACTAATTGATAGTAATGCTGAATTTCATTAAATAATATTAGTTGTGTATCAGTTGTGCAGTTAAATAGTGTACACACAAGTGTGAATGTGTGTGTAATTAGTGTGTGTGTAAGTTGATAGCTATCCCACATTAAAGTTGTCTTATTATTAGGAAGGATGTAGGGGTGACAATTAATTTCATCTCTTCGATTCAATGAGTCTGCCTGAATTTAGGTTCGACCCAGATTTTTCGTGTGTTAGTTTTAGAAAATATCGATCCTAATTTGACAATCATGAAGTGTATATTAATTTGCGATGTCTAGTTTACAATAAATTATGGCCCCATTGGCTTTTTTTGTTTGATTGAATGTTATACGTTTGTGTGATCAAGTAGGACAGTTTATTTATTCATACTGATCGTATTATAAAGCATATATAAATATGAATGTTATATGTTGTGTGCCAAATTGTTTGGGCACTTTACTATTACTAATGACACTTCAAGAAATGTTAAAAATGGGCGAGTAACCCGGGAAGAAGGGCAAACTCGCCCAAATCATTCCCATCATATCAAGAGTAGGGCAAGTTGGTCCCTATTGCTTAGCAACTCGCCTCAAATGGTCTTTTGCATAAAAAAGGACGGGCGAGTTGGCCCCATAGCCGGTCAACTCGCTGTTTGCCGAGAAGGAATGAGGCGAGTTCGCCCGGGCAACTCGCCCAAGTCGCCGTTTGCCGAGAAGGGATGGGGCGAGTTCGCCCCTTAGCCGGGCAACTCGCCCAAGTCGCCCGCACCCGCTAGTCGCCACAGGCGGGCGAGTTGCCCGCTACCTAGCAACTTGTCTGCACGCTGGTCGCCCTCGCCCGCTAGTCGCCCAAAGACGGGCAAGATCGCCCCACTACCTGCAACTCGCCCCCGCATGCTGATTGCCCACATCCGCTAGTCGCCACAAGGCGGGCGAGTTGCCCGCTACCTAGCAACTTGCCCGCACTCTGGTCACCCTCGCCCGCTAGTCGCCCAAAGACGGATCCCACATGCATAAATGCCTAATCACAAGTTTACCACTTAGGCACTTAGGCGTACAATCACAATTTTTTTTTATTCTTATAAGTTGATTATCAGTTTACCACTTTGACATAAAGTCTTTAAGAATATTTCTAATAAAAATAGATAATATTAATTACAAATGATTAAAACGTGGTATAAACTTAAAACTCTAAAAGTGACTATTTTTCCACATTCCTACTTTAAAATTTATTATACAAAATTTTGACGTGCTACTATGCGATTGGTATTTTTAATTTGCATTACTTATGTAATAGTAAGCTTAAAAGACTCTATGGCCCATTTATGAAGAAGAAAATATTAGGCCCACATTACCGAAAAGATATAATGGATAGTGTTAAGAGCCCACTGGAGCACATAAATTGGCCCATTGGACTAAAACCTCCTGAGAATGAGAAAAGTAGAGTATATATTTTGCTGCCAATAATTTAATACCTATTCTTTTATTTATTTATTTATTGGTTCAGACCGTTTTTATTATTTGAAATTGATCCTATAAGTTTGCTAATATTTGATTTTACGTCTAATAACCGGCTTCTGCATTAACCCAGCCATTTACGGACGAAAAAAGTAGAATATTATAAACTTACAGCATCAACTTAAAATATATTTACTATCTATTTCTCAATTTTGTCAATCCTACGTGGCATTATACAAATCCCACGATTCAATTTCCTAATTTTCTCTTATTTCTTAATTTTTTTTAATTAAATTTTGTATCATTAATAACTGCTGCTCTGCTATCTATTTCTCAATTTTGTCAATCCTACGTGCCTCTCTACAAATCTCACAATTCAATTTCTTAATTTTCTCTTATTTCTTAATTTTTTTAATTAAATTTTGTATCATTAATGACTGCTGCCATGATATTCTCCTAATTTGTTAAAAACACTACTATTTCAAATTTCAAAATTTCTCATTCTTATCTATTTCACATATTTTCTCTTCAATTTATGTTGTTTTGATTTGCACATTCGCCAATTTATCCTCTCTTTTGCACATTCGCCGGTTTATCCTCTTTTTTTTCTTCTTCTTCAAAACTCACATTGTGGATTGCCGCCAACATTTTCTCCTTTCCTCTTCAACCATATTTCTCGATTGCCACTCTCCTCCAAACGTTGGCGCTAATAGATCACAATCCAAGTACGAAAACATGTAATCTCTATCATTATTTGCAATTATTTTATTTTGAGTTTGCATTTTTAATATTGTTTCAAATATTTTTTGTTTCACAACTTTTTCTTAATTTATTTATCCTCGACCAAATAAAAATAATGACAAAATTTTTTTTTTAATATGTGAATCTACTATTATAATTTTCTGAACTTTGTTTATACCATAGAGAATTTGATACCGGAATTCAATAAACAATAAAAATATATTGGCTTTCTTATTAACAACCAAAATTTTTAAAGATGAATGATATATAGTTCAATTCCTCTGTGCAGAGTGGAACACAATATGTGGAACAGATGATATTGTGCGCATGATATACATCCCATAAAAATCTATAGTCAGTTATTACTAAATATAATTAATAGATTCTATTTAATTTATGTACACATATTTAATTTCTCAATCTTTCTAATCTAAATTTTTTATTAGATTTCCAATCATTAAAATCCGCTGCTGCCGTGACTCTCTCCTAATTTTTCTAACCACTTCTATTTCAAATTTTATTCTTTCTCTTAATTATATATTTTTCTTTTTAAAAAAACTCTCGCTTCTTATCCATTTTTTATATTTTCATTTTTTCTTTCTACAATTTGCACGTTACGTATCATGTCGTGTTTTTTTTTTACCTGTATGGATTAATACTCATATTTTACAATTCAAGATTCTTAAAATCATTCCATTTATTATGTAAAAGTGAATACTTTTTCAGGTATGATCGTTTTAGTAATAGAATAGAGCATTTGCTTGAGCAATATCATTGTAAGCTTCTTCGTGCTTTTTTTTTTTTTTCCAATTTATTGCTTTAAATTTCGCAGTCACTGGAAATATTTTGCTTCTTATACTGTTGTACCTTTTCTAATTCCCGATTCTTTGATTTTTTCTATTTTTTTTTTTTTTTTTGTATATTTTTTTTTTTTTTTGCATATTGCATTCTAATAAATAAGTTTACCACCTCAATTTTATTACCCCAAAATGGCATATGCATCATTTTTATAGAAATTCATAATTGTTTTTCATTATGCTTTTTTTTCCAACTAAAAAAACAAGTTATACATGATGTTATTATGCTTAATGCAGCCATGCAGGTGTTGGAATTGGATGAGGAAGAGTTATGTTGAATTGAGTAGGCGTTGTTTTATTCTTTCAATATAAACATGTTCTCTTATTTTAGATATTTTATCATGAGCCCTAGATGATGAATATTGGTGACATAAGTCACTAACGTTGAAATTGAAATCCATCTCTCATATATTACACTTGATCGATTTAATGTTATGTTATTTCAAATTTATTAAAAAAATGTGTGCCTTCAAACATTTCTACTCCGATTTTTTTTTTTTAAATTAAGTTCATCACTATCTACACATATCATTTACAATTTAGAACTTTTAATGAAAAATAAATATAAGTTATCTTACACATGTACAAATATTTAAAAATACAATATTTATAACTAAATTAAATTAAAATAATTATTTTTAAAATATTTAATATAAAATAATAATATATAATTTATTATCAATCCCGCTTGTTACGCGGGTTTTGCACTAGTAATTAAAAATGGTAAAACTTACAGTACCAATTTACAAAAAAATGATAAGGCGAACGTCCTCAATAGTCGATCGTTGGAAAAAAAAAAACAGAAACATATAAGTGCAATTTCAAAAATGGTGTTAGGAATTAAGCTGCAATTATGGAGAAATTGAGAGAACAAGACATTAAAGAACACAAATTTGGTTACCAAGTTCGTTAGACTGACTACATCTGGGGACACTACCTGTTGGGGTTATACTGAAAAGTATGTTTTTACTTTGTATAATCAAACTGAATTTCTTATTTATTTTACTGAAATAAATTATTTATCACATGTTGCATTAGATATGAATTAATGTTATATATATTTACTGCATACCCGTTCGATAAAGTCTGTACGTGTAACGTTGTAGTTAATTTGGTGATACCAGATTACAGAAGATCAAATTAAGAGTTCCTCGTGACTAAGTACAAATTCACAACCCAGATGGAAATGAACAACCCATCATGAAAGATTGAAGTGTAAGGGCTCAGATTGACTTGTTTTGACCAAGGGATTACACTAGTGCATTACGATGCGCTGAAAAGGACCTACAAGAGGATAAATTATTCGTTACTGAATATATAAGAATTAGACCTCAGTGGTTCGTTATTTCTTAATCTTTGTCCCTTAAATAGGATCGTGTGAAATTAATAACTATTACTTTGACTTATGATGGGAAGAGAATCAATGCGATTCGATAGGGAAATTTTCATTTTACGTCCTGTAAGTTTGGCCCATTCCAAAATATATCTTTTATGTTTTTGCTTTATCATTTTTGGTCCTATGTGTACAATTTACGTCCTTTTTTTACCAATTTAGGTCCGTTTTGCCGGAAAAAATTTTTAAATCACCGGAAAGACACAAGCTTCCAGCCAAGTGATACACCTGGAGCCACGTGTAAAATTATTATTGCCACATAAGCACGCCACCTGGAGCCAAGTTCCATCAGTCAAATTATTATCGAATGGCCGATCAACTTGGTATCTCTGACCATGAAGGTAAATTTAATATATGTTATTAAAGTTCATTATCTTATTCTTCATTCTAAATAATGTTGCAAATTGATTGTAGAAATTGTCGACACCACAAAACCCTAAACAGAAATCAAAGGGTGTCGCAGTTAGTCAGAGGGAGACAACGACCAGAGACTCCACTATTGGTGATCGCAGACTTGGTTATCTCTTGCCTGGAGACTTAGATCACGACTACACCGTACATAATACTGTGCAAGTGATAGTGGAGTCCTCTGACTTCGATATGATCACAGTTCCTATGAATGCTTACTTTCATCGGAATTCTATTGAAGAATACATCGCTCGGGAGCATGTGATCGAAGTCGTGAACGACCAGTGGTTGAGTGCAACGAGTATAGCCTTATACCTCAGGTATGTGTTTACTAATTAATTCTCAGTATTTACTTTCTATATAGTTTACTTTTCAAATTAAATATTAATTAGCGTATATATGTTGTTAAAGATATTTGGGTGAGGTATATCTCTCCAGAGATCCTCGAGCATGTGGAATGTATTCCTTCGTCTCCCCCCAAGTGTCTTGCTCAATGGGAGATAGGGCAATGACCATGGAGTGGTTAGTTTCTCATATGTTGAGTTATACTGACAGAGATCATCTCATTTTTTGGCCAACAAATTTGGGGTAAGTACAATAAACATTTCATTAAAATTTATATTCATAATATATATGATATTTGCACATATGCTAAATTTACTGTTAATTTTAATATTCTTAATATAATATAGGAATCATTGGGTGTTGGTCTCCATAAATATGATCACATTAAATGTGTATTTTATGGATCCAGCTGCGAATGGGTTGGCTTCAAATCGACCTGATCTTACTTCGTACATGGAAGTGTAAGTTCATTTTTAATATTATAATATAATGATTTGTTTTACTTATTAAAATTATGCATATTTAATCAAACTTTATTTTTTAATTCTAATAATAATAGTGTGATGACCCATATCGGAGTCGCCTTCCTAATCAAGGCTCAAGAGCTAAATTCAATAAAGTGAGTTGGAATAATGTTAAGGTAAATATAATTTATTAAATTATCAAATTAATATAAAATAATTATAATTGTAATACGTGATTATATTGCTAATCAATCAGTCACCGAGGCAAATTGAGATAGTGATCATTATGGACATTTTGTGTCTTTGTTATATTGAAGATATAATCTGCTTTCTCAAACCGTGGTTCCTATCAAAGTAAGTCAATTTATCGATTTATTTAAATTATTATTAATTGAATAAAATTCATACTATATATCTAACTATATTGATTAATTGATCGTTGTTTTACGGTTTTGTCTATGATCGTCCTGGTCAAGTCTTACTCCAAACAAAGAATGATCAAATGGAAAATGGATTGAAAAGAATGCCTTTTACAATCGATTCTTATATAATTATAGATAGATTGAGATAACTTTTGATAGCATATTACTTATATATATATATTTGCATTGATATGCATGTTTTAATTTATTGTATTTGAATGATTAATATTTATTTCATGATGTGTATGCATTAATTTATTTGATGTTTTGGTATTGGACAATTAATTATCGTGTGGTGTAAAATTTAGTTTTTAGTTTTGGTTTTGGTTTTTATATAAAAAGAGTTTTAAAATATAAATTAAATTAATATATATATATATATATTGGGCACAAATTTAAAAAACCGTGTCCAAAGTGTATTTATATATATTTAAAAATAAAAAAAAGGGTTAGGCAATGGTTGTGAACCATTGTCCAAGTGAATATCTTTGGCAATGATTATAAAACCGCCGCCTATCTTAAATTGTTTGGGAATGCGGTTATGATTACCGCTTTCTTAGAACAATCTTGAAGAAAAACCATTTCTCAAAATCTTAATATCTTGGAGAGCGGTTTTATCGATTATCCAAACTTTGAAGAGTTATAATAACCGCTTCTTGAGCTCATTTTTAACAAATTTCTCGGCCCAAATCATGTATTAGTGATTACTACCATTATCATTTCTATGCTCATTTCTGAGACTATCAAGCAGTTTCTAAAGTAGTAAATTCAAAATTTGTGGTTAAAAACAAAATGTAATAAGTAAATGCAGCAAAAACACTCCAAATAATCAATAATACGGTACTACTATAAACAGGGACGGACTTACTAAGGGCCCGGGGGGGCCCCTGGGACCACCTAAAATCTGAATTTTTTTTAAGGGTATATTCATATTATATATATAAAATTAAAAATAAAAATCAAAACTATTAACATGTATATCTGAAAAATGTTGTGTGGCGGTGTGCATACATTAATTTAATGGGCCAAATAAGTATGTACATAAAGACATTCACAATTTAATTGGGGTGATGAGTTATTGTGAAAGATAAATAATAGCCACCATCGCGCCACCACTTTTTTAAATTTCAATATTTAATTGCTTTTCTTTCCCAAAACAAAACAAAACCCCATGTTTGTCGGTTTTTGTCTTTCTCCCCAAGCTTGGAGCACCAATGAACAGTATCGTCGTTTTTTTTTTCTTTCTTTTACTTTTGAAATTTATTAGAAATTTGAACCCACTACATTAATACTCCCTCCTATTCAAAATATATGATGTTTTAGCTTATCACATTATTTATCTTTTATATGACGCTCATTTTTTATTTCTCACACTACCCTTATTTATTATTCTCTCTTTCTTTAATTTCTTGCTCGGAAGATGGTTTTTCTACAAGAAAAGCATTTTGTTTTTCCATTAGTCTACTTGCTTCTTAAGTTATCATTTGGTCTTACCCAGGTTCTTGCCAAAGACAACAAGTGGAAAAAAGCATTTTTAAAAGAATGAAACTCGTCAAGAAAGACACCCCAAAATCGAATGGGAGATGATTGTTGAATGATTGTTTAACTATTTACATTGAAAGGGATGTTTTTCATAGAATTACTAACGAGGCTATCATGCAACGCTTGCAATACGTGAAGTGTCGGAGAATGCTTTATAATTTAGTTGTATTAAATATTAGTTTTTTAATGTTTATGTAATTATGTTTAATATTTCAACTATATAGTTTATGTTCTTAATTTAAAATTTTATTTTTATTTTTTTTAATTATTATTATTAATTTGGACCCCCCTCTTCGAAAGTCCTGGTCCGTGACTATAAATGACATATAAATTTTCTGTGCAAAAACGAAACATAAGGAAGAAAAAAGGTACACGGAATTATGAATATAAACAAAGACATGGGAATAATTCCCGTACATATACGATACGTTGTCTGGACACCACATGATTATGATACGTACATTATTGTCCACAACTTTTAACATGGACCCTGTTTTTTTTTTTTTTTTTTTTTAATGTAATAAATTTGCAAAGAACCCTTGAGCTTTGTTCAAATCATCGTCTTCTGAAACATGATCAAAGTTTAACGGATCAAAATGAGAATGAGTTAGACTGATCAGAATTTTGATAGACTGATCATAATTTTTTATCTGTTAAAAAAGATAGTAATAATTTGATAGTATTTCATAATTCATATCAGGATATTCTTTTAATAGTTTAGGATTTTTTTTTTTTTTTATTTGAAAAGCCTTCAAAAGTAAAATTTAAATGTGATGATAATGCCTTGCGTTTAGCAGGATTTTTGGCAAGTAGACCCACAACCGATTTCCGGATATATGAAAAAAAAAAATTAAGAAAAGAAAAAATAAATACTATTCTTACTTATCTGATAATGACCTTCACCTACCAATGGCAGGGAGAGAAACAGAGAAAAAAAAAGAAGAAGAAAAAAACTATTCTGGCTTATAATATATAGCAAAGATGTTGTCCTTTCTGTGCTTTTATCTTTTTAATTAATTGTACTTAGGTGATGATGCGATACTAATATTTAATTGTGATCATGAGTTAAAACAATTATTAAATTGGTCCATTTGTTTAATGTGTGAACACGTTGGAGGCCATAATTCTTTGTCATTGTTCCCACGGGAGAAGAATGAATATTCTGGGATCCAATTTTTTATGTTTAAATTCATTTCAGTATAACCATAAATTATTTTGAATCCGATTTCAACCTTTTTAAGGAATTAAAATTAAACATCTGTCCTGAAGGAATTTTATTTTGTTTATATATTTACTTTTAATATATCTAATAAGGGGACACGTTAATGACTGTCGTAGAAAGAAGAAAAAAAGAAAGTTGGAGAGAGTCAGCCTGTTGTTACCCGTTTCGAGTTATTTCAAACTACCAGAAAGGCTCGAGACGGGAATATTCCCGATTCCAGTGCACAGCGTATAATCGAAGAAGGGGTAAGCTATGCATTAATTTGTCTTTGAATTACAAA
The DNA here is from genome assembly GCA_037126765.1 of Stenogyne calaminthoides. Taxonomy (NCBI): domain Eukaryota; kingdom Viridiplantae; phylum Streptophyta; class Magnoliopsida; order Lamiales; family Lamiaceae; genus Stenogyne; species Stenogyne calaminthoides. The sequence goes on from JBBCBC010000007.1 coordinate 2,690,199, forward strand.
CTATTATTTCTAAACAAATGATTAAATAATAATCTTTTGTAATTTAGGAGCGTTTATCTCAGACCATGACGTCCGAAGACATCCGCTTTGTCGGTACCGATGATCTACTTGGACGGGCTTTAGGTCGTCAGGAGCATCCCGGCCGCTTACGGAGTGTTGGATATGGCGTCACGAAGTCATCATTGGCCATGTTACCTGGTCTTCAAGCCATGAATATGGTGGGTATACTTTCGGAACAGGTTGCCCAGATGGCTAAAGAGTTGGAACAGATGAGGTCTGAGAGACGTTCACATCACGGAATGTCCTCTAGTGGAGCAAGCTGTGAAAATAGTGTCGCTGATGCTATATTTTCGGCTAATGCTAGGGACGATTTTATTGAGACACTTCAAAACGACGTCCCGCAGGTATCAGATGTGTATCACATTTATTTTAATTAAAGACTAGTATATATATTAAAATTTTCTAACTAAATATCTTATTCGAACAGTCAACGACCTCATGCTACCTTTATTTGGAGAATCCTACTCGGTTGGTGGCTACAAGAACGTTGCTCAATAACTCCGATGGAGTTATTCATGGTAGTCCCATCACTCCTGGTTTCGTGAGGGTCACACTCGATGTACCCACAATCGGAGAAGAGGATTCACCAGTGCCTAAACCAATTGATGAAGCTGTCACCGTCGGAACAGCGGTCGGGCACTTCATCGAATGGCCGATCAACTTGGTATCTCTGACCATGAAGGTAAATGTAATATATGTTATTAAAGTTCATTATCTTATTTGTCATTCTAAATAATGTTGCAAATTGATTGTAGAAACTGTCGACACCACAAAAGCCTAAACAAAAATCAAAGGGTGTCGCAGTCAGTCAGAGGGAGACAATGACCAAAGACTCCACTATTGGTGATCGCAGACTTGGTTATCCCTTGCCTGGAGACTTAGATCACGACTACACCGTACATAATACGGTGCAAGTGATAGTGGAGTCCTATGACTTCGATATGATCACAGTTCCTATGAATGTTTACTTTCATCGGAATTCTATTGAAGAATACATCGCTCGGGAACATGTGATCGAAGTTGTGAACGACCAGTGGTTGAGTGCAACGAGCATAGCCTTATACCTCAGGTATGTGTTTACTAATTAACTCTCAGTATTTACTTTCTATATAGTTTACTTTTCAAATTAAATATTAATTAGAGTATTTATGTTGGTTAAAGATATTTGAGTGAGGTATATCTCTCCGGAGATCCTCGAGCATGTGGAATGTATTTCTTCGTCTCCCCCCAAGTGTCTTGCTCAATGGGAGATAGGGCAACAACCATGGAGTGGTTAGTTTCTCATATGTTGAGTTACACTGACAGAGATCATCTCATTTTTTGGCCAACAAATGTGGGGTGAGTACAATAAACATTTCATTAAAATTTATATTCATAATATATATGATATTTGCACATATGCTAAATTTACTGTTAATTTTAATATTCTTAATATAATATAGGAATCATTGAGTGTTGGTCGCCATAAATATGATCGCATTAAATGTGTATTTTATGGATCCAGCTGCGAATGGGTTAGCTTCAAATCGACCTGATCTTACTTCGTACATGGAAGCGTAAGTTCATTTTTAATATTATAATATAATGGTTTGTTTTACTTTTAAAATTATGCATATTTAATCTAACCTTATTTTTTAATTCTAATAATAATAGTGTGATGACCCAATATCGGAGTCGCCTTCCTAATCAAGGCTCAAGAGCTAAATTCAATAAAGTGAGTTGGAATAATGTTAAGGTAAATATAATTTATTAAATTATTAAATTAATATAAAATAATTATAATTGTAATATGTGATTATATTGCTAATCAACAGGTACCGATGCAATGAGATAGTGATCATTGTGGACATTTTGTGTGCTGTTATATTGAAGATATAATACGCACTTCTCAAACCTATGATTCTATCAACGTAAAATCAATTTATCGATTTATTTAAATTATTATTAATTGAATAAAAATGCATACTATATATCTAACTATATTGATTAATTGATGGTTGTTTTTGCGGTTTGTTTGATGATCGTCGGTCAAAGTCTTACTCCAAACAAAGAATGATCAAATGGAAAATGGATTGGACGAGAATTTTACAATCGATTAACATATAATTATAGATAAATTGGGATAACTTTTGATAGCATATATATATATATATATATATATATATATATATTGATATGCATGTTTTAATTTGTTGTATTTGAACGATTAATATTTATTTCATGATGTGTATGGATTAATTTATTAATTTATTTGATGTTTTAGTATTGGACAATTAATTATCGAGTGGTGTAAAATTTAGTTTTGGTTTTGATTTTATATAAACAGGATTTTAAAAATATAAATTAAATTAATATATATATATATATATGGACAGCGGTTCCAAGTGTATTTATATATATTTAAAAATTTTAAAAAAAGGTTAGATAGCGGTTGTGAACCACTTTGTCAAGTGAATATCTTGGGACAAATGATTCTAAACCATTATCTTAAACTTTTAATCGCTTGGAATCGCGGTTAACAACCGTTTTCTTAGAAATGAATCTTGATTAAAAATCGTTTTCCAAGTCTGATATCTTGGAAAAGATTTTTATCGATTGTCCAAACTTGGAAAAATTTATTCTTGGATAAATTTGTTATAAGCTATTTACACGCTTTCATTTTTAACAATTTTCTTGGCCTTCAAATCTGTATTAGTGATTACTACCATTATCATTTCTATGCTCATTTCTGGGACTATCAAGCAGTTTCTAAAGTAGTAAATTCAAAATTTGTGGTTAAAAACAAAATGTAATAAGTAAATGCAGCAAAAACACTCCAAATAATCAATAATACGGTACTACTATAAATGACATATAAATTTTCTGTGCAAAAACGAAACATAAGGAAGAAAAAAGGTTTACGGAATTATGAATATAAACAAAGACATGGGAATAATTCCCGTACATATACGTTGTCTGGACACCACATGATTATGATACGTACATTATTGTCCACAACTTTTAACATGGACCCTGTTTTTTTTTTTTTTTTTCCGTTTTTTAATGTAATAAATTTGCAAAGAACCCTTGAGCTTTGTTCTTTTCATCGTCTTCTGAAACATGATCAAAGTTTAACGGATCAAAATGAGAATGAGTTAGACTGATCAGAATTTTGATAGACTGATCATAATTTTTTATCTGTTAAAAAAGATAGTAATAATTTGATAGTAATTCATAATTCATATCAGGATATTCTTTTAATAGTTTAGGATTTTTTTTATTTTTTATTTGAAAAGCCTTCAAAAGTAAAATTTAAATGTGATAATAATGCCTTGCGTTTAGCAGGATTTTTGGCAAGTAGACCCACAACCGATTTCCGGATATATAAAAAAAAAAATTAAGAAAAGAAAAAATAAATACTATTCTTACTTATCTGATAATGACCTTCACTTACCAATGGCAGGGAGAGAAACAGAGAAAAAAAAAGAAGAAGAAAAAAACTATTCTGGCTTATAATATATAGCAAAGATGTTGTCCTTTCTGTGCTTTTATCTTTTTAATTAATTGTACTTAGGTGATGATGCGATACTAATATTTAATTGTGATCATGAGTTAAAACAATTATTAAATTGGTCCATTTGTTTAATGTGTGAACACGTTGGAGGCCATAATTCTTTGTCATTGTTCCCACGGGAGAAGAAAGAATATTCTGGGATCCAATTTTTTATGTTTAAATTCATTTCAGTATAACCATAAATTATTTTGAATCCGATTTCAACCTTTTTAAGGAATTAAAATTAGACATCTGTCCTAAAGAGAACCTTCCTTGAAAATGAATCTCACCTCCAAATTTTTTCAATGAAGATTAATTTTATAGGAGTACCTAATAAATAATTTAAAAGGCAAAATTCAATTGACCGCCATTACCCTCACATTACCAAAAATCACAACATAATCGTTAATTAATTGAAGAAATTTTATTGAAAATTATGATTGAAAAATAGATGAACAAATTACACTTTTTTTTATTATTATTATTATTATTTTGATCAGGCAATAAAATTTTATAAAAATTTTGGCTTACCCCAACCCTTACAAAGTAAGGAAAAGAAACACAAAATAATAGAGACACAAATTACATTTAATATAATAGAGACATACTCGTATGAGATGGCCTCACGATGAGATGAATTATTATTTGGTCATTGGTGTTTTAACACTTTGAAAGGGGTAAATGTTGACTTGTGTTAGAATGTATCTCATCTCATGCATGAGACTGTTTCATACTAGTTTTTTTTATAAATATAAAAGAAAGTCTTGTGTGAAATATTGCACACTAGTGTTATGTGCAATACAAGATAAATAAAGCAAATGTTGCCTAAATTTCGTGGGTCAGGGCGGCGGGTCAGGTCAGGGAGGGTCGGGCGCGGGCAGTGGGTTCAGGTTTACATAACAACTTGATGTGTTACTACAGGGACATAAGAGTGTTACCCAATGAGCAAAAGAGTGTTACTACATGAACAAAAAATAGTACAAACGCATAAACAAACCCAGAACAAACGAAAAAGAAATTCCCAGTTCAAAATTACAGATTTACATAACAACTTGATGTGTTACTACATGAACAAAAGAGTGTTACCCTATGAGCAAAAAAATGTTACTACATGAACAAAATCAGTACAAATACGAAAAAAATCATCAGTCTAAAATTACAGATTGTGAAATTGAGAAGAATATGGAAGAGAAAAAAGAAAAAGAAGAACATGAGAAGAGATGAGAAGGAAGAACCTGAAAAAGCAGCGTTGTGAAAATCAAACTGAAGAAATCTGGTGGCTGCGCGACGCGAGGAAGAAGAAGCCCTGCCCGACCTGCGCGTTCCAGACCTGTGAAAAAAAAAATCCAATGAATCTATAATTACACATATGGCTTGTATGCAATACTGCATACAAATTTTTGCATAAATATAATTGTATTTCAATATCGGTTTCACTGATCTTTCACAATTACACCAGAATTTGTTCATTCAATCTTTTGTTTTTCAAGCAACTTTATGATAAAGGAGAATACATTTGTAAAAAAATCAAGACTCAACTTGCACACGGACGCGTGGTATGGACTATGGATGGGTCGACTCTCTCCCAGTTGTAAATATCAATCAAAGTTTATTACCGTAAGAAATTTATTCATCAATTAATATGCAACACAAAATATTGCACGCATTAAAATTATAGTACTCCCTCATTACATCAATAGTATGAACACCCCATTTTTTGCAAAAATTAATTATTTATCTTTCAATCATCATTTAATTATTTTAAATATTATTGTACTTTACTCACAAACAATAATTTTATTTATAAATAAATCTTGTAATACAATAACTTATAAAACTCTTATTTTATCTACTTTATTAGTATCTACTTTTTTCTTAAAATATGTGTTAAGCATCAATTATAAAATTGGTTGTGGGGAAATATATGATTCTTGATATTAATTACTAGTATTATATTACTTGGTTAAGATCTGATCAAATTCACCTGTAGATTGCAGTGCAAATTCATAAACATCATCATCACTACATTACAAAAGTCAGTATAAGCAGCCAATCAAAATTTCACATCTCATCTACGTCCAAATCCAAATGCCTTCCTATAAGATAAAAACTTTTATCCAACTGCATCAAATGAACAAACTCCACATAAGCAAAAAATATCAATTATAAAAATAGATTTGTATATATTCGGAAACTACTAGGTAAAAACAATTTACAGAACGTTGTAAAATTTCCGCCTCCATGGTCACTAAAATCAATTTTTTTCTTTTTTCTTTTTCTTCCCCCCTAATTTTGGCACCGAAACTAAATTACAATTAAAAGGATACGATTTAGATAATTTAACTTCTTAGCAATGATTAATTGCTTTTTCACTTTTTTAGCTTTTTCTCTATACGATACCGGCAACGCCGGTCTCCGGTCCATAAACCAAATCACGCAGCCGCGGCTTGAATTTCTCTACCCACAAATCCCGTCCAAATCCACTCCTTTTGACCTCCACCACCACCAGCTCCTCCGTTAGCCGGTTAATCTCCACCATGACGACAAATTTCCAATTCTGCCCCTGTAACCTAACCCCCATCTCCTTTTTTGTCGCTTTCATGCCCTCCTCAACTGCCACCGCCTCAAACCTCTCGATTATCCCCGCCGGTGACTCCGCCGACACGAACATATCCGAATTCACACGACTCCCGCCGTAACTGAACAAACCGGATAGATCCGCACCGGAGGAAAACGAAATCAAATCAAACGCGTTCAGAAAACGCGCTTCTTCTCCAATTGATTCTTTGAATTCGAATTCTCTATCCACCGGGTGCTTCACCTCCTTGTACCCCTTTTTAAACCACGGGTCGGTTAACATCTCGTGGACCGTGATTCGGGTTTCCGGTTTCGGATCCAGGACACGGGTCAAAAACCGCTTCAGATCCGGCGATGTCCACCTAGGGCAACGGAATTCCCCCTTGTAGATTTTTCTGTACATAGCCATTAAATTGGTGTCGTTGAATGGTAAATAGCCGGCGTTGAGAACGAATAGAATGATGCCGCAGGACCAGACGTCGATTTTCGCGCCGTCGTAGCCTTTCTTCGCGAGGATTTCCGGCGCGACGTACGCCGGAGTGCCGCACAATGTGTGGAGCAAGCCGTCGGGTCGGATCTGCTCCGTCACGGCGCTGAGTCCGAAATCGGTTACTTTTAAATCCCAATTGTCGTCGAGTAACAGATTTTCCGGCTTCAGATCTCGGTGGAACACGCCGTGCGAGTGGCAGTAATCGACGGCGGAGATCAATTGCTGAAAGTATTTCCGGCTGAGATCTTCGCTGAATCTGCCCTTGGCGATTTTCGCGAACAGCTCGCCGCCTTTGGCGAATTCCATCACGCAATAGATCTTCGATTTGGTGGCGAGAACCTCTTGGATAGAGACGATGTTTGGATGGCGTAGCCGGTGCATGATAGCAATCTCCCGCTTAACGTTTTTAGCGAGATTTCCTCTCCGAATCCGTTGCTTGTTGATGGATTTTATCGCCACGCTCTGCCCCGTGCGCAGGTTGCGCGCGTGGTACACCTTCGCGAAGGCGCCGCAACCGAGGAGTTTTCCGAGCTCGTATTTTCTGAACAGAATGACGCTGCTCTCCTCATCCGCCGAAACGTCGCCGTTTCCATCCGCCACGGCGGCTCCACCCGGCAGCCGATTCCCTTCTTCATCGGTGATCTCTGGCATAACTTAATCCAGAGATCAATCGTACAAAATTCCTCTGCAATGTCTCTCCGTTTTGCATTAATCGATCGAGCAATTCAATGTTTACTCGATTAAACTCCTAATTGATACACCGCAGATTCAAATCCAAAAGGATGAATGAAAAAAATAAAAAAACAAAATAGGATCGGTAATCCCGATCAAAAAAAGAAAATTGACTCGGTAATCAGATTAGCAAAACCAATTCGAATATCTTATAAACAACAACGAACAAAATCCCCAAAAGAAGAATGTATCTTCTTCTTCTGATGGTTAATAAACAACAGTTGGGAATCACGGGCCAAACTAACAAAAATTTATAGAAAAGGAAACGAAATCAAAAGAAGAAATTTACAGAGATGAATGGAGGTAGTGATATGAATTCAATTCAAATTTGGGTGTGAGAGAAAAATCCAAAAATATTTGAAAAGATGAAATGATGATGGGGGCTTAGCCTTCGGGATTATACGGGAATCGACCTGTATATTTAAAAGATTTTCTAGATAGCAATATCTCGTAATAAAATTATTTATTATAATCAGATAGTGTAAAACACGAGTAAATACGTTTTATTTGACGGGTAAGTTTGTAATTATACTAGCCAAGGTCAGCCGACCATACACGTGTTTTCTTGTTATAAAATGACAAAAATTAATACTAAATTGTCTCATTATGAGACGATGTACAGTTTAACACAAATCACATTCACCTCTTTTAAAGTATTAAAACACTAATAGCTAAGGCGTGGCTACTCGCACCCACAAAATTACTAAGTACACTCACCTCTAAATTAATTTATCATATATTTTAATTATTTTTTTAATATTTTTTAATACAATCAATAAATTTTACAATTATAATATTAATACAATATTTAGATCTACTCTAATACATAAACACCCATCAAATTAATTTTTAATTAATTAAAAATTAATTTGATGGGTGTTTATGTATTAGAGTAGATCTAAATATTGTATTAATGTTATAGTTATAAAATTTAGGAATTGTATTGAATACAATTTAGGAATTGTATTGTACTTAGTAATTTTGTGGGTGTGACTAACAGCGCCCAATGGCTAATTTATGTTTCGTCTTACTGTGAGACGGTCTCATGCAAGTGTGTCTCGAAATAATATTTATCAACAATTAGTATTTATTCCCTTAATTGAAAAATAATATTTTGGAAAGTGAAAGGATATTTTCATTATGGCTCCATGTTGATATTTTGTTATCTGTATATACATCTCCGAGGTTTTTGTGAATAGAAATCACCAAAACTAGCAGCCTTACAAATATCACCAATTTTTGCAGGGGGTTTTCTCATTGATGTTTATGTTTATAAAAAAATAAAAAAAAATCAAATTTTAGATGTATTATAAAAATTTGTAAATATATCTTGGTCTCGTATGAGTTTTTTATATTTTTTTTCTTTCTTAAATGATGAGTTTTTGGTATTAGGAAACATTATGTTAATTTACTTTCAAATATTATGTTACTCTCTCCGTCCTAATTATATAGGGTTTTTTTTTTTTTTATGAATGTCTCAAATATATAGACTTTTTTTAAATAAAGTATTTTTTTCTAATTAATTTACTAATATAACTTTATACATTAATTATGTTGGAAACTATATAATCATTAAATATGAGTATAATAGAAATTTTGTTTGTTTAATTTACTTTTTTAATATAATTTCTTAATCTGTATGAAAAGTCAAACAAGCCGATATATTTGGGACGGAGGAAGTAATTTACAGTCAACGAACCGAGAAGAACTTTCTAGTTTTCAAATACAGTGTTCTATTGAAAGGAAAAATTCTACAAAATTGTTGTAGAATTTCACCCATATCTTGATTCTCATTCATAAGAGCTTAATTTATATTTCAAACTTTTAGAGACTTTCTTTTCTTTTTTTCCTTACTTTTTTTCTTCTCTTGTATGCATGCATTACTTCAAAATTGAGAGACACTGAATTATGGAAGTCTATATAATAGACAAAAAAATTATGAAACTTTTATATCAGAGATTTGTATTTATATTGAATAAAGTATTCATATGATACGGTTCAATTATGAATGAATTTTGAATAGTATATACCTGCAAGATTCAGTATCATGATGGGCACCAATTATTAGTATATATATATTCTTATTGCAATTTTTTATTAAAATAAATGGTAGGAGATTGAATAAGGGAAAAAATACAATTAGATACAAGACTTGAGTACAAATAACAACTAGATATAAAGTACATAAAATTTGAATTAAAGTACAATATAATTGTAATTTTTTGGGTGATTTTGTAGTTAAATTTTTTTTCCCATTGATTAATTAATGACAACAATTTCCTGGGTCCGGTTATTCACATACAGTGAATGAATTGTTGAATACATTATTTTGTACAATTTTTTTGAGGGTATGTGTTCGATGAAATTTATTCATAGGAGTATAAAATTTATACAATTATACTTACAAATTGATATTATTACATTTATTAATTAATATTATTACACTTATAATTTGAAATCATAACATTAAATATTATAAGTATCAGTTTATAAAAATAGTTGTATCACTTCATTAGTATAGTATATTTTTATAAGAATAATTGTATCAGTTCATAAGTATAGAGGAGAGTTTGTGCATTTTTAATTACGCAAAAAATTATATGCAATATTGCATACAAATGATATGTGCAGTTGAACTTTTTAATTTTATTTTTTCGCGGGTCAGACCATTGGATCGGATTAGGGCAGATTGTTTGGGGGCTAATGGATTTTCTTCTTATTCGCGTCGCGCAGCAACAATCGCGTTCATATTTTTTCTTCGATGTTCGTGCTCTAATTTCTTTTCCAATTTAATTTTCTTCGATTCATCGAATCATTGGATGAAATCAGGTTTGTTCAATTTGAATTTTGGTGTGGATAATGCGATAAGAAGAGAGAAAATGTGTGTGGTGTTGGATTACCTCTCAACACAAAGTGTGTGCTGAAATTCAGATCCTTCAGCACTCTTCTCACGCTGTTCTGTAAATTTGTAATTTTGAATTGATGATTTTTTTCGCGCTTATACTAGTTTTTGTTCATGTAGTAACACTCTTTTGCTCATAAGATAACACTATTTTGTTCATATATTAACACATTAAGTTGTTCTTTAAATCTATAATTTTGGACTGCAGTTTTCTTCCTGCGCTTGTACTGATTTTGTTCACGTGGTAACATGTTTTTCTTCATATCGTAACATTTTTTGTTCATGTAGTAACACACAAAAATAACTTGAAAAAAAAAATTTGACTGAGGATTTTTTTCATGCATGTATTGGTTTTTTGTTCATGTAGTAATATTTTTTTGCTCATAGGGTAACACTCTTTTGTTCATGTAATAACACATCAAATTGTTCTTTAAATCTGTAATTTTGGACATAAGATTTCTTTTCGCGCTTGTACTGGTTTTGTTCATGTGGTAACACGTTTTTCTTCGTAGGGTAAAACTTTTATTCATGTAATATCATACAAAAACAACTTAAAAAAATTAAAAATTATGTATTTAGTAACAATTGAACTTGCGACCAAATACAATAACAATATACGAGAACCATTAGACTACAACACAATTTGATAGAAATATCCTTATATAAATATGTAATTGGTAAATAGCCAAGCGCCCCGCTCCACCCGCCCCGCCACATGACCCGCAAGTTTTTATTTAATTTGCCATAAATGTGGTGTATTGCACATATCACTACTGTACAATATTTCACAAGAGTATTACTCTTTTAATTACACTCTAATATTAATAGCACCCTAATTCCCGATCAAAAAAATTAATAGCACCCTAATTGAAATTAAAATTGGAAACGGACAATTACGAAATTAAAATCTGATCAATCTTATAAAATAAAAATAAAAAGTGGTTACAAGTGCCGATCGGTCCCACTGAATTATGGAAAGAGCTTCTTGTATCTTCTACGATTGAAACTTTCCAATAGAAGCAACACAAATTTGAACTTAAAAAAAAAAAAAAAATTTGAACTTTCACAATTTGGACAAACTTTTATCCCAGTTTTTAATGTTAATTTGATCGATTTTGTATTTCATAAACACGCCATATATTAATACGTGTAATGTTAATGTTATTATTTTATAATAGTATAAGAAGTTGATCACATGTTACCTTACTATAGTGAAACAATTTACAATATTATTCTTATATAATGCTTAATGTTATATTTTTATTATCATTAACTAAACATTACTCGTATTGAAATTATTTTCATTAGTATATCCCCACGGAAAAATATCATAAATACACTACCTATAATTAAGTTTCCAAATATTACCTTGTTTCTTGATCTTTAGTCGAAGATGGGGATAAATCTAGAAATTAATTAGCCTCAAAGTAATTATTACAAATTAAATATCTCAATAAAGCTTGTAAAGAAATATAATCATGTATGTCCACGCGCAGACACACACCCTTTTTTTTTTTTTCACAATTAATGAAGAATATTTATTTTTTTTAAAAAATGTACAAATTCTGAAGAGGTCTTTACAAATTTTCATGCATATATGAATATTATTTATATCATGAGTTCAAATTACATTAAGTATATTTTTCACAAACTATCCTCGTAAATCTTGTTTATAGTATGAAACTCATATCATTACACTTATAAAATGATACAACTATTTTTATAAATTAGTATTATAGCACTTAATATATATTGTGATCTCAATTTATAAGTGTAATATTATCATTTAATAAATGTAGTGATATTAATTTATAGGTGTAGTGTTATAAATTTCATACCATGCATGAACAAGTTTCACTAGAAAACTTACACTATATTTTTTGGTGAAAATCGTCATAATCAATTTAATTTGTGACCTTTTTAAAATTTTAAAACATAAAACGAGTGATGCGAAATGACGTAGAAAGAGTGGAATGTAATTCAATGTATTATTGCTTAAAGAAAGAAACCTAATTGAATTAATTCAGAATATATACAATACAATGTGGTACATACAGTGCCTTTAAATATATCCACCGTGAAACAATGCCTTTAGTTAGGCTACATAATGGTCCATTAATAAATAAAATAGTATAAAATGTATTTTAATTTTTCTTACTTATATATTCTCTATTTTATCAAGATTCTCTATCCCCGTCGATCATTTTATTCAGATCTTTTAAGCCTGCTACTATGGTGGCTTAATTGAATCATTATTATTATTATTATTTTATTTTTTTTTATTATTATTATTATACTTATTTTTTAAAACAAGGCTGAATCATAATTATTTGATTTGTTCCTGTCATGATTATTAATAAGTTTATCTTTATTTGATTTAGAGTTATGATCCAATTAATTACATACTAATGCCGAATTTGTTTTGTTAATGTGTTGTCTCTATATCATGTGTTACTGATTTTCTCTTGTAGGATACGTGTGGTGTCATGTGTCTTGATGCGTTAAAAAGTATTTAATGTATATTGAGGTATTAGTTGATAAATGTGTTAGTTGTTACATATCATGAATAATTTGATTTGTTTTTGTGAATTTATATTTAAATTGAAAAGTTTGACCATCACATTAATGATTAAAATCAATTACATTCTTAATTATATCTTGATCGTCTATAATATGATATATAAACATTATTTTGATCCGATTTAATCTTCAAAAATCTATTCACTATTTCTCCTATTACAAAAATGGATATTTTTTCGGACTCATAAATGTTAGTTGGATAGGTCTCGGGTACTGAAACTGGTTCATAATATAAAATTTATATCATTATATTTACAAATTAATACCACTAGACTTATCAACGAATATCATTACACTTATAAATTAATATCATAATATTAAATGTTACAGATATTAATTCATCACTTAAATGTAATTTATCGCCATTAAATAGCCAAATTATCTTGGCATGGATGTTATGATGCCAAGATAATTTGGCTATTTAATGGTAATAAATTACATTTAAGTGATGAATTAATACTTATAACATTTAATATTATAATATTAATTTATAAATATAATGGTATTCACGGGTAAATAAACAAAATTACAAAATTAAAAGCAAATTGGGTTACGATATGAGCAACTTTGTTATAACTTATAAGACAACTTTTTAAAACCTTTGCGGGAATATCCCCATTGTTGAGTGCAATAGATTAATCGTGAAGTCAATTCAGTGGTGCACTGTTTAGCGAGACTTGCTAGAAGTTTTTCTAGTCTCATTATTGGAACGAGCATCCAATTTATGTGGATGACATTTTTGAGAGAAATAATGTTTTTTGGTCCATAATTTATTTACTGTTCATTTTTCGTCAAAAAAAAGTTAAAATGTTCAATTTTGGTCCCATAACTAAATTGATTGTCCAATTTTGGTACCAATTTTGACGAAAAATTACGAACAACGCCGTTCTGATGACGTGTAAGTCACGTGCCAGTAAAATTTGGAGGTTCTTTATCCCTCGATGACATGAACGTCTGACTATTTATTTATTTTTATTTTTTTTCCGTTTTTTCCATCAATTAAACTACACATGTATAAATAATCCAGTAAATTTAATCAAAACTAAAATTTAAAATCTATAAATGTTGACATAGTGTTTGTAGTTTTTAGAGTTTGTTGCTAAAATTTTGTAGGTATTAGTAATTATCCCTATATATTATATTATGGGTTATTCTAACCACTCTCTTTGATAATTTTCACATAAGCTTTACCATGCAATCTCCTATTTTGGTAAATTTTTTACCAATAATTTTATCATACAATTTAATTATGATTTGATAATTATAATCAACAATTTAATATGTCATCTCGCATTCTTAAAAAATTTTTGACCGACCATTAATTAACAAATCTTTAATTCATTATAAGTAACCTCAATTACGTTTCAATAATATTAACTACATTAATATTTGATTCAATTATGATAAAGGTACTTAAATTATTCTTGTTGCTTAAAAAATATATTAAAATTTTCAAATATAATTTTAAATTAAACTGAAATTCATTTAGCAACTTTCCTTCCAATGACTATGTATTGGTTGTTAAATATGATAAGTAGCATGTGAATATATCTAGATTCCCTATACAGCATCATCAAAATCATACTTACTACATTATTTACATGGCAAAATTTTAAATTATAGTGAAGTGACTTGTCAACTTGAAAAGAATAATCCAGAAGAGTTGTGATTAAATCGAATCCGTGATGTAATTAGCTGAATTTGGAACTTCCCGAAATTCGATTAAAATAAATTTAAAAAATAAAAATTCATAAGGATAAAGTATAAACAATGTATATTGTGGTGAATGATAGTGACTTAAGTGGTGTTTTTAGCAATACTAAATCATTAGTACCAATTTCTGGTTTTCAACACTTTGCTCAAGTAAATATGGTACCAGTATTCAACTTTAAATTGTTGCACTGATGTCCATAAAAAATCTTTAATTGTTGTATTAATATATTCATAAAAATTTGTTTGATATCGTATAACTATGCGATATAGCATCACTTTTATACTAAGCGAATGAAATATTAAAAAAGAAATAAGTAGTATTCCGGTGTATCTTTAACTCGTAGTCTTTATATCATCGGTCGTTGTATAAAACTCAATTATATTTTTTAAATATACAATTTATTTTCATTTACAATAATTATATATTTTTTAGTGTACAAAAATTACATATTTAAAAAAATATATATGCTTAAATTGCACCTGATACCTAAAAAAGATAGTTGAAATAGATGCATCTGATGCACATTATACCTTAGAGTAATTTTCCTACATTCATTCATATTCATATATTAGTACAATTGATAGTATTAATTGGTAATAACACTAATAACACATATCATAATGTTACAAATAATTAGAATTTTCAATCGAGGTCACACATGCATCACGTTGAACATGTATATATATTAATATGAGATATTTAAAAAAAAAAAGTAAAATCCGACGAAGCAAATTATTAACAGAATAATTAGGAATATCATCATTAACATTTTGATCATGAACATGGATAAGCTCGTAGAAAAGAGCATATATGGAGTAGGCAGAGCTAATCATGGAAAGGATAACATCCACAAGTATAAATTAATTAATTAATTAAATATAATATAATATAATATTGGTTGCATATATAAGTAATTTCCAACAGATGATGACTACTGACTATCCACCTTGAACCCACGCATTCGGCAAGATGTACCATGTTTATTGGATATGCATGTGTCATTTTATCCATCAATTAATGATTAATTAGAATGTTTGGATCAGGCGATCCTAGAAATATTGAGGCTTGAATCGAACTATAAAACGAGACCCTCTTCACATTCTTATGAACTCAAAAATAACATAAAATAATTTTTAAAAGAATAATAATGTAAAATTACAAAATATATTATCACACTTAAAAATACAACTCGCCAAACAGTTTTTTCGGTAAAAATATTAATCAAATTAGAATAATCAAGTTCTTCAATAATTCCTTTCTCGTGATAGCATAGGTAACTCATTCAATATTTCATGTGACATGGTTGATCGGAGTTAAGTTTTAATGAGCTTCAACTTTGGTTAAAAATAAAGAATTAAACAAACAATTCATATCTAATTCAACAACAAAAACTTTTAAAATAAAAATTAAAGTCATACATAAATTAATAAGCAATTGTTAGGATTCCAAATTCTTAATCCATAATCAGTCTTCAATCGTCGAAGTTATTATATCAACTAACTAGAAATATAATAACAATAAACTCAAAATTATGTGTTCTCTTCGATGGTGAACAATTGATCCTAGGCCTTTGAACTCGAGACTTAAAAGAAGAAATCAAATTAAATAATCCTCCTTGAAAAATAAAAAGCATAATATTTTACTCAAACACTCTCTAAATAAATTTTTCTCATTCTTTTTATTTTATTCCTAATTTTTTTCCAAGCGTCTTCCATGTTCTTTATGATCCTATTTATCCTTTTTTTTTATTAATAAACACCCCAAATTCAAACCTTTTGCTATTTCAATCCAAAACTTTTGACCAATAAACATCATTAAACCAATAAAGAACACCCCAAAATTTCAGCATTAAACAAAATACATTGCGTATAAAGAACAAAGCTTTAGAACTCCAGTAGCAAAAAAAAAAAAAAACAAACAAATTGTAACCAACAAAATTAGAAAAACAAAAGGAAATGAATGTATGGGGGTGAAGAGAAAATTGGGGATCAAGATCTAAAGAGCATCCTTCGCAACTTTCTCTAACTGCCATCCCCGCGGCACCAAATCTGCCACCACCGCCGCCGATCACACTCTTGACCGTCACTTATTTTCGCTTGGGAGAGGAGATTGCATCTATACCGAACTGATAATTTTTTTTTCCAACGATCGAATTTTCACAAAAAAATGAACTTGCATGCAATACAAAATTTTGATATGATAATTGTCTTCAATTTGTATTCAGAAACAGGATTAGGAAGTTATTTGAATTTTGAATTAAAGTGTTTCTCATGATGAGTATTTCAAAAAGTAAAAAAGGTGTAAAAAAATGATTAGACAATTTTCAATTAAACAAAAAAAAAAAAAAACTATAAAATTGGCTCGAAGGTCAAAACAGGAAATTAACTAAAGAAAATTGTACCTAGTAGCTCTTTTAAAAGTGACTTGTACCCATTGGCTAGTAGGTGTAAGTTTTTTGTACCACCAAGTAATTTCCCCTATACTACGCATACATGTCTATTTTTAAATCTGAACAATAATTATATTTGGAGTATATATATATATATATATATATATATATATATATATATATATATATATGAGATTCATTTAGAGGTGGGCCTTGAAAACAAACTCTTGATAGAGTTAGTTAAGATTCTATGTTGAATTAATTAAAATTACAATGCAAAAATAAAAATAATCATTTCTCAGAAAAAAATATATGTCGAAAAACATGTCATAAGAAGTAACTAAACTAACTAAAAATAGTTAAAGTGGCTTAGCTCATATGAGTCGAGTGCCAGTACTACTTAAATTAAGAGGTATTGGATTCGAGACATATTGCCCTTGTCCCGAGATTTAAATGGAAGCTCTCAAATCAAAGCTTAGCTCTGTATGAAATAGTTCATCCGAAGAATTGATCGCAATTCGCATCTCAGCATAATCAATTGGAATATTCATCGAGCCATAGAGATATTGGAGTGCCCGTTTGTTTCGTGGGAACAACACCCTTTAGATTGTTTACTCTCTAAATTTTAAATCGGTCTTCCCGATGTAACTTTTGGGTTTTGAGTACCCCTGATACTCTATTATGGAATTTCATCTTTGTTTTTTTTTAAATACACCTTAGCCACGTACTTATGTGTCATTATTATTAGCAAATGAAAATCTTGTTTTAATTCCGAAGAACTTTTGGACCTAATTTAATTGTTCCTCTCTCTTCATTAATTTCTTTCAATTTCCTTGTAATTAATTTTAGTTAGCTCCCAAGTCCCAATCTATATTGCATTATTAAGTTTCGTAGAATAAATTAAGTGACAAAGTATTGAGATACTGAAACTGAACCACAAGAACTTATGGACGTCCTATCAATGCTTATGAAACTGTTCATTTTTGCTAGTCCTTCTCAATTTAATTTTGCAATGCTGCAATTGGAGCACTTTGACGGCGAGAAATATCTTCCCTTCAATGATATCGAGCCGAATAATCTGAATTTACTGGAAAGCGTCAAAGATCCCATAATTTATCGGGACTCCCAGCCACTCGTAACAAAGACTCCAAATTTTGGCCGAGTATGGGCAAGTAAGAAACAAATGGTTTGCTGATTCGGAAGCAAGGTTACAGATTGAACAATTTGATGATGTGCCTATTTGAATGATATTCCTTCGAACAAGATTCACCAAAGTTGGTAATCTATCCCACAACAATCTCCAAGACATAGAGGCTACTTTCACCGGAGCAATCTTGTTCCATACGGAGGTGAAGTCGGAACCATTGAGGCCGAATGGAAGACTGTCTTCGTTAGCTACTGTGAGCAGCTCATATGCCCGCTTCGTCTGGAAATGTCCGCTTGATGTTGCCTTCCAAATCCAACAATCTTCAACTCCTTCTTTTGGAATATACCTGTTGTGTTTGATACAATTACTCAATTTAATCGAACACGTTGGACACGTGTATTAATCAACTGTCAAAATAATCATGCTCGATGGACAAGTGTGCTTGCTGCTTGCCGACCAAACATATTTGTTCGCCAGCTCGCCACTCGCCGACTAAGCAAATTTGCTCGCCAGTTCGCCACTCGCCGAACAAGCAAGTTTGTTCGGCGGCTCGCCACTCGCCGAACAAGCGAGTATGTTCGCCAACTCGCCAAATCTGGCATGATGACCTGATGCTATCTTGAGATGATCCTGAAGAGATGTTGATCTGATCCGTCGAAATTTGATCGGATCGAGCAAAGAAGAAATCGATAGCTCGAGTCAAGTGACACGAGGGTCGGGATGTCTCAACTTCGGAAGAAATTTGAACTCGATAAGCCTCGAAAAACTCAAGGCTCGATAACTCGGAAGAAAACTCGATAATCTGAAAGGCTCAGATGTGTTCGATGAGGACGGAATTCTGGTATAAAATTGATATAGTCAAAAGGACGAACACGGCAACCAGTCGAGCAAAAGATTGATTTGGACGACCAAAAGAGTGTCTTATAAACAAATAAATTCAAAGGTCAACCAGGAAGACGAAGTTGAAAATGTGGCAGCATTACATGAGTTCTTGCAAGACACGAAGTCTCCTGCTCATGCTTACCAAACCAGCTCATGCTTGTCAAAGTACTATAAACAGAAGAAAAAAGAACAAGAGACGGGTTCACAAAAAAATTTCCAAGGGTTAGGTTGAGAAAAAAAATCCCAAGAGCTCTCATACGTTGAGAAAAATCCCTAGCACTCACATACTTACTCTCCAAATCATCTTTTTTCATAGAAGTTTTCCGCATGAGAAGTATTGTGTACTATATATGTAAACCTCGCAATACAATATCCCTGGCTTGGAATGCCCCCAGAGTAGTCATTCATTGACGAATTGGGTCAACAATTTCCTGTTATTTACCTTATATTGTACACGTATTTATTTTGTTTGTGAGTTGTTGTCAAATTAGCCACATCATATTCTCCATAAAAAACTGACTCGCGACAATTGGCGCTAGAAGGAGGGTAGAAAAAACCAACCTATACACAATCCCGTAGATAGCCGAGGCGAAAAAAAGAAATATAATGCCTCAATCTAGGAATACTCAGACGGAGAGGTCGGGACAGAGCCAACCTCACGTTCAGAAAGAGGCTCAGCATCAGCCTCACAAAAATCAGAATGCAGAAACCATCAATCTTGAAGATATCGCCAACAATCCGGCGGCCACAACAAAGGCCATCACTTTCTTGCTGCGAGCACAGAAAGAGAGGGCCGAAAAGGAGTTGGCCAAGTTGAAAGTTCAAGATGATGATGATCGACGCCGATACACCGATAGCGAGCAAGTTAAGATGAAAAGTCGCGGCGAAGCGGGCAACAAAAAAGGCCGACGATATGTCCGAATAACGAAATTTCCTCGGGTCTAGACCATCAGAGTTTGGACGTCTGAGGCTCTCCGTTAAAGACTGAATCGGCAATTACAAGTGTCAGGATCCCGGGAGGGAACAACCGACGAACATGTCGGCTCCCTCAGATCCTCATGATCGTCCACATCCCGAAAGACAGCCGAAACCGCAAAGATCGGCTGGAACTAAATTATCTATCCATCACCGATTGGGTAGCCAAGGACGAACTTGGAAAGGGGGACTGCCCCATCATGAGCATGACCCCCTTGGTCCTCATGATGGGATACAGCCCCAATCCAAGTCTGATAGTTCCACAAAATTTGCGGAAATGCAGAAAGCAATCGAGGGCTTATAGGCCGACCTGGCCGCAACAAAAGGGCTCCCTCGAGCGAGCACAATGTCGTGCTCGCCATTAACACCGATGATCATGGCAGCCGAAGTACAAGAAAAAGTAGCAAAGGTCCGACCTCCAATCCCTATGTTCGATGCTGAGTCCGACCCACATGTCCACCTCAGCAAATATTCAGACTTTATGATCATTCCCCATGACGTTGGGCGACCGCGCCCACAGATGGTTTTCCACTTTACCCGCTGCGTCCATCACATCTTTCACTCAGCTGGGATAAAAATTCTTGTCCCATTTCTCATCCACTTGTGCTCACCCAGCACCAAAACAAAGGTTGGCACATTTCTCCCAGCTAAAGGGCGAGTCAGATCGACAAATGTTTGTACGATGGAGCCCTAGTAGAAGAGGATGCCAAGATCCTCACGGTGGTCGGAGGCCTGACCCTGAATACGGATATGTGGAAAGCCATGCATTAGGATTGGCCGAACACATATGCCAAATTCCGAGAGCGAGCAGCCAAGATTATAGCCATGTAGGATCTGCTCGCCCAATCACGATTAGGTCAGGAAGCAACACCAAAAAGAGTTTTTGGTAAAAAAGTAATGAATGAGGGGGGATATAAACCCCCAGGATCTTTTAAACCTTTTGAAGAAAGAGCAGAAGCAAATGCCCTACGAAGTCTTCTGGGCGTTTCAGCTGAAACAATATTTAATCAAATTAAAGATCGGGACATATTGGATAAGCCACAAAGAATCATAATGGATAAAAATCGGCTTAATGCTTCCAAGTTTTGCAGTTATCATGAGTACATCGGACACAATACCGAAGAATGTCGCGATTTAATTCGTCAACTTTGGAAGTTATATGAAGAGAATCATCTTACGCAGTTCCTCAAAAAGTCGGCGAGCAGAGACTTTCGAACAGAAAAGACAGGTGATCGTAGGGGTAAGCGTAAGGCCGAAGAAGCATCTGACAGTGATCCCGAGGAATCCCACAAGAGGTCGGAATTACCCAAAAGAGGAGCACCAACCCTGAGGTCGGGAGAGTCAAGAAATCAACATGATTCGGCCCCGATTATGGTCCCGCATGATCTTTCTCGAACTCGGACGTTATCGAACATATGAAAGAAGATGGAGATGCGTGCCATGCAGAGCATCCATCGGTGAAGGTGGCGAGCACATCAACTAAAGACGCCACCCTCTCACCAAATCATGTTCTCTCAAGATGATCTCGACGGCATAATCATCCCCCAAATGACTCTCTCACCATTGCTTTCTCTTCTCGGTTTAAAGGTGCATCGCCTCCTGGTCGACACTGGAGCATATACGAACATTCTGTTCCTTAACACTCTGCACCAAATGGAGAAGCAAGTTGGGGACCTAAATAGTTATATAGAACCATGTGATCACACCATCATGGGTTTCGGGGAATCTGTAACCCGACCCTATGGTATGATCAGGTTAGGAGTCGAGCTAGAGTCAACTTTAAATCCGGAGATCCGACGAACTAGAATGCTAGAATTTGTAATCGTCGATGCTCCATCTACCTATAACGGGTTTTTAGGTCGCCCATTTGTTCAGGAATTTAAAGCTGCCTGTTCGACTTATTACTATTGTGTTAAATTTCCAACTCAAGAGGGAACGGATAGCGTAAAAGGCGACCAGAAAAAAGCTCGAGATTGCTTGCTGTCATGCGCGCCAGAAAAGCAAAATATCATTAACATGATGGAGCAAACATGGGAGCACGGAGAATCAAGTCAACAGGCGAATATATTGCCGGGAATGCTTACACCTCCTCTGACGAGCACACCTCCACGTGCGAACACAGAATCCGGGATGGTAACTCATGTTCCAGATCTCATGAACATTGATCCACCAAATGAGTTACCGGATCTAGAACCTCGTATAGGTTTTGATCCTATGGAGGTAGTTGACGAACACCGGGGGTCGATCCAAGATCCTCGGTGGAAGCAAAAAAGGAAGCGAGCAACGCCTGTTGAACAACTGGAGTCTGACAATATCGACCCAAACAGACCGGAATTAGAAGTATTCATTGGTTTGAAATTACCGGAACCACTCCGAACAAAAATAATCACATATCTTCGAGCAAACTTGGATGTGTTCACTTGGTCACACGAGGACATGGTTGGCATTGATCCTAAACATGCATGTCACTCTCTTAACCTTGATCCAACACAAACTCCAGTAAACCAAAAGCGCAGAAAGTTTAGTCCGGAGAAGTATGCAGCTATGGATAGTGAAATCAAGAAATTTCTCGATAATAAACTGATTCGAGAAGTAAAATGCCCAAGATGGCTTGCGAACCCTGTGCTCATCCACAAGTTTAACGGAACTTGGAGACTATGCATAGATTTCACTGATTTAAACAAGGCATGCCCGAAAGATAATTTTCCGATGCCACATATCGATTACTTGGTCGATAACACAGCAGGACATAAACTCATGACCTTCATGGATGCTTTTGCTGGCTATCACCAAATACCCATGCATCCGGACGATCAAAAGAATATGGCTTTCTGCAGCGAAAAGAATATGTATTGTTGGCGACGCATGCCATTCGGATTAAAGAATGCCGGAGCAACGTATCAACGTTTGGTGAACAAAATGTTCGACGAACACATAGGTCGAACAGTTGAGGTCTACATTGATTACATTGTGGTAAAAAGCGAGCATAAGGAAGACCATATCACCCACCTAGCACAAACGTTTGATATTCTCAGAGGGTATAACATGAAATTAAATCCGAAGAAATGCAGTTTTGGGGTTCATTCAGGAAAATTCCTAGGACACATAGTCAGTCAATGGGGGATTGAAGCTAACCCATCAAAGATTCAAGCCATGCTCGACATGCAGGCCCCCAGAAGTGTGAAAGAAGTTCAAAAATTAACCAGACGTTTGGCTTCCGTAAGCCGGTTTATATCACGAACTGGAGACAAATGCAAACCTTTCTTTGATGCATTAAAGAAAGGGAAATTCCAATGGACGAGTATTGCCAAAACGCATTCGAGTCATTAAAGCAATACCTTCGGAGATACTCAAACATTGTTTTAAGCTTTGTTCGGGCGAACAACTTTATCTGTATCTTTGCCGCATCCGAGCATGCAATTAGCACTATGCTCATTCGGGCAGGGGACGGCGACACACTTGCCCATTTACTATGTAAGCCAAGTACTCAAAGAAGCCGAGCTCGTACCCTCCACCGAAAAAAAATGTATTCTCGTAATGAGTGTCCGAAAACCGCGACCATACTTTTTTCGATCACTTTCGGTCGATGTGTTGACCACATTCCCATTCGCGACAAGTTCTCCACCAACCGGACCTTTGCGGCGATTACTCAAATGGGCGGTGGAGTTAGGCTGTTTGGCATTACGTTCGCACCACGAAACAAAGAATGAAGGGCGGCATGGCGATTTCATGGTCGAGTTGACATATCCGCAAATAGCCGAAAGAAGTGTCGACCAACCATGGCACATGTATGTGGACGGCTCATCAATAAGTTCAAGAGCCGGAGCAGGCGTGGTTCTTATCACCCCAACTCGACAAACTTTCACAACAGCCATCCGTTTTGATTTCCGGGACATGAATAATGGGCGAAGTCTGAAGCTTTGATGATTTGGATTACACATGGCTATGACAATGGGAATTCAGAGGTCGATGATTTATAGCGATTCTCAAATAATCGTATACCAAGTATTAGGCGAGTACGAGGCCCGAGGCGAACAAATGACACAATATCAGCAACTAGCAAAGGAGTTGCTTGAACAATTCGAACAAGTTTACATAGAACAATTACCATGATTGGATAATTCATTCACGATGCCTTAACACGATTAGCAATCGCAGGAATAGTGACGAGCACGACAGACATTATTGTGGTCGCCACAACTTGTTCGCCATCAATTCCTAGAGTTATGGTTAAGCCCGTGTGACGAATTTAAAGAAACCGGATGACTCGAATTTTAAGTTACTTACAAAAAGGACTTCTCCCCGAAAATAAAGCACAAGCTACTGCGCCGGATTACAAGTTTTTTCGCTTTCGGTATACTATCCTAGACGGGCATTTATACAAAAGAAGTTTCTCACTTCCATTATTGAAATGTATTACTCACCGAAGAAGGTCATGTGATTTTGGAGAATGATTCATGATGGAGTATCTTGTAACCATATCTGGTGGGCTTGTCTGGCACATAATGTTATCGAACAAGGTTACTATTGGCCTACTCTTAAGAAAGATTACTCGTGTATGCATGTCATGTCATAAGTGTCGGTACATGCCCCACTTATCCATAGTCCACCGAGAACTAGTGTCGGTTTCTGACCGTGGCCATTTGCTAAATGGGGAATCGATTTGATTGGCCCATTTCCTCTTTTACATCGGGAGTAAAATATGTCGTGATTGCCGTTGATTACTACACTAAATGGGCGAAGCGAAGTTATTATTAAAGCCACCAAACAAAGAATGTGGAACTTTGTTTGGAAAAATATCATTTGTCGTTTTTGGGCTTCCCAATCATTGGTAAATGAATAATGGCAAAAAAAACATTATTCTATTCCGTGTTCGATAGAAAGTGAATTTGATTTGATAAAATTGTGCTTGATTTCGGGGGCATAAAAAGCATTATTCTACTTACAGATACCCCCCGAAATCAAAAAACGGACAAGTAGAAAACACATTGGAAGAAAAGAAGGAATCGAAAAATTATCAAGCATATCCTCAAAAGCTAGACTTGATAATTCGAGGAAAGATGGGTGGTGTGAAGAGTTGCCAAATATTATGGGAAGACCTAAATGGTCGTCTCGAATCGAACTACTTTAACGGCGAGCATAATCACCTATTCAACATCAATCATGAAGGGAAAAACCCGTTTGCCAAATTCCCGAATTTTGGCATTTAGAAGATCGTGTCAAAACAAGATGGAAGTGGAAAACAAAAAGGTATAATAAGATCTGCAAGAACAAGGACAGAAATAAAATGATTCCAAGCCATCGGACAATGACTTTTGGAGAGCACATCAACGACCGGGAGCAATGTTGGTCCTAAGTGCGTATGCTTTTTACATGTTGGAAGAAATAAATTGTTTATCACCGATCTTTAAATATGATTGAATCAAGAATTTCGCCATGTATAAAAAAAGATCGGAGAAAAAGTTCTACAACTCCAAAGTCCCAACCTAGATAGAAATGAACAACCATCGCGAAAATGTTCAATGTAAAGGCTTTCGATTGGTTTGTCTTGACCAAGAATTACACTTTGGTTCTAAGAGGAAGCGGCGGGGTACCAAAACAATGGTGTGTTCGGTGGTTCGAGCATGGGGGATCGGTCCATTCATGAGTTACAAAATGTTTGTTAAACGTGGCTTATGATTTGGAAGACCTAAATGGAGTCCCATTGTCCTACTCATGGAATCGCTGGATAATAATGTTGAAATCAAATATTCAAAAAATATTATCAAGAATTAATCACTGAGGAAACCACGGAAATAATAACTAGCCGAGCATAATCACCTATTCAACTAAGAATTATGAAACTTCCGAGTAGACAATCATGAAGGAAGAACAACAAATAATTAATGGGCTAAAAGTTTAAACAAAATAAATTTCTCATTTTCTAGAAGAAATTTTTCGCCAAATTACTATCAAAAGATATAAGATACGTGTCAAAACAAGATGAAAAAAGTGGCAAAATAAAAAAAGGGACGCGTGTCAATCCTTGAATAAGATCTCCGCAAGAACAAGGATATTTTATGTCAAATGAGGATTTAAAGCAAAGAATTCTAACACCAACTTGCATAATGCCAAAGACTGTTTGGGATAAGTGGTATAAATATAGATATTGGTGGTTGCAATTATTATTTGAATTAATAAATAATTCATGCTAGTAATAATGGGAGAAAACACGAAAAAAAAAACCAAACATAGTAGAAGAAAATCCGATTATCGAAGAAAGTTGGTTTAATATGCCTCAGACGAAGTATCCAAAGACTTTCGACTTCGGTATCATTCTCTTTGAATCGATCATCTATCTTAAGCGCTTTTGCTCTAAGACGAGCTTTATACCCGTCATGACACTCGGGAAAAGGTTGGTGCTCGTTCACGGACTCAAGATGCTTTCGGCGAGTCATGGTTGTCCTCCACGTTGCTTACTGCTTATGCAGTAGTAAATCACTAGTCCCCTACGCATCCCTAAAATCTCCTCCGTGGGGGTGGGATGTCGTAGCATCCGCACAAAACGACGCGCAGATGCTGATGCTCAGGCATCTAAAGAAGGGGATAAAAAGGTGCGAGCAGAGGTTTTTGCCCGCACCTGATATAGGCGAGGAGGCGTGCTCGCCACATGCTCATGTCTGCGGTGGCCCGCATAATCACAACTTGTCCAGGAGGGACAAACGCTTATGTTGCTACTGCTTGAGCATATTACTTGAAGAAGAGTAGATAGACTGATCCGCCTCATGCTTGTTAACATCAATTCCCGCGGACGAGATGAGGTCAGCTTTTGTCTATTTCAAGACAAGGTTTAAATTCAAAACCATAGTCTCATATATATAGATATCTGTAATAGAACCAGTCTTCTTCAAATGTAAGATATCTGTAATAGAAGCAGTATTCTTCAAATGTAAAAGTTGTAATAGAATACAACGTGTTGCATAACATTTTTATTTGTTAAGTTTTTCTAGTTGAAGCCTATCAGAGGTCGCACCTAAAAGTAAACGACCGAACAAAGACGAACGAGCCGAAGTTTATGTTCACCTGACGAAACAGTTCGTACTCAGATACCCGCAGCAAAACGAGTGATGGGTACGCAGTCGCAACTAAATAAGACGACTCATACTTATAGATACCCGCAGCAAAGCGAGTGATGAGTACAGGGTCGCAGCTAAATAAGACGACCCGAGTATGAATAGTGATCGCGCCTAAATAAGACGATCACGAAACAAGAAAGGGAGGGTTGCATATAAGTTAACCCATCTGGTCGCAGCTAAATAAGACGATCAACATGATTGCACCTCAACAAGACAATCAAAAACCAAAGAAGTCAGGGTGGAACATAGACACAGATCATGTTCGAATTCATTCAGAAAAAGAGGCATAAACTAGAAAGCAAAACAAACATCAAGCAACACAAACATCAGTCGTTCATCAGCAACAAAATTCATCCTCGAAGATCAGGTTAGAGGATATTGTTCAACAAGCAAATTTAACCATTCAACAATAAAAATGTTCGAACAAGAAAGAAGAAGACAAAAATTACACAATAGTTCAGAAGAAATTGTTCAGCAAAACAAAAAGCAAAATTAAGGAACAAATTCATTATTGGGGGTAGGCGGAAGCGATGTATCGAGCAAATCCTGCCTCGACTACTCGGCCCCATCAGGAGCAACTCCTCCAGCATCATCGTGCCTAGTTTGCTCGTCAGGAAGCACATTCTGCTCGACTTCGGGAGGCACCCTTTGTTCGTTCTGCACCTGATCAAACCCGTGCTCGGCTTGGTGAGTTTGATCGACAGCATCATCAATGTCCGCATCCGAACCATCTTCCTCATCCAAAATAGGATCATCAATCTCGATCCCATCAGGGAGATTGGAGAAATCGCACAGATCACTCAAATCAGATATTGGAAGATTGCGATCCGGGGGGTTGTCGATCAGGTACTTCTCAAAATGGGATACGAGCGGGGCAATCTATTCGGCAGTGAGCGTGTGTCTAGCAGAACGGATGGCATCGGCAAAGGCGCATATATAAGAGAAATTCGACATGGAATCAACATACTCCTCCGATTAATGCAATTTTAAATTTTCAAGACTCAAACGAGTGTTGGTCTCTTCAAAGAATGAGAGTTGTTGGGCGAAAAGCAAACTCTTTTTTAGTTCCACCGATCTCAATTCGATTCAGAGTTTCTGAGCTCAACATTCATCTCATCTTGAACTCTCCTAATGCCGATCACCTCCTCCCCGAGCAAGGCTTAGCTCTTCCCTCGCTTTGGCGAAAGCATCTTCCCGAGCTTGACGAGCATCCTCTTGAGCTTTGCGAGCCTCAAACTGAGCCGAGGATACTTGTCCCCGAGCCAACTTCACTTCAACTTGAGTTTTGTTCAGCTCGTTCACCTCCTCTTCAAAGTTTCTGATAAGAGCCAAGTAGTTGGCATGAAGATTGGCGAACTCGACGTAAGATTTCTCAAGAAGGACCAAAGATTGATCATGGTGCACTAGGCCAAGTCGCATGGTTTCCAAAGGGGTTGGACCTTTAGTGGCCTCTTGAGCTCGATAGTCCATGCTCGGATGGGGTCTCGACACCTTCAACATGCTCGGGAAGACCGGAACATTGCGAACACTTGGAGAGCAGTAATAATCTTTCAATTCTGGCATCAGAGGCACCAATCTGCTCAACCTGCATGTTCACATGAGCAAACAAACGTGATAAAGCAACCAAAATCGATGAAAAAAGAAATACTCCAATAGGCGAGCAAACGCGTTCTGCTCGCCTCTAAAGCAGGTCCCATCCCAAAAATGATTTATCCTCGGAGACCCGAGCCGAGGGTTCATAGGGGTCCAAGTTCGGGTCCCGCGGGAGGTGGAGAAGATGTATCGACCTCCATCTTGACGATTTTTGGATTGGACCGACCACGGAGGCGCCGTTCGATCGCTTTCAAGAATGGGGGTCTCGCCGATGACATCGATGCTCGTCGAGCTATCGAATCCTGCCATCGGTACCCTCCTTGATCTCTTTTCATGAGGAGCTTGATCGCTCGCCCTACTCGACCGAACGAGTTGTCCTCTTCTTCCGACTCGACTCTCCCCCGTCCAAAGCTTGGTCGGCCTCACCACTTTTCACTCTGCCGCCTCCCTCCCTACTTGCTCGCTGGGCATCTCTCTCTCAGCTTGGATTCGTGTAAGCTCTTGAGGTCTTTTAGTTCGAGCCATTTCAAGATGCTTTCGGAGGTGCTTACTTAAAGAACAAAGGATTTGAGAAAAGGTGTAGACAAAGAACATATTTAAAAAGAAAGAGAAAACCGCGAACAAAGGGTACAACACATTTGCAAATACAAAAAATAATTCTTACCAGCAGGATTGACGGCAACAAGATGGTGAGGGGGCACGTACAATCCTCCCTTCTTCCTTTGATTGACAGTATTCAATGTCTTCACTGACCATTCCGAGTAGGGCTCGAGATCGATTTGCCAGATGTTGCTGAAATAACCGTCGTTGGTCTCTTTGTCCGACGCAGCTTGAATTCCTGAAATTGAGAATAAGTTAAAATCATTTCAAGGTGAAGAGCAAAAAATACAAAAATACTTATTTCGGCAAATCCCAAAATCCGTAGGGATATCTAAGCGAGCATCTGGTTCACATCCAGAAGCCGGGCTTTTCCCATCGCCCCCGACGAACCAGAACTTCTCTTTCCAATCAGTAATCTTGTTTGGCACATCCTCAATGACCTTGCATTTGGTATTTGCCTGCATGAACAACCATCCATGTTCGCCCTTGGGACGAGTCAAATGTACTAGTCGTGAGAGTTCTGCTGCTGTAGGATAATACACGGGCTTCATTTTGCCGAACAAAGTTAAGAAGCTCATAATCATGTGCCACCCATTCGGCTTTAGCTTTGTAATGGTGATGTTTCATTCTACGAGCAGGTGAGTAATAGCCGGATGAAGTGGGAATCGAAGACCCGCTTCCATCGTGTCTAAATTCACAGCAACACAACCCTCAGGAGGCTGATCTGCTCACTCATCTGGACCAGGCGCCCAGAAAAACACATCTTTCGGGGTATCATAATTCCTATACAATTGGCCGAGCATATCAACATCAATTACGCTCGCAATTTTGCTCGTCTGGTATTCATTCTCAACCCTGGTCCTATGAGGTTGTTCAGGCCAATCAAAATCATAACGAGCGTTGTACTCGGCATATGTTGGGCTATGGGGAAGACCAACAGGGATGTCGAGCTCCGTGTTCTGCTCGCCGTCGAATCCTCTGTCCGACTCAATAACATTCTCAGCCACCAAAATCTCCCCCCTCGTATAATCATCATCCCTATTTACATTGTGACTATATACAACCCTAGACCTAGTTTGGGGTTGGGCCGAAAAATCTTCACCAGAATCATCCAAAAAATCAGTATGGGCTAAATCCCTATCTAATTCATTTAGGGCATCATCGGAATCCGATGAAAGAACGCCAAACGGTTGTCGAACTTGTCAACGAGATCTTGAACCCAAGGCATTCTTCTCCAACGCATTAGCATCGCTACGGGAGATTGTACAGAAAGAGGAGGAGGAGGAACTATGGTGGTTCGATTCTATTGAAGCAGAAGAACTTGAAAGAGAAGCCATAATTGGAATTAAAGAGGGTATGAAATAATTACAGAATGAAATCCTTCATTAGAAATAAGAGTGCCCTTGCCGGAAAATTTAGACGGGGAAGGAAGTCAAGAGAAAAAGAAAGAAGATGAAAAAAAGAAAAAAAAAAATAATTTGAGCAAGCAAAATAGGTATCTATAGATACCGGGTTTAAAAAAATTTGAAAATTCGGCACAGAAGACAAAACGACACTCACTAGGGCCCACTCAATATATCCAACAGCCGGGCCCCCATGATGAATACAAAGCGACCCGGCTGGGGGTATTGTTGTGTTCGATACAATTACTCAATTTAATCGAACTCGTTGGAGGGACACGTGTATTAATCAACTGTCAAAATAATCATGCTCGATGGACAAGTGTGCTCGCTGCTTGCCGATTAAACATATTTGTTCGCCAGCTCGCCACTCGCCGACTAAGCAAATTTGCTCGCCAGTTCGCCACTCGCCGAACAAGCAAGTTTATTCGGCGGCTCGCCACTCGCCGAACAAGCGAGTATGTTCACCAACTCGCCAAATCTGGCATGATGACCTGATGCTATCTTGAGATGATCCTGAAGAGATGTTGATCTAATCCATCGAGCTGATCAGATCAGGCAAGAAGAAATCAGATAGCCTGAGGCAAGTGACCTGAGGGTCAGGATGTCTGAACTTCGGAAGAGTTGAACTCGAAGTTCTGAAGTAACCCAGAAGCTCTCGGATAACTCAAGACTCAGATAATCTGAAAGGCTCAGATAATCTGAAGGCTCAGATATGTTCGATGAGGATGGAATTTCGGTATAAAATTGATACGGTCAAAAGGGCGAACACGGCAACTAGTCGAGCAAAAGATTGATTTGGACGACCAAAAGAGTGTGTTATAAACAAATAAATGCAAAGGTCAACCAGGAAGACGAAGTTGAAAACGTGGAAGCATTACATGAGTTCTTGCAAGACACGAAGTCTCCAAATCATGCTTACCAAACCAAAATCATGCTTGTCAAAGATATAAATAGAAGAAAAAAGAACAAGAGACGGGTTCACAAAAAAAAAATTTCCAAGGGTTAGGTTGAGAAAAAAATTCCCAAGAGCTCTCATACGTTGAGAAAAATCCCTAGCACTCACACACTTACTCTCCAAATCATCTTCTTTCATAGAAGTTTTTCGCATGAGAAGTATTGTGTATTATATATGTAAACCTCGCAATACAATATCCCTGGCTTGGAATGCTCCCAGAGTAGTCATTCACTGACGAACTGGGTCAACAATTTTCTGTTATTTACCTTATATCGTACACGTATTTATTTTGTTTGTGAGTTATTGTCAAATTAGCCACATCATATTCTCCATAAAAATGACTCGCGACAATACCTATCGATCAAAGAAATAAGATTGTTAAGCTGCACCTTCTCATACTCAAACAGCTCCCTCCTCCAACTCCACTCCCACCTCCAAACACCCTCAACCCATACCCCTTTCTCCCTCACCTTACACTCTCTGTTAACACAAATATTGAAAAGCCTCGAAAAATAATTTTTTAAAGGCTTATCCCCCGCCCACAAACTATACCAAAACTTTGACTCTCTCCCGTCTCCTATACGTAATTCTAAATTCTCTCAAAACCATTTCCCCTCATTCCAAGCCCCGTTTTCTACTACTCCCCTCCACCACCCTGACCACTGTTTCGCCCTCACATTACTCAACAAACCGGCCTCACCCAACTCTAATTCCCAATGCAAAGATTTAACAACTCTCACCCACAACCCCTTCCCCTCATGAAAAAATCTCCAAAGCCATTTCCCAAGAAGAACCCTATTAAACGCACCCAAATCCCTAACCCCAAGCCCCCCCCAAAGATTTTGGTTTGCACACAGATTTCCATTTTAACCAAGTTGTTTTTGATTTATTTTCACTCCCCCCCAAAGAAAAGCACCTTGCAAAGACTTTAAGGTTTTGAGCACATTTTTCGGAACCCGGTAGAACGATAATTGGTAGATGGGTATTAACGAGATAACCGATTTCAGCAGTGTAAGTCTTCCCCCTAGAGAAACTTTCTTGTCATTCCAAGAAACCAACTTCTTTCATACTCTCTGTATAACACCCTTCCACACTGCTTATGTCTTGTGACTAGCCCCAACCATCACCCCCAAGTAAGAGAACGGGATTATACCCACACCACACCCCAGGATTGACGCCATCTCTGCCAATGCATCTGCATCGATGGATGTCCCCATGATACTGCTCTTGTTATAGTTGATTTTCAGCCCGGAGAGAAGTTCAAATTTTTTTAGAATATACTTCAAAACTCTCACATTTTCCAAAAAGGGCTCCCCCATGAACACCGTATCATCTGCATACACAAGGTGGTAGACAATAAATCTATCCTTGCCCACATAAGCCGGTGTGAACCGATTTGCCTCTACCGTCTTTTCAGTAAGAATACACAACCCCTCCGCCACTATCAGATATAGGAATGGTGGAAGGGGGTCACCCTGTCTCAGCCCCCTCTTAAGCTTGAATTCTCCAAACGATGAGCCGTTGATGAGTACTGACGCAAAAGCCGTCGAGACACACTCCTTGATCCAATCTCTCCATTTCCTACAGAAATTGAAATTCTCAATCATCATATCTAGGAAGTTCCAATCAACTGTGTCATATGCCTTCTCAAAATCAACCTTGAGAAACACTATTTTCTTCTTTTTTCTTTTCGCCTCATCTATTGCCTCATTGATAACCACCACACCGTCAAGGATGTATCGACTACCCACAAAAAGCACTTTGGTTCACCGAGATTATAGCATCTAGTACCTTACGTAACCTAGCTGCAAGTATTTTTGAGAGTATCTTATAGATACACCCAATCAAAGAGATAGGCTCGGAAATCATTGAGTGACTCCGCTGCTTCCTTTTTTGGAATCAAAACAATGAAAGAACAATTAAACCCTCTAACCAGTTTTCCATTGCTATGAAATTCATCAAACAACTAGAGAATATCCTCTTTGACCACATGTCAGCACTCTTTCAGGAATTTGAAATTGAACCCGTCTGGTCCAGGACTCTTTGAAGATTCACAACTATTAATTGCTTCCAAAGTTTCGATCTCTGAAAATGGTTCGGTCAGCATCCTGTTGTCGCCTTCTGTAATTTTTCTCGAGAACGTTTTTGACGCTAAAACCGGTCTGCAACAGCCCGTATTAGCATACTATTTTTTGAAGTATTCGCGCACTCCTGACTTCACCAATTTCACGTCTTCAGTCTAGGAACCATTAAGATTCAAGCCAAGAATTTCATTTTTCTTTCGTCGAATGTTGATCGCTCGATGGAAGAAACTGGAATTCACGTCTCCTTCATTTAACCACTTTATTTTTGCCTTTTGAGCATACAAGTTATTTCGTTCATTGAGACTTCTAAACAACTTTTCTGTAGATTCCTTCCTTCTCACAATCTCCTCTTCCTCGAGCCCGAAAGTGTCGTCTATCATATCAAGCTCATGGATCTCTTGTTTGAATTGAGCCACTTTGTTTTCAATGCTCCCGAAAGACTCTCTGTTCCATTTTCTCAAATCATCTTTCAACCTCTCCAGTTTCTCTTTGACTCTGAATCCAAACCACCTGTCAAAGTCATCGCCATTCCATGAATTTTCCATGACCTGTTTGAACTCGGGATGCGTACACCAGGCATTTATGAATCGAAATGGCTTCGGCCCCCAATCAACCACTTTAGTTTCCATAATAACTGGGCAGTGATCGGACACCGTCTGTTGTAAACCACGGATTGCAACACTCGGCTAGCTTGTCATTCATTGATTGCAAACCATTATTCGGTCGATACGGCTTTTGCAACTTCCGTCTGTTCTGTAGCAGGTAAATTTTCGGCCCCTCAACGGTAAATTTAAAAGATCTGCCTCCCTGATAAACTCATCAAAAGCCGTTATATCTCTGTGATTTATCGACTCACTCTGACCCACCATCTCATTCTCTTATTGAATTGAAATCACCTGCCAAACAAATGCAACAATCGCTATTCTGTTGAACCACCAAACTCAAACGATCCCAGAGCTCAATTTTGTCTACTGAGATACATGAAGCATAAATATTGATAATGCAACATGGAATCCTTTCCAAACCCCAAAACCCCCGACTATTATTATTGCCCCTTCCATATCCCAATAACTAGAACAAGCAAACTTATCTGAATCCCAAATAGAAATAATACCTCCAGATCTTCCGATTGAAGCCTTTGATGCCCAACCAAAATTCCCCATCCCCCAGAGACTTCTGCAAATATTTTGATCAACCTTTTCCAACTTAGATTCTTGTATGCAACAAAAATCAACTCTATGAAAATTCACCAGCTCTCTGATTTCTTTGCCCTTTATCTTACTCCCAGCCCCTCTGATGTTGTAGGAAATTAGCTTCATTGGGGACACACTTTTGGTACTCCTTTGCCCAAAGTTTCCATCTCTGTCAATCTTGATATCATAACTTCGTCTGACCCCTAATGTGTTGGGAAATAAGGGGTGCCCGGATCTATTCGAGTTGAATTTAAATACATATTTAAATTAATCAATTAATTACTAACATGAATTAATCCTAATTCAATTAAACATAATAATTAATCAATAAATAAACATCATGCATACACGTATTTCACGTAAAACCTAAGCATGCGGAATCTATGAATTACGTAAATACTAACCTCTCGTTGAGACAACCGTTGAGACGATGGATCAACCCAAAGTACCTTCTCAAATATGTCCCACGTCCACGAACGTAATCCGGTGGGAGGATTATCAACGAACGATTTTAATCTTAAAGGAGAAAATAAAATATTTGGCCACCACCTTTGTGGATTTCTAATTTTTCCAACACATGGAATTACACCTGGGGATGAAAAATCCATCCCCTATTTATAATACTAAGGGGTTCGAAATTTTTGCCCTAGGAATAAGATGGGAAAATCTTTTTCTTGATCTCCAAGAAATCTTGAATATATCCAATATATTCTTTTCTTCATATTTAAAATATTCCACAAAAATCCCACCTCCTAATATTAAGGGAATTTTTGAAAATTTCAATTAGTTAGGAAAGAAATAAGATCTTTGACTTTTCTTGAATTTAATGGGATAATCTTGTATTCCAAGATTACATATTCCATAAAATCTTTCCAAGAAAATCAAGAAAATCTTTTCTCTCTTCCTACCCAATATTTTCGAAAATAGTAGAGGAAAAATAAGCCAAAATATTTTTTTCTCCTTTTCATTAATTGGACTTTAGTTTGGGCTATTTGAGGGGCCTTTAGGAGAATTAAGATTGGACCTCCAATGGGCTATGAAGCTTTAATATTTAGCCAAAATATTATTCAAGCCCATTAATATTAATTTACTTCACTATAAAATTAATATTGAACTATCCATCTTAACCCACATTACGACTTCACAATAATATGGCTCCCGGTCATTATTTCCCGCGTTTAAGATTATCTTAGTCCATTAATTAATTAAGTCACTGAACAGACTTTATATTAATTAATATATTTGTCCTTGGAGTAAAGACACTCAACATTATTATCCATACCTAAATAAATTTCCACTTACAAGATTTGGTATGATAAAGATTCCGAGCCCACCAAGGGACAAATCAAGCAAGTCAGATTTCTTACGCGATTCTCCGTATTAAATCTTAGCAATCGTCATGTAATTAATAATATTGCCCAAGATACAAGGTATCGAATCGCATTGATTCTCTTCCCATCATAAGTCAAAGCAATAGTTATTAATTTCACACGATCCTATTTAAGGAACGGAGATTAAGAAATAACGCACCACTGAGGTCTAATTCTTGTATATTCAGCTCAAGAATTTATCCTCCTGTAGGTCTTTTTCAGCGCATCAGGATGCACTAGTGTAATCCCTTGGTCAAGACAAGTCAATCCGAGCCTTACACTTCAACCTTTCATGATGGGTTGTTCATTTCCATCTGGGTTGTGAATTTGTACTTAGTCACGAGGAACTGCGATTTGATCTTCCGTGATCCGGTATCACCAAATTAACTACAACGTAACACACGATCGACTTTATCGAATCGGCATGCAATAAATATATATAACATTCATTCATATTTAATGCAACATGTGATAAATAATTTATTTCAGTAAAATAAATAAGAAATTCAGTTTGGTTATACAAAGTAAAAGCATACTTTTCAGTATAACCCCAACAATCTCCCACGTATACTCAAAGTCTGCTTTTAAGTACACTACAACATGTCTCGTGTTCTATGTGACATCTAATGTCACCCTACACGAACCTAATAATATTTCTCCCACTTATACTCAAAGCAGATCGGGCAATGCTCTTGACACCCATTCCTTCCACATGTCCTCCGAATGTACTCGAGCGCAGACCCTTTGTGAATGGATCTGCTAGGTTATCTTCGACGCAAATCTTTGCCACCTTATGTCTCCTCTCTTAACGATTTCTCGTATAAGATGGTATTTTCTTTCTATGTGTTTGTTGGCCTTGTGGGCTCTTTCCTTAGAATTTGCAAATCGCTTCCCATTATTATCACAAAGAAACCGTGATCGTCTTTGGGCAAATTTAAACGACGTCCAAGTCCACCAGGAAGTTCTTTAGTCAAACCGCTTTTTCGCTACTTCACAAGCAGCCTACATATTCAGCTTCCATGGTAGAATCGGCGATGATTTCGCTTAACGCTTCTCCACGCCATGGCTCCTCCCCATGCAAAACACACTACCCGAGGTTGACTTTTCGAGTCTATGTCCGATTGGAAATCTGAGTCCGTGATAACCAATGGGGATTAGATCTATCCGATTGATAGACCAACATTCTATCCCGTGTCCTCTTCAAACACTTCGAATCGTTCTTAACCGCAATCAATGCTCTTTCCTGTGGTTACTTTGATATCTTGCAACCATTCCTACTACGGCAGATATCCTGGTCTCGCAGACAAAGATCGCGTACATGAGGTTTCCCACAAACCAAGCATAAGGATGCCCTTCATGTCATCTATTTCCTTTTGTGTCTTAGGACACATTTCCTTGGATAGATGGATTCCATGTCTGAAAGGTACAAAGCCTTTCTTGGAATCTTGCATGCTGAATCGCTTCAAAATGGTATCTATGTATGAAGCTTATGAAAGCCCGATCATCCTTTTCTTGCGATCTCGAGTGATCTTGATCCCTAGGACGTGACCGACTTCTCCCAAGTCCTTCATATCAAACTATTTTGACAGCCATGCCCTTACGTCTGACAACATCTTTACATCGTTCCCGATGAGCAGTATGTCGTCTACGTATAGTACCAAGAATACCAAGGCAGTTCTGTCACGCTTTTTGTACACACAACTTTCGAAATTGTTTTGATCAAAACCATAGGATTTTATCACTTGATCAAAACATTGATTCCAAGCACGGGATGCATGCTTCAGCCCATAAATGGACTTCTTTAGCTTGCAAACCAGATGCTCTTGGCCTTTTTCAATGAAGCCAGGTTGTTGCATATAGATTTCTTCGTCAAGACTTCCGTTGAGGAAAGCTGTCTTGACATCCATTTGCCAGATCTCAAAATCTAGATGCGCAGCAATCGACAAGAGAATTCGGATGGACTTGAGCATGGCTACGGGCGAAAAGGTTTCCTCATAGTCGATCCCTTCTTTCTGAGTGTACCCTTTCGCCACGAGTCTCGCTTTAAAGGTTTCAACCTTCCCGTCCGGTCCCGTTTTTCTCTTGTATACCCACTTGCATCCAATGGGTTTTACCCCATTAAGTGGTTCGACTAGCTCCCACACTTTATTGTGATCCATTGAACACATCTTGACTTCCATTGCTATTTGTCAAGATGTCGCATCCTTGTCTTGGATCACCTCGTTGTAGGAACATGGATCTGATTCTTCTCCCGAGATCAAGTCCGAGGACTCTCCGATCCCTAAGAATATCTCGGGTTGTCGAACAACCCTCCCACTACGACGAGGTTCCGATTATGTAGGCATGACGCGTGGTATGTCTTCTTGTACAGTTGGAAACGGAGTTGACCCCTTAAGTTCTTCCATGGTAATCTCGCTTCTAGGCTTTTTATCGTTCATATAGTCTTCTTCCAAAAATCTAAAGTGCGTACTGATTACGACCTTTTGATCTTCGGGACCATAGAATATGCATCCCTTCGTTCCTTTGGGTTATCCTATAAACAACCTTAATTCCGAACGTGCATCCAATTTTTCGGCTTCCTTATCCAACACGTATGTTGAACACCCCCAGATCCTCATGTGTCCTAAGCTGGGCTTTCGCCCCGTCCACAACTCCCTAGGGGTTTTTGGAACCGACTTGGATGGCACTAAGTTCAGAATGTAAGTTGTTGTTTGCAAGGCGTAACCCCAAAACGATTTTGGTAAATCCGCATAACTCATCATTGATCTTACCATTTCTAGAAGCGTTATGTTTCTTCGTTCTGCAACCCCGTTTTGTTGAGGGGTACCGGGTGCAGTCAACTGGGATGCAATCTCTTCTTCCGACAAGTAGTTCAAGAATTCATCATTGAGGTATTCGCCTCCACGATCGGATCGTAGAAACTTGATACGCTTCTCCTTATGATTCTCTGCTTGAGCCTTAAATTCTTTGAATTTTTCAAAGGTCTCAGATTTATGCTTCATTAGGAAAAAGTATCCATAGTTTGAGTAATCATCGATAAACGTAACGAAATACTCATAGCCGCCTCTTGCTTTGATTTGCATTGGACCACATACATCGGTGTGAACGATCTCCAACACTTCTTTAGCTCTAAGCCCCTTGGCTCCAAATGCCCTCTTGGTCATTTTACCCTCCAAACATGATTCGCAAGTTGGAAATGGTTCAACCAGGAAAGACTCCAATGAACCATCTTTCACCAACCTTTGGATCCTTTTTGGATTAATATGACCTAATCTTAGGTGCCAAAGAAGTGTCTCGTTCACATTGGTCGAACGTTTCCTTTTGCTCGAAATAGTAGATGAG
This sequence comes from Stenogyne calaminthoides, assembly GCA_037126765.1. Taxonomy (NCBI): domain Eukaryota; kingdom Viridiplantae; phylum Streptophyta; class Magnoliopsida; order Lamiales; family Lamiaceae; genus Stenogyne; species Stenogyne calaminthoides. Next base: position 2,729,834 of record JBBCBC010000007.1, read on the forward strand.
TTATAGGATGCATTGTGTGTGTGATGTGCACAGTTAATAATGTAGAGATTGTTCCGTAATGTTCCATGACAGATAATCACATCGCTATTTAAAAAACAAAAACATACGCTTATTAAAACGAAATGTAAATATCCATCAACAAATAGTTTTGAAACTGAATAAGGTTTTTACGAAAAACTAGAACATAAAGAACATCTCTTAAAATTAAACTCTTGTCTTCAAAAGACAATTGCACGTCTCCCACTGCTTCAGCTGCCACTCTCGTAGCATTGCCTAGCGTGATGAGGATCTCACTTCCACTAAGTTGTCGGGTCCGCTTAAACCCGTGAAGTAAACATGATTAGTGGATCCCGTATCCACTACCCACGAATGGGTAGCATAAGCCGCTAAACAATTTTCAACAACTAGTGCTGAGAATTACCTTTCTTTCCGGCCCTTTTGGGGTTGGAACAGGCTGACCTCCAATTTCCTTTTGCAGTTAAAACACTTCCTCTTTGGATTTTCCTTGACACCACCAGCATTCCTCATCTTTGTTGGGGTTATCTCCCAACAATCTTATCATTGCTCTTGACAACAGTTGAGTTTGATTGCTTATGGCTTTTGGTCATCTTCTTCTTCTTGCCTTCCCTTGGCCTAGAAGATGAAGACAGACCACTTGCCTTCAAAGCTTGAGTTTTTGTGCTCTATCAATGTCCGAGACCAAAGCTTGCAACAAATCAGCTAGCGAGGCCAAATTGCTCAAAAACTTTTGGACAGAGATTGGAGTACCAAAGAACCTCAAGTTTGTTCAGATGGGCCATCAATTCTGAGGACATAATCCCTTGTGGGATTGCCCTCCACCATTTTTAGCGATGACATTTCTCGCAAGGTAATCTGACGAGCCCCGCGTTTTTGACTCGTCAGTTGGCTCATCTGATTTTTGGTGTGTCAAGAATCCACTTGTGCTTTTGTGCAGTTAGGACAATCATAACTTTTTGTTTCCAATCAACATAGTTTCCATTTCTATTGACTTTAAGTATATAAACAGTGGATTAAAAGGTTGCGACATGCTGAACTGAAATAAACACACATCTTGTATCAATATCGGATCGACACAAGATACATAATTCGATCACATGATTCATATTGAAATCTCAAAAAAATATGAACATGCATCAGTCAACATCTCAAAACAGTTTAAATGAGCTTCTTGGGAGGGTCATCAATTAAATCACATTCAAGCAGGTCACAAACAAGAACAGTTACAAACCTTTAATTTAAAAAAAATTAATAGTTATCTCCCACTTGACCAATATAAAATTGACAGGGACTTCAGCGAAGTATATGCATATCAATTTTATACCTAAGTAATAACCATGATTAAATATAGAATTACTACTTCGTTTTGATCGAGCCTCTTTGGGAGGTCATCGCCGCCACTAAATAATAATTCACAATCATCCTTTTGAGAATTTATTCATGTGAAAAGCTATCTTTTTGGTCGTCCCTTGTGGGAATTTCTCCAAAAGAATTCACAAATAAATAAATCATGGAGGTCAAAATTAATTCGATTCATAATCAAATTAATTATTAAAACATACTTAGTAATTTTTTAGTTTGAGATTTTCGTTTGGCAATTCTCATGCAAACACATTTAAACAAATTAAATAAAGCATAAGAAAATACAACAATAAATCAAGCAAAGCAGAAAAATAAACATATTGGGCACAAATTATCCAATTGTCTTGGTTTGATTTTTCTTGGCTTGATTTTGAAGAAACGCCGCCTTGAATTTCTCCCCCACGATCGTCTCAAAAAATCATGTTTTAGGTGCAGACGATCATTTCATGGTCGGGTGTGCACGCCTTGCTTCGACCCGCCAGTGTCGATTTAACCCATCTTGGGGCACACCTCAGCGCCAAATAAGACGTCGCCAGACGAACTTGACACCACTTCAGCGGCTTGACAGACAAAGACACGCCAAGACACGCCCCCACCCGCCAAACTTCCATGCGCTCACTCCTGCTCCCGCTCGCTCTTTCGCCACGTTCCCCCAGCGTCCACCAATCTCCACGCGTTCTCGCCCTCGTCGGCCTTGCCCATGCAGCGCGCCCTTTCTTTAAGCGTCAGCGTCGCGGCGTGCCTTCCTTAACGCGTTTAGACGACGCGGACGCCGTTTCGCTGCCTTGATTCCGGATCCATTTTAATTTCTCGCCTCCGTCTTCGTCTTCGATCAGGTTACAATTTATTTTGCAAAAATAAATAAACCTAAATCTAGACTAGTCTATTACATTGAACAAATCAAATAGCTTAATCTACTCGTGGATTTTCTCACGAAAAAAATAAATTCGAACTAGTCGAATTAAAACCATTCATACGCATGAAATAAATAAACACATTAAATACCATGACAATTGGATACCTGCAAAAAAGATCTACCAATTCTACTATCCAATTTTCAATAAAATTTAATGGCCAACATAATTTAAATAATAATTTAAACACAGAGCTCGAAACCGAGGCTCTGATACCAGTTATTGGGAAATAAGGGGTGCCCGGATCTATTCGAGTTGAATTTAAATACATATTTAAATTAATCAATTAATTACTAACATGAATTAATCCTAATTCAATTCAACATAATAATTAATCAATATATAAACATCATGCGTACACGTATTTCACATAAATCCTAAGAATGCGGAATCTAGGAATTACGTAAATACTAACCTCTCGTAGAGACAACCGTTGAGACGATGGATCAACCCAAAGTACCTTCTCAAATATGTCCCACATCCACGAACGTAATCCGGTGGGAGGATTATCAACAAACAATTTTAATCTTAAAGAAGAAAATAAAATATTTGGCCACAACCTTTGTGGATTTCTAATTTTTCCAACACATGGAATTACACCTGGGGATAAAAAATTCATCCCCTATTTATAATACTAAGGGGTTCGAAATTTTTGCCCTAGGAATAAGATGGGAAAATATTTTTCTTGATCTCCAAAAATCTTGAATATATCCAATATATTATTTTCCCCATATTTAAAATATTCCACAAAAATCTCACCTCCTAATATTAAGGGAATTTTCGAAAATTCCAATTAGTTAGGAAAGAAATAAGATCTTTGACTTTTCTTGAATTTAATGGGATAATCTTGTATTCCAAGAATACATATTCCATAAAATCTTTCCAAAAAATCAAGAAAATCTTTTCTCTCTTCCTACCCAATATTTTCGAAAATAATAGAGGAAAAATAAGCCAAAATATTTTCTTCTCATTTTCATTAATTGGACTTTAGTTTGGGCTATTTAAGGGGCCTTTAGGAGAATTAAGATTGAACCTCCAATGGGCTATGAAGCTTTAATATTTAGCCAAAATATTATTCAAGCTCATTAATATTAATTTACTCCACTATAAAATTAATATTGAACTATCCATCTTAACCCACATTACGACTTCACAATAATATGGCTCCCCGGTCATTATTTTTTTCGCGTTTAAAATTATCTTAATCCATTAATTAATTAAGTCAACGAATGTAACTTTATATTAATTAATATCTTTGTCCTTTGAAAGAAAAACAACTCAACATTATTATCCATACCGGAAATAAATTTCCACTTGCAAGATTTGGTATGATAAAGATTTTGAGCTCTACCAAGGGGACAAATCAAGCTAGCCGTACTTGCACCCTCAACCAGATCCTTAATCGGCACATTGGAAGTTGATTGAATCAACATGAGATTGGTCCCTAGTGGCCTTTATTCACCACATTCCCCCTCTAATTCACCAATTTAATCCTCCCATGGATATTCTCTTTTTAGGTGACCTGTATAACACATCTTTAACCAGCTTTTTTCCTTCTCTGAAGTTTGATACTTGACCTTTGGTATCCACTCCACATGTTTCTCTCCGTTCCTCTGCCCATTGACGGCATCCGCAAAAGAGACGTTCGTTTTCCTCTCTCCTAAGTTAGCCGGGAAGCTTTGAGCTTATAGCTACCCAGCCATATATTGTTCAATTCCTCTAGGATAGTTGCTTGGTCATATTCCTTCGGGAATCTTACAAAACCGAACGATTTTCCTTTCATGTCCTTCTTTCTAGGACAAAAAACATCCTACACCTCTCCAATGTTCCTGAAACACTCAACCAAATCTTCCAAGGGGCAATCTTCAGGAAAGTTTTTAAACAAAAAGCTGTGTGACTCCTCGGATAGCCTCCCTACCGAAAACTTCCTAGAGTTCCCACCTACAAACTTCCGATTTCGATTATCTATGTCTTCTACCGATCTACCATACCATCTGCTCGTACCGGAGTGGCTTGGATTAAACCTAGGGTTGGGGTATTTTTGCTGCCTTACCGGATGTCTCTCGGAGTTATGGTCGGAACGATCTATCCTTTTTCCTTTCCTCACCACATTAGCCACGAGCTAGAAAATCTTTAATTTTAATTGGCACGACTGAAAACGACGTTGTTTCCTGTTTTCAAGAAAAAAGTGGATCAAAATTGAATAATTAAATTCTTTTGGACGAAAAAAAAAATTGATAGAAAAATTATGTGATCAAAAAACTTTTTCTCATTATTTCTCAAATTCTTTGATGTAATTATAATTATCCATTCTTTTGTAGAAATTGAAGTACCCGTATACTCAGTTTATAATACACCTCTCTTGACTAAAAATAGAAAAGAGGCACTCGAATTCTTGTGGGATAAATGAGTAAAGGTTAATGAATAAATAAATACGTAAAAAAAACATTTAATTTTAATTTTTCATACGGCCAACTTCACACAAAATTGTGTAGTGGGTGAGTCTCATGTACATCCAGGTGCACCATGCACTCATAGTGCATTTTAGAAACGTGTGATTTTTTATATATTGAAAAGTGCGACTTATTTACACTAAAATCACACAACTATTTTTCATATTAATAGTTGCACACTTCAGTGTTAATAAGTTATATTTTTCAATATAACAAATTGCACGTTTCTAAAATCAATTATGAATGCACGGTGCACCTGGTTATATACTAGACCTAGCCTTGATTAGTACATACATGGTTGATCGAGCTACCTTATTCCAATTTTAAATGATCTAGCTACCAATCTCTACGTATGAATAGTTTTGTCTGCATAGATTATATTCCTAGTTCTTCAAAAGGTGTTCTAGCTAGTACCAATATAAAAGTTAAAACGTATACAAAATTAGTTCTTATATACTTTTACTTTTTTTCAAAATAAATTCTCTAATCGGAATATCCAATTTTTTAATAAAAACTATACAAAATAAATTATTTTTCTTATACTATATTGGATCTTGGAACATATCCGGAATATTTAGAGGCCTTTTTAAGGATTTTTTTTTTTCACTGCTATATAGAGTTCGATTCATTTACATTTCAACTTAATTGATTCTAGGTAGGATGACGGGTGTCTTTTGATGAGTCGATGAACCAACATTAATTGATTAATTCAATCAATTAAAAAACTAAGTATACTATTATCTAATTTAATTTAACTCGTATCCTGGACTTTCTTAATTACTGGGGGCTAAGTTCTCCGCTTAACGTTTAGCAAATTAATTAAGCTTTGAATTTTCTTAATCTCATATCTATAGATTACTAGTAATTGAACCTGTGCGTTGCACGGTTATAATTGCACAATTATTCTAAAATTCATAGTAAAATAGATTTCAAAAAACTCTACAATAATAACGTGCAAGAAACATTAATTTGTAAGAACTCTGAATTCATAATTCATATTTAATATACAATTTAAAAATAAAAAAATTAAAAGAACTAATTTTTTTTAAATAAACTTCACAAGCAATTTATGCCTACATGTTCTAGTCATTAACGATTTTGGAACGAAATATTCTAGTACAATGGGGCTTTATAGAATTAACGTGGTTTTGCCACAATAGGAGAATCAAATTTACCAATATATAGTATTAAAATTAAGATTAAGATTAAGATATGGAAAGTTTCCCATTATTATTATTTATTGATATTTATTTCAAAGATTGTTCTCAATGCATTATTATTTGTTAACGTGTTTTTGCCACATAAGCAGAATCAGATTTATCAATATATAGTATTAAGATTAAAATTAAGATATGAAAATTTTCCCATCATTATTATTTATCTATATTTATTTCAAAAATTGTTTTGAATCCACTATTATTTGTTAATATTTTTCCAAATATTCGTTTCTCAATTTAGCAATTATTTTTTGCGGGAAAATTCAATGGTTTTCAAATTGGACGGTTTATATATAGAATTTGATCATATGTCCGCAGGTGGACACAAATTTAGAGTTGTCAAGACGGACTGGCGAGGCAGGGCGGGCCAAAACCCGCAAAAGCCTGCCTTTTTGCCGGGCGAGGCGGGGCGGGCTAAAAATTTGGCGAGCTGTAAAATCCCAACCCAACCCAACCCACTAATTGGCGGGTTGCGGGTTCAGGCCGGCCAGTCCACTATTATATTTTTAATATTATTTTATATTTTAAAAAATTATAAATATGTAATTTAAAAGCTCTAAATACATTAAATTCATCAAAGTCAAATGAAATCAAACAATTTATGTTGGTTATTATCACTACAAGAAAATTAAAATAAAATATTTCTCATAAATAAATTTAATCATTCATTACTCACAAATATAACTTCATATAAATTGAAATTTACCACTAATCAACCATAATAATTTATAAACATAATCTTCTACATATTAAATTTATCATCTACAAACATAAACTTACAAAATATCCCAAAAAATAATATTATAATTGCTAAAATATATAATAAAATAAAAAAAATAAAAAATTATTTTAGGAGGTGGGCGGCCCAACCCGCCTAACCCAACCAAAAAACCAGCGGCTCAAACCAGCGGGACCATCCATGTCCACCTTCAAACAATTTAAAATTTTTTAACCCAACCCACCTTTTTAGAAGAAGCGGTACCTAACTAACGACCAACCCATTTTGACGGATCTACACAAATTTATATATCCACCACTTATTTGACACTCCACATATGTAAGGTTCCCACCATTATTTAAAAGTAAAATTAAGATTGCAATCAAAAGCCAAAAATTGGATGGCTTAATAGTGGAGCCATTGTCCACGCGGCTGAAGCGGTGCCACAAAATGGGTCACAATTATTGTGTGGATCTCATGTATATTCAGGTGTACCGTGCACTTATAATGTATTTTAAAATCATACAATTTATTATACTGAAATATGCAATTTATTTAGACTAAAACGTGCAATTACTTTTTTATATTAATAATAATTACACAATTTAATATAAACAAGTTATATCTTTCAATATAATAAATTGTATGATCTAAAATATATTATAAGTGCACCGTGAACTTAAATAAATGCCTAGAAGAATTAGCCCAATTATAATTCTCACCTTTAATAAGTCCGTTGTATTCATAATGTTTATTTGAAAGGCCGTATTCAATGTTTTATTTTAATTTGTATCAAATTGATATTAATTTATTTTTCTTTTAATTTTGAGACCACAAGTTTTCTCATTTGGCCTAAAATCTTTGAAACGCGGCGACCAGCGTGTGAATTGACCATCGGAGATGCTTAAAAGCTTATTTGAAGTGGGATTAATTATTTTTCCTTTTTTTGACAGGGTAGGTAAGTTCCTTTTTTGGGAGGACTAAACTGGGATTGTAATATAAATAAAACAAAGTCTAGTATGAAAATTTTCATACATGAAAAAACTTTAAATTAAAATTAAATTCTATAATTGGTGAAGGTAAGATAAATTTGAGTGGTTCATGGTTCATTCGATCCAAGTGGTTCATGGTTCACCCGGCCTGAATATGTCATAATTTAGGGTTCATTATTTAGTATTTAGAGTGTAGATGGTTGATTTAGGATAATTTTATAAATTTACATACATGAAAATTTTCACACTACATCTACTCTATAAATAAAGGTACACTATAAATATTTTTGTGGAAGGAGTCTTGTCAATCCGTGAGCTAAAACATAATGAAAATATGAAATAAAGAATTGTCACTTCGGAGCCTAAAATATTAAATTTATAGTAATTGTATTTAGAAATATTAATTTTTTTATGAAATCTGTTCAAAGTATTAAACTCATACCATCATATTTATAAAGTAATATTATTAATTATTTATTTATTTTGAAGATTACCTCATTCCTAACTTACACCGTTTTGAATTTAGACTTTAGTCCTACAATTTACAAGATTTCGACATAATATATTTTTTCAAATGAAAATGAGAACATTTTTATAATTAGCATGTGAAAGAGGCTAACGAATTCCGGATTGTTGGGTCAAATTGGTGATGCAGGTCAATTAATTTTGCAGCATGTAGAAAGAGGACTTTGTATTTTACCCAACATTGAATGTGATAGTGATAAATTCGAATTTGATCATGTCTTTTTCAGTGAAGATAAACTTATTTATGTGGTATGCTACGCCATATACGAAATCTCCATCCATCATCATTTAATTAGTTTTTAATTAATTCAATCTTCTCATTTATATAACAAATTCTCATGTGCACCACTCGGCCCAAGTGGTTCATGGTTCACCCGGCCGAATGGTTCATGTATGATTTAGGGTTCATTATTTAGAGGTTAGGGTTTATAGTGCATAGTTCATCCAAATTAAAATTGAATCCAATTGCATCAATTTGAATTGGTGCATGAGGTGCACAGGAGAGTGACTCCATTTATATATATTCCATACTTTACCAAATTTCATTAGTTATATTAAAAAAAATTACCTGACCTGCACTCAACCCGACCCGAACCCAAACTCGGCCCTAGTGGTTTATGGTTCACCTGGCCCGAATGGTTCATGGTTTAGGGTTCATAGTTTAGAGTTTAGGTTTATATAATTAAAAAAATTTACGCTACCCGGACCCAACCCTACCCGAACCCGGCCTGCGTGGTTCATAGTTCACCCAACCCGAATGGTTCATGGTTTATGGTTCATAGTTTAGGGTTCATGTGTTATATAATTAATGAGAATATTAAATTAATTAAAGAAATTAATTAAATTATGGTGAGATTGCATATATGCATTGAACATGTTATAAGTTTGTCTTACCACTTCATAAAGATATGATCAAATCCGGTGATATATTAATACTTCATCTTTCCTTTTCTTTTTTTTTTTTGGGAAAGAAAACTCATCATCTTTTCTGTTTGTATTAATTTCGTTTACTATAAAGTATAAACGGAACAAAATGTGGAAAAAGGAGAGCCATTCGATTCGACCGTGTTTGATTCCTTTTTAAATACTTCCTCGACCAGCATCATATAAAAATGAGATTAAATTTTTTATAGTCCTCTAACTTTATATCGTTTGAAATTGATCCCGATTGTTTTGACTTTTTGATCTTGATCCTGTAAGTTTCTTAAAATTTTAAAATTGGTCATTTTCACCTGCTGCAGCAAGTTACCAAGCAGATAAAAACTACATATGTAATTATTTTATTTTTCTCTTTAATTTCGATGCGTCACTTGAACTTTGTTAATCCTAATAATTTTGGACGGATTTTAGGTCGGGTTTAAAACAATTTATATATTAAAAGACAAAGCGAACCAGGTCGATTTACTGGGTCTAAACTGACCCAAAAATAAAAAAATTAAATCAATAAATGCAGAAAACCACTCTCCCTTCCTAAAAAAGTACGAAAAAAATTCCGATACAAATTATTTGGATTAAAAAAATTTAGGTGGCATTTCAAAATTAACGGAAAAAACAAAAATAATTACATAGGTGGTGGTTACCTGTTTGGTGACCTGCTACAACAGGTTAATGGACCAATTTCAAAATTTTTGATAACTTACAGGACCAAAACAAAAAAGTCAAAGCAATCGGGACCAATTTCAAAACGAAGCAAAGTTATAGGACTAGAACAAATTTAAACCCTACAAAAATTGTGCACTTCTATTTTTCATGCATATATATCAATAGAATACTATTCATTTTTGAATTTGTATTATACACTTAACTATTAAACGAAAAAACAAAAATATTTATTCCAACTTTAAATATACATTAAATGGAGCATTTTAAAATTTAAATCATTTGCACACTTTTAAAGAATAATTATAATTTAAAATAAATAAATAAAAAATATAATATTGATTAATTTTATGGGATGGAGAGAATAATAATTATTATTACTATTTTCAGTTTATATACCTTTCAGTGTATATGGAGTACTATTTTTTACGAATTTGATCATGTGTCCGCAGGTGGACACAAACTTATATATTCACCGCTTATGTGGCGCCCACATATGCAAGGTCTCCACCATCATTTATTTAGCTTTTTTAATTAATTCAATCTTCTCATTTATATATATTTCATATTTTACCCAAATTTTATTAATTATATTTAAAAAAAAACTACCCGATCCAGAACCAACCCGACCCGAACCCAAACCTGACTCGAGTGGTTCATGGTTCACCCGGGACCGAATGGTTTAAGTTTAGGATTATGGTTCATGGTTTAGGGTTTATGTTTATATAATTAATTAGAAGATTAAATTAATTAAATAAATTAATTAAATAATGATGAAGACCTTACATATATAGCGAGCCACATAAGTAGTGGACATATAAGTTTGTGCCCACATGCGGACATACGATCAAATCTGCTATTTTTTATGTCGAAGTTTCAGTATATATACCTTTCATATCAAAATATTAATATACCGTCCAATGCTGGAAATTCGGTAATTAATTACAGTTTTATGTAAACATGTCCAAAAGTATTCAAACATGTCTCATGCCGACTTGATAGCCAAAAAAAAAAACCCAGCCTCGTTAAAACTTTAAACAAAGCCGAAACATTCAGCCCAAAATAATGACTTAACCAAAAAATAAATGGCACAAAAAACGGCCAAAATCACACTTGAACGAACCAATACAGACATAAACCCTTGCCATTTTTTCCACTTTAAATGCAGGGCCGTGCCTTTCCTGAATCGGGCTCGAAAATTTTATCGACTTCCAAGGTCCCATAATTCTATATATATATATATATATATATATATATATATATATATATATATATATATATATATATATATATATATATTTACTTGTAAAATAATAGATATATCGTGAAATGTCCTAATGAAAAGAGCAAGTATTTTATTCTATTTTGTCCAGGATTCAAGTCTCAGCTAGCTTTTACAAATCCTTAATTTATTTTTGACCCCATATTTTATTCAAAATAAAATTTAAGCACCACAAGGCCACAACTATTTTAATTTAACTCTTTAAATATATGACATATGCATAATTAAATCTATTATAATTTTTCTTGGTTTAAAATCTGGCCAAGTAAATTTGAATTGGCATGCTGTGAAATTTGTTCATCGTGAAACTGATTTTTTTTTACAGGCATACTCTTTAGTAATATAAGTCACACTCTTCTTGAATCATACGATACCTTCATTATTATATAAAATCACACCCTTCACTTTTTATAAGAATACCCTTTATAGGAAAAAAAAATCACACCCTTTATAATTAAAAGTCACACTCTTTAGTAATATAAGCCACCTCCTTAACCAGTTTCACCGTGAAACTTGTTCACCCTATACTTTGTCAATAAATTTTATTTCGAAATAATTATCACTTTTGCTATATTTTCGCAATTCTCGCTATTAATTTTACCCTAAAAATCAATTTATTATGGAAAATACATTTTCTTTCACAAATTCTCTCTCTCTCTCCTCTCTTTTATTTTCATTGAAAGAAAAATTTGTCAAATTTTATGTTTCTTAGTTTTATACAAATCTCAAAAGTGACAAACAATTAATGTGAAACGAGGGAATATATTGCATACACATAATAAAATCTTTGTAAATCCTTCATTTCATTGTATGAAATACAATCAATTGTAATGTTTTAGTACATATATATAAAGATTATGAGGGGATCGAATTTAGAAATCGACTCAAGCTCTAGATTTTCTAGGATCTGCCCTGTTTAAATGCACACCATGCCATAAATGAATCTGATGGAATAGTTGCCTTGTAATTCATGAAATGAAAAACAGCAATGCTACGTCCAGGAAAAAAGTAGAGAAACTTACTACTCAAACCTTTTGAACCAACGGAAGCTTCCTTTCACTTAGGCAAACATGTTGGTTTCAAATCCCTCCAGTCAAATTTTGCATATTTTTAGACTTCAATGCAGCAAAACGACTCCCGTCCTTCCTTTTCCTGATTTTTAATAGGCAACCAGTTTCAAACGACTTTCATTAGCATCATCAGCTTCAAACATTTTTGCCTGCGTTCATCATAAAACGCTGCACAGAAGGAGCAGCAGTGAGGCAAACCAGTATTTCTTAACCCAACATAATTTCAATTTTCAAATCAGAATTCAAAGTTCCAACATTAAAACTAACATTCACATAAACGGGACATTGTGGGATTATGAGTAAAAAAGGGACAATATTTTAAACCCACATAATTCCAATTCTTGAACCAAAATTTTAATTCTCCAACCGACATTCACATAAAAGGGACATCGAGGCACATGAGTTTTAAAAATGAGCAGCAGTGAGGAAATCAATGTTTATTAAACTGACATAATTTCAATTCTCAAACTGGAATTCAAATTTTCAACCGTGAAACGACATTCAGGAAAAGAGACATTGAGGGGGGAGGATGAGACAAAAATAAATAGGTAGCATTTTAAGGAATACAATTTCTGAACAAATCAGCCAAAATAATTCCAATTTTCCAATAATAAATCCGATATTTACATAAAAGGGGATTCGAGGAATATGATTTACAAAGGGAGCAACAATGAGGGAAATTAATATTTCTAGAACAAACATAGTTCCAATTCTCAAATCAAAATTCAAATTCTCCAACCGTAAAACCAAATTTCACATAAAAGATTAAAGGGACATGAGCCAATATCGAGGGAAATATTTTTAAACCGAAGAATTTCAATTCTCGAACCAAAAATTTAATTCTCCAACCGTAAAACCGATATTCACATAGAAGGGACATTGAGTAAAATGAGACGAAAAGGGGCAGCATAAAAGGAAATTCATATTTCTGAACCGAAAGAATTCAAATTCTTGATCTGAAATTCCAATTTGCCAACCGTAACACATGAGTTACAAAAAAGGAGCAGTAGTGAGGCAAACCAGTATTTCTTGAACCAACATAATTTCAATTTTCAAATCGGAATTCAAATTTTCAACATTAAAACTAACATTCACATAAACGGGACATTGCGAGACATGAGTAAAAAATGGACAATATTGAGGGAAATCAATATTTTTAAACCCACAGAATTACAATTCTTGAAAGGGAATTCTAATTCTCCAACTGATAGTCACATGAAAGGGGCATCAAGGCACATGAGTTTTAAAAAGGAGCAGCAGTGAGGAAATCAATGTTTATTGAACCGACATAATTTCAATTCTCAAACTAAAATTCAAATTCTCCAACCGTGAAACCAACATTCACGTAAAGGGGCAACCGACATAATTCCAATTCTCAAACTGGAATTCAAATTCTCCAACCGTGAAATCAACATTCACGTAAAGGGACATTGAGGGACATAAAAAAAAGGGACAATACTAAGAAAAAACTATATTTTTATACCCACAGAATTCCAATTCTCGAACCGAAATTATAATTATCCAAACGTAAAACCGACATCACACAAAAGGGACACTGAAGAACATGAGACAAAAAAGGGCAGCATTGAAGGAAATACATATTATTGAACCAAAAGAATTCGAATTCTCGATATGGCATTTCAATTCTCCAACCATAAAACCGATATTCAGATAGATGAGGCATCAAGGCACATGTGTTACAATAGTAGCAGCACTTGGGGAAATCAGTATCTCTTGAACCGATCCAATTTTTCAATTGTTAAATCAACAATCACAAAAAATGGACATTGAGGGAAATCAATATTCTTAAACCCACGAAATTCCAATTCCCAAACCGGAATTCTAATTATCCAACCGTAAAACTGACATTCACATAAAAGGGACATTGAGGACACGAGACAAAAGAAGGACAACATTTTAGGAAATACATATTTTTTAAACGAAATAACTCCAATTTCTGATCTGGTATTTCAATTCTCCAACTATAAAACCATCATTCATATAAAAGGGGAAATATTGAGGAAACTCAATATTCTTAAACTCACATAATCCAATACTCAAACATAAATTCTAATTCTCCAACCGTAAAACCGACATTCACATAAAGGGACATTGAGTGACATGAAAGGGAAATCAGTAATTTGGACAGACATGATTTCAATTCTCTAACCAAAATTAAAATTCTCCAACTAGAATTCATATTCTCCAACTGCAAACCGACATTTACAAATAAAGAGACCTGAGTTTAAAGGGGCAGCTTTGAGGGAAATCAATATTTTGAACCAACGGAAATCCAATTCTCCAACCGTAAAAACAACATTCACAAAAAATGGGACATTGATGGACATGAGTAAAAAGGGGCAGGATTGGGGGAACTCAGCATGTAAGCAGACAACGGACCTGATACTTACATGGATGCACAGCGCAACATGTAAGATGACAACATAGATTAATCATTGAGAAAAGAGTATCCTTACTTGAAGGGATTGGCCTAAACTTGGCGGAGATTGTGCACCAAAATTTTAGCTTCTGTCCGCAAGGAAACTCTATGCATGACCTTGGCTGCCTTCAATTGAAACCTAACATGGAAGTAAAAATGAAAGTGAAGCTTTTTTTTTCTTATGTAAAATCTTTGCGAGATTACTGCATTGTATCAAATCAGACATAGCAGTTTTTTCTAGAAAGAATAACTTCATTGTCCCCTTCTAATAGCAATAGCAATATCTGATACAAGCATGCATAAAGCAACATGCAAGCAGAAAACTTAGGACAATAAATCATAGAAAAAAGATTACACTGACCTTAAAAGCTTGGTCTAGATTTGGCAGAGTTTCTGCACCAAATATTTAGCTTATGTTCTTTAGGAGACTGTGTGCATGACCTTCGCTTCCATGGAAATCTAACATGACATTTAAAACGAATTGTGTCCACAACCTGAAATGTAAAACAGCCACACAAGTTTAGGAAAAAAAGTACAGAAACATAGTACTCAAACCAGCTGTGGCTCCAGGCAATCATCTTGGTAGAAATCCCTTTCCACATTTGGCCCAAATTCATGATGAAGTTGTAAGACGACTCTCCAATCTCCAAATTTTGCATATTCTCAGAATTCAATGCAGCAAACCGATTCTCAACAGAACTCTTTTTTGCAGCTGATTTAATCCTCTATTTCACTGTTTTTATAGGCAACCTTAACCAGCAGCTTTATCAATCTAAAATCCAGGAGCAGGGCAAACATGTTCAACAGTTGTATCAGACAGGTTGGCTCCTTACTAACAGCAGTATCATGCCTCCCTTGATAGAACCAGTACCTTTATCATGATTCATGCACCAGATATTAGACAAAAAATGGGCAGCGTTGAAGGAATACATATTTTGAACCAAAAAAGTTCCGATTCTCGATGTGGAATTCCAGTTCTCCAACCGTAAAACTAACATTCATATAAATGGGGCAACGAGACACATGGGTTACAAAAGGAGCAACATCGTCGAAAATCAGTATTTCTTGAACCGACATAATTCCAATTCTCTAATTGGAATTCAAATTCTCCAACCGTAAATTCCACATTCACATGAAAGGGGCATTGAGGAACATGAGTCAATATTGAGGGAAATCAATATTCAACCCAAAAAATTCCGATTCTCAAACCAGACATTCACATAGAAATATAGAAGGACATTGAGGAACATAAGACAAAAAGGGGCAGCGTTGCCTATTGACGAAAAGCCCAAAAATTATTTCAGCGTTGGATTTAATAAAATGCCAAAGAAAACTTCAATATGGTTTAAAAAATCAAAATAAGAAAACCATACTGTTTTTGGCAAATTATCCGGCTCTCAATTCAGTTTTTTTTTTTTTTACCAATTCCTTTTTTTGGCCCTACCCGACCCGAGTGATTCATGGTTTACCCAGTCCGAATAGGTCATGATTTAACATTCATTATTTAGTGTTTAAGGTGTAGATGATTTATCCAAATTAAAATTGAATTCAATTGCACCAATTATACAACTGGTGTACACAAGTGATCACTCACTGTTTTTTCATATAAATCTTGGGCCTATAAGATATTGAAACCTACAGGTGGAACTCATACATGCCCTAAGTTAAGGCCCACTAAAGTAAATTAAGGCCCATTACTTTAAAGCCACTTTTAAAGCCTTATATTACATTGATAAGCTTTTGGACCATGTTATTTTGGGACAGGCTACGGTTATTATCACCAACCTTTTTAGTAAGTACACCTTCCATGCCATTTTTTTTTTTTAAATAGCTAAATGAAAAGTCAGAAATACTCTTTTTCCTATTACACTCTTGCATTACATTAATAAATACATCCTTCCTAATCAAAACACCAAACCTGAAGCGATTCTCTTCTATGAAGAAAAGATGATTTTGCAAGGAAAAAAATCACTTTTTTCCGTGAAATCTATTGTATGATTGAATAATGTGATGAATAAATGATTTGCAAACTTTTAAAATTTTGATTTCGAGAATTCTAAAATTTCGAGCCAAGTTTTTCGAAATTTTCAAGGTTTTTCGAAACTTTTTTCCGAAATAGGAGTATATTGGCATTTTTCGCCAAAAAAAATCGAATAAAAAAAATAAAAAATATATTTTAAGATTTTTTTTTTCGATAACTGCCCAAAATATCGGAGAAAAAAACCGAAACAGATCAGTTCGGAATATTTTTTGAAAAAAAGCAAATATTTCACAAAAAAAAAAATAATAAAAAAAGTCAAAAAAAAATTGCGAAATTGATTTGTTCAAAAACCGTAAAATAGAAGATGAAAAAAAAAAGACAAACCCACAATTCGAAGTGTGACCAGTGAAAGAAAATGTGAAAATGGAGGGAGGTGTATTTTCAAGTGTTGGGGCAACAATAATGGCGACGGTTTGGGGTGGTGGAGGCGCAGGGGAAGGGTGGGCGATTTTAGAGTGGTGGGGAAGGCGGGCGGCGCTGGAGTGGTGGAGGGTGGTGGGGCCGCTGGGAAAGGGGGAGGCAGCATGGGGTGGTGGAGGACCGACGGCGGCGGCATCGTCGAGTTTGGTGATTGGGGGAGAAGAAGAAATGGAGGGGGTGCAGCGCAGGGAAGGAGAAGCCGAGAACAGGATGGAGAAAAGAAAATTAGGGTTGCCTTTGTTTTGGGATTTAAGTGTACGGAGCAAGTCAAGATTTTAAAATTCAGTGATTTAGAATCATTGATAAATAGTAAATGCATGTTTTTATTTTTGGATTTGAGTAGGGTATGATTTAACTTTATATCAAATCAATATTTAATAATTATTAATATTGTATTGTTATATTATATTGAGAAGAGTAATAAAATGTATAAAATGTGATGTATTGGGAAGAGTAATAATAAATTTTATAGGTATTTGTAGGTGTGGATTGAATGTGGAATTTGAAAACCAGACTCTAAATTTCAAACTCGTATAGGACGGGGAGCGCAAAGTCCTAAGTCTATCAATGTGAATCCCAAAACAAACGCAGCCTAAAGGTATGTTTGTTTCGGGATTCACCCGGATGGACTTAGAACTTTGAAAACCACGTCTCTTTATAATTTGAGATTTAAAATTAGACTTCAAAATCTTCTCCTATAAAATACACATACACTCCTATTTTCCACAAAATTCAATACAATCACATCACTACTTTTTCCACTATCAATATAATATAATAATATTATATCAATCATTATTAAATATTGATTTGACATAAAATAAAATCTTA
Organism: Stenogyne calaminthoides; assembly: GCA_037126765.1. Classification (NCBI taxonomy): domain Eukaryota; kingdom Viridiplantae; phylum Streptophyta; class Magnoliopsida; order Lamiales; family Lamiaceae; genus Stenogyne; species Stenogyne calaminthoides. The sequence continues at coordinate 2,747,716 of JBBCBC010000007.1, forward strand.
CCCTATTAAAATTTCAAAATAAACACATATTTTTTACTATTCATTAAAATTTTCAAATTTATAGAATTTCGAAGTTACGAGGAGGGTGTTATAATTATGAGGGTGTACTTACCAATTCAGTCGGTGCATATAACCGTGGCCTTTGGGAAATTATTTTGTCACATCGTTGTCATCTCAAAAATTAAGTACTATTTTTTAAAATATTTATTTCTCAGTCCATTCTACCCAAAGTAAGATCATGGTTTCACTATCAAATCACATATTTTATTCTGTACATTTTTATTTATTAATTTTTTAAAAATTTGACTTCTACAATTAAATATCAATTTTAATATTTGAACTATAAAAAAGAATAATGTCCGTTTCATCTTCATGGCAGCTTCTGCAGTCGGCATCAATAAGCAAACAAAAATTAGAAAAAAAAGTATACAACTTGATTTTTCAATACCGTCAGATTTGTAAACAAACAAATGTAATAAAAAAACAAAAATAATAAATGCAGAATCGAAACAAACAAAAGAAATCAAAAATACAAATTCTAACACAGTCAAATATGTAAATATCAAAAGGTGAAAAAAAAATAAATTTAAGCTGGCAGGATCCACAACACTGACGTTCACGTACACTTTTTTCTCTCTGTAACTATTTTCCAATTTCTTTTCCCTTCATTTTTGGGTCCTATATCTATATGTAATTCACTATTTGTTTTTAAAATATAAATGTATATTAAATATAAATTACTGGGTATTTTAAAGACAAAAAATTCACATGTGACGGTCTCATATATAAGACGGGGTACAACTTAGCACAAATTAACATTCATCTATTCTAAAGTGTTATAACGTCAATGCCCGTGTTATGTCCCGTCTCACTGTAAGATCGTTTTATGCAAGTGTGCCTCATTTTTAAATGATACGCATGTAATAAAGGGAACATAAAAAATGAAAATGATGAATCAATATGTAGATTTTTATATAAATTTTGGGAAATTTATGTTTGGTTGGTAGATAAGGAAATAATTAACAAGGGACAGTTTGTTTGCAATTGCCCCCTCTTTATTTATGGAAGTAGTTGCAATAAACCACAACCAAACCCATTTTCGACTCTATCCAACATTAACTCTTTTTTCTCATCATTCTTCTTTGCCTCCTGAAAATTGAAATAATATATATAGATTGTAAAATAAATATCTTCATCTCTATGTATAAATTAACCTTTGCAAGTTGAGAAATTCAAATGAGTATGTAACCACGGCTTTATATTAATTTTCGGCATTATGCAGTCACAAGATCAAATTTGTGGAAAATATATAAGTTATAACTCTTAAGTACCCTGCATGTTTATCTTTTAATCTTAAATGTACAGATATATATAAGCATGGACACTTGAGTTACAAAATTGAATTTTACTCTTACGACATGATGGAAATCAAATTGTTTTGGAATTTCATCGACTTTAAGTGTAGTGAAATTTCATATATTTTTGGGAGGATAAATTTTGTAGAATTTGATAGAGTGAATTTTTAAAAACAATTGATAATTAGATTATTATATTTAAAAAGACAGTTTAAAAATAAATGAGTGATTGTGCGATGATTGATATGTTGTACTAATAAATAAAATAAAAAAAAAATTGTATGTGACCGTCTCTTACTACGACATCACAATTTCACATTTTTTGTAATACTCATATTTTAAAAGTATCACGAAAACACGTAAAAGTAGCACATCTTATATAAGACTCCCTCATATGAAAAATTGAGAGTGAGATTGTTGAGTTTGATAAATAATACTCCCTCCGTCCCAAAATTATTGTCCAGTATTCTATTTTGGGCGTCCCACAATTTTTGTCCACTTTCCTAAAATGGAAAGTTTCATCAATATAAACACCCTTCACAATACATATAAATTACACCAATTGTCACTCACTTAACCTCTTACACTTTAACACTTTTTTACTTTTTCACTTTACAATAAAGTTGATTTACCAATTCTACCCCTTACACTTAACATTTTATCACTTTTTCTTAAAAATCGATCACACAGTAAACCGGACAATAGTTTCGGGACGGAAGGAGTAATAATTAAAAGTGGATGATAAATAAGAAATTATTTATTGAAGATTGTATTTGATAAAAAAATAAATGCATTATAGTGAGTGTCATAATGTATAACTCTATCTAATTTAGAATCAACGCAAGCTTTTATGTGAAATTTATTTATACTATGAAACTCATATCATTACATTTATAAATTGTAACCACTACTTTTACAAATTAGTATATATAGCATTTAATATTATGATTTCAATTTATAAATTTAATAATATCAATTGATAAGAATAGTGATACTAATTTATAAGTGTAATAATATAAAATTTCATATTATGAACAAGTTTAAATTGATAGCTACCCAATCAAATACTAAAATCAAGTTTAGCACTCCTAGTATTCGATCGATTAGGCTTTTTTAAGCTGAAAATAGCAATAAAAAAGAAACTTAGTGCTTATATTGTTTACCAATTCTGAATTGAAATACACTTCAATCGATTATCTAACCAATTCCGAATTGAAATCAAAATCATTAGTGCTACATGTGTTGAAATTTGGCATTACCAATTGACATCACGTGGAATGTTACTTTTCATTTTCCATTCACTTTTACGGAGGGAAAAAATTTAAGGTACAAAGTGAAATAAAGAAAAAACGCCAATCTAAAACTGTTTTTTTTTTTTAAATGCAGTTTTTTTTTTTTAATAAAGTACAATTTTTTTTGTACTTTAGAATAATTTAAAAATTACATTTGTATCTTAGAATTACTACTTCCTATTTTTTGTACCTTATAATCATTATTTCCACTTTTATTAAATTAAGTCCTTATTTGCAAAAACATACATCTCTATAGGGTATGTAAAAAGTGAGCACACGAGTTATCAAATCACTCACTATTAGTCGCATATCATGTTCAAACTTTTTTGTGGCAAAATAGGTTTAAATTAATAACATGATCTGCTTCAAAAATTAGTCGATGCAAAGTGTTTTTTTTTTAATTAAGACTATAAACCAACTTTAAACTATTCAAACCCAGATCTTGAAATGCTTCATGCACCACTTTGATAATAAAGTGATCAATAATTAATTGTGATATTAATAAGAAAAACGCATTAAACCAATAAGTTTGCCGCTTAGTGAAACAAAGCGAAAAAGGTATTGTGTTGGTGCAAATTAATTTGGACACGTAAACTTAAATACAGGTTTTTTTGCTATGTAACCATATCAATATAGCAGTAGCAAATGCATTGTATCTAGTCACCTAAAAAGTCCTTCTAGAAAAAAAAGACCTAAAAAGTAAACTAATTAGCACCTAATGCTATTATGATAAGATGAAAATCTAATGCCCAAAAGAAATCACTTTTAAATACAAACAAAGGGCACCAATTTAAGAAGAGTTGTTCTCCGTGAACTAGATATATGTTATGAATATGGATTATTTGACTCATTTTATTAATTTCAACACAATTTCTAATTAATTAATGATGATCCGTATTATATCCTGAATAAATTCAAATATTTATGAATTAAAAAATAAAATTCATAATATGAATCAGATCGATACAAATTTTTATCATTTGAGGAATGTGATATATGCATGATAAATGTATATACATCTCACCCATGTATCTTAACATTATTAACCAAGTATGAAGACAGACCTCTATGATTTGTATTATTTAATTAGTCACTATTAAATGGAAAAGAAACTAAAACACAGAGACATTTATGAAATATTACATCGTTTAATATTTCTTGAATATTAAAAAAAAATCCATGTTAAAATCGGGTCACACAGATAATATTATTTGTTTGTTCATAAATTATTACATTAATCACTAATAAAGTATAAGACATTTAGATTTAATATTTATTGTTACATCGACTATATGAACAAACATATAATATTATTAATCAAAACAAACAAGTAATATTTTTTTTATCACCCCCCTCCCCACAATTTTAAAATATTGTATGCTACAATATTACACGGGAGTGTAACTCGAAAACTATATAATTAAAATAATCCACATCAATTGGTAACAATTAGCTATATACCAACCATACTGCCTGCTATTCTGTCTCAAGCTCTAAGCCACCTCAGCCAATGTTATAATTTTTCACATTATTTGCACACACGAGTAACATAAAGAATTTGCTTAACATAAACAAAAAGTTATCAATAAGTGCAAAATTCTTGATACATGATAAACTCAACTACTTTGCTTCTTTTCTTTTTTGTTTTCTGACAATTTATTTTTACGTTTCTAATTCTTTTTCATAATTAGAATTTGATTTTATTTTAAAAGTGTTGTGATATAATCTCATGCAAGATCTTGTATAATGAAAAGGTTCACTCATATTAAACTATTCACTCGATAAGTTTTCTTCTAATAAAGAAAAGAAAATTCAGATCACGGTGTGGAAAGTGTTATGAAAGTAATATAAATAAATTAACTACACTTCTCTTTATATATATAAGTTCGAACTTTTAGATGAAATAATTTTTTTTTTAACAATAATCGAAAATTTAGAATAGATAAAATGAAATCCAAATAATCTTGCTGCCATTGCTGCACACAACAAATTAAGGTTCAAACTAATCGAACCGAAATTACACGAGTCAAGATTACAGTGTTTTATTATAATTCTCCCTCCAATACTAATCTTAAAATGTACGTACCCTTAAAAAAAATATATTAAAATGTACGTAGACAAATACTTTACGAGTCAAACTCGCAATTCAGTCTGGATTCATTTACGTCATTCGAGATAAGTAGACACAAATGCGATCATTTTATTAATATTATCTTCTCATCTTATAAAATATAAACCAAATTGCCTCTTTAAATTATTCATATACGTAATATTTGGTAAACCGGTTGCACACAACTTTTAAAAAATCTCAGTTTTCTTTTTCAGCATTTATTTTTCATCAGAAAGTAAACTTTAGGCAATGTATATCTATTCGCTTTGGTCCCCCATTCATTCACAGCTCATTCCATCGATTCCTTCCTTTATTTCTGTTATTCAATTTCCTTCATCCATAAGTTTCAACAAATTCACTTTCCATCTAAAATCAGGAGATAATAATTTCACGATTTCGAATATTTTGGATGGCGGTGGAGCAGGACAGTTTTCCGGCGAGGAAAAGGCGGCCGTCCGCCGGAGCATTCGTCTCTCCGAATTTATCCGATCGAAAGCTTATCCGATCTCTGTTTTCTCTGTCTACCGAGATCTCCTCTGTTCAGCCACTTGTTCCTCTTTTGAGGAACGAATCGGCTTCGATTATCAGAAAATCTCACCTAATTTCGGTGGTTTTCGAAGAACTTGTTCGGAATCCGGTAAATCCTTTCCCGCCTTCTGCTGCTCTGTGCTTTGAGGAATTGTACGTAGTTTTGCAGAGAATTAAAGTGTTGTTGGAGGATTGTTCTTCGTGTAGCAGGATGTGGCTTCTGATGCAAATTCAATCAATTTCGAATTTGTTTAATCAATTGAGAGTTGAATTGTCGACTCTTCTGGATATTTTCCCATCGAAGGAGATGAATGTCACCGAAGATGTTGAGGACCTCCTTAATTTGGTAAAAAAACAGTGTTCAGAAAATTCCGCTTATTCTTCAGATTCGGAAGATGAAACCCTAAGAAGAGAGGTTTTGAAGACGCTAGAGGAGATTAATAGAGAAATCGTGCCTGATTATTCAAAATTGTCTCAGATTTTCACAAAATTAAATTTAATCGACTCCACCACTTGCAGAAACGAAATTCAGAATTTGGAAGACGAAATCCAGAATCAAAACGACGACAAAACGACGTCGGATGTAGTCGCGCTGATCGGACTCGTGCGCTTCGGTAAGTGCGTTCTGTACGGCGCTTCGAGTCTTCGTACAACCTCGCGGCGGCAGAACACGGCGGCGGAAATCAATTTCCCGGCGGATTTCCGGTGCCCTATTTCTCTCGACTTGATGATAGAGCCAGTGATTGTATCCACAGGGCAGACGTACGACCGTTCATCAATAAGCCCGTGGATCGAATCAGGGCACGCCACGTGTCCAAAGACGGGCCAGCCCCTGGCCCACACGCAGCTAATTCCTAATTTGGCGTTGAGGAACTTGATAGGCATGTGGTGCCGCGAGCACAGGATTCCCGAGTCAACGGACGTTAACGTCAAACATAACAGTCTTGTTGTAAACAAAACGGCGTTGGAAGCAACAAGGATGACTGTTTACTTTTTGGTTAGCAAGTTAACGACGTCTCAATCGTCCGACTTGGCTAATCGAGTAGTTCATGAGCTTCGTGTTTTGGCTAAGACTGACTCGGATAGTCGAGCGTGTATTGCCGAGGCGGGGGCTTTGCCTCTACTGGTTAAGTTTTTAGGTTCAAGCGATTCGAACTTACAGATAAACGCAATTACTACGATTCTTAATGTGTCCATCTTCGAAGGGAATATAACGAAGATAATGGAAACTGATGGAGTTGTAAATGGCATTATCGAGGTTTTGAGTTCGGGTGCCACATGGGAAGCGAAAGGGAATGCGGCTGTGGCTATCTTTAGCCTGACGAGTGTGCACATTTATCGAAAAAAGATCGGGAAAAAGACTCGGGTCGTGAAGGCATTGCTCGATTTAGCGAGGAATGGGCCAGTAAATTCAAAGAAAGATGCCATGATGGCGATTTTGAATTTGGCGGGGGATAGGGAGGCGGTAGGGAAGTTGCTCGAGGGAGGGGTGATGGATGTGATCGTGGACCTTATGGATTCGGTAGTCGAGGAGGCGGTGGCTGTTCTTGAAGTGGTGGTGAGACGGGGCGGATTGGTGACGGTTGTGGAGGCTTCTCATCGAAATTTGGTGAAAATTTTGACGGTGGTATTGAGAGCCGGTTGCGATAGGGCTAGAGAAAGCGCGGCGGCCGCACTCGTTAATATGTGTCGGAAAGGGGGGTCGGAGGTGGTGGAGCAATTGGCAGCGATAACGGGAATCGAGAGGGTAATTTGGGAAGTGATGGGGACGGGAACGGGGAGGGCGAAACGGAAGGCGACGACATTGCTGAGGATTTTGAGAAGATGGGCATCTGGATTAATTGGAGAGGATGGAAACTCTCATAGCACAACAACCATGGATGTAGGTTCAAGAAGGGTAGTTTTGCCATAATAAAGTCATGGCACCTTTTGTGCTTGTTTTTGTTTATTTTGTCTTTCATAGATCCAATTAAACAAGTTAGACTTTGTAAATCTAAGAAATTACTGGGATTTGGGTATTTGAACAGGATATTACATAACAGAAATTACTGTAAATTCAAAGAAGGATGCCATTCCCATTGAGAATATTAAACAGGATAAAGGATCCGTGGATTCAAATGTTTTGGCAATGAGTATTTTAAGGCGTGAGACACTTGCGTGAGACAATCTCACAATGAGACATAACATAATTTTGAGTATTGAAGTTTTAACACTTTTGAAAGGATTAATATTGATTTGTGCTAATTTATATCCCGTCTCTTGTACGAGACCGTCTCATACGAGTTTCTGTCTTTTAAAATCTATTTAGATCTTAAAGGCTATTGCATAAGAGTAAGTCTCTCATGAATCAGGTTCATTCCATGAACTTAAACCACTAAACCTGACCCGTATTATACTCTGGGTAGGGACAAATGTCATGAATTAAAAAGCAAGTTCATAGCATGAACCAGGTTCATACAAGTTTTTGTCATTGCATAATTATCAACTACCTAAAAACGTAGTTAATGAATGCAGTATTGCAAATTTATTAAGATTGTGAATTAATTCAAGCAACAATAAAAGAAACTTGCTAGAGTGACTTCCAATTCGAATTTCAAATTCTACCATACCGCAAGTAAAGTAATAAACAAATACAATCCAAAGCAATAAATTTGAGAACGAGAAATGTATTTATAATCTATATCTTAAATGTGTATGTGAATATACAAGATAATATAATATATACACTTGAGTTGGACACATGATGCACGAGAGACTTATTTTACATTTCTTTTGTTTTCGAAACTATCACATACACGTAAATTAAATATTCAAATTTGTGTTAAATATTCAACACATTAAAATTTTAATAAATAAAAAAATCATAGTTTTATTGTTGAAAATATTTAAATTTCAAGCCAAAAAATAAAAAAATTCCAAGATGGACAATCCAAAAATTATAGTAATTATTTTCCTAATCGTTTTATCCAAGTAAATCTATTAATCAATATTGTCACACAACTCTTCAATTCTACTATGTAAAGTACTCAAAAGAAATTGTGTGCATTTAACCAAGGCCAGATAGATAATGGGCCTTTACTTATGGACCCTTACCAATGGGCCTTAATCTCTCATCAGTCGGCGCGAAACATAAAGAAACCCCGCCTTCCTGACGAAAATTTACAACGGGAAAATTTCTCGAAACCGCCTTCTCATCCACGAAATCTTCAACGGGAAAAATCCTACAACGGAAAGATTTTATGTCAATATAAATCAGAAGCACTCCTGTGTGTTGTTCTTGTTCAAGATTTGTGGCACAACATCAAGAATCTTCATCTAGGGTTATCTTCTTCAGTTTACTATGGTATGCTATTCTTGTTCAAGATTAGTGTTTTATGCATGCTACAATCAATTATTGTATACGTTGATTTAGTTCTTGTAAGTTAGAAATTTCAATTGATTCGTCATAGGTACAGATTCTGTGTTTTGAAATCCTCCATTTTTTGTCGATTCCTAAGTAGCCAACTCTGTTGAGGTGGATTCCTTTTTCGATTTGCCTCCTTTAATCTTTCTTTCTTGTGAATTCATGTTTGTTTTCTCTGTTGTTCTCGATCTCTTTTTTGGAATCTGTGCAATTTCTCTCCGGTCCCTCACATAAATTCCTCCAGTTATGGTTGTTCCTCTTTTGAATTGTTGCTCTCTTTTGCCTCATTGTTTCGATTGCTTCTGTCCTTTTTTATTTTTTGAATTTCTGCGTGGCAATGCATCCACTAGACTTTGTTATTCCATTCTTTTTTCCGTTGCCAATGCATCTACAGTGTTCACCTATATCTCTATACCCTTCGTTTTTTGTCGTTTCTGAGTAGCTGACTATTTTGAGGAGAATCTGATATAATACCAAACTACCTCTTCTAGATCTATGGGTGTCCTTTGTTGCATGGTTTATATTGTCTCTTTGATTGGGTTGTCTTCTCAAGGCTCTTAAGGTTGGTTATCACATTATTCCTGATGTTTGGATTTTCATATAGAGATCCTGACATTGTTTTATGTACCTCACAGGATGCTATTGATATTTTCAGTGGCCGACCTAAAAGATTTGGAATTCCTTCCGTGAATGTAAGCTTCCGTAAACATCTTTTAGGTTTCAGATAATGTAATTTCTCCGTGATCTTATGCTTTTACAGTACCTCACAAGATGTTATTTATCTTATTAGTAGCTGATACACTACGAGTATAAATGGCCCCTCTCCTTTCCGACCTAAAGGATTTGTAACCCTTTCCGTAACTGTAAGTGATAACCTATCCTTTATCTGATTTCCAATTTTAGGTTTCAGATAATGTAATTTCTCGTTGATCTTATTTCTTTTCATGTGTATCAATGTGCATGCTAGTGTCTGAGTTGTGAATGAAATGGCTACTAAATGGTCCCCTTCAGAATCATTTGTCACTCACCGTTTTGGCTACTGTATCTTCCAGTTGCACTGGCTCTAGTGAAGGGAGGACTGAAGTTTACATCAATCACATCGAACCAAGGTATTGGCTAATTTATCTTTCAGTTGGCTACTGTATGTGTGTATATATATATATATATTTTCCAGTAAAGCTCTATTGAGTATTTGTAGTACGCAAATGGCAGAATGTAAAGGAGTTTTTGCAATTTTAAAACATAATAAGATTTTATGTGAGTAGGCTAAACTTATAAGGATATTTTTTTGTAATGTATCTTTATTTTATGCAAAATGATTTTTTACCATGAAAGTAGTCATCATCACATAGTATGTTATAACTGTAGCCAGACAAAATGCACATGATATTCTGGGCTAGCCTAACTTCAGGATTGATGGCAGTTATTAAATCTAGCGTGCTTAATAAGTCCAGCAGGGGGAAATTTGTTCGAAGCTTTGACTGTGTGGGTATGTTGTATTAGTTAGTTGTAGTAGCATTTTGTCATTTAGTAGTACTGATTTATTAAAAAGTGTATTATTTTAACACTTTTTTTACTAAGCAAGTGCAATAGTTTTTCATTTTCAAAGATTTTCGAATTTATGCTCATGCACTTGGGGAGACAAAAAATGCTCTTACTATATGCAGTTTCGGAGATAAAAAATTGTGTTACTATATGGAAATTGTAGATGGATGAATAGTGATGTGTGGGCAGAAGTTGGCTGATACACCGTTCAGGTTAGTGTCTTTCTTTCTATGTCTTGCTTTCTGGTATTCCCTTTACTATTGCACACGATTTCTCTGATCAATATCTGTTAAGATGCCTTGTAATTGTACATATCTTCTGAACCTGTCTAGTCGCCTGATTTTCTTTGTTGCCTAATGGTAATTTTCGAATCTTGAAGAATCTTGGCTCCATTCTTCGTACTCTCATGCATCCATCTGATATACTAACCCTGATATATTTCAATCTCTTCAACATTAAACTCTAATGAACACTATTAAGCAAGTTTAATACTTGTACTTTTGTCTGGAGATGAATAATTCTCTCCTAAATCTCCTTACATAGTATTTCCCTCTATCTCATGTTTTCTGGCAACTCTTTTCACTATTTCTGCATAAAAGTTATCTGCCCAATTGCGATTGCCTCTTCCCCCTTTGTTTTTTGTCATTTATTGATTGAGGAGAATCTGATATTCCGTTCTTTATTTCAGATTCACTTGTTTTTTGTTCTCGAGTTGCCTTCTTTGCCTGTGTTTCATATCTCTGTCCTTTTCATTGTTCTCATTCTCCTTTTCCAAATCTGTGCAACCTTTGTCCATTCCTTCCATAAATTCTTCTTGCTCATGTTTCTATTTTCTCTTTGATTGGGTTGTCTTCTAAAAGGTTCCTTTAGGTTGGATATCCGTTGCTTCAACATTAAACTCTAATGAACACTATTAAGCTGGTTTAATATTTGTACTTGTGTCTGTAGATGAATAATTCTTCTCCCAAAGCTCCTTACATAGTGTTGTTTCCATCTATCTCTTGTTTTCTGGCAACTCATTTCACTATTTCCACATATAATTTATCTGCCCAATCACGATTCCCTCTATTCCCTTTGGTTTTTGTCATTTTTTGATTAGCTGATTCCATTTGAGGAGAATCTGTTATTCTGTTCTTTATTTCAGATTAACTTCTTTTTTGTTCTCGAGTTACCTTCTTTGCCTGTCTTTCATATCTTTGTCCTCTTCATTGTTCTCATTCTCCTTTTCCAAATCTGTGCAACCTTTCTCCATTCCTTCCATAAATTCTTCTAGCTCCTGTTTCTATTTTCTCTTTGATTGGGTTGTCTTCTCCATTCCTTCCATAGATTTACTTCTTTTCTGTTCTCGAGTTGCCTTCTTTGCCTGTCTTTCATATCTTTGTCCTCTTCATTGTTCTCATTCTCTTTTTCCAAATCTGTGCAACCTTACTCCATTCCTTCCACAAATTCTTCTCGCTCCTGTTTCTATTTTCTCTTTGATTGGGTTGTCTTCTCAAGGTTCGTAAGGTTGGTTATCGCATTATTCCTGATGTTTGGATTTTCATATAGTGATCTTGCAGTTTGTCTCACGTATTCAGGATTGTGTTGGCGAGGATTAGAGAACCTGACATTGTTTTCTGTACCTCACATGATGCTATTGATCTTTCAGTGGCCGACTTAAAAGATTTGAAACTCCTTCCGTAATTGTAAGCTTCTATAAACACCTTTCAGGCTTCAGAAAGTGTAATTTCTCCTTGTTTCAAATAACCTCTCCAGTAATTTCTCTTTGTAAGCTGACTAATTGTGATGTGTAAGGCAGAAGTTTGTAATGAGTGTCCATATCATTTTATTTTTTTTTACTTATTTTTCCAAGTGCATTACTGATGTTTCGATTAAATTCATCTTTGGCTCTTCTTTCTATTATGCAGTATAACCATGGTGAACGAAACTTGTAAAAGGTATCTCAATAGTCTTCTGAAGTCTCTTGGAAAAAGATGATCAAAATGGTGGCCTCTCCTTTCTCCTTGGTTATAAAGTGTATTGCTCTTCTATGATTCTAAATCTTCTTTGGAAACTAACTTTGCCTTATCATCTCTTCCAGCTACAAATGGAGGAAAACCGATGGCTTCTTCACCAAAACTTGTATTAATTCCAGGTTTCTTTATTTAATCCTGATTTTTCGTGGCACTTTTATAATAATAATTTGATGTTGGTAAAATATAACGCCAGGTTTCCAGGTACTATAGGATATATTTAGTAGTAGTGATGGTGGTAGCAATAGATAGGTAATCACAATGAGATTCATATGATGTATTCTTTTAGGCTTCAGTATCAGAGTATTTGCTTTGGTGGATCAGATGTTAAAGGTATTTTTGCTATATCATTTCCTCTGACTGATGCTGTAGAACCACAATTTAATTTACTGTTTTCAGCGCACAAAATGGACTAGAGTCATTCAATTTGTCATTGCTATTGTACTTTTTAGGTGTAATGTAATTTCTTTCCCTGTCTTAGTTTATTTCTCGTAATATATATTTTGACTGGTATATTTTGTATGCGTTGAAGATGAAAATCTTTCTCATAAATAAAGCTTCCGCAAAAAGTTTTGAGAGTAAGTGATGTTAATATTCATCACATGGAATTGATTTTTCCTAGATTTTGTCCTTTTTTTTATTATTTTAAACTGTTGCAGAGACGAAATACTTGGTCTAGATGGATAAGAAGAGCTATTCCCAAACTAAAAAACAACCTTATTGAATTTTTCTCTTTACTTATGTTGTTGGTGCTGCTGCTTGTAATTTAATTTATTCATTGCCTATCAAGTGTTACTTACTGTAAAATACTTAAATTTGTTTTCTTTGATCATCAAGTAAATATTGGAAATTGGAAAGTTGAGATACATTTATTAGTGAACTCAAACACGAAATTATTAGTAATAACATATCAGTAACCAACTCATACAGTAGTCTGCTAAAAACTGTTAGGCGAACTCATGAAACATATGAACAATGTATATAGATGTACCTTAGTTTCATTGAAAACTTTGTTTTGTATCTTGAATTTGAATCACAATCTTGCTATTCTTTATTACTCAGCTTTTCTATGAGCTGGAATTAATTACATGGCCTGAATTTTTATTTATTTTTAAATAACCAAATAAAAATACAGAAATACCCTTTCACTATTACAAATAAGTACACCTCCCATTGATGTATTTTTAGAGCTGTTGATTCAAAAAAAAAAAAAAAACATGGTTATTCTCCCTTATATGAATGTAGATGGATAAGCTGTCGATTTGGTTAATTATTTTAATTGAATTTAGAAAATTATCCACAAAATAAAATGCATTCGTGACAATGTTAGTTAATTAGTTGACCTAAATACAATATTTTGGATTATGGGTATTGGGTTTGGTATTGTTGGGGTAAGACAACTTACCCTCAACTTTCATGAGAAAATTAAACAAGAGGAAACGGAATATGTTAAATTAAATAGTAGTTGTTACAACTGCTGTTTACGGCCTAATTTTTAAACATAGACATTTAGGGTTGCTTGGTATAACTTGGAAATAGTAATGGTAAATGGGTATCATTGACGTGTCAATCACTAAAGGTTTATTGATTGCATTGTTATTGTTTGGTTACAATATAAACAATGGATATCATGTGAAGTGAGTTAAGTGAGGGAGGGTAATCAAGAGAAAATGACTCTAAGGTACAAAAAATAGAGACATATGGCTCTAAGGTACAAGAATTTTAGATAGTGACTCTAAGGTACAAAATAAAACTATTTTACCCTTAAATGCAATTATAATTACATTTTTACCATACCACAAGTTGGTCCAGTGGTCCACGGATCCAAAAAAAAAACCAATTGACCGGCCAAAAAATAGATTCGATCACCTCTCATTCCTCATTTCCCCAAATTCAATTTCTCTCTCTCTAAACCTAGCCCCCTAACCTCTCTCTCCCTCTATTTTCCGGCCACCACCCACGGCCACCATCACCAACATCTACACACCACCACCACCACCACACGACGCCCTCTCAACACCACCACAAGCCACCGTCACCAACACCCTCTCAACACCACACGGCGAACTGGTTTAATGGCGGCGGACGACGAGCTTTTTACAGCGCCGCCGAGAGTCCCGTCACCACACGACGCCGCACACAACCACCGCGAATCTGAGGTTTTTTTTTTGGTTTTCTTTTTTTTGGATTCGTTTTTGTGTGTGTAGATCTGAGGTGTTTGGTGGTGTTGTTGTGTAGATCTGAGGTGTTGGTGTTTGGTGGACGCGTTTGGTGGGGCGACGGCGGCAGAGCGGGGGCGATGCAGAATTAGGGTTTCTGGTGGACGCGGGGGCGACGATTTCTGTAAATTTTTATTTTTTTTTTGTGCAGATTGTGTAATTTGTAATTAGGTTTTCTCAATTTTTTGTGTAATTTTTGCAGATTAGATGTTGTTTTGTAAGGATTACAGATTAGGCGGATTTTACTTGTTTTTCTATTAATGTGTTGCGATCTGTTAATTTTTGTGTAATTTTCTGATTTGTGTTTATATTTTGCTTAATTTTGTTTGTTTATTTTTTGCAATTTTCTGATTTTTGTGTTTATATTAATCTGTTATGTGTTTTAATTATATTTTTTTATAGGGATGTACAGTTTTTATAGGGAAAATATAATTTCTGTAAAATTTGGGGATGTATAATTTTTTATAGGAAAAATATAATTTTTTTATAGGAAAAATACAATTTTAAAAGAAAATGCACTCTAAAATTGGTCCAGAAATATAATTTTTTATAGATAAAATATAATTTTTTATAGGAAAAATATAATTTTAAAAGAAAATGTACTTCAAAATTGGTCCAGAAATGTAATTTTTTTATAGGAAAAATATAATTTTTTTACTGGGAAAATACAATTTTTAAAAAATCAGTCTAAAATATAAATTTTAAAAAAAAATTTAACCCTAAAATTGGCCCAAAGGATAGAAATTTAAAATGTAATTTCAAATTATTAAATAATGCAATTAATAAATAATATAGTTAATTCATTAATTAAAAAATACACTCTACAATTGGCTTAGAAGTCCTGAAATTCAAAATTGTATAAATAAATAATGTAATTAATTCAGTAAATTAAAAAAATTAAAATTTTAAAATACAAAAATTCAAAATTAGTCAGAAGTGTAGAAACGTGTCTGAAGTGCAGAAATATGGGCAGAATGGCAACTTAGACTTTTTGATCACTTTTTTGTACCTAAGAGTCACTTTTTTTTTGTACCTTAGAGTTTTTTGCTCTCTCACTTTGTATCTTAGAGTTTTTTTCCCGGTAATCAATTGCTTACCTCTATTCCCATTATTTGTGTATTAAAACTACCAAGCAACATCTATTCTCATTATCTCCAACTAAGCGGACCCTTAGTTTATTAGAATTCTTAATCAAAAATAATTTGAAGAAAAAAAAATCGATGGGTGCAAAACACAATTTGAAGAAATTTGAACAAGGTCTTTACTATTCGTTATTTCATTACTTCTAAATTTATTATATTTATTTATTGGGAACTATGACAACTCAAAGCAACTTATAAGGGCTTCTTTTTCTTCGAAAAGCAACATAACAAATGTCTTCTACATCTTCTAACTATATCTTTTAAGATGGTAAAACGTGACACGTATAAACTTATAAGTCACTCCTTGTAGAATTAATTAATTTATTCGGATTCCTGCGCTCAAATATGCTCATTACGTAAATCTGTTTTATTGTCTAAAAAAAACTCACTGGGAATCAACTTTGAGTCGGCTTCAATTAGGGTTGCACATCCAACTAAGTTATTCGATGCAAAATTGATTTCAGTTCAATATTGGTATCAAACAAGATTGAATATACTTTTGTGTTTCGTAAAAGCATAATGCTTGCTCAAAAATGTTAAACTACTCAACCTCAAGCTCAAATATACATTTATAAACTCAATTACATTTCAAATAGGCTTGAACAATTGCATGTTCAACACGACTCGACCCATTCAGAGCTCTCTAACTTAATTAACTGCCTTAGAGCACACTAAAGTCTAAAACTAATATTTTTCAATTAACTAAAATTTGTGTGAGATATTTACATTTTACAGACTAATACAAATTAACATTTTCTCCTTCCAAAGTATATAAACGTGATTTTCAAAATAGTTTTTCTCTCACTATTATATTGTCACCCACACCACTTACTCTTTCTAATTATAATTAATACATACATTGGATTGGTTGCCAATTTGATGTATCAATATTTGGTAAGATAACTCCCCTAATTTTGGCCTCTTAGCGTCATAATAACTAACTACTCAAACAACCAATTAACTATCAATCATTTTCCCTTTTCATTTTAACAACCAAATCATTCCCATATATACAACACACATTATACCCAAATATGGCTGATTCACTTCAATTTCATTTTCCCATTTCCAAAAAAAAAACCATCTTTAATTTTTTTTAATAAATGGAATTTAAAAAGCTCCAAATTCTTCATAATCGCCGTTTACTAAACTCTTACAACGAGGATGACTCCCAATTCGACACAAACATGGTAATAATTCTCACTTTCCTCCTTTGCGCATTATTATTCACAATAGGCTTAAACGCATTCGCAAGATGCTGCCTTATCCCGCTGCTCCGGCGCGGAGCCTCGCCGGAGCAAGCGGCGGCGCCGGGCATGAAGAGGCGGGCCCTGAAGCAGCTTCCGGTGACGGTATTCGAGTCGGGTCAGGATGATTCGGTGAACGAATGCCCGATTTGTTTGGGAGAGTTTTTGGATGGGGAGCGGATCCGGGTACTGCCCAAATGTGGTCACGGGTTTCATGTCGGGTGTATTGACACGTGGCTTGTTTCGAATGGCTCGTGTCCCAATTGTCGGGTTTCTTTGGTGGAGGCGGCGCCGCTGTCGGGTGGCGGTGGTGCTCCTCCGCATCTGCGAGTGGCCGTCGATGTTTGGGGTCTGTGAATTAATCCAATTTCTTGAGTTTATTTAATTTCGTAACCTGGAAATTAATTCAGAGATTTTATGTACATTTTTTTAGGTAGTGGTAAAGTGGTGGTGCTTTAAGACCAGTCTCGAATGTAAATTATTAATTGGCGTAGTTATATATTTTCAGGGTAAATTTCAAGTGTAAATTTATATCATATATATCATGCAAATTATCTTGAAGTGGATAAATTAAAGAGTAGTTATTAGATAAAATTTGTTAATAATATGAAATTTATATTATTAAATTAATAAATTAATATTATAATATTTATTTGTTGATATCACTATCTTATAAATTGATATCATAACATTAAATATCAGTTTATAGACAAAATTTACTTTGCATCATTTGCACCAAATTGATTTGGTGCAATTTAATTTTAGGAGTTCTTTTTCTTATTTTTTAATTTTTTTTTTTAATTTCAGTTTTCTTTTAACTTTAATTTCAGTTTTTTTTATCCGGACTCAAACCCGGCCCGAGTGGTTCATGATTCACTCGACCCAAGTGGTTCATGGTTCACCCGACCCGAATGGTTCATATACTGTATGATTTATGGTTCATTGTTTAGAGGTTAGGGTTTAGAGTGCATAATTCATCAAAATTATAATTGAATCCAATTGCACCAATTTGAATTGGTACATAATATGCACAGGGGAGTTGACTTCAGTTTATAAAGGTTATAGTATAAATTTATAAGTATAATAATATTAATTTTATAGTATGAACAAGTTTCAAATAGGAGTTTGTGTAAATTAAAATTTTAAGGAGCAATTAATTAATTCCATTTGACGGTATAAAATTATTAATTTTCATAAATAATCTCAAAATTGTTCAGGATATGTATTTAATCGTTAAATTAACTATACGAGAATGATATAGAGCCCACTAGTGGACAATATAATTGTGTCAACCGCCTACGTGGTTGACGATGTGGCAGTGCAATATAAAAAAGTTTAATTTTTTTCCTTAATCACCATATATGTATATATTTAGATATTTTGGATTTCATTTAATTTTATACCATAATTGTAATATTTTCTTTTCGGCAAATTCTCATGTGCACCATTTGCAACTTTTTGTTTTTATTTTTATTTTTTTCAAAAAAAAAATTAGTTTTTTACCCGACCCGAACTCGGCTCGACTGGTTCATGGTTCACCCGACCCGAATGTTTTTTTTTTTCAGTTTTTTAAAATACCCTTTCTGAACCCAACCCGATCCAAACCCGGCCCAAGTAGTTCATGGTTCACCCGACCTGAATGGTTAATGGTTTAGGGTTTAAAGTTCATAGTTTAGGGTTTAGATTTAGGGTTCATGGTTCATCTAAAACCTAAACCATGAACCTTAAACCCTAAACCATTAACCATTCGGGGTCGGGTGAACCATGAATCACTTGGGCCGGGTTGGGTCCAGAACTGGTATTTAAAAAATTGGAAAAAAAATCTAAACTCATTCGGGTCTGGTGAACCATGAACTAGTCAGGCCGGGTTCGGGTCGGGTTGGGTCCGAGTTGGGTAAAAAAAAAAGCTGAAAAATAAAAGTTGAAAAAAAAAATTCAATTGCATCAATTTAAATAGTGTAATTATGGTATAAAATTAAATGAAATCCAAAATATATACATATACGGTGATTAAAGAAAAAAATATTTTTTTTATATTGCACTGCCACATCGTCAGTCACGTAGGCGATGGACATAATTATAGTGCTTATTTGTGGGGTCTATATCATTTCCGATTAACTATAATGGATATAGTTTAGTTTATAATTTGTAATGATTGGGCTTGCTTACACTGGATTTCTGAATTATGTTCTAATAAATCTGAGAAATTTATTTGGTTCGGCCCAAATATTGGAATTTAATAATGGGCTTCTTGGTTCCATCTCACTGTATACAATTTTGGAATGAGGAATCTGTATACATTTGACCAATATTAATTCAAAAATTACATTTATAATTAGATTTATCTACCAAAACATTCATTAATTTTAATATTCAATTTACATATAAAGTAATCTATTTTCCATTATTATTAATTTTCCATTAAGCATGAAAGAATTTCGTCTCATCTAAAAGTCCGAACTTGTAAAAATGTGTGAAATTAATTTATTAACGTGGGCGTGGTGAGCCTAAAGGCTTTGATATCATAAAATAATTTTGTCTCATCTAAAAATTCAAACTTGTAAAAAAATATTAAATTAATTCTTTTATTTAATTTTCCTTATAGTACTCTCTCAATTAAATTTTACATTATTGTTGTATAAGATGTGTACTCTCTCAATTAAAATATTCCCGAGACCTATTTATCATATTATTATCAAGATCATCATTTTCTTTTTTGCATTTAAATGTAACATTATTGTTGACAAAGCATGCTACCATCATATTTTTTATCCCTTCATGTGTTTCTCCTTACTGTAAATGTAAAAAGCACATCAAATTCGCATTTTCAAATTTTATTAACTAACACGTATATTCAAAATTTATTTAAACAAATCCCGTTGGTAACGCATATGGTGAACAAATTTTACACTAGATTTTATAAAAACAATTAAGGGGTGTGATTTATATTATTAAAGAGTATTAATTGTGATAATAAAAAATGCATTTTTATAACTATATAAAGGGTATTACTCAAAATATTAAAGAGTGTGATTTATATTACAATAGGAATATTGATATTGATAACTGAATGGTATAACTCATATTATAAAAAAATATTAATCGTAATAATTGAAAAGTCATGTCTATAAATATAAAATCAGTAAAGACCTGCTCAATCATAATACATAAAAGAAAAAAAAAAGTGATCTCTCTCTATTACATACTAAGTAAAATTTCTAGCATCTTTTCTTGGATTTTTGTCCATCTTTGAAATTACATTTGATTTGAGCGGTCAATTATTTGTTGCAACTTTGCCTGCATGCCCATCTCGTGGGTGGACGACATTGACGGAACTTTAAATTAAATAAAAGTAAGAAAACTATGTAAAAAAACTGCAAATTTAATACTCCCTCCGTCTCAAAATTATTATCCAATATTCTATTTTGGACGTCCCATAATTTTTATCCACTTTCCTAAAATGGAAAGTTTCATCAATATAAACACCCTTCACAATACATATAAATTACACCAATTGCCACTCACTTAACTCCTTACACTTTAACATTTTATCACTTTTTCACTTTACAATAAAGTTGATTTACCAATTCTACCCCTTATACTTTAACACTTTATCATTTTTTCTTAAAAACCGATCACACTGTAAACCGGACAATAATTTCGGGACGGAGGGAGTATGAAATTTTAGGAAATGTCATAGCAAACTTTAATACATGAATCTAACTATAAATTAACGCTTTATGACAAGTATGTAAATAACAACTTACCTACATAATTTTGTTATTTATATAAGCTTCGCATATGTATTATGGTGTTATAAGTTTTCTTTATTGAATAACAAAAATATAATTAAGTATTGTATGAATTTGATATACTATGCAACTCAGCCTCAGGTGCAACTTTAAAATATTTTAGTTATTTTCACCTAATACAATTACATAAATATCAAGCTTATCAAATGTTGCGCCGAAATTGGAATACTCTGAACCTCAAAATTGGAAGACGGTAAACCCCAAAGACTCGGAGTTAGGGTAAAAATTGAGGGAAAAAATTGAATTGGAAGAGCTGTTGGTTTTGAAAAATAAAACTCCTTTTGAGATGTTATATAGCAAAATTCCTGATTATAGGAACTTTGGTAGTTTATGTTTTGCTAGTACTATTACTATTAATAGACACAAGTTTGATCCAAGGGCAATGAAATGTATCTTGTTGGGTTACCCTCTTGGCACTAAGGGTTACAGGCTTATGGATATCACTACTGGTAAGGTTTTCAACTCCAGGAATGTAAATTTTTTTGAAAACGTGTATCCGTTTTCTGACAAAGTCAACCAATAAGTTCATCAATGATTTGATATCCTAATTTCAGAATCAACAACTTTCTGATTCTGATCTTGAGGAAATTGATGAGGTTACTAATTCTCTTCAAAATAACACTACGAGGAACCTCTTAGGAGATCCAGTAGAACCAAAGTCTCTCCAGCTTATCTGGATGTTTAAAAAACTACTCTTCATGTTTCTACAACTCACAAACCTGTATCAAGTAACATTGATACTACTCAATCTTCTGCAAATTCTTCCATCTCAAAGGGTGTTAAGTATACAATCTCTGATTTTTTATCAACCACACACTTGTCCCCTACTTACACCCACTTTATTGCCAACATCTCCCAAATTTGTGAGCCTAAAACTGATAAACAAGCTCACAAAGATGAGAATTGACAGAAAGCAATGTCTTCTGAGTTACAAGCTCTAGAAAGAACAAACACTTGGTCTTTAGTCAATCTTCCTCCTGGAAAACATACTATAGGTTGTAAATGGGTTTATAAAGTAAAGTATAAACCAGATGACTCAATTGAAAGGTATAAATCCAGATTAGTTGCCAAGGGGTATACCCAATAGGAGGGTATTGATTATTTTGACACTTTCTCCCCTGTTGTTAAGATTACAACTGTTAGAATCTTATTATTTGTTGCAATTGCTAAAAATTGGCATATACAACAGTGTGATGTTAACAATGTCTTCCTTCATGGTGACTTGAGTGAGGAAGTGTACATGTTACCACCACCTGGTTATTGTCAGCCTGATGACACAAGAGTTTGTAAATTAAACAAGAGTTTGTATGGCCTCAAGCAGACTTCTAAATAATGGTTCACTAAACTATCTGATACTTTAATTGCTTATGGTTATGTTCAATCTGTGGCTGATAACTCTCTTATCACTAAGGAACCCACTGATTCTTTCAATGTCATGTTATGTTATGTTAATGACATTATTATAACTGGCAACAGTCTTTTTGAAATTCTCAACATAAAAAATTTTATGCATGAAAAGGTTACTATTAAGGATCTTGGCATTCTTAAATACATTCTTGGTATTGAAGTTGCTAAAGGTGACAAAGGTTTATAACTTTGTCAAAGAAAATATGCACTTGATCTTTTGAATGAGTGTGATTGCCTAAGTAGTAAGCCTTGTACTACTCCCATGGACTCAAAACAGACCTTTACTGATCCTGATTCCTCACTCCTAACTAATGCTTCTGAATATAGAAGACTTGTGGGTAAACTTCTTTACTTAACCATCACAAGGCCTGGTCTATCCTATGTCATCCAAACTCTTACTCAGTACATGAGTAAACCAACACAATCTCACCTCACAGTTGTTCACAGGTTACTAAGGTATCTCAAATCCACTATTGGTTTAGGCAAAATTGTATTTTACCTCAAATTCTTTCAAGTTGCAAGCTTTTACAGATGCAAATTGGGCTAGATGTGAAGTCACAAGAAGAAGCATAACAGGTTATGCAGTCTACCTTGGAAGTTCACTCATCTCTTGGAAGTCCAAGAAGCAAAGCACAGTAAGCAAATCCTCAATTGAAAGTGAGTACAGAGCAATGTGAGCAACAATTTCAGAACTCCATTGGATTTTCTACATCCTCAAAGACTTGAGGATCCCACATCCACAACCAACACTTATATACACAGACAGCAGAGCAGCCTTCTGCATAACTCGCAACCCAGTCCTTCATGAGAAAACCAAACACATCCAAATTGATTGCCACTACACAAGAGAGAAGCTCAAGGAGGGTTTGATCAAGATTATACAAATCCCAACTTCTGAAAACATAGCAGATGTCTTAACAAAGCTTCAAGGTCCAAGTTTATTTCAAAAATTCAAGACCAAAATGGGATTGATAAATATCCACTCCCATTTTGAGGGGGGTCTTAGGAGTCAATATTTAATTATTAGGTCCAACTAATACTTTTAGTTGTATCTAGTAATACTGTTTGTATAAGGTTATTTCTTATATTATATACTTGTATATAAGAGGGTATAGCTCTTCATTTCATTCATTATGTTGTGTTATTATTTCTCACTCTATCTGAGAAATACTCTCTACACTTTCATTCATCTTCTTCAATACGAATTCAAATTTATTTCCATGTTTAATCATGGAATTCTACAGAAGTAAATATAAGAAAACGGAGGGGGAGAAAGATCCGCCTGATTAGAACCGCTCGATAATATGGGGATAGAAGTCTTAGAAGACTGAATCAATGAAAGTGGTAAAATTGAGAGAAATGGAAAAAAATAATCAGAACGATAAGTGTAAACAAAATAATAAAAAACACTAAAACGACAAGTAATTAAAAAAGGAGGGAGTATTATTCAATGAAAAGAATTAATATAGTTAAAAAAATATATTTGAATGACATTGTGCATCTGATATACAAGAGTTTTATTCCAATAATATTATTTGTAATAAAAAAATAATTAAGTAACAACATTTTCTTTAAAAAATGAGATTTCTAACATTTCCAATAATATTATTTGTAACAAAAAAATAATAATTAAGTAACAATTTTTTCTTTAAAAAATGAGATTTCTAACATTTCCAACATTTACCGATATTTTCCAAAATTTTCCAATATCATTGCCGATATTAATGATCATATATAATTTAAATAATCATATATATTGGAAAAAAAATTCTCAAAATTTATATATGGGTCATAACATTTTTTTTAAAGTAATCAATTACAATAGTTCCTTCTACTCTCGGGCAAATGACAACATCTTTTTGTTTTGCTATAGACCAGAACTGCAACCACCACAACAGGGAGATCACCCAGAACCGCAACAGCACCACAATCGAAACTGCGACCACCACAAGAGAGAATAAATTTTTACTCTCCGTGTCTCAAAATCAAAACCTCAAAATCTTAAGTAATGGAGTTCTAACAACTTGAACTATCCACACTTGAATATCTCTACGTCATAACTTATAACATTGAATTTGAACATTTCTTAAGCAAGCAAATAAGCAATAACCAAAAATAAATCACACCCCTTGAAAATTGATTTTATAATTCAAGCCCAAGAAACAGAGTTTTGTTGATAGTCTTCGTAGTGGGGAGATGTATCGTGTCATGTGTCACATTCATTGAACATTTGTTGAAACATTATACACTAGAATTCAGAAAAATTCTTTTTCATTGCTTCAATGAAAATCTGCTGATTATTGTATTGGGTTGGTATAGTACTAAATTGAATAAGTACTTTGATGACTCTTTTCAAGTCTTATTTGGGACTCTCGGATTGCCTTGAATTTACTTTGGTTCCTTTTAATTTTAGACTGATACACTAGATGAAATGTATCACGTAGTCGTAGATGGGTCCTTAGACTCTTCAAAATTAAAATTATAACAATTTTGTAATTACATACAAATTAGATGGTGGCAATATAGTATTAAACTTATTATTATTTTGGCCAAGTTTTTTATGCATACATATGAATAGTGTATTTTAAAATTGTACAACTTGTTATACTAAAAGATGGAGCTTGTTTATATTGAAGCGTGCAACTATTCTTCCATATTGATAGTTGTACGATTCAATATAAATAAATTGTATCTTTCAATAGAACAAATTGCACGATTTTAAAATATACTATGAATATACGGTGCACCTAAATGCATATGTGATCCACTCTATAATTTTTGGATGAGTGAAACATGACATTCCTCGACTCAAAATACGATCTTACTATTTTTGTCCAGTTTTACATACACGAACAAATTTGTATACGATATTCTCACGGAATGTTAAGATGCCACGGAAAAAAATATGTTTCTTCAATAAAAGATATAATTATAAAAATAGTGTAAAATAATTTTATTGAGAAAGGCATAAATATCACTTTTTCTATTTAAAAAAACATTACTTCAATTTTTGTTTTGAAAGCTGAAAACTTAGCTTTCATTATTACAACAACAAGATTATAGAGTACTATTATTGAAATAAGATCTATGAAAAGGTTTCGTCCAAGTTTCTATATATACGTACATGATTGTTGATGAGATAAATAATGTAGCCTCTCAAAAAGAAAAAAAAGAGATAAATAATGTAGAGAGAATGTTTTTATTCGAAATCGAATATTAACAATCCAGCATGGTAGCATGGCTTTCCATATCATTAGTAATGATTGCATTTTTTTTCACTTGCCTTGTTATTTTTTACTACCAGCTAAAGGCGGTCTTGCAATTCAAATTTTCAGCCTGATAATTACGGATCAATATCATTAATTACATTTGCAGAAATAAATTTTTTCTTAATATTATTATTTTTCTCACGTTAAAATTAATTTTATCTCCTATAATTTATATAAATATCGTTCCACTTAATCTCAATTAAAAAAATAATTTTATCTATTTTAATATTAATAAATAATTTATTTCTTAAAAATACATGCTAACAATAATTATTCAGATAATGGATTGGAGGGACGAAGAAGTACTTTCATTTGCAATAGAAAGGGGCCACGTGTCGGCATCAGCGCAAAAGTCGCAAACTGTGGGCCTAAAGGCGCTTTAAAATGCTGCACGACCACCGCCAAATCAAATCTTGATGCCCACGGGCTGGTCAAACTACGGTCACTTTGACTACCTCCTTTTTTTCAAATTTTTAACTCTATATTTTATTACTATGTTTTAACTTTTAAATCCATAAATAACTGCCAAAAAAATTCCATGAATAAATAAATAGGTTTTTTTCTTAATTTCTTAATAATGTGAAGCTAAGTTTGTATACAACATCTCACGGCATGCGTTTTGATATTATGCTATTGACCATCTTGCCCTTCAATTTAGTCTTTTTTTTCTCTTTTATTGTAATGCCCGAACTGACCCTTTCGTTGTTCAAATTTAATCATGAGAAATAATTGCCAATTTGACCACAAATGATTTTGTAAACTCTTCCGAGTGTCCCTATTGTACTTCAAGTTCCTATAGAAAAACTTATATCTTACATCATTGATGTCGTATGTTGTCATTTTTATGATAATATTTTATTTATATTTTCCATTCATCCATTAATTTTATGTCTGTTTGACTTTTATACGCATTTTTACAAGTGAATTTTGTATTAATAATTGAAATGATAAAATGTCTTTTAATAAGGGGTATGATAGATGAGGTGGACGGAGGTAGTACCATAAATTATTTTAAAAAATTTATGTTGAACAAAATAATTAAGCATTCAATACAACTTTGAATCAAAATTATACTAACATTAAAATTATACAATAATTAGCACTCAATCATTCGAATAGATCCAATAGATCATTCAATTTATTCACATCTATGTATTAAATTTGTTTGATATTTATCCGCTAGAGTTTGCATATTCTTTGAATGAGAGGATTTCTGCGTGAGAGGATCTTATATGAGATAATCTTATATGAGTCATGAGATGATGCTTTAATTTAGTAATATAGTTAAAATTTCTTTTAAAATATAATTGGCTCGGAGCTTATAAATTTATGTGTCATATAAATAGAATAAATGTGGTTCAATTCTTGTATGAGAACATATCATACATATTTTTTATCTTGTGACTTATATAATTTAATAAAGAGGTTTGGCAAGAATTTTATTAAGTTTAATTTCGGACGGTTACGTTGTTATATAGGTATAGATTCATTATTCCAACTTATATAATTACGGAATGAGTAATACAATGACAAAAAAGCATTGAAAAAAATATATTTTTTGTTTGTAGGAATCAAAACATAAAAACGAGATTATATTGCCAAATCTATTTAAATGGTATATGAAATTTCAGGATTTTTTTAAACACTAGGAGTACTATATTAAGAGCATCCACAATGGATGGATGGATTTTCATTCATCTATCCACTCTCTCTCCTCCACATCATCTACTTTTAAATACTTAACTTTTTAAACAAACTCTCACAATGGTTCATTTAATCATTCATCCATCCATTTACTATTTATGGGTCCCACCATGTCTTCATCCCACTTTATGCATATTATAATTATTAAGAATTATATTATTTTTTAATATTGATATTATTAATCAAAATATTAAAATAAGATAGTAATTAATTATAAAATAATTCTAAGTAAACAAAATTGAGAAAATCTAAGTAGAATATTAAATTTAAACATTTATATTACTTGAAAGTTAGGAAACACAACATTCAATTAAAACATTACAATGAATTAAAACATTTAATTGTTAAAAAGTTTCAATTCACATGCATATTTGAAATTAATTCAAATTTTAAATATAAAAAATTTATAAATTTACATTAAAAAGCATAAATAAAAAGTTGCAAAAAATACACTTTCTCTCTTCATCCATTCCATTGGATGAATGTCATTCCAATGAAGATTCACAATGATGATAAACACCAATTTTCATCAATCCATTGGTTAAACACTCATTGAATGATACATTCCATTGGATGGTACAATCTGGATGCTTTTAATAGGAGTAACAATTATTAATGTTGTGGAACGACGTCATGAAATGATTCGAGTGGTAAGTTAGACTTCCATTGGTTGCGTCATCACATATGGAAGTCGACATGTTGATGGAAGTATATATTGGAAGCTTGGAATAAATAGCAACACATGTTTGAATTGTTTATTACATCATCTCAAGGGTCAGATTAGATAGCAAATGAAACATGTGTAATGAAACATCAAGGATTTCCATCTTGCCAAAATTAATAAGGGTATTTTTGTAATTCACTAGTTGAGACCACTAATATAGTAATATGTGTCTCGTAGATTTTCGTAAACTATTCTTAAGGGACATTTCTACCATAAATTATAGTTATTTAATTATTCGAATGTAAATATAATTTTTTTTACTAATGAATAAAGAGCTATCATGTGAATAAGTTTAACAATATGAAATTTATACAATTATATTTATTGATTAATATCATATTTTCTCCGTCCCAAACTTAATGATAAAGTTACTTACATATTTTATCACATAAAATATTAATAAACAACTCTTTCTACCCCTAATTACCCATCACTTTATCATATAAAATACTACTCCTAATAAACAACTCTTTCTACCCCACCACTTTATTAATATTCCACTAAATGCTTATGAACAGTTAAAATACCATAGAGTTTGGGACGAAATGAGCAATATTTAGTGAAGAAGGACAAATATACCCAATCTTATAACAAAAAAAAAAGGTTTATACTCATCCCTATAAGAAAAAAAGAAATATACCAATTTTATATTTTTCATCCAAAAATACCCCCACTCATGACTACCCTATCCATTTATATACATATATATACACACACACAAACATATATATATATATATATATATATTTTATAAGTATGTGTTAATCAAATATTATATTTAAATGCATGTTATAAAATTTAAATTTTAAAATTAAGAATATGTGGTCAATAAAACTAAATTATTAGATTTAGTAAAAATTATTATTATAAAAGATTTATTTAATTTTTAGAAGTGGATTAATAATATTTATAATTGTAAAGAATAAAAAAAAATTAATCCACATAGTTAAATTTATTTATTACTATTTTAATATAAATAATTATTTATTTATTTAGTCTATTGATGCAATTAAATTTTATTATAATAAATTATTTAATATTTTTTTATCTAATTTAAAAAATTAAGATATAAAAAAATACTTATATTTCATTCTTATGTCATACCAATCATAAAAATGATCATTCCTATATCATTCCATCCAAACCTTCATTTCATTCATTAATTCATTCCATTCAGTCGCAATTTCAATCAGTCATATCAATCACACCTAAGGATATGAGTCATGTGGGTATATATTTTTTTTCTAATAAGGACATATATGTACTTTTGTTAAAAAATTGGTAGATATCTTTTTTTTATATGGAATGAGTAGATATCTTTAATTTTCAATAAAAGTGAGTATATTTCTTTTTTTTCTCTTTAGTGAAAAACTGATATCATTACACTTATGACACTTATTCTCAATTTTTTTAAAAAAGTCCCACAATTATTTTAAACATCAAAATTCATCTATTCAATCTTTAAACACTTATTTAGATGACCACTGTGAGTGATCTAAGAGTAATAATATAAGTTTATAAAGTAATAATATTAATTTCATACTATGAACAAGATTTGCATTAGAGTTTGCGACAGATAAATACCAATCTTCTCATATCTAATAATTTTATAATATAGTGTAATTTTTGTCTGATATGTTCAGTCTATATAATTATATTCAAGTAACACCAAAATATGTGTGTGATGATTTCGTGAATCCTATTTTCTGAAAAATTTACTATTCATTAAGGTCAAATCAAATTGATAGATACATAAGTGGAAATTGAGTTGAACAAATTAATTAAAAGAAATGACAATGCGAACTATCTCTCAAAAATACTTATCCTTCAAGTAATATTTGATCTCTTCCAATCATAATTAAATGTAATCGACATGCAAATTTTAAATTTCTATAAGAAAGATTCAAACAATACATTTGATTAGATCAATATTGCGCAGTGACCGTAGAGACAAACCACCAATATTCTAGAATGAAAAAGGATTGAGGGTAAAAACGTCATATATTAACAATATACGAATTTATTTTTATTTTTTTGAAACGAACAATATACGATTACTGAAGGACTAAAGTGCACTACAACGTTTCTTTAAAAATATAAAATAAAAAAATAGGATGGGTTTAAGTTTGACCACTGTCCCCTCTCTATTTAGGGCATCATACTCTCTCTCTCTCTCTCTCGTTAAAAAACCTCGTTGCCTTCGTATTCTACTTGTCTCTAAGGTTTTTAATTTTCTCCTAAATTTCGTTATTTATTTCGTTATTTGAGAACTTCGACATTTGGGTAACTGCCAATTCTTCGAAATTCCCCAAACGAAAGCGATATACTCCTATTATTTGGCTCTGAATTGAGCTGAATTTGGCTCTCAGGTTCGTTTCTGGTTTTCTTAATCCTTTTAAATCCTGTCTACGATATTCAATTTGCAGTGGAATACGCATTTTTCTGATTATTTGTTAGGGTTCGATGTACGGAATCTCATCGACGAAAATTTCAGCATGTTATTCGAACAGCAGCGTTTAAAAAAAAAATTTGGCTATTTTTCTGTGGGCTGAATTTGTCAAGATTTATGAACTTGGACGAGATCTAACGTTTTATTTGGACGGAATCTAACGTTTATTTTTGCTGTGTTTAAAAATTATATAGTGTTCAAGGAAAGAATAGAAGATAAACATGTTTGATTGAAACACATTTTGGCTCTAGATAGTCTATAAAGCCTTGAGTAGTTCATTTTCTTTAAGCATTATGGTGTGCATCATTTAAAATTTCAGAGTTTTCAACATATAAAAAATCAATCCAGCATTGGAATTTTATTTGAGCTTTGAGCCAGAGGCAACGCCTTCAATTTATGATCGCTGAGAACTCACCCTAAGATATTGATTAAACTTTTAGTTTGATTTTGCAATCAATGTAGGTTCAAGAAAGAAAAATCATCCATCATATAGTTATCATCATGTTCTTTTACCAATTGGGTACATTGTGATTTGTTTCTTGTAATTCAATTATTCATTGATTTTGCAAATCCAATTTTATCCATAAAGGGCAGCAACTATGTACCAATATCTGAGTCATTTGACACACGAGGTCATTCCTTTCTGGTTTATATATTAATGCTCCCTCTAGCAAAGAATATTAACTTTCGGGTGGTGTGCTATAAAATTCTGTGATAATTTCACCAGACTATAGGCTATAACGAGCTGGCCCCAAATTTCTGGTTCCTACTGGAATACAGAGAAGGGTTGCATTGAGATTTGGGTTGATAGATAACATAAATGAGAACATGTATCTTGAGTCTAAGAACATAGTGGGATTAAAGGCTTGGTTTGTTGTTGTTGTTGCTTAATTGAGTGAAGATATGTGAAACCTTTTATCATAATCTGCTCTATCTTATGCAATTTACTATTCTTTAAATGGCAGAAACATATTGCTCGTGGTTAAGAGTCCTTAAGTTTTTTGCTTGCAAGATGGGATGCTTTATGGTTTTTAGAGGCAGGAAGAAAAAGTCTCTACAGCACACAGGGATTAAACGTGTCAACCCTCAGGAGCAATCAGATTCTTTAAGACCTCAACCTCTACCTCTTCCATCATCGAGCTTCAAGATGTCGAGTGCTAGTGGGCCCCTTGATACATCTGAAACTCTTCCTATGCCACGTACGCTGCCCCAATCTCTGTCGACTAAAGGAAACCTTATTAACTTTTCATTTGAGGAAATTACATCAGCTTGTAATAACTTTTCTCCCGAGAGATATGTGTCTGAAAGTCTCTCTTCGGTCATTTACCGGGCTTCATTTTGGGAAGATCCTGCTGGTTCGAGGAAGCTTGAAGCCTCTGTAACTCGCCTTCATCCTTCCAACCAGGTATTGTAAATCTGATGGTTGTTTAATCCACTGAATCATGTTTTACTTATATCCTCTCAATTTTAGCTCTGCATGATAGAACTTGCTTACTGGTGGAAACTGTAACTTCCATTTGCTGCCATCAAATTCTGTATATAGATTCCACAATTTGTTATGGAAAAAGCAATATGATTACTCAGTTTTTTGTTATTTTTCCTCTTGTAAATGCTCTAGTAAGGTTCTTCTCATTTTCAGTTGGAACGTTTGAATTTTTGTGTGCTTATTAAAGTGGTTAGTCTGACAATATTTGCTCCTTTTCAGGGCCTGAAGGAATTTGTAAATGATGTAAATACACTGTCGTCTTTGCAACATCCATTCCTCTGCAAATTGATTGGTTTTCATGCAAGGGAAGGCTCAGGAAACAGAATGTTAGTTTACGAGAGGCTATACCACGGAAGCTTGGATAGGCTTCTGTATGGAAGATCAGATGGTCCACCTATTGACTGGAATAGTAGGATGAAAGTCGTTTTATGTGCAGCATTAGGTCTTACTTTTCTCCATGAGGAAGGTCCTTTTCAGGTAATCTAGATTTCCTTCACCTTTGAATATGAGTTGGCATTCCTATGTCATGAAAGCTGTTTATAGATGTATTTTGTGGCGATCACCTAAAATGAGGTGTAATTGTTTTTATAAATGTTGGACAGGCGATATTCCACGAATTCTCAACCGCAAATATACAGGTCGACAAGGATTTTAGTGCAAAGCTTTCTGGATATGGTTGCATTTGTCATATCCCAGAGACTTATATCTCCAACCACTCATCAGTAAGTGCTTTTATGTATTCACAAACATAAGTTTCATCCCTAATTCCGTGCTATTAGTTAGGCTATGGCTAATCTTTCATTCAAAAATTGACCAATTAACAGAATACTCACCGGACGGACTAATTTTTTTCAGGCTATGGCTAATCTTTCAGTCGAGACACTTGAGAAAGGTTTGTTAACCCCAAAGAGCAACGTTTGGAGTTTCGGAATACTGCTCCTCGAATTGCTTACGGGACGGAAGAATCTCGATACTCGTCATCCAAAAGAAGAGAGGAATTTAGTTAAATGGAGTCGGCCTTTTCTATCAGATGATGGAAGACTATCCCTCATCATGGACCCTCAACTAAAAGGTCGTTTTCCAGCCAAAGCAGCACGTGCTGTGGCTGATATCGCGCAGCTTTGTCTCCAGGTCGACCCATCTGACAGGCCCACCATGAGAACAGTTGTGGACCGTCTGAAAACGGTGCAAGAGATAAAGTACACCTCCCGGTTTCCACTGCAAGAACCTGGGGAGTTTGGTAGGAAATATATGTCGAAATCATATAGTATGAATGGTATTATTGTTTCAGGCGTGAGAACAGATTACTCGCCTTCAGCACCGGTGGTTTCTCTGACGAGGATGTCTGGTGTGCCGCTGGTTTTGCCTCGCAGGACGTGTTCGTCTGTGCTGTCATTGGAGGAGCTTGATCGACAGGAGAGACGGAGATCCAGTGTGGAGGGGTTTTGATTGTTGATATCGTAGTGTTTAATATGGTTTAATTTGTTTATTTATTTTTAACTTTATAGAAGGTAAATATGTTCCAAGATTGGGTAGGAATGATTGAGCTTGTAGTTTTTGTGAGTAAAGTTTCTTCACTTGCAAATTAGGGAAGTTGGAGCTTCTAACATTTGATGTACATCATAACATGTAAAAAGAGAAAAAAATGGGCGCGACCTGTTAGAGGTTTGATGTTAATTTTTTTTCTGTGAAAAATATAAAAACTATTATTATTATTTTTGTAAAAAGCATTGTTGAAATTTAAAACTAGCCTCTTATCTTGTACTGCCCTATTATTTCTTTCGAAATTACTATTAATAAAACTCTATTCATGAAATTATTCGAAGCTACCTGTTGAGTGATGATGGAGTTCACGCTTTGGCTTTTCAGGTGTTTCAAACTTTTAAAGTGTTTTTTTTACCTTTTGAACTAACTTTTCATTGGAATAAACGTGCATGACATGTCTCTAAAGATTAATGCCATATCAAAGGCACCCCTTTATTCTTTAATTTTTCCATTTCTTAAATATTCTGCTACTAAATCGTTTTCTTATCCTTACATTTCATCGACACAGATGATGTTGGTTATGTAAGAATCAGAATTTATTCAGTGAAAAAAAAAAATTGGGTTGAAGCAAGAGTTTCAGAAATTGTGAATATGTTGTTGATATATTTGCTTTCTCAGTCGAACGATGTCTCATACGTAGCATTTTTTTTATGGTACAACTTGCTTGCAAATTTGCATTTGATATTTCAAATAATCTTGTGTTTAAAAATTCCCAAATTGAATTAGAGTCTATAGAAAGTAGCCGGACTCTACATCTACCCCAAAATTATCCTGCAAAACAACAGTAAATTCTCAGGGGTATCCAAAATGAGATAACCAGTTCAACGGCTGTGATTTAGAGCACAGAAGGTGTCTCCTTATGCTCGTTTGTCGTCACTCATACGCTCCCCTGATGCAAGTGATTCGGGACGTCCCCTTGATTGTCCAACGGCATGTACTGAGCCATGATCGCCCGTATCTCCGAATCCATGTATCCCTGCATACCAACACGAGTATCATATCACACGAACTTTATAAAACGCAAAAATTACAGCCCGTGTTGAAGTACACACACGAGACGAGAGGCTTACCCGAATCCTATATTTGTAAAGAGCATATGCAACACCCCCTGCCAAAGCTATTGCAAGAATGATCACCCACATTATGCCCCAGCTTACTTCTCTACTACCACCCTCTTTGTCTGCATGGATCACGGAAAAAATTAAATTAGTTTCAAGTAAAAAATTAGAAGAAACTTTTGTGGTGAATTTCAGTAAACTGCATGCTCATACGAAGTAATACTGTTTCACTTACAAAGTATCAATGTTTACTAATTTTGAGAAGAATAACACATAAAATATACTTCGTAGTGATACTTCGTGTGCTAAAACATGATACTTCGTAGACATACTCTTTAAGATTGTACTTACTGATACATGTGTCATGTTCATGAATGTAAAGCAAGTCGCCTCTGCAAGAGCATTCATAGCTACCCCACAAATTTTTGCAGCTGCAATCGGGGCATTGACACGCCACCCTTTCCTTGCATTCGTCGATATCTAAAATGGATTCAAATTAAAACCTAGTTTTGTAATATAATCTGCAGCAAGAATTCAAGAAAATGTACGAAACCTTATCATATTATATTACCTTCACACCACTTAACTCCATCACCCCTGAATCCTGGAGGACAACTGCAACCTGTGAGATGATCATCCTTACATAATACACGAAACTTTTAGCTTTTATCTCGTTTAAGTGAATAAAAATCATTATTTCCGACTTCCAACTCACCCTGCATGCAGAATACGTTTGTCCGTACTTGGTATCCCTCCAACACCCCCCGTTCGTTATTTCACATCTTAACGGTCCAGAAGCTGAATCGGGAAATGGAGCAGTAGCAATATGAGGTTAAGGTGGTCATTACTCATAAGGGAGTTTATATCATATACATATACAGAGGAGTGCAAATGGTGCACAACTAATACTTTAGTGAAAACAACTAATACTGAGCAGCTGATACCTTTTAGTAAAACAATTAATACCACTTAAAAAGACATTGAGTTGTGCATAGAAGTATTTGCCACATATACATATGATGAATACCTTCACAATGAGTGTAACCATCACCGATGAATCTAACACCCTGCACAGTCGGGCAATGACACACCCTCCCTCGGAAGGTATCCTAAAACGAGTTTTTGCACAAATTAGATGGCAATTAGGTGTCAAATTCGGACCAAGTCGAAGATGGAAAAGTCTAGAATACCCTGCAAGCAGTAATGTTAGCAGCTGTATCTTGCCAGCAACCGCCGTTGTTCACCAAACACTCATTTGTTTCCATATCTGCCCTCAGACATTACGACATTACTTCAGTTACAACATACAATTTGACATAACATAATTGTAGATATATACTGACCTCTAGACAAACAAATGGCGGGCTCAGTGGTCTCTTCAAAACCCGAACAAATGGCCTTGATAACTGCTCCTTTATCCAGTTTCCCTGATCATTGGAATTATATTTAAATGAAATTTTCTACACTGTAATCTTGATGCAAGAATGGTGTTTAATTAAGGCTTTCTACCTCTATATTGTCTGTTGTTTATAACTAGAGTCGGCAAAATAGTGACATCCCCTCGAGGACCTTTTCCAATCTGAGCATAAATTGCATCTGCAATTAATATAGCTCCGAAAGAAACTTTTTTAAAAAATGCTATAATAAAGTATCAAAAGGTTGTAAGAACATTAAACCTGTGCTTCCTGTTCTGCTTTCAGTACTGGATTGTCATCGTCTGCCTCGATGTCTCCAATGCAATCGTCTATCTTCCTAACGTCGTACCCTACAAAGACGAAACAATCAGACTCCAAATAAGTAAAACACGCGTAAGAATGAGCAAGCATCATCATCTAGAAACACAACCAAAACTTCATATAAGTAAAACACGAGTAACAATGAGCACATATACTAAATATAACAAGTCTCATCGTCTAGAAAAGCAATCAAGACATCACACAAACCAAAAGACGCGTAAAAGAATATACCAAGAGACTGAATAACCCGATCAGCACACTCCTTATTATACTTCTTCTCCCTCATAGGACACCTAATCGAAAAATCAGTCACATAGTCCCACCACTGCCACGGCCTCCCATTATCCTTCGCAACCTTAAAGAAGCACGCCTGTCGTAAATTTTGAACCACAACGTCCCTCCCATCGTACCCTCTGCTGAAATCCTGCTCAGGGTCAGGCGCACAATACCTCCCGTAATTAATGCACTGCGACTTACACTGCTGACTTAGCACAAAAGCCTCAGGACAGTACCACGTGATGTAACGGGGCGTAAACTCCGTATACCCTTTCTGTTCAAGAATCTGAGCTGCCCCTTTGAAGTCTCGAACGAAGTTCAGCTGGCTCTCGCACTTGGGCCCACATTCGTCGTTGCTGTTCGTCCAGAACTCGTACTCTACTCGCTCGTCGGGGTGTGGGAGAGCCTCGCGCCAGTCGAGACTAATGCTCACTATTTCGCCGTTTGATAGGACTTTCTTGATTCGGTCCCCCAAGGCCTTGCTGATGAGTGCTGATGGGATGGTGATGTTTTGGAGATAGTTTGGTTGGGTGTCGCCGTCCTCTGGCGTGTCCATCGTGATGAGGGGCTCGACTTTGTCATCCGCGACCAGGATGGCGGCCGCTCCGGCGTTTTGAGCAGTCCATGCCTTCAGTGTGAAGTAGCAATCTGAAAAACAACGTCGAAGTCGAAGTATCATTGTTTAGTGATTTTGATAGAGTCTGAGGTTGGTTTGATAAGTAAAAAAAGGACGAAACAAGAGTTCGACCTCATTAATGACAAAAACTTCTATGAGCCTGGTTGACAAAAGTTTTACAGTGGAATTGGTATTCTTTTTAGTATACCAACTAAATTTTGAAAAGAATAACATATAAAATCATTTTTCGTGCTAAAAGGTATTACATTGAAAAAGAGAGTTCACAACCTGATTCAAAGATACACACTCCTCGATTAAAGTTCTCTGTCATTTGACTTTCTCAATTACTAAACAAGCTCAAACATAAGTCTCAAAACTCAATAGCATTTCAAACAAGCTCAAACAGAAGTGCATTCGACTCGACTCATTTACGATTCTACATACAAAGTGATATATTAAGTACTCCGTACAAACAGTCGAGTGTTCCTCTCATGCAAATTGTATTTCATGTTACTATCATTATATAATACTTAAAGAAATACAAATTATTCTATGCAAGATTTCATTATTTAAAAAAAGATCATATCAAAGTGGAATATAAGAAATTGCATACCCCCTCTATCTGCAAGAAGGAAGACTGGAATTCCACCACGTTTATTCTTCCATGAAATATCAGCATCTTTAAAATTTTGACACCCTTTTCGATTCGATTTAGGATAGAAAATGGATCCAACCATTGTTCCTCCATACTGAGGGACACCAAAATTTCCAATTGCACATTCGTATGTACCTTTCACAGATTCTGGAGTTGTTATTCTCAGATTGTTTTTCTCCACTATAAATCTTCCAGAACAGCTTGATCCAAACATAATCACACAAACCCACACCAAAACTGCAAATTTTAATCTCATTTTCTTTATATGATCTCACTGGGAAAATTTTGTTCCCAACAGATCAAAAATATAAAGTTCGAGTTACCAAAGTGCTGGTGATCAATAACTCTTTCTAATGAATTTACAAACAGAGAAGAATAGAAGGAGAGGGGATTTTTTTTTAAACAAGATTCAGAATGTGCGATTACACTCTTGTAAACTAGTACTCACTGAGTTCATAAAATTCTTTTTTTATTTTTTAATATATCAGCACTAAAAGACATGTAATTTGAAGCGAAAAAATAGTGTGTAGATCTAAGAAGCAGTTGGTTGATCAATTCTAAATCAGGAATAGTTAGTTGGTCAAGTCTATTGCAGCGAATAAAGTTATTTTTTACACGTAACTTCGAGATATTTTTTTATGTTTTAATGTACAACATAATTTTCGTTAGAGTTACGGTGAATTTGATTTAATTTTAATTTGGATGAACTATGCACTCTAAACTTTAACCCTTAAAAAATGAACCTTAAATTATATATGAATCATTCGGGCCGGGTGAACTATGAACCATTTGGGCCGAGTTTGGGTCTGGGTCGAAAAAAAAACTAAAATTAAAGTTAAAAGAAAACTGAAATTGAAAAAAATTAAAAAAAGAAGTCCTATAATTAAATTGCACCAATTTTATTGGTGCATGTGGTTCGCAGGAGAATTTGTCTTTTTATTAATATGTGTCACGATAATATTTTTACTAATTATTTGTCATGTTGTCATTCCTAATTCTTATATAATTAAAGTGATAATGCAACAAATTAAATATGAAAATAAACAGACATTTCTTAGCTTAATTTAAGAAGGTTTGCAACAAATTAGTGTGTCATATGCAAGGATGAAAATATTCATATCGCAAGTAATATCGCAACTTTAATTTTACGGATATATCGATGGATATATCGATATCGCAAAAAAATTAGAAAAATGACGAAAATTATGTTAAAAATTTGGAAATTTGACATGAAATTTTACAGGTTATTATAACACACAATTATGCATACATTTCATTTAAAATCACAACAAAATGAAATGTTTAAATAAAAAATATTAGCAATACACTACATAAACACTGTCCATCGAAAAACATCTGACAATACAATAAATAATACAATATAAAATGACTAAAATTACATGATAAAATATAATTAGTACCAAAATGATGACCTATGAGGTTAAAAAATAGAAGATGAAATGTCATCTTTATCCAAACAATACTGGTACCAACTCATCACATTAAAGTACTCATTGATATAATTATGCACATGTCATTCATATGTTTCTCTATCTCTTCCAACTGCTTCATCATGGATTGGATATTGTGCCATGACCCATGACCCAAGTATTTTGTTGATACACATTTTGAGTATTCCAATCAAACTGTGAACTCTCATATGTGTCAGAAGCAGATGAATTTTGAGACACATCACTTTGATCAGTGCCCATACCCATTGAATCAAAACCAATTGAAAGTGTTTCAATATCCGTACTTGAGTTTTCTTCTTGATTCCAAGAAAAATGATGGAATCAAATTAAAAAAATCGAAAACTATAAAAATATCCGCGAAATATCCCAATATTATGCGATATTTTGCAATATTTTCACTGTTCACGATAAGAAAAAATTTACGCCGATATCCATATCGCATATCCCAAAAAAGCGATATATCCGCAAAATATCGAGGATATATCGCGATTTTTACATCCCTGGTCATATGTGCCATTTTAGAAATTTATATTTTATTTATCAAACTTTTTGTAACACTCAGTTCAAAATGTTGTGATTATTTATTGCTATTTCTTTATCGAAAACAAACTCAAAACACTTGCGAATTCAACAACCAACTCAAAATAAAGTAAAACTCAGCATACACTGGCCTTGGAGATAATATTTCTCCATTCTAATTTAAGCATTCTCAACTCTATTTACTTGAATGAGAATATGCCCCTAATTTTTCCAGAAGAAAAACATTGCTGGTGATTGTGAAAGCTGGAAATTACTTCAATTCTCTGTCTTTACTTCTGAATCTGAATTCTGCAACATAATTTCTTCTTTTCTTTCATCCCGGTTTTTGGTTCGGATTTCGACCTGAAGATGAATAAAATAAAGCAACTCATCTTACAAGAAATTCCATAAATAAAGTGCTCAAAAATAATGAACAATAAATAACAGAACACTTGCCTTCATTTGATCTTGCTTCATCTTCTTCTCTTTCTCCTTCTCTCTCAACGATCTAAGCGGCGATATGCCCTGTATAATGTACAATTATGAAGATGAATTAATGCTAAATTAAATCAATGATAATATTCTTCTCACTCACTAAACATAAAGATCCAATTTTTCTTCAATATTCCTAATTTTTCTCCAATTAAAAACAGAGCCCACAATTTTAAATCCATTAAAAAAGCTCAAGATCAAGAGTCTTTACAAAACAAGAAAGTTTGATCTCCTTTAAGCTTAAAGATCCAAATTTCTCCAATTAAAAACAGAGCCCACAATTTGAAACCACTCAAAAAAGCTCAAGACCAAGAATGTTTACCAAACAAGAAAGTTTGGTCTCCTCCAAACTTAAAGATCTATTTTTGCTTCAATTTCCCTAAATTTTCCCAACAAAAAACAGAGCCCACAATTTAAAACCACTCAAAAAGGCTCAAGATCAAGAAAATCTTTACCACACAATTATGAAGACTAATTAATGCTAAATTGAATCTATGATAACATTATTCTCTCTCACTAAGCTTCAAAGATCCAATTTTTATCCAACTAAAAACAGAGCCCACAATTTTAAAATCACTCAAAAAAGCTCAAGACCAAGAATCTTTACCGAAAGTTTGATCTCCTCCAAACTTAAAAATCCATTGTTTCTTCAATTTCCCTAAAATTTCCCAACAAAAAACAGAGCCCACAATTTAAAACCACTCAAAAACAGAGCCCACAATTCAAAACCACTCAAACAAGAAAGTTTGATCCTTTAAACTTAAAGATCCATTTTTTCTCCAATTAAAAACAGAGCCCACAATTTAAAACCACTGAAAAAAAGCTCAAGATCAAGAAAACCTTTACCACACAAGAAAGTCTAATCTCCTTCAAGCGATACAAGCGATCAACCTCGATTTCGAGCTGCTTCTGCAACACCCCTCTATGAACAAGTTCCTGCATTTCCAAATCCATCTTCATCTCCCTTTCTCTCAGCATCACATCAGTCTTGTCCTTATCAACCCTCAACCTTTCTAGCTTTTCGCGTATCGAGATCAGCTCCTCCGCGAGTGAAGCGTCAAACGACTCGATAGGAAAAGGTTCCTTCTTCACAGGGGTGGGGCCATATTCTCCTTGTTGGAGCTATCAATCTCTGAAATGTCGATCCAATTTAAATCAACAGGCTTCGGTTTCGGTTTCGTGTTGTTGAAAGTGTTGAAAAGGGTTGGAGATGAGTTTCTTGGCTGGAGGGGCGTGCGGCCGCTTTTTGGCCGTTGGATTTGGTGGTGGCCGGAGATCGGAGATTGAACTACCAGCATTATTAATTAATTTATTTATTTATGATGTTTTTGTGAGAGAGGGGAAAGGGGTGATTATTAAAGAGGGGTTTGGGAGTTGTTGAGGCTTGAGAGGTTTGAATTTCAAATGGGGAATGTTGCTGGGGTAACGGCTACTATTTATTTTAAAGTAAGTGAGCGACAGGTGTTCCCTTATTGGGCAATATTTAAAAGAATAAATATTCTCAAGAACATAAACAAATTATGATATATAAACTTATTTATCTTATAATGATATCAAGGCCTATTAGCTCAGTTGGTTAGAGCGTCGTGCTAATAACGCGAAGGTCGCAGGTTCGAGACCTGCATGGGCCAAAATTTTTCAATCCGGCACATCAAATTCAATTTAGAATTATATAATACTTTTTAATTTAACACACACTTTGGGCCTAGATTTTTTAATTTAACACACTTTGGGCCTAGCCATGGGCCAATGTATCCGGCCCATTAAATTCAATTTCAATTTAGAATTATATAATATTTTTTAATTTAACACACACTTAATTTAACACACACTTTGGGCCTAGATTTTTTAATTTAACAGACTTTGGGCCTAGCCATGGGCCAATTTATCCGGCCCATTAAATTCAATTTATAATATTATTCTGAAACTTGGACAAGCTAAATTTTATTCTTCAATTTATTCGAAATTAATCGCATCGAGTAGCTATTTTATATTTTTACACCTATATATATTGTGTTTTTTGCTTAACGTAAACCGTTTTGAATAATTGTCCAAGATTGTTGTTGATG
Organism: Stenogyne calaminthoides; assembly: GCA_037126765.1. Taxonomy (NCBI): domain Eukaryota; kingdom Viridiplantae; phylum Streptophyta; class Magnoliopsida; order Lamiales; family Lamiaceae; genus Stenogyne; species Stenogyne calaminthoides. Next base: position 2,789,858 of record JBBCBC010000007.1, read on the forward strand.
AGGAATTAAAGTAAGGTATTTATTTCGAAAAATGGATCTTAAATGCTTTTTTGCCACTACAAAAAAAACGCGTTTTAGAGGCGGTTTTTTTCCGTCCCTAAATCAGGCGTCTCAAATTTAGAGACGGTTTTCAAATTTCCGTCTCAAATTTGAGACGGTTAAACCCGTCTCAAATCCGAGACGGAAATTTGAGACGGAAAAAACCTTCTCTATTCCGTCTCAAAATTAATATTTAAAAAAAATCGACAGATATTTGAGACGGAAAAATCGTCTCAAATTCGTAATTTTTTTTTAAAAAAAATAGGTATTGTGGTTCGAACCTGCGCCGCTAGGTGGCCTGAGCAGGCGACGAACCACCCGAGCCGCGAACCTCTATTACCACCGAACCACATGGTATATAAGCTTTTTCAGGCTTGCAAATTAAATTTGCGAATTTCGCCCCCAATAGGGATCGAACCTGGGTTGATTGGGCGACAGGGCGGACGCTCAACCACTCGGACACTTGATTTCATTGGTTTAATTTACAACTTTAATTGTATATGTACACAAATTAAATAATTTTTTTTTAAAAAATATTGTATCAATTTCTATATATATGTGCATTAATTCCACACCTTTTAAAATTATAATTATTTTTTATTATTTATAAATTCTAATTAAATTATGTTATATTATTTTAAAATTTGTATTTCTAATTATCTTACCTCAAAATTTCAAATTCTCCTCCAATTTAAATTTAAATTCTTTTATTTATATAACCTTTATATACTATAGATGCTAATTAATTTATTTTTTATATTAATTTCTACTTTAGTTATGTTATATTAATTAAAATCTAATTATAGTTAAAACTAAATTTTTTAATAAAAAAAATAAATATTTATTTAATAAAAAAAATTAAATATGATACAATTTATTTATATAACCTTTATACACTTGTAATTATTGTTGTAAATTTGAGACGGAAAAACCGTCTCAAATCCGTTCAATTTGAGACGGCCGAAACCGTCCCAAATCCCATTTTGAAAATTTGAGACGGAAAAACCGTCTCAAATAAGGTGGTCAAAATCGCGCACATTTTTTCGGGTCACAAACCGTCTCAAATCCGTCTTAAATTCGACTAATATAATTAGAGACGTTTTTTCCGTCCCAAATTGGTGTCCAAAATGATGACGTTTTCTCAACGGTCAAATTCCGTCTTAAATCCGTCTCAAAACCGTCTCAATTTGAGACGGTTTTGAATTCCGTCTCAAATTTGGCCAACTTTGACAGTTTGACTGCTTCCGTCTCAAATCCGTCCCAAATCCGTCTCAATTTGCGACGGAAAAGTTTCCGTCTCAAAAGTTCTGTCTCCAAATTTGTTTATAATAATTACTCTTCACAGTAACGTTTGTATGTGAAGTCAAGTGTTTGATTTTTTTATATAATAGATGTGATAATACGTTATTCAGGTTACAGTAAAATTGAAAATGATACATATAGTCATATTGATACAAATGAATAAGCAGAAGCAACACGTATGTTAACATATATTTATTACACATTTAGAGGCCTTTACACGTTGCGACCATAGTGCAATACTTTAGTTGTCGTGGATGTCGGAACACCCCCTTATGATGTAACGCGTATGTATAGACAAAACATCATGCATGTACTCTAATTAATGGATTATAAACAATCAAAAGATGATAAAATATTAATGCCTTCATCGCAAAAAAACGAAAATTACTTGCATGTTTTCAATTTGAATTGTAATACGAGCTTTAGTTTCGACTGAAGAAAGAATTCGGGTCACAGATAAAACTCAGTGAAAGTATGTTAATTAGTGCGTCTGTAATAACATATATGTAATGATTTGTGGGTCTTCTATTATATTTTGGTGTTTTATCGTATTTTCATATTTATAATAAATTATTATTAATGATACGTATTATATACTCCCTCCGACCTCCGTCCCATACTTAATGAAACTCTTACTGTTCATGAGAATTTTGTGATAAAGTGTTGGAGGTAAAAAGGAAAAATCAACTTTATTGAAGAGTAGAAAAATATTTATTAATGGTGATAAAGTGATAAAGTGCTGATATATGAGAGAGTGGCGAGTGATAATGTGAAAATGATTAGAATATCACCGTTGAATTGGTGATAGGAGAAATCTATTATTAATAGAACAATTACAGGGATACAACAACTTTCTCAAGATGCACGGGAGATTTACATGGAAAGAATATACAATACATGGATAAAGAATAATTCTAATCTTTATCTCTAATACCCCAAATCAATTAAGGCACACACAGAGCTTGGAACGTAAAACTCAAATGCCGGGACGAATCTTACGTTAAGATGTAAGATCCAAGATGTGAAGGAACAAAGCTAGTAGATAACTTCCCGGAGACGAGCTCATTTAACAAAATGATAGTCCAAGTCAATATGCTTGGCACTTTTTGGGCAATGCTAAGAATATTTGTCACACAAAAAGAGTTAAACGGATAAAAGATTAGTGACCCAAACCAATTCGTGTAAATTCCATTCAAATTTTGATCCCAAGAACATTGTTTTTCTTATTTCCCCAATAAAAATAAAATATTCTAACGGGCCCAACAAGATAATAACCCAAAAATAAGTATCGGCCTTGTTGAAGGAGAGACCATAGAAGATTTTAAAGAATACGTTGACCATGTAAAGTCTTAAGGAACTTTGTTCGCGGGTGATGGTCGAATCTTGCAAGGCCCCAACAGTGATTCAGAGTAGCGTGGGATCACGAAAATGATCACCGATTTTCTCCAAAAATGGAGTGAGACAGGCTTTCCAAAACTTTTCAAGGATATCATATCTGACCCATGTATAAGAAACCTCAAGACCGATAATTCAGTCCTTGATGGCAAATTCACGGTAAGATTTTTGCAACAACGATTTTCCTCAGAACAATGATATCATCGATTAGAGCAAAATAAAATAATGATGCCTCGATGAAAATGAAATAGTGAAGAATCACAACGACTCAAGAAAGCCAAGGTTGGTGAGATACTGATAAACCTTTAGGAGCCCCGACGAAGACCATAAAGAGCTTTCTTGAGTCGACACACGTGATCGGGGAAACGAGGATCAATAAACCCCGGGGTTGAGCCATGTGATTTGTCAAGAACGCCATTAAGGAAAGCATTCTTGACATCAAGATGAAGAGGCCAACTATTTTGAATGATAAAAGCCAGATAATCTAAACGGTTGCGGCGAAAACTAAACGTGTGATGAAAATTGGTTCCCGAATTTGTGTGAAGCCTTGATTGGACGCTCAATCGAGCCATCGGATGAAACTAAAAACCCATTTCGAGCCCACAATATTCGCATTTACCAAATCCCATGTGTGATTCGAAAGAAAAAATTTCCTCTTGATAGCAAAAAGCCACTCGGGGCGCTTTAGCAGAAAATCCACGAGGCTCGATTAAAATAATAAAGCAAATGGAAGGTCATGTAAAATGCCCGCCGAGCCCCTAATGTGGCGGAACCCGGCGGAAAAAAAATAATTTTGATAATTTTTTTCTGAAATTGATAAAAAAAATCACCGTTAGAGCGGGTTTTTGGATCGCCCATGTCGGACCGATCATCAAGGATGCGGGCGATGCGATGCACCCGGCGCGGGATCTAGGAAATTTATGGGTTAATTTATTTTATAATTTTAAAAAAAAAAAGCTCATCAAATTGGCATGGCGAGAAATGAAGGTCCGAGAAGAGACGGGATCAAAACATCGAAATCCCTTTGTAAATGCTATTTTACACTTGAATCCCGACACCCAAAAGGCTTGAAGTTTGCATAATTAGGAGCATAACCGAATAACAATTACAGGATATTAACTTTCTCAAGATAAAAAGAATATAAATAATAAAGAATAATTCTAATCTTTATCTCTAATAGATAATTAAATAAGTGAAAATTGAATGGTGTGAGTTAAAGTTTTTTTGTTGTTATTAAATTTAAGATAAAAAAAAATAAAAAGAGTTATATAATATTAAAAATATTCTATACGAAACAAAATTTAAAAGACAAAATGCTAGGAGTGTCAACTTTGTTGAAGATAGATTGCAAATTTTGTGTATGCTTCCTCAAAATCAAGTCTAAATTATCTATATGGATTTTGGTGGTTTTTCTTTTTAATTAGAGGATCTTAATTTTGCGATGTCATGTATAAATTTAGATTTTGTATGCACCAAGTGCATTTAAAACGTACAAAATTGTATATTTATAGAATATAATAAAATTTTTCAACCTAAAAATGACAAAAACTCACTCGATTGTACAAAAAACAATTTTGCACCTTATTTCCATGGATGTAAAAATCGGCATAGGCGCCACCTAGACGGCCTCCGACCGATCCGATTTTGCCAAAATAGGCGAGAAAAATAATTTTGGCTGTCAGACGGCGCTTAGGTGGATCTAGGCGAATTTATGTTAATTTATTTTATAATTTTAAAAAAAAAGTCGGACCGCCTAGCAATTTTCGACTTCTGCAATCTTGTTTATTTCCCTATAATAAAAATATATACTAGTAATTAATAAAATGGCAATTAAAAATATTTTTTTTGTTGAATCACATGTATAAATTATAAAAACAGGCAAAATAATGACAAAATTGCATTGCCATGACCTTTAATGTGCATATTATTATTACTCACTATCTAATAAATAAATACATAACTACTAACCTAAAAATGACAAATTCTCTGTGCACCATTTGCACCAATTTTGATTTGGTGCAATTGAATTTTAATTCAGTGTTTTTTTTTAATTTTTTTTACCAATTCAATTTTTTATCCGATTTAATGAATCCGACCCGAAATGATTCATGGTTCCAAATGGTTAATGGTTCAATAATTTAGTGTTCATGATTTAGTGTTAAAGTGTAAATGATTCATCTAAATTAAAATTGAATTCATGCAATTGGTGCATACAAGTGTCGATCCCTAAAAATACGCGTAGCTTAAACTCCAAAATCGGAATATTATCTGGCCCCAATTTTTTTATATACATGAATCTATTTAATATTTTTAGGTAAATCTCATAATTGATTTAATTTCACAATATAATATGCACCACTATCACCATCTCAACAATATATGGTTTAGAAAACGGCATATTCTCATATGGGTGGGGTCCAAAGTGGCCTAACTCCATGCAAACCCAGCTATAACCCCCCATCCACTAATATTACGCCACGTAATAAAGATCTAATTTCAGATTTTGTTTATTGATTTAATATTTAGAGGCGTGTGTAGATATAAATCTGGAGAAGAGAACATTTTTATTTTTCGACGATTCTCAGAAAAGTTCTTCATTAATCCTCCCTTCAGCCTTTTCACGGTACGCATTCTTCTCTTCTCTTCTTTTTCTGTTGATTTTGATTTTGTTCTGTTTTTTCGTTTGTGAATTTTGAATGTGTTTGTCGAATCTGGTGTGCGTGTGTTTATTGTTATCGGAAATTTGAAAATCTTCACCGCCTAAGGGGGAATTTTGAACATAAAATCTGCGTCTCAGATCTTAGTGTTTTTATCTTTTTTTTTATTTTTTATGTTTGGTGAACTCGAATTTCGTATAATTGATCGTGGTCGCCTGCCGCCGTCAGTTTTGACTGCTTGCTTGTGTAGAATTATCACTAATTGGTTTTTGAATCATTCGGAGAATCCCTTTTTGTAGTGATTCGTTTTGATTGAAGATGGGACCGGATCATGCATTTGGATCCGATGCTTGTAACATTGTTTTGTGCGGTTTATTATTGAAAATTGGTTTTCCTTTTCGGAGAATTTTTTCCCAATAAACTCAACAAATTTAACACGAAAGAACTGATCTGGGAATTTGTGGTAATTTAGGTTAAACGCCGAGGGGATTTCCTTTAGGTACATTCTTCCGCGGGTGTTTGTTTCTGATTTTATTTTGCAAGATTTAGTTTTGATAATTTTATATATCTGTTTTTTTTTCGTATTCTGGAAGTAATTTAATGTGTATTAATTTTATATGTGCACCAAGATAATCTATGTTTTTGTTAATGCAAAATTTTCCCTTGTTGTAACTTGCCAACTTTGTTCAACTTGTGTTATGCGTATACATCTTGTTAAGAAATGATATTGTGTGTACTTGAAGAAACAAGAACTTGCTGTATGTTTGAGTTTTGGTAGAGAATAAAGATAATGATAAAAAAAGTAAATAACTTTGTGGGTGACTTATGTAATGCTTCACATGCTCGTTAAAGGAACAATATCCATTGTTTTCATCAACTACTTCGTTTGCATGAACGCAGAATTGACTTGGAAATTTGTGGATTATGTAGCCGTTATCTTTGAGTTTATACTTCATATGGTTGTTTAGATGTTTTATTCTGTACTTTTTATGCCCTTTTAAATATTAAGTGTCTGGTTTTTTCTATGGCATCTAATAAAAAGCTGCACTTCTATCTCTTTTCTCGATTTGAAGAAATTTTGTAATTTTCTTAGTTTTAACTGCTAATTTGGTTTGTACTTTGCAGACTTGACCACCCCATCTTCATGAATTCTACATCCACTGTGGCATCCATCGTTTCCTGCAAATTGGGAAACAAAGACGACTTCTTTTTCTGGATTCTCGTTTGCTTGCTATTGAAGAAGGACCTGAACGTAAATTTTCCCTTGATTAAGTCTATCCCTTCATCGTTACACAACTTGAAAGAGATCACTCTGTAGTGGTGATTGATAATTGGCCTTCTGCATCCTAAAGTAATATATTTCATCATGGTTTCTTCTCAAATACCGCCTTCTTTGAAAAAAGATGGTAAGTATAAACCTTTCAAAGGCATGGTGTTGTTACCTGAATGTCCTCCGGATGATGTTTCTCCAGATCAGCTCGAGTTAGACTTTTCTGATGTGTTTGGCCCTCTACCTATTCAACCCTCGAATGAATTCATTAATGGAAAAAATGAAGAAGTGAATGAACTTGTATATGATGACCCGGAGGTCATTTGCAAACGATCTCATTCACTGGTTGGCCCTTCTGCTTGCATTACTCAATCTTTGAACTTAAGTCGGTTAACCATACATGAGAATGAGGATATGGAATTGCTGGAAAATGTGACCAGTAAAAATGATCAGGACATCCCAATCGAAGAATCTGTTGCTGAGGTCCGTGATAATATGGTGAAGACCCATACCGTGGGTGTTGATGATTTTGAGGTTTTAAAGGTTGTGGGGCAGGGTGCATTTGCAAAAGTTTATCAGGTGAGAAAGAAGGGCACTTCTGAAATATTCGCAATGAAAGTCATGAGGAAGGATAAAATCATGAAGAATGCTGAGTACATTATAGGGGAGAGGGATATCTTAATGAAGATTGATCACCCCTTTGTTGTCCAGCTGAGATACTCGTTCCAGGTACCCCTTTCAAGATCCATATCAGCTCCTTCATTATTTCCTCCTCTAGTTTTAATGTTCCCCTCTTGCTCTTTTTCAATAATGCAGACGAAATATAGACTTTACCTTGTGCTGGATTTTGTCAATGGTGGACACCTGTTCTTTCAGCTTTACCACCATGGTTTTTTCAGGTAGTTAATTTGATTGTAATGTGGGTTTATTATCGTGTAATTTTAGTCGCTAAACTCATTTTATCATTACAGAGAAGATTTGGCACGAATCTACACAGCTGAAATCGTCTCAGCTGTTTCACACCTTCATGCAAATGGAATAATGCACAGAGATCTCAAACCCGAGAATGTCCTACTGGATGCAGATGGCCATGTATATTTACTATGCATGTGATGTTTGCATTTTAAACGTGTGTCCGTGACTATGTGTATAATTTTAATCTTATCTTGGCATTTATTATTTCAGGCTAAACTCACAGACTTCGGATTAGCAAAAAAGTTGGAAGAGAATGCAAGATCAACTTCCATATGTGGAACTGTAGAATACATGTCACCTGAAATTATTCAGGGGAAGGGTCATGATAAGGCTGCTGATTGGTGGAGTGTTGGAATCCTGTTGTTCGAAATGCTCACTGGAAAGGTTATGTTCGTAAATTTAAACTTTTTTCTTATGTGATTGTTTTATGCACAGATTGCAGTTTTCTACTCTCAAATATTCATTAATGAAATTGCAGTTGTGATATATTTTTATACGTTGTCAATTGTCATCATACTCATACCTTAGGCCTTACAGTTTTAATTGTACACCCCACACCAAAAAATAAAAAAAAAAATGAAAGGCTAAATTGGAAACCTCTAGTAAATTCTATTGCAGATGTACTTTTAAGTCAACTTGGAAAATATTGCTGTGTTCACGTTTAGCAAGTAATTGATTGTGTCATTCAGGAATTAGGATATATGAATTGCCTTCTGACCATTTGCTTGTTTCGTATAGCAGCCTCCATTTATTGGTGGAAACAGGGAGAAAATTCAGCGAAAGATAATTAAAGACAGATTGAAGCTGCCACGTTTGCTGTCACCAGAAGCACATTCACTCTTGAGAGAGGTAATCCTACATGCCCTTATCATACATTTCATAAATTCCAGATATTTGAATTTGCTGCATAATTATTGATGTTTATATAAAGAGCGCGGCTACTCACACCCACAAAATTACTATGTACACCCACCTCTAAATTAATTTATCATATATTTTAATTATTTTTTAATATTTTTAGTACAATCAATAAATTTTACAATTATAATATTAATACAATATTTAAACCTACTCTACTAAATAAACATACCCACCAAATTAATTTTCAATTTAACGATATTGCCGAAGTGAGATGTGAAGGGGTTGTCAATATTTGTATTTTATTTTTGAGTGGGTCTCGTGTGCACCCGGGTGCACCGTGCACTCATAGTGCATTTTAGAATCATGCAACTATACAAAATAGAAGCATGCAACTATTGCAAACAGAAGCATGCAACTATGTTCTCATATTAACAGTTGCACTTTTCTGTGTAAATAAGTTGCACTTTTCAACATACTAGTTGCATGCTTCTAAAATGCACTATGAGTGCACGGTGCACCCGGGTGCATACAAGACCTACCCTTTATTTTTTAATCCTAAATTAAAAATTTATTTGATGGGTGTGTTTATGTATTAGAGTAGGTCTAGATATTGTATTAAGGTTATAATTATAAAATTTAGGGATTGTACTAAAAAAAACTAAAAAGAGAACTAAAATATATAATGGGTTAAATTAGAGGTGGGTGTACTTAGTAATTTTGTGGGTGTAAGTAGTTGCGCCCTTATATAAATCGTTGATTACATGGAGAGATGTTGGCTTTTTCACGTTTCTTCAATTACAACATATATTTTTAGAATTCTCAATTCGATGCACAGACTTTCCAAATTTTGCAATTATATCATATGACTACTATTTTTCAGCAACTCATGCTGACATGGCAGCCGGAAAATCTTTGAAAAAATTGCAAACAAATTCACAACATTTTGTTATTGTTTCAATTTAATCACAATGACGTGAGACTTGCCAGAAAGTAGTCATATGATAGAATTGCAACAATCTGAAAGGTCGTGTATCGCATTGTTAATTTAAAAAACATAAGTTGTAATTGAAAAACGTGGAAATGTCAGTGATGTATTTTGCAGTTAACCCCTTTCTTTCAAGAGTTAAATAATAGATGCTTCATTTGATGTCTTAATTCTTTATATGAAATTTTATTTTCTCTTATTATCTGAAAACACTATATCCATCTCTACTTTATAGCTCCTCCAAAAGGAACCAAGTAGGCGGCTGGGTAGTGGGCCAAATGGCAGTGATGAAATTAAGAGCCACAAATGGTTCAAGTCGATCAACTGGAAGAAACTGGAGGCTAGGGAGACGGTACTAAGTTTTGTACCTGATGTAGCTGGAGAACATTGCACTGCTAACTTCGATAAGCGGTACACTGATATGACGTTGGCCGATTCCCCAGTTTCCAGTCCGAAAGAGGGTGCAAATCCCTTCCTTGGTTTCACTTATGTTAGGCCTGGTTCATCATTTCTCAATAGAGCCAGTCCCTTTTCTTAATCATATATGGTTGATTTTCTTCCTATATCGGCTTTCAGTAGGTTAATTTTTTATCGAAAATCTGTCGATTCTTCCCAAACCTGCTATGGGAATGCAGTTTGTTGAACATGATGGTATCATGTGATGCTTAGGTATATGTATTTAAGTTATTACTTTGAACATATTTGGTCCATTACTTTAAATGCAATGCAAGTTTTTATATTGAAATTTTTATGCTGCTTCTGACTTGATTTTTAGTCAACTTATAATTTTACCTCCTAATTTGTAATTTCACTTTATGTTGAATTTGACATGTAACCCATGAAGTATATTGAATTATCAGATACAATTTGTAATATTAAGTCATATCTTTCAGTGTTTGGTTAACATCCTTTACAGTAAAAAAGATACCCTTCAGTTATTACGACTAATACCCTTTAATAATATAAGTTATATTCCTTAACCAGTTTCACAGATTCTTGTGTAAAAATTGTTCATCCTATATTTTGCCATAAATAAATTCTACTTTGACAGGCGAGGTTTGTCCAATGTGCTTATGGATGTTATACTATTATTATGAACAAAGAATCTCATTATTTGACTTTCATATTTCATCACAGCATAAAAAAGGCACAAATTTACAGTATAAAAAACAGCAGATTACAGATATGCAATAATGCAGTGCTAATAGCTGTTCATAATTAGGAGTACCAAATCACAGCTCATCATGTTCATCAAACATTGCATGCTTTTTCTTGCAACCCCATCTGCATTTCCAAGAACACAAAGAATTGAACATGTTCATTCTTTTAGACTGAGTTGCTATAATGTTGGATGTGGAACGGGCCTTCGTTAGAACGATTGCGTATCCATCGTCCATGTAGTCTGTATTCTCAGGAAAGAGCTGCCACAGTAGGCTTCCGCCCCCACTCCCGCCTTTCTTGGCTGAGTCCAAAAGTGTTTTGTAGACGGTGGTGATGAGGGCATTGTGGTAGGTTAGGTTGTAGCCGGGATCCTTCCTGGAAATGCCGAACTCTGCAAACACGACCGGCATTCCCAAGAAGTTCTCCGAATCTTCGATGTGGGATTGCATCCATGATTTTGTGAACTCAATGTGTGTGTCTGAAATTGTTGGGGAAATCCTTCAAAAAGGAAAGGGAAAAGATGTATGAGTGTGACTATTTTGATAAAAAAAAAAAAGTTCCATTTTCTTTTTAAAGTATTTTTTTATGGTGAATTAGATATACTGTTCTGCATATGAAATAAGGGTTAATTGCAAAAGTGATTTCACAAGAATAAGATTGTCGCACAAGTAGTCCTTTATTGACCACCCAACAATGAAATTTTTTTCTTGTGAGACCAGTTTTGCAATTAAAATACGCACAAAAAGACTATTTTCGAGCATAAGTACCAAAAGTACAATGAAAAATTCCTTCCGGGACCACTTTGCAATAAATCCCACGAAGTAATGTTTATCAGCATACGAAAAATAAAATCACATGAACCTGATTCAAATAAAATGTACTCTACATTTAATATCTTCGATGGATCTTACCAAGAATCGGGATAGATGTGAACGGAAGCAAAATCGACTCCAAGAACTTGATGATTACGAATGAAATCGGTGCCAACTTGTTGAGCATACGTATTCGGATTATTCTGAACCTTATTTGGTGTAGACAGACCATAAAAACCTTCACTTCCAATCTCCACCAAATGCTTTGGATCAATGCTTTTCGTATAAACTGCCATTTCTTCTATCCAATTCTGCAAATTACCATCAATTCTATGTATAAGCAACAAAAATAGATAGATAGATAGATAGATTCCTAAAATATAATTTTGTTTTAAAAGTTCCACAAATATCAAATAACGTAATGTTCATGCTCTCTAGCCATTATTTTGCTTTAAAAGTGTATTTAGATAGGTACCACTTGTTAATTCAGTCATTTGATAGCTTAGCTTAACAACAAAGTTGGCGAGTGATATTGTAATGATTATAACGCTCATCATCTATACATTACATTTCTTTTGTATACTTTTAAATAAAACATACTTTAGGGGGCAAAAGTATCGCGTTTTAAAGAAATGTTCGATTTTATGTGTTATTTTTCTCAAAATTACTAAACCACAATATTTCATATGATAAACGGTATATAGCAAACGATGTTACCGCTTTCATTATAAAACATTCAGTGAACCAAATTTGTAGAAGTTTTGTCTACTTTAGCTTTACCGACCATAAATTTAAGGGAAAATTTTTTTTTTTTGTCCTGTAACTTTCACATATTTTGATTGTAGTCCAATTAATTTACGCTGTTTTGATCTTGGTCCTGTACATTTACAAAATTTGAAATTTTTCGCACTGTCACCTGCTAGTTACCTTCAGTAGCAGGTAACAGGACTAAAAAGTAAAAAAAATTCTAAGTTTTAAGACTAAAATTAATATCCATAAACTATTATGAATTTTGATCTCGGTCCTGTAATTTTACAAAATTCAACATTTTAGTTGTGTTAACTGCTACTGCAGGTAACTAGCAGGTGACATGACGAAAAAATCAATTTTTTTAAAGTTACAGGACCAAGTTCAGACGCGTAAGATAGTAGGACCACGATCAAAATGGGTGAATTTTTTTTTTTTTTTCGAAGCAAAAATGGGTAAAAGTTACGGGACAAAAAAATCAATATTTCCTAAATTTAATACTTTACGACACTCGCCATCTAAAAATCGAGCTTTTACGCCACTCTGAAATACGAACCTGCAACTTATCTCCAGACGGATCCGATTCGCAACGAGGTTCGTTGATGAGTTCCCACGCGAAGATAGTAGGATCATCCTTGTATGTCACATTTGTTATTGTGTTAACTCTGTTTAGAACTGTCTAAACCAGCCAAAGAGGAGGAATTAGAACACAATTTTTCCGAAACGACGTCGTAAGGTGAAACATGCATGTTACATGATGGAAAAAATACCTTAACATGGGCTTTGTAGTAACTTCTCATAGTTGGATGTGAAAAAAAGTCATCATTAGATGTTAAATTGAGACCCGCATCTTTGCCCCATTTTACATACTGTGATTTCCCTCCATATGCTTCCCAGTTGTTAACTAGGGATAATATCAGCCTTATTTTGTACTTCTTTGCTTCACTCACCACAAAATCCAATCCCTAAAATTAAAATCATCATATCATCCTTGTAAATATTTTAATTTTAGGTGTTAATTATATAATAGTTGATCAATTTTTGACATCATCTTAATTCAATCAGTTTTGAAAACTTATAATGATCTTATTCATTATTGTGATTTGATATACGGTTTGAATTTCATACATAATTTTGCTGATGTGGCGTCTAAAATTGTATCGAAAATGCTAATAATGTATCGAACTGTAACAATTAATAAGATCTTGTTTAATTCTTTTGCCTCATTTTTTTTTTTCAAGTCAAGTCATACAAGACGGCAACAAAAGAACAACGTACAACACTAAAATTTATTTTTATCATCTTATATAATTTTAATTTTTTTAAAAAATCATCGGACTTTGAATTGAGAATTTTTTTTAGAAAAAAATTGGATCATAAAATGAGACATTTGTGAAATAAGGACCTATATTGAGACTCGAACAAAAAATTGGGCCAGAAATTCTTCCGATCTCTTTACATTAGTGTCAGTTAAATAGATAAACATGGTTTCAAAAGTGATTGAACCGAATTAATCGATTTTTTTCGAAACTTAATTAGGGGTTATTTTTAAAACTACTCCACCTCTGAAAGCACTTTTTTGTCAAAAAAATTGGGTCTAACCAATTTCTAAAATAAGTGTTTGTACACTATTTAAATGAGCATGCAATGCAAACATCCCGTTAAACCGAATAAAACTGTTATTTTGGAGTTCCAAAAATGCAAATAAATTGGGAATAAGTGTACCTTAAAAACATCTTCATCATAAACAGAAGGTGATTTCTGCAAAGCTCTCCATTGACCATCATTGAAAGCCCAAGTCCTGCAAACGGAGAGCCCTGCATTTGATGCCTCCTGAAAAACCTCACTCACCTTTACTTTTGTTGATTCATCCACAGCAAAAACCATTAGCCAATACGTGTTGAACCCGTTTACATAAAACGGTTGCCCGTTTAGTGTAAATTGGTTCCCCTTTTTCTGCACCATACTCCATTCATCTTCTTCCATCTCTTCCACATCATGGTACATCCTGCACAATACAAGCAATTCTATATCTCATTTATGTATAATTATTTTTTGAGAGCAAAAAGAATTAATATCAAGAATCGTTTGATATTTTAGGTTGTTTCCAATTTTTACCTTTTCAATTTTGGGTTATTTTGGACCAAAACTGAAAAATAAAAAGTAAAAACATCTCGCCTTATTCAATTTTGTCATTTTTTTTGTGTCCAATTTTAATCCGTATGTTTTAACTTCAATTAAAAAGACCAAAATTGACACTAAAAGTGACCAGAATTGAAAATTAACAAAATATGATGATAAAATTGAAGAAGAAAAAATATTCAAGAATAAAATATTGGTCATGTATATTTTACTTTTTCAATTTTGTCCATATTTGTGTGCAATTTAAGGTCTGGATGTTTTGACGTTCAATAAACTATCAAAATTAACACTAAAATGACCGTAATTGAAAATTAACAAAGTATAGAATTAAAATCGGACATGTCCTATGTGATAGGACGATTCTTGATATTAACCCAAGGAAAATAACATGTAAGATTACCTATTGGCCGAGGTGGGAGGTGATAAAAGATTGTTTGCAAATTCCTCCAAGTCTGACATTTCGTATCTAGTATCAATAACTAAACATGTTGCACGGTGGAGAAGAATTATGAGAGTGATTAATCCCAAAAAATTGTTTCTATGTATATATCTAAATTCCATGTTTTCCAACTTTATGACCTGATATCTAACTGAACTTAACAAACACCAACATATATATATATATATATATATAAGTGTATGACACGTATGTGTGTGTAAGATTAAGGAAGAATGCTTGTGATGATTAAGAGAAGCATTGAAGGGAAAATGATGGTGTCTCTCCCTTCGAAGCAAAGCTCCACATGATACATAAGAACTGAGACATAGATTAAACAAAAAAAAAAATAGGAAAAATGTTAATTCAGGGCATGAAAGATGGCAAAACTATCAATTTAAGACCTTAAAGATTTTTCCTATCGATTCAAGTCCTGAAAGATAAAAAACTATCAATCCAGGGCCTGAAAGATAAAAACTATCAATTTGAGGCTCACACATTTTAAGGTCATGTTTGACACTTATATTTCATGTCCTTATTTCATTTTTTTAGGGTTTACGGTTCAAGGTTACGGTTCAGGGGGATTTAGGGTTCATGGTTCATGGTTCAAGGTTTAGGGTTCAACGTTTAGGGTTTAGGGTTTAGGGTTTAGTGTTCAGAGTTTAGGATTTAGTGCCAAACATGACCTTAAAATTTATAAGCCTCGAATTGATAGTTTCTATCTTTCAGGCCCTGGATTGATAGTTTTCTATCTTTCAGGCCTTGAATCGATAGGAAAAATCTTTCAAGCCTTAAATTAATAGTTTTACCAATTTTTCAGGCCTTGAATTGATAAAACTCCAAAAAAATATTACTTGTTAATTAACAGGGCCTATGTAAATATAGTATATCAAGAAGTTGGGCAATAGATTAATTCAGAATGTTATACCCTGAAGTTTGCAATCATGAATATGATGCAACGTGTCGAACAAAGATTGGTTGATAGTCTTAACTTGAAAGCATAACATATGTATATGTGAAGATGGAGTTAGGAAAGGAAGTAAAAATTAGGGATAGATGAAAGTGATTTCATAGCTGCTGCTAGCGCCTTCAAGACAGTGTTTCCCAACATCTGCCTTTAACAAATAAATATTACTTAGCATTGCAAAAATTTGTATAGGATGAATCTTATTTATTTTATTATATTATTTATATTGGCTTATAAGACTACAATTTAATTATATTTTTTAAATGAGTATGATCTATATATATGAAAATGGAGAACCATCTCATGTATGAAATGTCTACACAAACACTTGTCTTGCGTTAGAAGGAACATAATTTGGGAATGACGTTTTAAAATTTTGGAAGGATTAGTATTAATTCGTGTTAATTTGTAAACGGTTTCACAAGTTTTTGCCAAAACCGAAATTCCTCGGTACTGTTACCGGCCTAAAACACCGGGCTCTAGCCCAAAAAAATCACTAAAAAGGTCCACCCAAAAAGTGAGCCTGAAAAACGAGGCCCAAGATAAAAGTCAGCTCAAAAGATAAGGTCCAATTGGCCTATCGGGCCGCCTATTGACTCGACTCCTTGTTTTTTTGGGGCTAACGAGAAGAAGATTGCTATATTCTTTCTAGTTAATGGGTAAGACGTGTTTTACGCTATTATAATAGTACTTTTTTTCCAATAAAAGAATAATGTACGTTTTGGGCCCTCTTTTTTTTAGCTAAAATTAGATTATCAAAACCCCCCCAATGAAATTTATTCAAATTACAAAAGAACGTCGTTAAATAATCAAATATCTCTTACATAGATTCAAGAAATTCATTTGACTGATATTAAGAAATTAGACAGCCTTGTTACCCCCCGAGAGAGTTCTGGTAACTGCCTCTAAAGTTATATATGAGAAAATTATAACATAATTTGGACAACTCTCAAATGTTTATTTTTTCCCTGAGAGAACATCATCTCAAATGTTAAAAAAATAAATGAAAGACAAGAAGAGTTAGTTTGAAGTCACTCAAGTCTAACAAATGAAGTAAGTTTGATCATGAAAAAGAGTGTACTCAATCTTGATATGAATAAATATTGAGGATGTTCACATTACACTAAGCATATCCAACATGCATGTGGAAAGAGGCTACCAATTCCATGTAAATTTGATTCCTGTAGCTGTTAAAAGAGTGGTTTACTTGTAAAACTCGAAATCAGTGTCTGGTTTCTTCACATTACTCCGGTACCCCTTCTCAAAGTCTTTAGGAAGTATCACGTACCGATTTTTCCTAACAGCATGGAGACCTGCCTCTTGACATATAGCAGCAATCTGCACAAAACCCACCAAAACTTTATGGGACTTCTTGAGAAAATTGATTCATATGTGACTATATCGCGAATACGCAATAGATATGGGACTAATTTTACAATTTACTCATAATCAAATTATGCAAGAAGTAATGAAAAACCAGAAACAGCAGATATTGATGGAGGTTGCTACACGAGTCGAAATCCAATACACAAAATGCAGCCGAAAGTCTAAAATATTACTCCCTCCTTGTTTTAATAGATGTCATTCTGTTTTTAAGACAAATTAAGGATATTTTTTTTTCCAAAATTAACCTTAATTAATATTATTTAAATATTCTTAACAATAAATAAAAATTAAACACACAACACATTTGTAGGAAATTTGAAATTTAAAATTACAATATTAAGAGTAAATATGAGATAAAGGGGGATAAAATACCAGAACGACATCTATTTCACAAATAATTCAAAAAGCTAAAACGACATGTAAATAAAAAAGGAGGGAGTAATAGTTATGAAAGCAAACCTCAGCAGCACTTATTTTATCAGGTCGAGAGACGTAGTCCTCTAGGTCGACTTCATCACCTAAGTTCATCTTGGCAGTGCAAACCTGGGGGCAAAAGGTAAGATTAACTGCACAGTTTAAATAAATTTCAAGCAAATTAATCAGAAAGTAAAAGGAAATGGAGTGCAGTATTCACATGGATCAAAAGGAATCATATTTTTCACCATCAAAATTTAGCTAATGAAAACTGGAAAAATGATTAGCTCTTAGTACAGTTTGTGCAAATACAGACCTGAAAAACCAGCCTCTTTTGCCGTCTATCAGGTAAAGGAAATTCAATTTTACGATCAAGTCGTCCAGGACGAAGAAGTGCAGGGTCCAAAGTGTCCGCACGATTAGTAGCCATGATGACTTTCACATTCACAGTTTGATCAAATCCATCCATCTGTCGCAGCATCAAAGAATGTGTATATGGGGCAACACTCAAATGTTATAAATGTGGAAATTAATACTCGTATATTTTCAAACACAGAAAATCATACCTGATTAAGGAGTTCCATGAGAATTCTTTGAACCTCTCTATCAGCCCCAGTTTGGGCATCAAACCGTGCGGTTGCAATGGCATCAACCTCATCTATGAAGATAATTGCAGGTGCATTCTCTTTGGCCAAACGGAACACATCACGAACCATTCTAGGACCCTTTATTAAGAAAGCAGAAACAATTATGTCAGATATGCTAGGACTCATCATTTGCTCCGATGGAAACAAGAAAGCAATAAAAAATTTCTAAGAGTTAATTATTGAATCGAAAATTTTAGAAACATATGTTGTAATTGAGAAAACGTGGAAATGTAGTGATTTATTTTGCAATTAACCTTTGTTTTAATATGATGCTGAGTATCCATCTATATGCAAGAGGAACTTTGGGATTGGGAAGAAGTACCTCGCCAAGATATTTCTGAACGAACTCTGAACCCACCACTCTTATGAAAGCTGCAGTTGTATGATTTGCTACAGCCTTTGCAAGCATCGTTTTACCTGTACCAGGAGGACCATAAAGCAACACACCACGGGGAGGATCAATACCTATCTGTTTGTAGAGCTCATGATGAGTGAGGGGCAATTCAACAGCTTCACGAATCTCCTGTTTCTGAATATCGCATCCACCAATATCCTGATCACATAGTAGAAGAAATAATGCTTTCGGAAAATTGGGAAGACAACATGAGAGTTGCAAAAAATACAAGAGAGCGAAAACCAAAAAACTTCCTCACGGAAACAAGAGTTGCATGCTTACATTCAATTTATGAAGAAGAGAAGGAAACATTTTCAGTTAACCCAAAATTCTTCGTTGCAAATAACTATTGTTTAATAAAACTATATCACTGAAATCGACTTTCTTATTACAGAATGCAAGAATTAGTGCAAAAACAGGGGTGGGTTGATGATTCATCCTGTGAGAGCCCATTAGTTTTCGAAAATTCAACTTTATCTACTCATTACCCAGATTCAAAGTAGTGATCCATAACATAACAAATAAAGCAGTCATCTAGTACCAGATACACCCGCAACATATAGAATTAAGAGTTATGGAATTAGTTGCAAAACCAAACACACACCAAATGATATGATATCTTGAGTGTAGTAAACTAGTAGGACCGGCTTTGGCCAACCAAGAATCATTATGAATGTAAACCGGCCGACCCACAACATATTTAATACTAGTATTTATGATTTAAACAAGTTTAAATCTTCAAAATTCCAATTGCACCACAACGACTAAAAAAAATCCATATTCAGAGGAAAACATAACATAAAGGCAATAAGCTAATCTAATTCATAGCCTCAGAGCCATTCCAATTCATAAATAATCTGAACTTCAAGGGGAAAATAAAAATTAACTAGCGTGAATAAGAACTCACTCACAGTGTAGGCGACATCAGGCTTCTCAGATTGACTGAGCAGCGAAATACTCGAGTCAGCCTCCGGCGGCAATACCTCGACTAAAGCATTAGAGTGTCGATGAAGAGCAACGGAGGCCGAGGGTTTGAGGAGCTCGCGGTTTATAGTGCTGAGAAGTCGAACGTAGTAATTCGACCCGGTGGTCGACCCGACTATTCCATTGTTCTGATCAACCATCTCCATGAATTGGCCAATAACCAACGGAACGGATTGAATCCGCTTGACCTCCTCCTGCGCTCTCAAATGCTCTCGCTTTAGGTTTTTGAGTTCGTCCTTCACGTATTCCTCTTGTATATCTATGAATTCCAGCTGCCGTTGAAGGGATTTCAGACGTCCGTACAAGTCTTCTTCATCGGAAGAGGCGGCTTCGTTCTTCACGGCGGGTACGAATTGCGGCGGCTCAGAGACAGGAAAGGGTGTCGGATCCAGTAACATTGCCGACGCCGCCATTGTTAATTTTGAGTTTTCGTGCAGTTGTTTTTTTCTTCAGCTGTATTTTTATGGTTTTGATTCTCCCTGGTTTCAGTGACTTGTTACAGAGGAAATCGAAATTGGAGAGATGAGGGAATAAGGAATTTAAATAAAGTTATGGGGGTCTTTTTGGGAAAGCAAATTAGGCGATGGCATAATGGGCTTATTTTAAATGTAATATGGATGTGTTGGGCCTGGCCCAATATTTGGCCTGATTTTCACATGGGCTATTTAATTTTACTTTTGTGCGTGAATATATAGATATTTTGAAATAAATGGGAATTAAATTAGGTTAATTGCATAAAGATCTTGACTTTTTTGTATTTGTAATTTAAGTATAGTCTTTTGATTGTAATAATATCCGACACAAATTCCATTTTTTATAAGGTGAGGTAGGTCATAATTTTTTATAATAATTTTAAATACGTATTGTTAAAATCGACAATCTCTATCTCGTTAGATGTCATGTGATCACGAAATCATAGACTTAAAACATCTCTTCGCTGTATACTTAACTCACCACACATGATTTTAAACATTGAGTAGGTTTTGCATGAGAGAAATGAAACTTATTTTAAGAATGATGTTTTAACACTTTAAAAGAAATGTATATTAATTTTTGTACTTATAGTTAAGCCGTCTCACCCAATTTGTTTTGCCTATGCACACATTTTTAATTAGAAAATAGTACTACATTTTATGTTATGTTATCGAGTACTTCATTTTGAAATATTTTGTCTCAATTTTTTATTTTTTTTTGCAGTTTATAGATAACCAAATCTATTACCACAGCAAATATTAATAGTAATGTATATGATTGGTGAAGGATTAATCAATCTAATAAAAATGGGCATCAAATCAAACTTTAAATTAATTTAGAGAGATTAAAAAATATACATCTAAATTACTGATTTACTTAATTTGTATAAACATTTTGTGAAACTGGGAATGTGTCCACAACTTCTCCGATCACGATCTTCGCGGCTTTCTTTTCTCTTTTCTTTCATAATTCATTCTCTTCATTATTAATTAGTTTATTCTTCATTGCCTTCAATCTGTTTCTCCCTTTTCATATTTCAGTTTGAATATAAATAAAGAGAATAGTAATAAAGAAAAAAAAAAAAGGAGATAACAAGATGAATGACGCAGATGTATCGAAGCAAATACAGCAGATGGTTAGATTTATAAGGCAGGAAGCCCAAGAGAAAGCCAATGAAATCTCTGTCTCAGCTGAGGAGGTCTCTTTTTTCATTCTCAATTTCTTTAATTCTACCACATATATTTTATTACATAGTATTTGCCATCATTCTTGTGCCATTTTCTTTTTGGTTCAATATTTGGAAATTATTTTTGTCGTGATTTATTTAGAGTTTCATGCCTTGTCAAAAATTCATCTAAAAGAAAAACGGTGTAAAGATTAATAGATAAGTGTGTAAAAATAGAGTTAATTTAGATCCGTGGAGTTTGTAATTACAGGAATTCAACATTGAGAAGTTGCAAATAGTTGAAGCTGAAAAGAAGAAAGTAAAACAAGATTATGAGCGCAAGACAAAGCAGGTGGAAGTTCGTAAGAAGATGTAAGTCAAATAATTTATCTTACACGTGTAACATGTTTGACATTATATCGTGTTTGGTCCATGGATATTGGAGTCATATACACAACACAAACACCCAATGCATTGCATGCCAAATAATGTTTACTTTATAAACTGATGTTTTTTTTTTAATCTCATGAGATTCATGAATTGCTTCTAATTAATTAGTAATTACACAAGACCTTGTTTGCTAGTTGTGATAAGAGTGGGATTGATGTGTTATCATCCTCAAACCTATGTTTGTCTTGTGTGGTAATATGGAATATCATTATTTCTAAGTTAATTATATGAGTGTGCAGCAAGGATGAAAATATCCCTAAAATATCCACGATATATTCATTTTTTGGGACGAACAATATTTCCACAATATTTGCAAAAAAAATGAAAATGTCGTTATACAATATATATTTTTGATATTTTGTTTACACAAATTGAGCCTAATGTTATTGAATATATTGAGAATATCGAAAAATATCGATAAAATTTTAAAAAATATCGATAAACAGCGTATGAGACAAGTGCATCTATTATATTTTATATATATTTATCACAAATGTAAAATTTGTTCAAATTATTTTATTACATTTATATATTAAAAGTTTGTTATTAAAATTTACCGATATCGATATATCCATCGATGGTTCCATAAATGTAAGGTCTCCCGTCTCGATAGTTCTACTGATCGATATTTTCAACCTTGGTGTGCAGTGAGTACTCAGTGCAGCTTAACGCGGCGCGTATTAAGGTGCTTCAAGCTCAAGATGATGTGGTGAATGACATGAAAGAAACGGCAAGGAAGGAGCTACTCAATATCTCTAGAGATAAAAATGCATATAAAGCTCTTCTCAAAGCCTTGATTCTTCAGGTAATATGTGGTATATTGAATGCATTTGAGGGATGGAAATCCATTGAGGTTGTTTGAATGAATTCATTCTAATGGATTTGGATTAATTATCCTGTGGAAATCCTTGCATCAAATTCTTCAATCCAATATCTTTTTTTATCACAGTTTGTGGATCCATGCAAGCATATTGATGCTGTTAATATATTCGAATGTCTGTTCATCTCTTCTAATTAATCAATCAATCAATCAATCGTGTTCCAGGGTTTAGAACGGTTGAGGGAGCCATCTGTACTTTTGAGATGTCGAGAGATGGATACAAGTGCAGTAAACTCGATTTTGGAGGAGGCAAAGCGCGAGTATGCTAAGAAAACTGGAGCACAGACCCCGACCATTGTGGTCGACCAAGTGCACCTCCCGCCTCCTCATGATGGCTCAAACTCCCTTGGTCCCTTCTGGTGAGTGCAGTCCTTTCATAATGTGATGTCCCTATTTGTTTTCGGTTTCCCTCACTTATGTCTCTTTTCATGACCAAAGCTCTGGAGGGGTAGTTTTGGCGTCTCGAGATGGGAAAATCGTATTCGAGAATACTCTGGATGCTCGACTTGATGTTATCTTTCGGAAGAAACTTCCCGAGGTATTTTGGAATTTTCAATCACGCTTTTTAGTCTGTTAAATTGGTTTGGTCGTCCTTACATAGTCAAACAACTAAAAAGCCTACCCGTTTTATACAATAACAATATGGAGTTCAATGACCAACTTTTGTATGTTTGATATAAACCAACACATACATTTGTCACTCTTCTTTGCTAATTCTAATCGATTGACTGCAGATTCGCAAGCACCTCTGCGGCTAGACGAGTGCATGTGAATTTGGTGAACGAAGGTTGCATATTACATTATTTTCTCAAATGTAATGGCACCTATGATTTTACTACTTTTAGAAATAATGCACGAATGACTCTTTTTTATTCATTCAGAAATAAATGCACTTTTTGCAGGTGTTATTTTTGCTCTCTTTTACAGTATTGGTGGTGTGTGCCTGAGTGAGACTCGGATTTTGTCATAATACATCATTTACTCGATTTCAATCCAAATGCAACCTATATTTACTGACAAATTCCTTTTAGTGATACCATCTTATGAGATCTATGAAAGGAAACCCCAAATTCTGATTCAACCAAAAGAAAAAGCTCGAACCCCCCTTTCAAACGGCAATTGCACATCAATACTACACCTGGTGCAGTACATCAAGCCCAGTATTAAATCATGGATATATAGAACTACACATAAAAAAAAAAAAACACACGAAATATTTACGGCAACTAGTATATTTGACCAGATGTAGCATCTAGACCCCTGATCATGCTTTTTTCAACAAATCCTAGTGCAATAAGTTCACACGTGAAGAAACTATGCATACAGATCAAATACTCACTAAAGAGACACAAAACATAATCAAACCTTACGCTAACAAAAAACCAGAAGCTAAACCACACGTTCACGGGATTTTTATTGATTAAATGATCACGACGAATGGCAAATTGCATTTTAGAATGACACTTTCACTTACCTCCATATCTAGATAACTTCTGCCGAAAAAAAAAATCAATATGAAATAATAATTATCGACATCGCCCCTAACAAAATATCTACAAATTAAATAGGACTTATAAATGAACACTGTACCAATAATAACACATCTCACACCAACACATTTTTCAAGAACCGACACGAAAACCTGGTTTAAAACCAAACACATAGGATAACCCGTTTTTCTTTCAGACCACCCTGTTCTTGTATCCATGTAAAAGAAAAAACCAAGCAAAAAACTCAACCTCATATCCTGTTTTACCATTTGCGTCTCATAATGTGGATACAATGTAGTTCAAAAGATATACCCATGTATGATTTTGTAATTGATAGGACAAAATTTCTTTGAAGAGCTTGTGGATTATTTCAGATTCCCGTTTTTGCACGTTTCATACCACCATAATTAAAAGGAGAGACGCTGCCACTTGGTCCAGGGCTCTCTTCTCTAAGATTTGAATTTATCAAGGCAAGCTCGCGCAATTGTTGTCTCTTTATAAAATCTTGGGACTCATCCTGCACAAAAGCAAGATTGGTTAGAACAAGATCGTGGCACATCTTAAACTTCACTCATGTATCATTAAGGTTAAAATTGGGGTCCTCATTTCATAAATTTGATCCATGCACCAGCTCACATAAAAAATTAACTTTAACACAGATGAAAGTAAGACTCTATTTTACAAATAATTAATACAAGGACCTAACACTTGAACAAAATTGACAGTGCAGAAAACTATTATTTACAAATGGAACTACTTGGTCAATAAAGAATTGAAGTAGATAGACCTAAATATGCATATTTCTTTTAAAAAATTAGGGGGGGATTTTTTTTTTTTAGTCCTGTAAGTTTGTTCATTTTTTTGTTTTCGGACACTCCACTTTCTCGAATTGAATTTCATCCTGTTAACTTAAAAAATTCAATTTTTAGCCCTTTGACCGGCTACAACGGGTTAACAATCGATTTTGAAAATAAACAGGACAAAATCCAAAATGAAAAAAATATTAAAAAAATGTCCCATCAACTCAAAATCGATTGCTCACCCATTGTAGCTGGTCAAAAGACTAAAAATAACTAAAAAGTTTAATCTTGAAAGTTAATTGGATGATATTCAATTCGTGAAAGTGGAGTGTCATGAAACCAAAAATGTGAAAACATACAGAACTAAAAAAAAATTCCCAAAAATTTAAGGCTACTGATCCATATCCAATAGTCCTTTCCAGCAATAGTTCTACGTAGCACTGGTCAAAACCCTGACATGATAAAACGTACTCGGCATAAAAACGAAGACGGGTGATCTGATCACTATAGTTACTTCATAAGAAATAAGTATTTGGGTGAAAATTAGTCAACAATAAAAATTTGTTAGAGATGATACCACAGGCTTCAGCAGTTCTTCAATAATCTCCTGTGCTTGCCTCAGTCTGATATCAACAATATTGGCTGGTAAATCAGCCTCAATGAGTATATGGAGTGGTTCATTAAGGTGTTCATAACCAGGTCGTCCACGCAGCTTGTCTTCCTGGAAATTGACCAATGATTGAAAAAAAGATAAGAATAAAAATTGCTCGACATACATAACTATAAACATTAACATTTATTTATCAATTGCATAACTTAATGAAAGTAAGAGTAAAATAAGGCTACCTTGTCAATGTCCTTTATCGAGCCTTTCCCTCTAATATATACCCGGCAACCAGTAGTGACTTCAACTCGTTTCAGTGAATTTCCTCGTGGGCCCAAAAGTCGCCCTACAAAATTGAACTACCAAGAAACAGGAATGCTAATTAAGAAGAAAGGTTGGAGATAATAACGCATTCTAAAGAACAAGACGAGCTATGATTCATCAGTGAAAGTTAGCAAGGACAGCTCACTGAGAGATCTTACATTAGGATAGTTGTCCACTGGAATTTCTAAGCGCAAAATCCTTCTTACAGTGTATGAACTTGGACTTGCAGGCGCTCCTTGCCAATCCATTGTCATTCCATGGGGCCCACTCAATCTCTGAGTGTAAAGAAGTAAACGGTATTTTGTTAATTATGAAAGGAATAGAAAAAGAAGAACGAAAATACATAATGCCCCATGGGCCAAGACATATGACAAGTAGAACTTAGCCTATTCAGCACAAAATGATTATAGAATAAGCAATTTGTGACTTTCCCCACAATAGAATGATCAAAAAAGATACTTTTCGACGTTTTCGTAACTCGTCACCATTACCAACGCTAAGCACAAGTATAATAGAGCACATATGCAAAAAAGCAACTGAGAATGCACAAAAACCGTGACCAATTGTCCAATACTACGTGGGTATATTATATGATCAAATTCTAAAGCTTCTGAAAGGTCCTACCAATCGGATAAAAAACAGCCCAAGAAGTTGAAATTATCACTATCTAGCTTTCCCATTTGCATTTTAAGAGGATAATAAATTTGTAGACTCGATTTGCCTCAAACATAAATTGCATGTCAAGTATACTAAACACTCCGATCAAACTGAACTGCTGTAATCTTACACCCACCAACAACTTTAAAGAAACTAGTCGAGTTTAAGTAATTAGCATCGAGTTGAAAATCATACTTCCTGGAAATTTGGAATTGCTTAGATTTCCATAAAAGTGTAGATTATTATGGACCTTTTAAACATATTTGTCTCGGGCGAAAATGAACCAATGTTATATCGAGTCCAGCTTGATGAGAGCCAAAGTATTTAATGGACAAAAACAGGTTTCTTGCTCAAATCGGAAAATTTAATGTTGAATCTTGAATGACAAGTATTCCCGGATAATCCTAGCATCTTTTCCATAATAAAGTAACTTTATATACACAAAAAAAATTAATAGTAAAAGTACTATGAGACTGTACTTTACTCAAGAGGTATTATGCTCACAATTCCTAGCATGTTACCTACTACAGAAAGCCATATTGCACAAAAATTGCTAAGTGGAAGGCTACTTTACTGTTTATAACAAGAAGATAACTTTCAAACAACCATACATTTTATCTAAATTCATTCAAGAGTTTATTGGTCATGCTTATAGGATATGTAAGCATTTGCTTTACGGAAAATTAATTACCTCCTGTTGAAGTCCATTCCAGCCAGATAATCCGGCCCCACCCACATTTGACAAAGGATTTGTCGAGGCCATAGGGCTGGGACTTCTATGCCTTAGTCTCTCAAACTCACTGAAGCTGTGATTTGGCATCATCCCAGTAACCCGTAAGATCTCTGGAAGATTAAAACATAGATAAACAATGAGAAAGATAAAAATTACCAAAAAATAACAAAAAAAATGTTAAGTCATTCAGATTAAAGAAATGCAATAGACTGCACTGGCATTCTAATAAGTTGATTTCAAATCCATTAAATTCATCACAGTCATGCCTCAATCTAACCAGAGAAACATAAGTAAGGGTACCACTAATATAAAGAATAATTACATCCATCAACATTTATATTGTATGGACTCCTAAAATTATAAAAATGACATCACATTTCTCTGGTTCATGACCTAATAACTAATATATAAGAGGAATGACACATTTCGGGACATCACAAGAGGATTTCTTTTTCAGTTACCATAGATACTAACTTAGTTTCAAAATAATTGTTAATACAATCATAAATTATTGAGAGTCTATAAACAACAAAATCTAGGGAGATTTAGAAATATGATAACTCATCATCTCTTACCCTTATCCGAACTGTTTTGAAGTTAACAAGCTCTAAAGTGTAGCTCGTGTAGAGAGGAGAACAAAAATCAGGCGAGACTTTTAATGATATAAAAAGTCAGATGATACTCCCTGTTGGGAGGATTTTCAATATTGTACCAATGGAGTAGGTTCCTCTAGAAATTAGGTGTGTGATCTTTAGGGATATCAAATTGGATGATCATTTCAGCAGCAATTTGGGCTATGGATCAAGGGATTTGTCATTTGTTGCTGGGATTTTCAATAATCGTACCAATGGAAATAAGTCAGGTTATCTGATCAATGGACGATGTTCTGCTTCCAAGGGTTAAGGAAATAAAGTACCCCCTTAAACCATAAAGGGTTAAGGGTAATTAAATTAAAAGTTAAATTTATATTCTCTTTTATCAGCTTATAGATTATAGATGAGGTGATGGAGATCATTCAACAACAGCCACTTGGAAATCATAGAGAAAATGTTACATAAGTATCAGTTACAACACTTCTCTTTTCTCCTGTTGTGATTGCAGTGAATTGATTCCGTTAATCTCGCTATATAATCATATAAACAAAGGTTTCAC
This sequence comes from Stenogyne calaminthoides, assembly GCA_037126765.1. NCBI lineage: Eukaryota > Viridiplantae > Streptophyta > Magnoliopsida > Lamiales > Lamiaceae > Stenogyne > Stenogyne calaminthoides. The sequence goes on from JBBCBC010000007.1 coordinate 2,818,161, forward strand.
CAGTAGTTGATGATTAATTTAACAATTCAAACCAATGATACAACAATTAAACATGTTTAATTTCATATGTAACAGAGTCCAAGAAGTCCCCTGCATAATCGAGGTAACAAGAAGCATGATCTTGATACCAAACAGCAAACCAGGCATATAAAATCGCAGGACCACCCCACAAAAATGCAGCTAAAAACAATCCAAATAGTGAAAGCCTAGATCCAATTCAGAATAAAATGGAAAAAAGAAGAGAATCAAATCCAACTACCTTGATTCAAGAGCCTGCTACAGATGGGAAGAACTTGCATGAATGGGCCAAGCTTGTGATGCTCTGCCAACAGCTCTGACAAGTACTGATTACTAAGATTTGATTCAAATGAAAAAAACATCAATAAACAAACACGCAGATAGATCAACAACTCCTCAAGCTATAAAAAAAACTGAAACCAAAAGGAATTTAAAGAATGAATCACACCTGTCTACATCAGGGGTACCTCTAATCTGCGGAGAGGCCGCCCTCGCAGGCGAAAAATTGGAATTGTAAAGACCCGACATAGCCGATAAATAGGTGATAAATCAGATGTATGTATACAAGCAAAACCACCACTAACCCAACTCAACGAAACAGGGGGTTAGAGAGAGAAGACAAACAAACCCCTCAAAAGGGGCCAAAAAGAAGGGTTTTCGAAATATAATAGGGGGCAAGCACACAAAAAGTTCAGCAACAAAGGGAAACCCCCAAAACCCAAATTCATGGACCCAAATCAACAGTATCCACTAATTGCAGCAATAAATGCACCAATTTTCCCACAAATGGAATGTGTGTGTGCGTGAGAGAGAGGTTTTTGAACCGGAGGTAAAAAAAAAACACCGATAATCAGCAGTAGATTGAAAGAAATACCATTACCATCAGGTAAAAAAAAAAAAAAGGGAACAGGGGAAAGAGTGAAGATTGTAGCGGTGGAGAAGGAACACGTGTTTGTGCATGCAAGAGAGAAAGGGGCCCGCCGTCATTGGCATGCTGCCAATACCAAAAATTGATGCCGCCAACTCAGTATTAGCTGGACTGACAATGCGCCCGACATCCTCCATATGGCGCCGTTTAGGTAGACAAACCAAGATCCTTCAATTTGGAAAAAGAAATTATTGATTGCTGGTTTAGGAGCGGTAGATTCAAATTTGGGGATGTTAATGACAATTATTCAATAATTAAATTATAGTACTTAGTAAAAATGATAGTATAGGAATTTAATAAGGGAACAAGAAAAGATTATTGAGTGACGAAAAATAACGGTAACAGGAAGATAGTAATTACTAATTTATTTGGAGGATTATTGGGATTGCATGAAATATGATTTAAAGAGATTATTGAGCTATAAAAATTGATGTGAATTCGAATTCACGTTAAATTTAAAAAAAAAATTTATTCGAGTAACATCATTATGCAAATGAAATATCACAATAATATAAATATGTATGTATTATTACTATTATGTATATAAACGATAATGTTTAAAAATAACATGATAAATAGTGTCACTGACGTAGTGGGAAATAAACGGCATCTTGTACAACAGCGAAATATAATTTACAGGAGACCTTCTCTTATTAAGCTTGTACAAAATATAATTTAATATTTAATTCTCATTAACCGTGAATATGATCTCATGTTTTATTTACATTATGAATTTTTTTATTAATTAAACTCCCCTTTTGGGATTTGATTTAATCTTTAATTCTTATTATATTGTATTTATTTTGGTGATAAGATTGGATTAATGATTAATTATTTAACATTATCCTTCATTTACTTTTATTGACCAAAAAAATGTGCATTCATGAAATCCAAATAAGCTCAAATTGCTTTAAAATATTTCCTAATTTGGTTATAATTTTTTACAGAAAAATAATTATATTTTTGTAATTGAGGCTATTGAGCTGTTATTATCATTAATTTATCAACTTCAGTCGTGTGTATTGGACCTAGGCCCAATAACTTACGAGGCCGGAGATAAGGTCGTATTTATATTGGGCCCAGGCCCAATATCTGTAACTGGGGGCACGGAATTCGCAAGAACAAAATTGGGGGATCTGCGAATAGGGCGAGTCAATCATCATCCAATTCAATCGTAACAGTGCGAAAGAGAGGAAGAATCGATCTTCATCAATGTCGTTCAGGGTTCTCGAAGCATTCTTACCTCTGGGTATAATAGCAGGCTTTCTCTGCATTATGGGAAACACTCAGTATTACATCCACAAAGCTGCTCATGGCCGTGTTCGTACCCCCAAATCCACGATCTCTTTTCCGATGTTTCTTCGTTAAAATATTTTTTATTGATGCTAATTGCTTTTACAATTAATATATGGCAGCCTAAGCACATCGGCAACGACGTCTGGGACGTGGCTATGGAGAGACGCGATAAGAAAATCACGGAGATGCTCTCTTCTTCCAACTAAATTCGGTGATTCCTTTTTGCGATTGCCTTTACTTTTTATTTATTTTTCCTTTGATTATCGTCTCCCGGAGTTGGTCTACTTATGATTTCAGTTTACCCCCAAATGTCTATATTCTAGGTGTTAATCCAGAAAATCTGATATAACAATTAGAAATTTGATGGAGTAGGCATGCCTCTTGGTGATAATCTTTGTCCAGTACACAAATGTTTTGCACAGAATTACATTTTTTAAGAGTTGGATCGCACCCCTCTTTCATAATGATATATGCAGCATTTCAACCTTTGGAATTTAATTGCTGACCGAATAGTAAACAACCCGGTCTATTTTCTTTTTTGTGCATGTGTCTTTTCTTTTAAGGATGCAGAGTGCTCGGTGAAGGGGATCGAGTTCTTACTCTTTGAAATCCCATGGTGATATAATAGTTTTCAAATCTTTGCTATTTGATAGGTATAAGGTTTGTTTCTAGTTGCATGACATAAACTCAGTAATATAATTGCATCAAAATCAGGCATCTTCCTGTACTACCTATTTGGTAGAGTCATCTCGCATCCTTACTAGTGCACTTCTCCAGTATGATGGAGGCTGCTGCTTCTTATATAAAATAGGTTCACGTCTAATTTTATTTTCTCTAGCTATTTCTTATTAGAAAAGTTTTATCATCACGAATTTAAATGCTATATAGAACCTTCAAACACGGTTAGGCTGAATTTATACTTGTATTGACATTCCTTCAGCTACTAGATTATGCTTGATTGCATACATATGAAGAAACCTCAAAAAGTTTGGAGTAGGAGTAACCCTGCTTATCATCAAGTACATTTTCCGTATTTGTGATTGAACCAATATATCAATTAACATGTATTTGGGTTAGCCTCTTTTCCTATGACTCGTTAAGTCTTAAATTTGTCTTTGCCTCAAAAGAAATGAGAGAAAATTTCTCCTTTCTTGTTGCACAGAGTTCTGCTAGTTATGGTAACTGAAGACAGACTTATGACTTTACATTATAAAATTCAATTAGATTGGGATCAGTACGCAGATATCTTCTCTAATCAGTTTTTGGAGGTCTTTCACAAATTAAGTGCATCTCTCGCAAGCTTTTAACTTTTGGATGGATAAAGATTCAGTTGGTTCTTGCTCAAGTATATATCCTCGATTGTTAGGATTTCAATGTTCATGGCTCTTGCTTTCAGTTTTGGCCTTCAGAGTTTTCTTCCCAAGATCTGATTTAGTTATTACTTATTAGTCATTGTTTTTCTTTACGACTTATGTAATTTCGCTTCTGGAAGTACACCATTTTTACTGAAAACATTTTGCCCCATCAAAGAACAAAAAACTAATGTTGTTCCTTTGTTTTTCTTCCCCTTCCATTTTGGGGTGGGTTGTAGTGGTGGTTGTGGAGTTTCATGTCATAACTTAGTAACTTACACCCGTTTCTGTCATGCTACTGTTTTGGCAAATTTCTGTGCTCATACTTTTCTTAGACACTTATTTTGGTTTCCTTGGTGCAGGCAATTTAGTTTAAGGGCTCTATGGAAATGAATAATGTTCGAGGGCTGGTGAATGACTTCTGTATGACCTCTTATGTGCTTGTCTGTTTCTTATCTTGGAGTTATACCAATGTGTGATATCACAGATGCGTGGACTGCATCTGTTTAGAATCTGTATAACTTCTTATTCATAAATCTATTTTGTTGAGATAATTGTTCATCTGGATTTTCTTTTTTGTTATGGACATCTTGAGGTTTAAAATAACAAAAGATGTGGAGCAATGACTTAATCTGCATTCGTCCTCATCTTTTTCACGTGCTTTTGGCCTCCAGTTTCCATTCTCTTTCAATCTGAAATTAGGAATGGTGCTATGAGTATGATGGGTCAACAAGGTTGTAGATTAGTACTGTGATGCTATTAGACAGGTTTGCTGTTGGTTATATTTTTTTTTTATACCAAAATAAGAGTTTCAGATACCCTAGCTTTGCATTTGCCCGATTAATTCTGAGAGTCGTGATTCCCGTAGTTCGTGTTATTAGTAAATTTGGATACAATCAAATATTTTACTGATTCGTGGGACATTTAAATGGTCAATCTTCCATTCTGTTTATGGTAATATTCATTCAAGTTTTATCATAGGGTAATGGATGCAAGGGTCTTTCGAAGTAAATTTGTTCTGTTTCGATACCCTTAATATATTCATTTGATAAAAGACAAAAAAAAAAAAAAAACTGAGGACCAACTAGATGCATAATCCAAATAATTTCAGAAAGATAAAACTCATATGAGATTGTTTCATACATGAAATGGGGTACAATGTAATACAAATTGATAGGAATGCTAAAGTTCTTAAATTATATGTTTCGTTTCATTCTGTAAATCTCATAATGCTCTTAAAAAATATTTGAATTTAAACCTGAATGTGTTATCTATTGTCTGATACATTAACCTACTTCACAATATTTAATATTGTCTTTCAATAACAAACGTAGAGTCTTCTGTTATCGTGAGACACTCTCTTGTAAGATCATTTTAAAATTTATCAAGTAATAAAAAGGAGCTTTTCTGTTATCGAAAGACATTCTCTTGTGAGATCATTTCAAAATTTATCAAGTAATCAAAAGGAAAAATGGGTGCGAGATTGTGGTAAATGAGTAACGAGTGAAAACACATCTAGTTTATTTCATCTCACACGAAAAAGTTTCATACAGGAATTTATCTTGTGTTTCATGTGTTAGCATGAATAAGATCATTACCGTTTGAGCATAGGTAAAAAGTGTCGATGCAGCCTGTGCGTAGATTTCTACTGTAGAAATTTTCTCTGCCTAAATGGCCACTCCAATGAGATAGATAAAGTGCATCCAAAAACGTTTTAATGAAAAATTTCTGAAGGCAAATAAATGTCACAACTCAGATTGCAAATTTCTTCACTGACTTCACATTTCGCGCACTGTTTCGTCAAATTTATAGTAGTAGATTTGACAAAACAAGTCACGTAATTAAATTTTAAAAGAATAAAAATCAAAATCACGGCGTGTATTAAATGACATAATTGTCGTTTGCAAACGACACTAATCAAGGCATGAATTGTGTCTCTAGTCTTGGGTGCGTTCTCGTCCCTGTAGCAGCTGGCGCTCTCGTTCCCCCAACATCCGCCATCTTCAAAGCTTCACCACTCTCCGCAGCTTTCTCCATACAATCCATTCTCTTCCTGTAATTATACTTGCTCATCTGCACCACCAAAAACGCCAACACGCACAATACTGCGATTCCTCCCACCACAGATCCAACAATCACCCCCACTCTCGAATCATCCTTCTTCCCTTTTCCGATCTGAATCGGACCTCGCTTCGTCGCGTTAATTTCCGGTAAAGGATGCGCTATCTCAACCACGATCGAGAAATGCCCCTGTTCGGACGCTCTGCAACTGAAATCTGAAGACAAGTTGCTGAAATTCACAGATCCGTTCGAGTAGAACGCAACGCATTTCGGAATTGTGTCATTCGGCGCCGCTCTTACCTCCGTGAATCGGATCGAAATCGGTTGCTCCGATGCCTGAATGTGCAGCTCCGGCAAGTTCTTCTCCGTTAAATTCAAAGCATCGTAGGCGAGAATCCCCAAAATTGGAGCTAAATACGTGTGATTCGCGAGTGGATAGTAGTACGTGTTCGACCAATTTCCCAAGTTGTGGTACACCAAAACAAGCCTCTCAACGTACGGATGCTCCACCACTCCTTTCGGAATATCGAATTCCTTGAACACGCTGTGCCCTCGCTTCCTTAAACAACCGCTGCGAAGCCTCATCGCCGAAACTTGAATTCCGGCGAGATTAGCGGGGACGGCGCCGTCGTAGACGACGCCGGTCCTCGGCCGATGAAACGCCTGGTAAGCGTAGTTCTGTAGCAGAGAATTAAGCTGTTGCGCGTTGTTTGTTGATAAGGTATTGAACTGTGCAGCAATGATTGAGAGAGAGAGTGTGCTGAATAACAACCACATTGGGTGAAAAATCATTGCCCGATTTCTAAACAAATCAATTGGAAAAACGGTAGATCTGGAGTAAATGGCGTAGAATAGAGTCAGCGCAGCAGCAGCAACGGAGTGGAGAAACTGCGAGATTCCATTTCGAGCTTCAGCATTGCTTCAGGTATGTTCATCACACTCTCTGATTATCGAAATTGAGCAAATTAGAACAGTAATTAGTAACAATTACATAATGCAATGCGCAGAAATCGAGTGTTCTAAATAGTTTATGGAAAAAAAAGCAGCACGGATCTGCAAAAAGAGAGAGAGAGAGAGGAGGGGAAGAGGGAGAGGGTATTGGGGGGAAAGGGATAGAGAAGAAGGCGGCTCGCAATCACCGGATACACATGCAGGCGCAGGGGTCGCAACAAACGTATCTTTTTTATTTTTTTATCATATAGTATTATCTTAACTAATCAGTTTCTCTAACCTTAATTTATCTTAAGATAGATTTAGATTAAGTTGTATATTATTTTAATTAATTACACATTAATCTTACTATAGTAGCCCCTTTTCTATTTATTACTGTAGTTTTTTTTACCGTCTCATGTCATCTCGCAGGAGAATGCTTCTATAACTATAAGTTGAATATAAAAACTTAGGTGGATTTAGGGTTATGATACATTCAACCAAATTTGAACAAATTTTGACTGCGCTTAAAAAATTACTAGTTCGTATAAAAGAAAATTATTAGTTTTAGAGTAATATTCATGTAAATCAGATTCACATTATGAACTCTAATTCAATATGAATCATTTCAATATCAGTCTACGCGATTCGGTCTCTCTCGTGTCGCGTAAATGTCATCATGCTCTTCGTTCCAATTTACATACGCTTTGGTCTCTCTCGCGTCCGTCATGCAGCTCATTCCGAAATTTCCGCGTCGTCAAAGCGTCTCTCGCCATCATTCCACGCTCTAATATATATAACGATGATAGTTTTTAAGAAAGAACAATAATAATTTTTCTAAGTAACAGTGATAGTTTTTCCGAATAACAGTGATAGTTTTTATATATAACAGTGATAGGTTATGTATAATAGTGAAACTTATTATAGCATATAATGACAATGATAGTTTTTCTGAGTAACAATGATAGTTTTTCTAAGTAAAAGTGATAGTTATAATATATAGTAGTGATAGTTTATGTGTAACAGTGAAACTTATTATAACATATAGTGACAGTGATAGTTTTTCCAAGTAACAGTGATAATTTTTCTGAATAATAGTGATAGTTTTTATGAGTAACAATAATAATTTTATAACGCCGATTTTTGAGTACATGAATCGGGAGAACGCTATTCTCTGATTTACCAATGCATGGTGACCTTGGCGGCGGCGTGGAGAGGGGGTGGATGGGTCGCGGCGACGTGCTGTGGGGAGGGGAGGGGTCGCGGCGGCAAGGGGAGGGTGGCCGCGATGAGTTTCTTGGTGGAGAGGGGAGGGGTCGCATCGTGGCGGTCTCAAGTATATATATCTGACTCATTTGTAGTGTATGAGTCAGGTTTGACTGAGTTCATAGTATGAATCAGGTCTATACAAGTTTTTGTCTTAGTTTTATATGTTGAATAATATAATCATTTTTTAATGTATAAATTAATACTTTTTCATTAAAAAATAGTTTTTTAAATTGTTATGTAAATTAGTACTAGTGTTTAAACTTTAAAGTGATCTTTTGATGATTTAAAATACTAATTCAATAAACATAATTGAGTTCATTTACGTAATTATTAATAAAAAAGTAAAACTGGTCGATATAAAAAACGTTTATATTTATCTATAAAATTTATTATTGAAAAGATGCCCTTTTGCTCTTATTCTTTTAGAATTGAGCGGTTGAGCCTGAGAGTGAGAGACCAGCGTAACCTAATATTCCAGCTCATTTAGTCAACAAAATAGAGAATACCTGTTCATAATGTACGGAGAGAGTCTAGTTGGACATCCACGTAAGCACTCTCTTAATTAATTAATTTAATCACATTAATAAAAATCAGATTTCTGAAACAGTCGTCCCTAATAATACATCATGTTCTATTTGCTGGTTGGTTTAAATTCTGGATTTTGTCACTTATATTAGATTAGTCATATTCTTTAAATGACCTTTTAATTTAGATTGGTCATTTAATTATTTAGAAATAAAGCAACTTTCTTTAGAAAATAATACCTCCTGCAAGTAACATTTATTGAGCAAAAACTTGTATGCAATATTGCATACAAGTGATATATGTAATTGAGATTTTTTTTTTTTTCGCGGTCAGCAGAGCGGGTTAGGGTAGATTGTTGGTGGACCAATGGGTTTCTTCATCTTCTTCCATCGCGCGCTCAGTCAGACGCGGTCAGATTTTCACTTCTTCCTCTTCTATTCTGGCGGATCTCAAGGGATTTCTTCTTCCTCGTTCGTGCCTTAATTTTCTTTTTCGCTCCGATCATTGGATGAAACAAGGTTGTTCAATTTAAGTTTTGGTGTAGATTCTGCAAGAAGAAGAGAGAATATGTGTGTGATATTTGGATTACCCCTCAACATAAAATGTGTGATGAAATTCAGATCCTTCTGCACTCTTTTCACGTTGTTCTGTAAATTTGTAATTTTGGATTGAAGATTTTTTCGCGTTTGTACTGATTTTTGTTCATGTAGTAACACTTTTTTTGCTCATATGGTAACACTTTTTTTGTTCATGTAGTAACACATCAAGGTGTTCTTTAAATCTATAATTTTGGACTGAGAATTTCTTTTTGCGCTTGTACTGATTTTGTTCATGTGATACAACGTTTTTCTTCATATAGTAACATTTTTTGTTCATATAGTAACACATGTTATTTTAGTAATATGTAACATTGTTCATATATCGTCGTAATACTATGTGAATACTCATGTGTTACCATATGAACAATAATGTGTTACCTTGTGACCCATGTTACCTTATGAATATTTATGTGTTACAATATGTTTTATTATGTGTTACGTAAGATATGAAATTTTTTCAATATAACAATGTAGTAACACTTATATATAGATGTAGTAACACACAAAATTTTGACAAAATAAAAAATAAAAAAATTATGTTTCAGTAGAAATCTAACATGTGATCAAATTCATTAACAACAAACCTGAACCATTAGGCTACAACACATATTTGATAAAAATATCCTTCTATAAATACATATGCACCTGTGCCAACCTGAAGCCCACTACCCGCCCTACCCGTGCACGCGCCCGACCCGCTTGCCCACGTTGACCCGTGAAATTTGGACAATTTTTGTCTTATTTATGTTGTATTGCACATAGCACTAGTGTGCAATATTTCACACAAGACCTTCTCCACTTATTTACACCACATGTCATTATATTATACACACTAAATCCACTTTACACCATTTAATACTAATAAACAATATTTTTTTAAAGTTGAATTGACATTCATATCCCTCCATCAAATCCACTTTACACCAGTACTAATAAACAATATTTTTCTTAAAACTTGTGTCTACAGTAAATAATCAATCTAAATTAGGACGGAGGGAATATTATAAAATTTATTAATTGGTATCATTACATTTGCAAACTAAGATGAGTAGGTCTCCTCTGAAACTTGTTCACCGTGAAACTGATTTCATATTTACAGACATAACTCTTTATTTATCACAACTAATACCCTTTTATAATATAAGTCATACTCATTCAATTATCACTACTAATACTCCCTAATGTAATATAAATTATATTATTCAGTGTTATGAGTAATACTACCATTTATATAATAAAAAGACATACACTTCAATTATCACTTATCACAACTAATACCGTTTAGCAATATAAGTTACATCCCTTAATTAGTTTTACAGATTCTTATGTAAAACTTGTTCACCATGTACTTTGTCATTTAAGATCGTAATATTATATGTTTATAGTCTATAGGTATTATTTAATACGTAAAAATTTGTATAAATTCCATCACATTTAGCTCTTGAAAAAGACTACGCCCAGCGCACAAAGGCAAAATTTTAAGAAACATAGATTTTCCTTTTTCAAGAAAGAGTGACATTACTTGTGATAATAATGCCATCACAAGTACAAATGAAGAATTAATCACAAAAGAGATCACTTCTGCCTATCTATTTGGACCATTTCCAAATCCTCTTCCCATGGCAGAGGATTATGGATGAACATATCTTTTGATGAAAACCACTCAAACTACAACACTGAAATCTTAATTAACGAAAATAAAAGAAGTAGAAAATGAGGATGAGTTAAAATGTTGAATTTGTGGAAGTTTATCGGCCATCGTTCGTGGATGAATCTGGTCTATCTCGGGGCGATGATGAGATCATCATGTCCCTTTGAAGGGAAGAGGTTGTAGAGAGTGAATGGTCAAAAGAGGAGAGAGGGGAGGGCGGTGAGACGGAGAGTGTCGTTGCTACTGCAGGTATAGGATAAACTTGGGTAAATTCTTCGATTCCCTCGTCCAAGTACACAACATCTTGCATCGTCAGTTGGTGGTACTCAACAATCTCTCTTAAGAAACGATTCTCTCGTGCGTATACAGAGTTTTCATGAGCCAATCGAGCCTTCTCAGCTAAAAGCGTCTCCAGTTGATCACGTATCTTTGAAAAACAAAAACAGAAAAGCTTAATTGTTGGTTCAACAAAGTTTTGTGCTGAACTCAATATCACTGTTTAGCATAAGAAGTATCATTATTTAGTGATTTTGAGAAAAAAAACAAGCATTAGGTGTCTGAGGAAATACCATGTCATCATCGGCAGCAGGGTAATTAACGCCCTTCTCTCGATTATCTCTAAGGGTTCTATTCTCTTCTTCTAACTGAGAACAACGTTGTTTAGCAAAGGCTAGATCTGCTTTAACTGTTTTGAGCTCTCGAAGCAGTAGTTTTGCTTTAGCAGCAGTCGCCATTGCCACCTGCAATCCAAGAAAAAGGCATGCAATGTCGTTTTATGTTGAGAGAATATCAAATAACAAGACAAGAATATCTTGAAAATCATAAACAACAGTGAGGTAATGAATTAATGATATCTTTAGTGTACTTTTCACAGTTGCGCAATAAAGCTTACCACAGTTCAAGAAACAGAAAATGAACAATAATTTAACAAAAAATATACTATAAGTGAATATCTATCCTTGTGATGCACGAATCAGATAACACAATTTTACACAGTGGCCACCTTACGTCGCGTGATGCCTTCAACTTGTCTTCTTGACTCGTTGATTGCAACCCGTCATTGGATCCTTTCCTAACTATCTGTATCTTACGAGTTTCTTGGATAAAATCTGCTGTCTTGTTTTCCACCATTGTACGTCCTTCCTGCAATTAAAACATCAGAACTGATGATGATGATATGTATATATGTGTTATATAACTCAGTTCATCTATTAAGATTTGTGTTGGCCATTATTCTTCTCATTCTCAATGCCATCTCAGTTCTTACATAACTAAAATGTGATGCATAACGACGCATTCTTTCACGATCAGGGAAAATGACCTTAACAACCTTGTGGGGAGTAACTTACCTCCAGAGCATTTCCAATGGTGTCCCCGATACGGTTCATGGATGATGCAAACGCGTCCAGCCCCTTACGAATGGTAGGATTGTCCATCTTTGCAGAGGTATCAACCTGGAAACAGAGGAAAATGACAAGACATAGCAAGTAAGATAATGAAGCTTAACCAATCAGTTGATAGATTTAGTCTGTGTTACTTACAGAAGCTATGGCTTTCTGATATTAAACAAATGAAGAAACTTGATTACTTATGGCTTAAAAAATAGAGAGCATTCATCACATTATACATAAGTGGAAAGAAGGAAGAGCATGGGTGGTGCTTCACCTGATCATTCAATGAATACATCGTTTCTGGTCTTCGTTGTGTTATATTTATATGATCTTCGGGTTCATAAGGCACATTATCATCGTCAAGAATCGCTTTAGCTTTTCTGGCAAGAACCCCCCAGAAGCTACCAGTTTCATTTGAGCTCCCCATTGATGTATAGTCATATGTAGGACCTCCCTATTAAAATCACATAAACAAACACTAAACTTCAATTTTCCTAGTCTTTTTTTAGTAGAATCTGAAACTAGAAACTATGTGCTCAATGAATTTCAAATTATAATGCTAAATGCTAATGCGTATTCGGGAAAATAATAAGTTGGAAAGTGCACAAAATATATTCCCATCCCACACAATATATACATTTGTTTTTAAATAATCCATAGATCATGAGCTACGTCATATTATATGGCGATCCTTGAAAAAAAGAGAAATAATCATTACACATGCAATGCAAATGAAGAATAAAGTAAAAGTGGTGGTACCTTTTCGTGGCCTTTGGAACCGGGAGGCGCATAGGCGGCGGCATGGGAGGAGTCGCGATGCACGGCGGAGGCGATTATGGCCTGAGCCGCCAGAGACGACGTCGGCGCCTCCCTATCTCCGTCTTCCGACGGATCCTCCTTGAAAGTCGCCGATCTTCCCATCCCCTGCCTCCTCCTGTACGCCATTTTTTAATACTTTCTTCTCTGGTATAATGCTTTTGGGATCTATCTCTAATTCTGTTTACCAATTCAATCAGAAGGATGCCTGGGGACGCCGCCAGTCTCGCCGGAAACACCACCATAAATCCAACACGAAAACGGCATCGCAGACAGAGAGAGAGAGTTGAAAAATGGATGTTTGGTTTGGATGTGAGCTCACGTTTAACCAACTTCCGTTTTTCATAATGTATTTATATGTATTATTCAACACAAAGAAAGAGTATATAATTTATTTATAATTATAGTCCTAATAAAAAACAGTAAAATAGAAAAAAAAAATGAAAGGTTTTGGCGATTTTGTGATTTCTTCTATTTTACACTGTTGGACACTACCCATCAATGGATTAACATGTCGTGTCACATGCTTAATATGTTGTACAGTACAATACTTTAATGCATATGATACAACATGTTAAAACACTGCTGCAAAATACCCAACAATGTAGTATGAAAATAACCGATTTTATAATGTTGATTGATGACTTGATTTGGTAATAAAAATATATGAAATATACATGTGAAGCAGATATAGTACTTACCTAATGAATTCTGAACTAAGGTGACATACCATTACATTTTATAAAAAATCATTTTATTTTATTTTATTTTTCACTTTCTCAGCTACAGAACTATTTATTGAAGTATTACAGCATATTATCTTCAATAATACTATAAATATAATAACCCATTCGGTTTGGATAATAGTTTGCTGATTAAATTTTTGCAAAGCTTCCATTTACTGAAACAACAATATTTTTATTGGCAATATAAATTTCCGTTGGTATGAGTAGGGCCGTTTGGGAGAATTTTGTGGCCTGGTGCGAATTCTCAAATGAGACCTTAAGTGAGGCCCCAAGTAAAAATATGAATATGAAACAATTTAGTCTTTATAGAAGCAATAATATTTTAAAAAACACCCTAAACAAGGTATTGAAGTTATTTTTTTAATTTGGGATACATGTTTATATGCACAGACAGACTAACAGAAGATCAACGATAATTTTATTGGAAAATAGAGAAATTGATGGAAGATCAACAATAATTTTATTGGAAAATAGAGAAATTGATGGAAGATTAATGGAGGTTGAGAAAATTAAGGATAATTTTTTGCCGGCTATTGTGTATCCTTAGCGTCAGATTGATGATTTTGATTTTTTTTAAGCCTAGTAATGGGCCTGGAAAATTTGGGCATGGGGGCCTGGAAAAAGTGAGGCCCGGTGCGGGTGGGTTTATTGAACACCCTTATAACCGGCCCGTGAATTTAGTAGGTAGAATGACAAGAATGGTATATTTCGAGACAAATAAATTTGCCCCTTCTCACAATAAATTTTCATATATCAATTTAGCATTATCTAATGACTAATATGTAGGAAGAATCATATATTTTGAGACAAAAAGTGTTGAAGAGTGAATTTATTTTCATGCCAAGTTTATTTTAGTAGAAAATATTTAGGACAAGCTGTAACTTAACGCATTTGTATATTTTGCCTCTACAAAACATGCAACGTCGTTTTATTGTTAAATGTTATTTTTGTAAAGGTTACGGTATGGTTGTAAAATTATTATGACCGGGAAAGTATACAATACATGCAACTTTTACTTGTAAGACAACATATTGTATGTATTCGATACATAGTACAATTTAAATGTATTTTCAAAATATGCAATTTATTGTATTAAAATATATAAATTCATGTTTTTATAAAGATAAATTATATATTTTAATATAATAAGTTGCATATTTAAAAAAATATACTTAGATCGTAAGACGAACCTGCAACAATGTGAAAAGAAAATTTAATTGATCATGGAAATTGAAAATTATTTGACAGACTTATTAATACTTATTTAATTGCGATTTCTTAATAAGACTGAAAATATATATATATATATATATATATATATATATATATATATATATATATATATATATATATAGATACAATTACATTTTTGTATGCAATTTTGACTATATATGCAATCATATTTGTACCTATTAGTAATTTACATAAAAAAATTTATACCAATTAATAATTTTCACAAACTATATTTTAGAGCTCGTTAATGTAATTAACTTTACACTAGGGGTGTGCAAAATTCGGTGAAAACCGAATTAACCGGCCGAACCAAACCGAATTTTCAAGTTCGGTTCGGTTATTCGGTTTGGTTTCGGTTTCAAGTTTTAGGAATTTCGATTTTCGGTTCGGTTCGATTAATTTTCGGTCAAAAACCGAAAAATCCGAAAACCGAAAATATAATTTAAATATATAAAATATTAATTATTATATAATTTTTTTTTAATTAATTATTATATAAATTTTTTTTATGTTATCACTATGAAGTATGAAGTTATTGATATTTGATAGATAACATAAAGTACATATTTAGTGTGTGATTTTTCCCAAGTTTTAGGTGTCAATTAATCTTAAGAGTTTGTTTTGATCATGGTGTATTATATTTGATTAGAAATTTTACTTTTTGGTCATCAGTTTTTCAGATTATAAAGAGATAAACGTTCGAATTTCATGTAAAAAAAAAAAAACCTTCGGTCGGTTTAGTTAAAAACCGAAACCGAACCAAAAATTTTGGTTCGATTAAAGTTCGGTTATAATGCCCATTCGGTTCGGTTCGGTTACGAATTATAAAATTTCAATTTGATTCGATTTTATTTTTTCGGTTCGGTTTGGTCACCAAACCGACCTATGTTCACCCCTACTTTACCCACCTCAACCAAATCGAAAAAGATAAAAACAAAACCAAAGTGTACTTTACATTATTAAGTAAATTTTGGGCCTTTTAGGTGAAAAATAATTAGAAATGATTGAGTGGGCCCATCCATCACGTGGGGGAATCTAGAGAAGAGCATGTCCCAAATTTGGGCGGGGTATGACCGCCTACCAAAACGCACACAAATACTCCCAAAACCGTGTGAAAACAGCAGAACGCATAATTGTAAAGCGGCAAACCAAATTTCTTCCCTAATAAGTTCCCTCAGGCGGCAATCTTAGCCACATCGCCGCCGTAACGCCGCCACTGACTGTTAAGTCTCAACCCTTGCTTGTTCTCGACTTCGGATCTAGTCAGATTCGCCATTTTATTCTGCGAAACTTGTTCGTATCGCAGCTATTTAATCAGTAGGTTTATCTCTGAGGTATGTGTTTTAACCTAATCGTCGCTTGTTTAGCCAGCATTTCTGTTTGGATTTAATTAATTTCCGTAATCTCGATATTTGGTTTCAGAATTGAGAAATCCCTTTCGCTTGCAGTTGCACTAGGGTTTTTGCTTCGCCTGGAAACTCTCCTTTGCTTGCAATTAAATTAGGGTTTTGCTTCGCCTCCAGTGCTGTTTAATCCGTCTTCGCAATTGTTGCTGTGTTCAGGTTGGTTTTTCACCCCTTTTGTCTTCTTTCGATTCCCAATGAATTTACTTCCGCACTGTTCTGTTTTAGCTACTCTCGTAACGAATTTACGCCTTTTGCTTTAGATGCTTTTGTATTTACTTTAGATTCGTTTCTGTTTGTATATGTTTGTGTATTTGTGTATAGAGTTTTCTGGGTATTTGGGGGTAAAAAATCCGATCTTGAAGAGCTTAAAATTTAGTTAATTTTGATTGATTATAGATTCTGATTTGTGAATTTGTATCCATGAAGGAGCTCTGACAAATTAAACTTCCCTTTTCCTTTTAGGGTAACTGTTAATTTATAAGCCATTTTAGAAATGGGATCTGAGGTGCCTGCTGATGAATTAATGAATGAAGAAATTCCAATCAAGAACCCGGTTCGATTTCAAAATTAGCCGATGAAATCTGTGGTGATATTGAGGAAGCAAAGAACATCACACTGCTATCTTCCAAGCTGAAAGACAATCAAATTACTTCAATAGGGCAGTAACTCCAGATTCAAACAGAGAGATATCCCCTCTCACAGTTGTGCTTCCGTTGTCTCCACACTCTAATTCTTCGGATGGAAACGCCTTAGAAACCCTCAAAGAGGCCTTATTTGATTCTTTTGCTCCGTGCCCTGATAAGTTCATGCTTGCTCCTAAACAAAGGAAACATGGGGAAGAATCGAGGAAGCATGTTGTGAAACGATTAAACTTCTCATGTGCAACCAATCTGGTGAAGGAATTTAATCACGAAGCAAGTGCAGAGACATTGTCTGATGAAGATCGGTTGTTTGAGATCGTTCATAGGACTATACTGGATGCTATTTTCTCTGAGCAGGCCAGATCTCGTGATTCAGATGATTCGGACTTTGAAAGACCCAGGACGCCTAAATCTGCTTGAATTCTCAGTTGGGTTGCTGAAACGTGTCCTGGTGCGCAGATGAAGTCCACGAGGAAAGTTAAAAAGATCGACCAGGAATTATGCAGAAAGCTAGAATTTTGATGAAGGAAAAGTATGTGTTAGGTTTTTTAGTTTGGGCTGATGCTTCTGTGACATATTAATATTATCTTTTTCATATTGTAATATGCGCATTTGTACAATTGTCTAGTCACATTAATTATTCCAGGAACTAGCTTACAACTTTTATCTGCAATCTATGCTCAGATGTAATTTTTATTTTTATTTTAAGATCTTGATTTGCAACTCAAACGTGTGTGTAGAAGTAGACCAATTGCTTTCTCGCCGTTAGATGCTGATTGGGGGTGTTTGCAAACTCATTTGATAATGTAGAAACACTTATTTTAAAAGTTGATTATGGGGGTGTTTGCTAACTCATTTGAATAGAGTAGAACCACTTATTTTAAAAGTTGGTTAAACCCAATTTTTTTTAGATAAAAAAGTTGCTTTTAGAGGTGGAGTATCCATCCGATTCCTGACTTCACTTGTCAAATTTATTGGTGTCTCACAGGCTTATTATAGTTTAAAGGAGCTTAAATAAATATAAATGAGTAGATTTCCTGATGAATTCTTTTTTTAGTATTACTCTTGATTTTCTAAACAGTGATATTTGAAAAAGAAAAATTTATTATCTATTGTAAAACTATTCATTTCATATTATACGAGCTATTAATGAGGTTAATAGTGAAATTGTTCCAAGCTAATAAGCTGAATAATATCAAATTCAAGGTTAATACGTACAATTAATATAAGACTGAAGTCATGCTCATCAAAAGACTCAAAACATACAGAATTACAAAGTCTACCATTCTCAAACATCATTCAGTTTGACCAGCTTTAATCAGAAAACAGTGATAAATCCAGAAAGAAGTAACAGAAGAAATTAAAAGGAGGGCAAACAGCTAACGAATAACTAAAATCCGAAACATTAGTAAATAGGAAAATAAGCACATAACCAATGCGCTTCTTAATAGAGCAAAATTTCGAAGTCACTATTTTCTCCTCTTCCTATTTTCACTGAAACTAAACTAGTGCAATATTTAAGCTTACATAACTTCAAATCATAAGCTAAGGAAATGATAAAGCGTTAAATATGCTGATGTCTAAATAAAAGTAGTGCTGTTTTGATATACAGCTTCTAACAACAAACAAGAAAACAAAACCAAAAAAACTAATACAGAAAACATCAGATATCATCCTCTTGTTATCTTTATAATGTCTATGCAGCGTCAAATCACCAAGACCTTTGCAACTGAAAGCAAAATTAGACCTCATAAACAACACTTCCTGGAGTATGCAATATTGTTATGTAAGTATAGGTACCAGTGACTTACCTTTAAGAGCCTAAAGTTGATTAGTCTCCTGCAATATAGCCTTTATCTTCATAGTATCTTCTCTCGCTTTCAGCTTTTCTCTCATTTCGTTTCTGCAAGAACCAACTTTAATCATTTTTTGTCCAATAAACTCAAAGCAATAGCATTTAATTCGTGTATAAGACACTTATTTCTTATAGCTCTTTCGACTCTAAAATACAGAGGCCAAACCTGGTATGCATCATGATTTGATAAAATCCTCTTGATTATCGTACTAGTTGTAATTTCCAGAGGACTTTCCAACAGCTCAAACATACCCATACTAATTGGAACAGCATATGGATTCTCCTTCTCCTGCAAGTATTGCAACGTAAATAACCATTTTGGTGAACTTTTGGTTTTCCTATGACATCAGCAAACTCAACTAAGCATTTGGTAACTAACGCTATGTTTGTTTTGGGATTAAGGTGGATGGTGTAAATTTAGGATTTTAAAACCTTGGTAGATAGTGATAGTAATGTGTGATTGTTTTTAGATTTTGAGTTGGGTCGAATGTAACTTTATGTCAAATCAAATGTGTAAGAATAAATGATATGGTATTTTTATAGTATTACCATTGGAGAAATTTTATGTCAAATCAACAGTGTATGGATGGTGATGTGGTATTGTTATATTTATTATTATTGAAAAAACTTTATGTCAAATCAACTGTGTTTTTTTTTATCGGGCAAAGTTAGTTGTTAGTAGTTAGAATACACCAAGCACCCAAATACTCCACGAAATCACCAATCCACCTTACAACTCCTATAACTCCAAATTCGTTCCCAAAGGGAATCGAACCTGGGTCTCCCACTCAGGTGAGGAACCCAGTGGCCAGGTGGGCTAAGCCCCCTGGTTATGTCAAATCAACTGTGTAAGAATGAGTAGAATATTTAAGAGTGGATGTGGTTTGATTTTGTAATCGGGATTTTAAATTCCAAAATAGAACAAGGGGAACGTAATATCCCACGTCAGGACGGGGAAATCCCAAAACAAACACACTAAAAGTTATGTAACAAGATGATTTAGCAGTATACCTTCTGAAAATCACTATCCTCTGCCACGGATCCATGCACAACCAAAGAGATGTTGAAGGTCGTCATCTACAACAATAAGAATTGCAAATTAAATGGAAACCATAAGTACTATGAAGGTCGTCATTTAGCTGTATACCTTCTGAATATCATGTGTGGATGTATAATGCATAACGTAAAAAGAATTCATTAGTAGCATGAACCTTATTATGTATAGTGGATCGAGGAGGTAAGCAACAGCATTCAAGTGTTCAATTATCCATGCATACTTTCCTCACTTAGATTTGTAAAAAAGTCACAGTGCTTAAAGAAGACGAAAAATAAGTCATCACGAAAATGCTACTTGTTATCCAACGAATTGCTGACATCATATTATGAGGATCATAAAAATTCCCATTTGCCCGAAAAGAAGGATGATATTGTGAAGGTAAACAAGACAATTTCAATATTAAAATGAAGTAGCAAATATTGGACTCACAGGGGATTACTACTGCCAAGTTCACAAAAGCAAATGAATCAGCTATTTTTGGATACCAAAGGGGAGATAAGTAATATGCAAGCATAGCATTCTTAATGTCCTATTATATCATACATAAGCAGTGGGGACAATCAATAATTGATCTCGATCTGTTTTCTACGATAACTATCTGTTCAACTCTTATTAGACTTAAATTATGTTGCAAGGGATGGCAAAATGTAATGATGTAGAAGACTACTTCATAAGGATTATGACAAATCATATGTACCATATCTTTCGACACCTCCCGTGGAGCACCAATTATTACTTCGTCTGCATATCGACAAGCCAAAACACTTAAGCTTCTTTCGTGAAGATTCATAATGGGACGGTGACTTCCTCTCTTTGAACTACAATAGACAATATACAGGAAAATCTTCATCTGTCTCAAAATTCTATAAATACAATATAGTCCTCTAAGCTGAGGTCACAAATACCAACGTTATACACAAAGTTGCTTTCCAAATTCCAATTGATGAGCAGAAAATACCCACACAGAACCACTTACAATTTGGGTTAACAGCTCTATTGAAACTTTTAAAGTTACTTAGCTTATGAGAAGAATCAAAAGAAGAGGATAAGAAAAGAAAGAAAGAAAAAAGTAACCTTTAAAAAAGAAAAGGTGTCATCAAGACATTTTTTGAAGAAAAAAAAAAGAAGAAATTTAATAATATCATTGGATCCTATGAAAAGATGTTAGTTATTGGGTGCTTTATTTCAATTCTGCACCCCGTCTGATGGTCATTTCTTATCATATCAAGAAAGTGAGTATGTGTGTCAATGAAAAGCTTCTTCTGGCAGCAATTAGCTCACTTTGGTGATATTACTACTTACAGTCTATTCCATCAGATATAATTATGTATATAATCAGATTGGTAAATGTTTATAGCTTGAATATAGATGCATAAAACATCGGGAATTACAGGTCATTCTGGTGAAATAGAGATAAGTAATCTTTTCAAAAGTTGCTAGCTTTCAGAAGGGTTCCTAGTAACAATACTCATTAGTTTAGAACAAGATAGACTATTTCCCCATGAATAACCAATTATACCCAATTTTAAAAATCACGCAAGTGAGTTCGATTAGAAGATAGACCATTTAGAGATGGTAATAAAATAAAGATTAGACCTGACAGTTTGATCGTTGTGGATACCAACAAGAAGAAAGTCACCAAGCCCTCGGGCAAGCCTGAGTATCTGTTTTACAAATCATACATAACATTAAATTTTTAAAAAAAAATGTCTAATGAAGTATACATATGCCAGAATTTACATATAACCAGCAGAAGGTGAATAAATAGACATATAAAGAGAAGTTAAAATCTGAAAATAAAACAGTCTCTCGATAAAGACTTCCTACTGCATAAAGATTTGATCAGTAAAATCCATTTAAATAAAAGTAAAAAGAATCATCCGTACCTCCACATGTCCAGCATGAAAAAGATCAAATGCACCATCTATATATATTATGCGAGCATCAGGTCCAGGCCCCTAAAAGAAGTCAACATAATCTTTAGAAGTTATTTGAGAGCATAGATATCTATTCATCATTCTTCATCACATTGAGAATGGATACAGAAAAGGAAGGAATTCTAGCATTATTAGCAAAACAGATCAGTATCTCCTCCTGCCATACAAAGCAGAACAATACCACAATGAAGAAGCAAATGCGGTGGAAAAGCACACAGGCTTAAGATGTGAAATCCCGAACTAGAATGAGATGTGAATCACAAAGTCCTAAATCCATCCGGGTGAGTCATAAAACAACAGAGCAGTATAGATATGCATGTCTACAATACCCATATCAATTCTAAACCCCAACAATAAAGTTTTTTTTAACTTAGGATGCAATGGTAAAAGCTCACACCAAGATATCACTATTGCCATAAATGAGTTGCCATAAATGAGTCTTCTTTTAGTATCAAACATATAAGTTAGCAAGGCAGAGACACGAGAGTAAAAGCTAAGAACATCTCGATAAACTCAAAAAGCTCTTAATAGTATATACTGGTGAGCTATAAAGAACTTTCTTCAAATAAGCTGTGAAATCCCCAAAATTAATACACGTGCCTTGCCATTGGAGAATTGGACAATCCTGCGAGATGTAGGCAGAAAATGAGATATCCGTGTTCCACTACCAGAGGCACCATCTTCAGATTTGTGGCTGTGACCATGGCTGAATTGTCGTTGCAGAGACGAATGTTTAGGGCTATCTGCAGTCGACCTCTCTCTCACACAGAGAAGCATACGACCTGGTAAACAAAGTATTCAAATAAAGAGTTTCAATTCTTTATCATTACAATCGTTACTTGATAATGAGCGAATAACTAATAGGGCTATAGCCTATATGTTTGGTTTCTGCACATTGGTGTAAATGAGTGAGTGATGAAAGACTAATATGATTATGATATCAAAAGGAAATTTTATAAAACCAGCAATAAGACCAGGGATGAAATATGGAGCAGAGTGTTGGACGAGCAAATATGAATATGAACAAATAACAACATGCATAGGAGATCTTTAGATGCCCCTATATGTTGTATAGAGATCAGAAATTCATTAAGTCAGATAAAAAGGGGGATTAAGGCTTATTTGTTGGTGGAGGTGGTGAGATTGTGAGTGTTGATGATGATACACAACAAATAAGACACTATTTTTTAAATACACAATAAGTTAAATAACCATTGGACCAACATCCAAAATAAGTAAAACACCAATTTTTGAGAGGGAGCCAACATTTTCTTATCACATAGAGTTAAATAAATGTAATAAACAAAAGTTGCAAGTACAAACCAACAATATCGGTGCTTGATACCCCTTCTGTTCGCTTTATCTGTTTATAACGGCCAGCCTTCTTAGCAAGAGCATAGGCATCAGTCCCATCTGGAAGAACACAGGGGTCATCTCCATGAATAATGTAATCAATATTGTACTCATCGAATAGCTGTCTCATGAACTCTTCCGTGATAGCATAGGGAGCATCAGGAATAACTTCATCCACCCATTTTACATTGCTAACCATAATCATCCTACAGCAGAAATAATAGCAAGAGTTAATGTGTTAGTTGTTCAGAAAAGCTGCTGTATTGTCTTTTGTATAATCCCAACAAAATTCTTTATAAAAAAAAGGAAAAAGCTGGATGCACGATTTTGCATTAAATAAATACAAACACTAGTAACTTATAGATCCAGTTTGGACAAACAAAACTTGTTGCAATAACAGATGCATCTTCATCTGCTTATGAGTATTCGAACGTAATAAAGAGAGTTGAATTTTTAAAACCAGCTTGCAAGTTGAAAGCACACTCCAGAAGGAAGATTAAAAAACAAACATGTTACTTTTTGCGTCTATACTTTTCTGCTTGCATCAAATCCTTTTATTAATTTATGTTAGTGTGGCTGCACTAAAAGAAACACACACAAGCAATTGATTAAATCAAAGAAATAGGCGAGATGCATCACTGAGTCTAATACAATTTCCACAACATAAGCATATGAAAATCAACTTAAGACACTTTGCTGAAGCAAAATTCACAGGTCAATCAAACCACAGAGCAAGAATCTCAAAATAAGGCAAGCAAAAACATCAAACAATTTCAATTTAACAGAAATTTATTCATCCAGTTATTATAACAACAATAATGGAATAAAACAAGATATACGGATCAAGGAACCGAAAGAGCTCAAACCTCTCCTGAAGAGGCGTAACCGGTGGACCTTTGTTGGCCGTAATTTCGGCGTCGCTGACAACGCCGACCACCAATTGGTCACCGAGGGCTCGCGCTTGACGAAGGGCATTGCAATGGCCGTAATGCATCATGTCGAAGCACCCATCCATATACACCCTAATCGGTCGCTTCTTCTTCTTATTCTGCGGCAAGGCGAAGCGGAAACCTAGCAGCGAAACTCCGATTAAAAGCCCTCCGATTAACCATGACGCCGGAATCCAGTGGGCGTTTCCCCCCATTTTTTTCTCCACCGCTCAAATGCACAATCCGATTAACATAAATCCTGAAAACATATAATGCAAATTCTTCTCCTTGTAATTGAGGATAATGAGATTATTCGCAGATTATTCCAACACCAAAATGCCTTTATGATTGATCGTTCTTTTTGTACGCTTATTATTCTCCGCATCTCATAGGGGTTGCTATTTTACATTTGCGGCAAAAACAGAAAACCAATACAAAAAAGGTGAGAGATATGTTAGGCTGTATTTTTTTTTTTTTATAAATTTAATTAAACCACACATCCTATTTATCCAAATATATATGTAGTATTATATTACTATCATTTTGGAAATATTTTTTAATTTTTTTTTTGAAGAATTTTATTTATTTATATATTAATATAGGTTAAATAATTCTGAAATTGTTGATTTACTTATTTATGATGAAATATTTTCTTAAATGAATTTTAAATTAAGTGATTCGAATTGAATGTAGGTCAAATTTCAGTTCAAAAGTTTAAACTTAGTTCAATGTGAAAATATGATCTGGTTTATTTGTAATGTCAATAAGTGCAAATAAATATAGTTATCCTAATAACCTTTGGGGTTGCCTTAAACATTAGGGATTTAATATTTGATGAACTTAGATCAAAGGAACTATGAACTTCCTTTAATTATTAAACAACAAAAACGTTAAAACTGAGTGAAAAAAAAAATGGCAAAATGCATCATTAGTCTTTAAATTATTATTTTTTTTTTTCGAAAGGTCTTTAAACTATTTTTTTGTTTTAACAAGTTTCTGAATTATTAAATTTTATTTCGAAAGGTTCCTAAACTATTTTTTTGTTTAATGAAGTCCCTAAACTATTGATTTTTGTTTCAAGCAGACCTTCTTGATGGAATTTTCTAACTAATCTAACGGAATCATTAAGTAAAACAATGGTCAATATTGACAATTTTTAGAATTATGATGTGCATATTTACTTAACGGTTCTGTTAGAGGATTAAAAAAAATAGTCAAGAAGAACTATGTGAAACAAAAATTAATAGTTTAGGGACTTTATTAAATAAAAAAATAATTTAAGGGCTTTCGAAATAAAAATTAATAGTTCAGTGGCTTCTTAAAACAAAAAAATAATTTAGGAACCTTTCGAAACAAAAAATAATAGTTTAAAAATTTTTCGAAACAAAAAGTAATAGTTTAGAGACCATAAAAATGCATTTTAAAAAAAAAAAAATATTTCAGCCGTTTCATGGGTTACAATGTACGTGTATGTTATTTTCAAAACAGTTAAATATATAAAGTATAGTTATTCAAAAAGTAAAATATTAGATGAACGAATTTTATAACATGTAAAATCATGGCTTCGTAGTTGTTGGAACATCATAAATTCATAATGGACAATACCATATTGCCCATCTGAAAATTAACTAACTACCACCCCAATTTTAAAACTTATTATCTCAACAATTTTATATAAATATTAAATATATAATATCTAAAAAAAACCATAAAATATAAAGAAACGGAAAAAAGAAACTACATAAACATCCACATAAAAACTGCCTGCAAAGACCTCCCAAGATTGCAATTTTGAAATTGCAACAAACATCACAACACAAAAGCATTTTCCTACATTCAACAAACAACAAGCTTGCAATCACCATTACCAGTTAGGCCAAGCATAAAGCATTCAATCCATCCCAAGAAAATTAACATAGTATACATACATCATCATACAGACAACTCAGCTCACATAACTTGGTTCACCTAACTCGGCATGCAGCAGGCCCACCAGGGGAACAACTCGGGTTGGAAGACATACAACCAACACCCGTTCCAACGGCCCCACCAAACCTCCGATGCACCCGGTAATCGGTCATCCTACCCGTGACGAATGGGCTGCCGCTACATAGAAGCGTCGGGGTTGAAGACGACGATGATGAGACTTCATTATTACCGTTGCTTTGTAACGGCTCCAATGTCTCGACCACGTCGCTCATTAATGGACGAGCTTTAGGGTTTTGGCTCAAACAATAGTATGCCAAACTGCAAGCTTTCTGGGCTGCCCTTACTGAGTACTGATTCTCTAATCTAGGGTCTATAATTTGCAGCATTTTTCTCTTGTCGTTGAGTTTTGGCCTGGCCCAATCTACTAGACTTTGTTCCTTGCTTGGTCTAGTTTTGTCTACGGATTTTCTCCCTGTTAAAAGCTCAAGAAGAACAACTCCGAAGCTGTAGACGTCACTTCTGGCAGTAAGGTGCCCTGTGCATCTCATGAAAACCTTAATTAGATAAGCGAGATATTGTATTATACCTAATTTAATATTATCGCACAAATACAACTGCAAGTATGAAACTACTAACTCTATGTAGATACTATTGTGAAAGCTCAATCAAATCTGCACAAGTCTAGCAGAAACAGCCTTTCAAGTCTATCCTGGTATCCTGACTAGCTCATATTAAAAAATTTCTTTAGGACCAATTTGTTAATTATTTTAGGAAAAGGAAATCATTCTGTAAGAAAGTGCAGCCAGAAAATAAATTGAACTCAAAACTAAAATGCGTCTCATGATTTGAACTCTTGAAAAGATTTAGGGCGCCCTTGGATCAGGATTCGTCAATGAGAATGGTAATTGGAATGAGTATAAGGTAAATTTAGTGGTTAATGAGAATAATAAAAGGTAATCAACTCACCATCACATTTTGTAAGCGGTAACGAGAATCAAAATAAGTTAATCATTACACCATTTTGATTAACTACCTCTCCTCCTATTTCTACTATTCCTCAACCAACAATCATTTTTTTATCCCCACTAATTCCAAGATTAGAGCAAACAGTAACAATGTAACCATCATTGTCATTGTAATTCACTATTCAATGTTTCCCATTTGAAGAATTTGAACCAAGCGCCCCCCTTAGAAATATGATGAAGTACTATTATAAAAACAATCAATAAATTGAGCTCCTAACTCTTAGTATTGAGATCAAGTCATTTCCCCAATATATCTATCCAGCTGGCCCATACATATCTCAACCAGCTAAGTTTGATTGGATGAGGATCTATTTCAACAGCTGATACAAAGAAGATAATTTGACGCAAGGCGATACAATAAATTTCAAGTAGTACCAGTCATTACATATTCCGGAGCTGCATAACCATAGGTACCCATAACTCGAGTTGATACATGGGTCTCATCACCTTGTGGCCCTGCTTTTGCAAGGCCAAAGTCAGAAAGTTTGGCCATATAATCCTGTAACAAGAGAATTTGCAATAAGGTATAAGATACAATGCTGAAAAAACAATTGATCAGAATTAAAGTTATGACTAGATAAGACTGTCGGCAAAATCTAGTTTAAATATATAATAATTTACTGGGTTTGAAGTTTTAAACAAATAGTTCCACTGACATCACATACCGAATCTAGGAGAATATTAGAAGTTTTAAAGTCTCGGTAGATAACAGGCCTTTCAGCATTGTGAAGGAAAGCAAGCCCTTTAGCTGCCCCAAGAGCAATCATCATTCTTGTTGACCAAGATAACGGAACTGTTGCTTCTGATGCCTCAGAAAAATTCCAGGTTAACTATACTCAAGGAAAAAATCCAAACAGAAAATAAATCGTACACTGATTGCCACATAACACACGCTGAATGTTCATGCTTGCAAGTATACCAGTGAAAAAATAAATATCATAGGAAGGAATACAACCAGCATAAAAGACGATAGTCTAGACTCTAGACCGAAGTAATGGTTTAGCTTAAAAGATATTTACAGGTCCAAATGCTTCACAGAAAGTTTTATTTCCATATTTTAATATATATATCATCATTCGATAACACTGAAAAAGCACCCCTTGGTTTGCAGGAGTTTGATCTAGATTCAAGCCTATCATATATATGTACTCTTACAACTAAGCTAGCACTCAACGCCCAATCATTTGAAGGAAGTCTCAATTTAGGAAGCATCTGTTTTTTATATATCAGATTAAGACGGGAGACAGCCTCTAATAAGTATGCCATTATATGAGAGATTTCTAAGAATTTACATCTACCAAGACTTCTTTGTCACCACACTATGGCCAAAACAGCAAGTAAA
Source organism: Stenogyne calaminthoides (assembly GCA_037126765.1). NCBI lineage: Eukaryota > Viridiplantae > Streptophyta > Magnoliopsida > Lamiales > Lamiaceae > Stenogyne > Stenogyne calaminthoides. The sequence continues at coordinate 2,846,450 of JBBCBC010000007.1, forward strand.
TTTCATCACAAATTATATAAAAGAAAACCTAGAGGTAAGTAACCATATCAAAAAAGCATAATTCAGAAAGAAATGGAACATACTTCGAAACAGATGATTCTCAAGACTTCCTCTAAACATGAATTCATAAACAAGTAACCTGTGATCATCCTCACAGCAATATCCAATCAACTTCACTAAATTAGGATGCCTGAGCTGCCCAAGGAAGTTGACCTCAGTCTGAAACAGTCAACTTAGATATTCAGATATATAGTCTAGCCATATTCATCAGTGTAGCAGATAAAAGGATCAACAGAAAGCATTAGAGCCAAAAAAACAGAGGTGGGAGACTCACTAGCCATTCACGGTGGCCTTGAAGGCCTTCCTTGTTAAGCACCTTGACAGCAACAGGGAGAGATTTGAGCCCCACCCTAACATTCTCATCTATGTAACCTTTATAGACCGTTCCAAAACCACCTTCTCCAAGAATGTAATCAGAACGGAAGCTCTTGGTGATGGTCTCAAGCTCAAAGAGGGTGAAGGCAATGACGTGAGTGTAAAGTGCACTGTTTTTACGGAAATCCTCAAAGTTGCGGGGTGTTGAAGGATCACTCAGATCTGAAGTTGAACGGTTATGCTTCTTATCTGTAGCTGAACTCCTAGTGGGTAACGCCAATCCTTGAAGCTGCTGCTGAGCTGTTCATTGCATTCTAATTTAACACTCAGTGCATAAAAAATAGACCCAATTCATGAAAGAAACCCTAACTACGACCTCCTCCATTCAAGTTGACGAACTGAGCTCCAATTACCAAATGTTCACATGCAAAATTAGGCGAACTACTAAGTTTAAGATATCATTACTTTTCTCCAGCTCAATTTAAAAAAAAAAAAAAAAAAAAGGATACAGAGAGAGAGAAAAGAACCAGAGGTTGCAACAGCAGAATCCATGATAATAACTAAATATATCAGCGAATTTTTGCAGAATTAAGAGCAGAGAGCATGAATTGACCAAAAAAACCTAGATCTGAAGAAAGATAGAGTAATGTGGGTAAGTAAAAGTAGAGAAAAGCGAACCTTGATGTTGATGAGCGGTGGAAACGACGGCGGATTCCTCCCTAGTGCCGCAATTGCCCATGTTCACAGTAAGGTCGAAGAGCTGCTCCTCCGGGATGACGTCTCATTATTCGCCGGCCGCCAGCCTTTGCTTTTGCTTCTCTCTCGCTCTCTCACACGCAGTCACGCACAATTCTGTTCACTCGTCTCTTGTGCTCCAACCTGGACAACCTTTTCTCATTATTATTAATTACTTTCTTTATGGAAATCATTATTAAAATGATTATCTGTAGAAACTACTGCAGTAATACCACATTTAATGAAAATAATGATTTAAAATCAAAACTCCCACTTTAACAAAAGGCGAAGTCATGTACCATATCGGTGAATAGTGAATTTATATTACATTTTAAAAATATATAATTTATTTACAAAATCGTATAATTATTAATATGAAAAAATAGTTATACGGTTCAGTGCAAATAAATTGTATTTTTTAATATAATAAATTACATATTTCTAAAATATATTATAAGTACACGATGCACTTGGATGCACATAAAATTTACTCTTAAGAAAAATATAATTTTTTATGTGCCAAAGTCTTGTATGCATCAATTGCATCTTTCAATTTTATTTTATTTTTAAAATATAATTTATTTTATCAAAATATTCAATTTGTTCAGTATAAAATAAGTTGAATGTTTAAGCATAAACAAGTTACGTACATTTCAAAAATACAATTGAGTTGTACGGGACATCTGACGTACAAGAGGCTACTCTTCTCACATTTAAAAGGTTAATGAATCATTTAATTAACCCGCTTTAAACAAAGTTTTGTACGCACTATGTGCACGGTGTAATTTAAATATATTTTTGAAATATATAAGTGTTATAATGAAAATAATTTGAATATTTTAATAAAACAATTTGCATATCTTAAAAATATACTCGAATGACATGACTATATTGAATAGTAATTGGTAAACAAATTACTACAGGTTGAAAGAATTCCGTCTCATTTAAAAGTCCGAAGTTATAGAGAGGTACAAAATTAATTCGTTTATTTAATTTCCCTCAACACTGTACGCATTATGTGCACGGTGTAATTTAAATGTATTTTTAAAATATACAAGTATTATAATGAAAATAATTTGAATATTTTAATAAAATAATTTGCATATCTTAAAAATATACTCGAATGACATGATTATATTGAATAGCAATTGGTAAACAAATTATTAGAGGCCGAAAGAATTATGTCTCATCTAAAAGTCCGAACTTATAGAGAGGTACAAAATTAATTCATTTATTTAATTTCCCTCAACATTCTCCCTCACTCGTGGGTCGAATCATTGTCGCTACCCTCTGGGGAGGAGGCCCATCGAGTGGACAATTTTAAATGGGTGAAGTGCTTTCCATGGGAATCGAACCCAGGATCTGGGCAGAGCCAGAGACTCTGATACCATAAAAGAATTTTGTTTCATCTAAAAATCCAAACTTGTAAAGAGGTGCAAAATTAATTCATTTATTTAATTTCCCTCAACACATGCAAGTTTTAAAACTAAAAGAATATAAATCTTTGACTAGATTTTTTTTTAAAAAAATTCTCCAAATTAACCAACTAGTTAATGTTCTTGTCTGAAGGAACCAACTAGCAATAGCATTAATTTGGCTACTATAGTTACCTAGTGCATTATGCACAGGGATGGATCTGGGGGCCCCGGGCAATCGTCTTGGGATTGAAATTTTTTGTACTATTTATGTCAAAAATTTGAAATTTATGCATTAAAATCGTTAAAATTTGTCATTTCGTTCCCGTTGGGATTCTAAAATTCCATCATCCTTACCCAATGGAACATTTCGCCCCCCTTGGACGAAATCCTGGATCCGTCCCTGATTATGCATACATGTACTTAATAGGGTATGTCACTGAATTACCTTTCACATAAATAAATAAATAAATAAATAAGTAAAAAGAAAAAGAAAAGAAAATATGAATTTATTGTGTTTCTGGTTTGGGCTTTTATGAACAATTTTTAAACTCCAGTCTTCGTGGCGTGGGGCGTGGGCACGTTTATTTTGTGATTGGGTCACCCACTCTACAATATTGTATATGCAATAATAATATAAGCACATTTTTAATAAGAAAAGGTAAAAGAAATTACGAATTTCAAAATTCCTAACCCCAGGGCCCCCAAAATTTAGATTTACATATAGATTTCCAATTCACTCACACGGTTTTAGTATTATGCTCACACTCACCCCACAAAAATTCGCATTGTAAAGAAGATAACACTCTCAAGATCTTTTTTGGTATTTTGTAAAAAGAGAACTGATAAATAGACAAAAAGATAAGACCGTTTTCAGTAGAGTAACTCGTCCCCTAAAAGGAGATCTTTCGGTCTTCCCAAGAATTCAACATTTTTCGAAATTTTAGAATCAACGCCTTCTCACTCGCTTGCCCACTCGGAGCTCCCACTCGAATGTCCAGAAAAGAGAAAGGTATTGCTTTGACCTAACACCGTAACACGGCTGCCATTGAGTCCAATCTATTTCTCTCCACTTGTTGTAGTTAAGTTTGAGCCCAGTTAGGAGTTCGAAATTTCTAAGGATTCTTCTCATGGCCCATGCATTTTGAATGTTTGCTGACCCAGTATTAGTAAATACCTATCATCTGCATATTGATATTTCCAATCTATCTTTCTTGATCTTTGCTGCCTCATATAATCCCTCTCTCGATGCTTTTGATATAATTAAGCTCAAGCCTTCAGCCACCAACAAATATAAGAATGGTGACAAAGGGTCACATTGTCAGAGTCCTCTCTATAGTTTGATTTACATTGATTTATTATATTTATGATAAAAATTTGTGTGAACTTAAGTTGACGGTGAATTCTAATATCAAGTACTGTTATTTACAAAATTTATCACTATTATAATTTCAGATGATGAACACTTGAAGATAAAAAAAAATCAAAATCATGTTGATAAAATAGAAAAACAAATTTGGCATTTTTACTTTTGTACCCGTCCATGTTGACAGGAACGGTGTATGCACTTTAACATAGGAGTATATTGACAGGAACGGTGAATATATCTTAAACATAGGAGTACCTAGCAATTCCACATGTCAATACAACACATTAAAAACCACATAATAACATACAAATCGAAACATTGAAAATGAAATATAGAAATTGTGAACCCTATCTAGATTATTTTATCAATTGATTCCAAATACAGCTGCACATATCTTACGTAAGCTCTTACGTATAATTTGAATTAAAAAATTGATAAATACCGCCTTACGGTTAAGAGTTCAGTTGTACTTATGCAATTGGCTACATATGACCGACCACACTATATTTTATAATTTACACCGAATAATTTAATCTCATCCCCTACAAACAAAATAAAAGGCCTTGCACCATACAAATTATTCAAATTCTTCCATTCAGACTAGCTAACATTATTTGAAATTTAATTTCAATTAATGGGGAATTTGAGTTTTGTTTTGATACCACTAATGGCCTCGGGGCACATAATTCCGATGATGGACATGGCCAAACTGCTAGCCAAACGTGGCGTCGAGGTGAAGATCATAGTCACACACCTCGACGCCACGCGGTTCGCCTCAACGGTGGATCGGGCTGTTGATTCCGGATTATCCATCAAATTCATAAAGATCCGATTCCCCTGTGAGGAATCGGGCCTGCCACCGGGCTGTGAGAGCGCGGATCTTTTAGCAAATTACGGCGTGCCATTGCTAACGAACTTTTTTAACGCGATCAAAATGCTGCAACGGCCTTTTGAAGAGATGTTAAACGAGTTGACCCCTGCTCCAAGCTGCATTATATGCGATAAGCATATAGCGTGGACTGCTGACACGTGTCAAAAGTTTGGGATTCCGAGGATTGTGTTTGATGGAATGAGTTGCTTCACTCAATTGGTGACGCATCATTTGTATGTTTCCAAGGTTTATGAATCCGTTCCGCCAAACGAGCCCTTTGTGGTGCCCTGTTTGCCTGGTAAAATCGAGTTCACTAGGCTTCAGCTGCCGGGATTATTCAATCCCAGCGCGCATGATGTCCCGGGCCATCGCGAAGAAGTGAAGAGGACGGAGGTACGGGCCCATGGCGTGGTGGTTAATAGCTTCGAAGAATTGGAGAAAGGGTACGTGGAAGAGTTTCGGGCCTTGAGAGAAGGGAAAGTGTGGTGTGTGGGGCCTTTATCGCTTCGTAGGGATAAAATAGAGAATTCACGTGAACCTGATGATCAGTGTTTGAAGTGGCTTGATGGTAGGAAGGCGGGGTCCGTTGTTTATGCATGCCTCGGAAGTCTTAGTCGACTCTCGCCTCCTCAGTTTATCGAGCTTGCTTTAGGGTTGGAAGCGTCGAATCACCCTTTTATTCTAGTGGTGAAAGGAGGGGCGAAATCGGAAGAGATAGATAGGTGGATTCGGGATGATGGGATAGAGGAAAGGACTAAAGGGAGAAGCTTTTTTATTAGGGGGTGGGCACCTCAAGTGCCGATTTTATCGCACTCTGCAGTTGGGGCTTTCCTGACGCACTGTGGATGGAACTCGACTTTGGAAGGGATCTGTGCCGGTTTACCAATGATCACGTGGCCGATTTTCGCCGACCAATTTTTGAATGAGAAATTACTTGTGCAAATATTGGAGATAGGTGTAAGGGTTGGTGTTAGATGTGTTACACTATTTGGTGAGCAAGAAAGGGCAGAGAATAAGGTGATGAGTGATGGGATTAAAGAGGCTATTTTGAGAGTTATGGATGAGAGAGAAGAAGGATGTGAGAGAAGGAAAAGAGCACAATTTCTTGGAGAAATGGCGAAAAGATCAGTAGAGGAAGGAGGGTCTTCTTACGTTAATATTACAAAATTTATTCAAGATATTGAGGAACTGATGAAGAACAAACAAGCAGTCTATGGATGATTCTACTTATGTGTAGTAACTAATCAACCATTTTAGTTTTGAAAATTTTATTGTGTTCTAAAAATTGAGTGTTTGTTTGGTGAAAACAAAAACCTTGTATGCACGAATTTTTTGTTTTATACTTTTACTACTATAGGCCGGTGATTTGTATTCACTCAAACATATTTTATGGTCCTCTTTATGTATAATCTTTTTTTTGACAGACCTCTTTATGTATAATCGATATAATTGATATGGAGTTTTGTTTGACCCGCATTCAAAACATTTATAGCATTTCACATGTGTATAGAAAATTTTCATGGTTAATACACTGTATTGGTTACTTCAATGAACTTTTGCCACTGAAATTTATATGGGACGATCACACGAAACAATTAATAAGTTCACGAGATTAAACACTTTGATTAGTGAATGTGCTTAAAATTATCATTTTGATTGTCTCATATGACACTGTTGGGCTTTTATGATTTATTTAATTAAACTTTTTTTTTTGAGAACAATTTATTTAATTAATTTTAAACAGTTCATTGTCGCATAATATTGAAGTCCACTCAGCTTTGACCAAATTCTACATGTTGGAAATCCTAGCAGCTGGAGTTTCTGATTATATTTCAACAAGATTCAAAACCAGCCTTAATTTTGAAAATTAGTATGGTATACATGACCCGTGACCAGTGGCAGATTCAGGATTTAAACTTTGGGGGGACGAGAGTACACTAAACTCGTGTTTTAAATCTAACTAATATGTATCAACACTTAAATATTGATGTAATTATACTTATGTATAAATATAAATCCAAATAAGAAACAAAAATACACAAACTTTGTTCGATAAATAAAAAACTATATACATGTGGATATATATATATATATTACTAAAAAATTTAGGGGGTGCAGCAGCCCCCACTTGCCCCCTCTAGATCCGACGTTGCCCGTGACCGTGTACAATAATTCTATTTAAAAAGAATAGATGTATGCGTGGTATGTATATACTAGTACTTTCTTGATCAAAGTTGATTTAAAAAACTTGTTTGTTATGTAATGTTTTCAATAGGACTTGCCTCCATTAATTTAAAAAAAGTTTCATAAAGGATAAAACAGTTAATACATCACCTAAAATGACAAAAATACCCTTATCACCCTGGAGTGAATCTAACCAAAGAGCATCTACCGAAAAATAAAATAAAAAAAGACAACTTTTTTGTTATGTAACGTTTTCAGAAAATGTGGACCAATTGTTTCAAGAGTCCCACTACTCACACCCCAAAAATCTCTTAACACACCCTGTAATATTTAAAGCAAAAATAGACATGCATATAATTATTATACTACCCTTTATATATTGTAATGGGAGCATTCTTTTATTTTGAAAAGTTTCGCACACAGAAAAGAAATAAGGGTCTGGTGCCTGCCATGTACAATAAATTACAAAGGAAAAGGGTTAAGGTCTTATATGAAATTAATAATCACAATTTATCCAATCAAAGTTTGAAAATTGTTATGTTGTGCCCAATTCGATTTATCAAAGCGCGCGAATTAATACATCTTAAACCTCTTCATTCATACAGAACCAGAAAAGAAATAAGGTTTTGTTGCCTTATACAACTATAAACATTGTTCAATGGGACTTTTTTCAACATTTTGCAACAGAGTCTAAAGTTTCAAACTCAAATTTTGCTGAGTTTTTCATTGATTGCCGGAATTGTATTTTTTTGAGCGAGAATAGGGAATAGTGTTTGGAATCGTTTGGGCATTTTATGAATCGTTGGCATCTTAAACATCTTCTATATTATGAATCGTTGTCATGTAGAATTCCCGATCATAGTTGGGCATTTTCTCAATTCTGAATTCATAGTAGGTTGTTATGTAATTTCTCTCATTAAAATTAATTGTTGTTCAATTCAACTTCCGTCCGAATTAGAATGTGGTATATGAAACAGGGTGTGTTAATTTGGATTGAATTGTTTTTTTAGGGAGGGGTAGAATAGTAATAAAATAAGGTGCATTTAGTAATCTAAACTAATTTTTAAATTTTAATTGGATGTGTTTAACAAATTAGGTATGTTTAGGGGATTTTTGGGTATGGGCAGTAGGACTCTTGTTTCAAAAAAGAAAAAGAAAATGTGGACCAATTAACAAGCATGACTTCTACAAAAAAAAACATCATCAAAATCTATATTTTACCACGATTTTAAAACGCCATATAATTTGTATTTTTCCTGGTGGTTTTTCCTCATTTGTTTGGAGTCTTTGGACCATTAACCCGGTAATAAATTGTCGAAATAAATCCCCTACATGTCAAATTTTAGGAATAATATAAAAGTGATTTTTAAACATACAACATATTGCATTGGAACATGCAATTTTCGCTTAAAACAAATCGTATATTTCAGTATAAATAAATTATATATTTTAAATAAATAAATTGCATATTTAAAATTGCACGATGCAACTAGTGCCTACAACACCTTGTCTTAAAATCCTTTTCAAATAAAATAAACAAAGTTCCAAATTCACTCGTTTTCAAATTTAATTTAGTAATCCCTACAGCTCCACCAAATTTTATATACAATTAGGCTCCGTTTGATTAGCGGGATTAATTGGGATAGACTTGAATTAAGATTTTAATCCCAACTAATCTATCGGTTGGTTTGTGGGATAAGGACCCATGATATGCTTCAAGTTTGGATAGAAAATATATCAAATCCCTCCATCGAGGGATATGCCAATCTCATGTGAAAGGTGAGATAGAACTTATCTCAAGTGCAATATTACAAATTGTTCTTCTATTGTTTGAATAGATTCACAAGAATGAAGTGTGTTGTTTCAATTCAATTTAATGGTATTTATGACATTTCAATAGGTATCTCATCTAAACTCTCACTCAAATCCTGATTCAAACAGATATCTTGATTCAAACAAATTCAGTTCAGTCCAATCAATCAAATCTTATTCAATCCCACTCAATCTTATCACACCTGATCAATGCAATTATGTGGACCAAACACCCCTTAATTTCACAACCCTTCAAATAATTGTCTTTCACCACAACTCACACATCACAATACTCTCTCCATGTTCTTCCTATCCCCAACAATGGCCTCACATCTTCACTTCCTTCTCATCCCTCTAATGTCACAGAGCCACATCATCCCCTTAACCGATTTTGCCAAACTCCTCGCCAATCGAGGCGTAACCGTTTCCATCATCACAACTCCCTACAGTCTCACCAGGTACAAACCCTCAATCAAACACGCCACACAAGACGACCTCAACATCCGAATGATTGTTGGGTTGTGGAGCCTGAGTCGGAGAAGGGGATCCAAAGAAGGGCGATATTTCGACCATGGTGTTTAGGTCGAGCACTTCCTTTCGACCAAAGGAGGTCGAGCTCGACGGGAGACGAGCATTGAGGCGCCGAGGCGATCGATTGTCGAAATAGTTCCGCAGCCTATCTTGGCGTGAATTAGGGCTTTGGCCCATGTCTCATTTAAATACCTTGACTCATTGTATTTGCCTCTTTTGTCGAAAAGACACACCGAAAATAGTGAATCTTCGGCTTGGTAGTGCCCCCAGACGTAGTCATTCCTGACGAACTGGGTAACCAAATTTGTTGTTCCTAAATTCCTAGTTCCATTATTTTCTCCATAATTGCTTGTTTAATTCCTAACAACTGGTATCAGAGCATCGGGTTCAAGGGATCCAATTATGATGGCTAAAGGGAAATCGCCTGTTGAGAAGCTTGATGGAACAATTTCGATTTGTCGCTCGGGTCTGTGCGCACAACCATGAACATCCGAGAATGGCGCCGAGCAAGTTGGTCGGCGGGTTCCATAGGCGATTCATGGAGTATGGGCGTTGTTTTGAGTAGGTGGTTGGATGCAAGATCAAGATGGGCGTTGACCGTGGTTGTTGTATCGGGTTGGATGCAAGATCAAGATGGGCGTTGACACACGGTTTGAGATCGTTGTATCGAAGTTGGATGCAAGATCAAGATGGGCGTTAGACACGTGCACGAGATCGTTGTATCGTGTTCTTGCAAGATCAAGTGTGGATCGGGTTTAGCGTTGAGGACATTGCTTTCGGATCGAGGATTCTTGCCAATGAGAGATGGGGAAGGCGAAGTTACGTCTTGGAGTCTCGGTGGGAGATTGTTGGGATTGTTGGAGTCTTCGCGGAATGAGTCCAGGGGAGGACAAGACGTTGTGAGTCCGGGGAGGACAAGACGTTCGAATGAGTCTAGGAGGACAAGACGTTGTTAGTCCGGGGAGGACAAGACGTTCGACTTTGAGGCCGTGCACCATGTCTCGGTATTTTCTCGATTGTAGATTGTTGGGTTATGGAGCTGAGTTGGGATCTGGTAGCGGGAGAGCGCCGAGGTCGAAGTGTGCTCGATCGGCGCCCCCCATCGGTACACTCGAGAAATGTATGTGATCGAGTAGAACCGCCGACCAAGGGCTGAGGTCGCGGTTCGCCGAGGTAAATGGGTTTGGCGAGATGGGCCAAATCTAGGGTTTTGGCCAAGTTTTCCAGTTTGGGTTTTTTGTATAAATAACCCCTTGACTCCCCCATTGTATCTTGCACTACTTGCACTATCTTATAAGATATAGTAGATCTCTCTGGCTTGGTAGTGCCCCGTTCGGTTTAACCGGGTAACCAAATTGTTTGTTCTCTTAATTTAAGTAGTTCCATTATTTTCTCCCATAATTGCTTGTTTAATTCCTAACAACTGGTATCAGAGCATCAGGCTCAAGGGGTCTGTGGAGAGCAATTATGGTGGCTAAAGAAAAATCGCCTGTTGAGAAGTTTGATGGAACGGATTTTGATTCTAGAAATTGCAGATCGAAGATTACCCGATTTGGTAAAGATCTGTATCAACCGTTAAAAAAAACTCAAGAGATGAAGGACGACGAGTGGAAGTTCTTTGGATAGGAAGACGATGAGTGTGGTTCGCCTGTTGTTATCAAGAACGCCGCCTACATACGGTGAAAGCAAAAACCACAAATGAGATCTTTGGAGATATTAATTGAGATGTATGAAAAACCGCCTGCGCAATGGGAACAAGGTTCATCATGCGGAGGTTATTCAACCCGAGGATGGCGGAGGATCTTGTGGTAGCCACCATCTCAACGAGTTCAATATGATCATAGCCCAATTGAGCTCGGTTGAGATTGATTTTGATGATGAGGTTCAAGCCCTTATTTTGTTGTCTTCTTTACCGAAAAGTTGGATGCGGTTGTTAGTCAAGATAAAGTGAAACCGAAATTTGATGAGGTTAGGGATCTGGTCATGAGCGAAGAAATTCGCAGAAAGAGTTATCTGCTTTGAGTGTGAAAGCAGAGGCTGAATCGAGGGAAGCCAAATCGGGGTAGATCGAAGTCGAGGGCAAAGATAAGCCCAAGAAGGATAGGAGTAAAGTTGAGTGTTATAAATGTCATGAACTTGGTCATTACAAAAAGTGAGTGCAAGGCACAAGGGAATGAACCAAAGAAGAATGACAACTCAACCAACGTTCTTCTCTTGATGAGGACTCGGATGCATTAATTACGAGTGTAAGTAGTCCATTGAGTCGTGGGTGTTAGATTCGAGCATCGTTTCATTAGATGCGGAATCTTGACGTAATGGAAAAAATACACTTCCGAGAACTTTGGGAAGGTTTATCTAGGCGATGATGAGCCTCTCGGAAATCAAAAGGGAAGGGAATGTTGGATTAAGACACCAAATGGGACTGTGTTACAATTGAAAGATGTGAGGCGTATTCTGGTTTGAAGAGGAATTTGATTTCGGTTAGGGCAACTTGATGACGAGGGTCTCAAGGTGACCTTTGGGTGTAACTCGTGGAAGATATCCAAAGGTGTCATGGTAGTGGCTCGTGGAAATAAAGAGGAACGTTGTATATGACAGCAACACCGGATAGCATTGTCTTTGCTAGTGAAAAAAGGGAATGCAAGTTTGTGGCATTGTCGTCTGGGCCACATGAGTGAAAAGGGGATGAAAGTTATGTGCTCGAAGGGTAAACTACGACCTCAAGACAAGACATTGGTTTGTGTGAGGATGTGTATTCAAAAAATAGAAAAGGGTGAGTTTTTTGAAGGGAGGGGGGCTTTGAAGAAGCGTTCGGAGTTAGTTCACGATGATTTGTGGGTCCAAAGACAAGTGACATCCCTTGGTGGAGCATCATATTACATGACTTTCATTGGCGACTCTCTTATGAGGAAGGTATGGGTTTATTTCTTGAAAAATAAGTCTGATGCCTTTAATGCTTTCAAGAAATGGAAGGCTCTTGTAGAAACTGAAACAGGTCTCAAGGTGAAGTGTTTGAGATCTGATAATGGTGGAGAGTACGAGCTCCGTTAGTTCAAGGAATTTCGGGGAGGCTTAATGGAATTCGGATGGAGAAAATAATGAGAGGAACCCCCACAAAAAGAATGGGCGTGGCGTAACGTATGAACAGGACCCTATGTGAATGTGCTAGGAGCATGAGATTGAAGTGTGGGCTGTCAAAGATGTTTTGGGCAGAGGCAATTAACACAACAACTTACTTGATAAACAGAGGACCCTCAACTCCTTTGGAAAATGGCATACCGGAGGAGGCCCGGCCTGAAAATGAGGTAAATCTGTTTTTTTTGAGTATTTGGGTGTGTTGCATATGTTCATGTTGATTCTATGAGTAGAAGTAAGTTGGATGCAAAATCTGTTAAATGTACGTTTATTGGATATGGCAGTGATGAATTTGGCTATCGATTTTGGGATGAGAAAAACCGAAAGGTGATTCGTAGTCGAGATGTCATATTTAATGAACAAGTGATGTACAAAGGTAGGTTGGGGAAATCCAAAGAAGGTGGTTCTCGAGTCTCGGGTTGTGGAGTTAGACATTTCAAACTCGGGTGGGAACAAAGGGGTTCTAGATGATCGGATTGTTGAGGAAGAACCAAGTACACCACCACCAACAATTCCGTAGATCCACGAGAGATCGAAGATCTCGATAGGTATTCACCCTCCCTCCATTATTTATTGTTGACCGGATGGTGGTGAACCCCAATGTTATGCTAGGCAACACGTAGTGAACAATTGGACAAGTGGAAACTTACAATGGATGATGAGATGAATTCATTGATGACCAACGGAACTTGGGAGCTAGTTGAGCTTCCTAGGGCAAGAAAGACCGCATAACAAGTGGGTTTACTGAGAAAAAAGGAGGTCATGGAAGCAAACGCTACAAGGCAAGATTGGTTGTGAAGGGTTTCATTATGGTTTGACTATATTGATGTTTTTACTCCAAAGCTAACTACCATTCGATTGGTTTAATTCCGGTGGTGCGCAGAAAAGTTTGGTGTTAGAATAGATGGATTTAAAAAACCGCTTTTCTTCATGGTGATTTAGATGAGACATCTACATGAAGCAACCGGAGGGGATACTTGTCTAAAGGGAGTAGTGAGCTGTTTGCAAGTTGAAGAAAAGAGCTTGTGCTTGTTGAAAGGGTACAAGAAGTTTGATGGGTTCATGCACGAGATTGAGATCAAGAGGTGTGAGGTTGACCATTGTTGTTACTTCAAGAGGTATGATGATGGTTATATCATTTTGCTATTATATGTTGATGACATGTTGATAAGCGGGCTCTAGTGCTTTCGGGAGGTGAGCAAGTTGAAGGAAAAATTGTCCGAAAGGTTTGCTATGAAGGACCTTGGAGAGGCCAAGCAAATCTTGGGTATCTTGAATCGATCGTGACAAGGTGGCAGGAAAGTTGTATCTTTCACAGACTGAATACATAAAGAAAATCTTGGAGATATTTAGTATGGGAGATGCAAAGCTAGTTCGGTCCCGTTAGGGAAGTCGATTCAAGTTATCCAACAAGGACTCACCTAAGAGAGCGCGGAGGACCTACATGCAAAACACTCAGATGTTTCAAAGAATTGAAGTTTGATGTATGCAATGGTGTGTACAAGACCGGATATTGCACAAAAAGCGGGGGAGTTGTTAGCGGTTTATGGGCAATCCGGTCAATCCTAAGGTACTTGAGAGGTACTCTTGAACAAGCTTTTGTGCTTTGAGGGCAAAAAGCGTTGGGTTAGCGGATATGTTGATCGCAGACTTGGTATCAAATGATCTCGACAAAAGGAGGAGTACTACGAGGTATGTGTTTACTTTTGGTGGTACAACAATCTCTTGGGCTTCTAAGTTGTAAAAGATCGTAGCTTCGATCCATCGCGATGACAGTGCGTTCGCGCATCGAGGCTAGTAAAGAAAATGGTTTGGTTAGCGTATTGTCGTGTGAGTTGGGGAAGGAGCAAAGGATAGTATTTGATGATTCACTTGGAGAAGAATTGACCTTTCACTCGAGGACGAAGCAAGTTGAGGTATCATTACATTCGTTACCTCATCGAGAACAAGATCTTCTGGTGATGAAGATCGGAGAAGTGAGAATCCTGTATGTTGACTAAGGTTGTGACCTTAGAGAAGTTGAAGTTATGCATGACTTCAACCGCCTTGAAACTTAAATAACATAAGGCCCGACACTACTACCAATGAGAGAAACCGTGGAACGCAGGGAGACAAGTTAGATTGAGTCCGGTCTCTAGGTGGGAGATTGTTGGGTTGTGGAGCCCGAAGCGGAGAAGGGATCCAAAGGCGGCTTCCGACCATGGTGTTAGGTCGAAGGCCGACCAAAGGAGGTCGAGCTTCGACGGAGACCAGAAAGCATTGAGGCGCCGAGAAGGCGAAGAGTGGAACCGCCTCGACCAAGGCCCATGGTCGAGGGTTCCGCAAATTTGTCTTGGCGGAATTAGGGCATTGTCATGGAACTTGGTCGAAAGGCCCATGGTCGAAAGGGTTCCGCAAGAATTAGGATGTCTCATTTAAATACCTTGACTCATTGTATTTGCCTCTTTGTACGAAAGACACACAAAAATAGTGAATCTCCCCGGCTATAAATGTCATTCCCGAAACCGGGTAACCAAATTTGTTGTTCCTAAATTCCTAGTTCTATTATTTTCTCCATAATTGCTTGTTTAATTCCTAACAACGATCCCCCTCGAATTCCCGGGCCAAGAATCCGGCCTCCCGTCGGGCTGCGAAAACATGGACTCCCTAACATCAATGAATCTCGCCATGGAGTTTTTCCAAGCATCGAGTTCTTTGAAATCTCCACGAAAAACCGACGAGAACACGGATCCTAAATCGAAATTGCATCCACTAATGCGATTCCTTGGACGCAGCAAGTTGCGGAAAAGTTCAAGATTCTGAGGTATGTTTTTGAGACAATATCCTGTTTTATTCTGTTTTACTCTGTTTTGCTATGAAATTCTCTCTCATCACGAGCGTGACGAGATGATGAGAGAGAATGAGACGTTTCTGGTGCCAAGTGTACCACACAGGATTGAGTTCAGCAAAGCCCAATTGCCGAATAACATGAAGAAATCATCTAATAATGTAGGAGGGATTATAGATCAGATAAATGAGGCGAAGCTTTTGGCCAGAGGTACTTTGGTAAATTCCTTCGAGGAGCTCGAGAGTGGGTATGTGGAAAGGTACGGAAAGGGGAGGCAGAGGCTTTGGTGCATTGGCCCTGTTTAGATGTGTAACAAGAAGTTTGATGAAAAATTGGATAGAGGTAACAAGGGTGAGATTTGTTGGGAAATTTATAGTTTTGATGAAAGTTCCAAAAACACATGTAATAGGACCACCAAACCTCATTGAAGATGTTTACATTTGATTTAATGATTGTATAGAAAAAACCTTGATAGGTCACATATTGAGGGGGAACTCAATATGTAAAGGTGACCTTTGGATGTCCGACTTCGTGGAAGATATCCAAATGTGTCTAACCGATCTTGTCGATAACTCAAATGAAGTCATGAAGCTCAAACCTAAAGAGGATCGGATGACTTCCGGAAGATAAGACCGTATATGAGAGGCAACAACAGCGCCCCAAAGACTCCATCGTTGGAATGATCGATTCGGTGATCGATGATCAAAGATGAAAATCGATGTCTCATCTTATCATACGTTTGATCCGAACAAGATGAATACCAACCTTAGTTGGAGGAACAACACCGCAAAGCAAGGCTTTCATCCAATAAGGAAGAGAAAAGGATGAAAGTTTCGATGTTGCTCTCTCTCAAACGGTATAAACTTTCGGCCATGCCGTTCTCAAGACGCGTCACATCAAGCTGCAACTCTACCTAAAAATAGCAGAGATTCAAATTGCTCTCCAACGGCTCTTTGATCTCAAGGTCTATAAATATGGGATCACACTTCAGAGTGACATACGGAAATCTTTGGGACAAACAACATAATCAAGAAGCTCAATCTATAGTCGATTTCCGCAAAGAACACAACTTCAAGCTTATTTTATATTGTGTTCATCCCATAAGTTCTTAGCAAGAAATCTTTTCATCTAGCTATCGAGTCGCAACTACGCAAGAAAAGATTTCATAGTTGGAACCTCAACAATCTTACCCAAACCCCCAAGTTAGGATAAGTTGTTTAGCAAGATTCGGTCTAGGGTTTCTATCGATTTGGGGATCGCCGGGTCTTAAAACATCTGTTGGTGTCTTTGTGTTGGACTAACACACTAATCTAAGTCCACTCGGTTAAGTCGGTTAAGTTGGTGCCCTCAGTGAAAGGAAAGTGGATGTGGGTTTTGTCCAACCACTATAAATCTTGTGTGCCTTTTCTTTGATTGATTAACCTTTCACATCGCACAATCTTAAAGCGCATACATTCTAAGTTAAGATCGAAGGACACCAAGCTTCGATCGATCGACCCGATTTCTCACATCCGATTAAATAGATAAAACTTGGAATCATTTATACAAAAAAAACTTAAGTCCGACGCATCGCTTTGAATCTCGATAATTCTTGAATCGATTTTAATTCATAAGTTGGTTATCGAACCAGTTCAAAGGAAGCCGCTTTTGATCCGCAAAAAGTTTTTTCGATTCACCCTCCCTCTAGACTTCGCCCTCACTTAACTTTAATTCTCGACCTGGAACCAAACTTCGTGTCATTGTGGTCATCTGAATCGATCTTGAAAAACCGCTTTTAAAACTCATTCATTTTCCAAAATCACTGGATGGATAACACATCCGTTGATATCATGATCTGCCGAAGTTCTCTATTGATGAGTATGCAGATTAGGCCATATATATGTCCAACCATCTAGGCTCGATCGTGGGCGTAATGATGGAAGTCATCGAGAGGACCCATCATCATTTACTATGACAATCCTGCAATCGGAGGAGATCCGGACTTTCCCCGCGAAGTCTTGTGTTGAAAAAGCCCAAATGGATGGACACGCGAAAGAAAGAAAATCGCATACTCGGACACCATTGCAAGACATATCATCATGAAGACAATGGATAAGGTCACCAAAGAGAAGATTAAGTACCTCAAATCTGCGAAAAGCAATGTGGGATACTCCGCCGAGATCTGCGAGGGAAATGAACAGATAAAAGACCCCTTCAAGCCAACCGGTGAAGTTCGGAAACCGAAGATGTTGCCTAACGAAAACCATCAACGAACTCGATGGAAGAATTACAATGTCTATAAACAAGCTTCGAGAACTTGGTAGAGATGACTGATAAAGATATCAACTATAAGATCCTAAGGTCTCTCACCAAGAAGTGGGACATGAAGGTCACCAGAATCAAAGATTGCCGTTTTCAAGAATGAAACCTAGTAGCTTGTTCTTGAGTCTTAAAGCTCACGATTCGACCCGATTGAAAGAGGTCAAGAAGACGAGGCCCCCTTTGAAACCTCGACTTCAAAATCATTGCTTTCAAGGCAACCCGATGAGAGTCAAAGGCCAATGAACCCATTGGATATTAAGTCGAGCGGTGATGATCGCGTTTACCGGGAAGCTTGAGAAGTCGACATATACAACTTTTAAGGATCGAAGATTCTAAAATCAACATAAAAGATAGATTCGTAATAGATCTCCGAGAACCGTCATATTTAATGAGATGAAAGGGAAAGAGATAGTCGACAAAGGAATGAGATAACCAATCGATAGAAGAAACTCGACTACTATCGAAAGGGAAATCACCCGAAGGTCATCTGAAGGATTCACTCACGGAAGGGAAGTGGATCCGGGAGGAGTGTGGTCAATCGGTGTTAGACATTTAGCACGAAACTCGGGAGAGAGGGAAGAAAAGAGGAACAAAAAGGGTTTAGAGACTAGATGGTTGTGTCGATTGTTGAGGGACTCCGGATACCAAGACTTACACACCATGAAAGTGAAGATCCATTCCAAATGAACTTTGCGGGCGTGAAGGACCAAATCCGAGATCCAAACCCCTTCGTTTCTTACACTAGATTAGCACGGAGATCTCTGATAGTATTCAATGCTCCCTACTTATTATTTATTGTCGATCTCGGAAAAAACCTCTCAACTTAGAACCGGTAGTGAACCGAGGAATTTAAAATTCTCATTAAAGCTCGATCGCAAAGAACATGGAAATTAACGGACAAGATGATTCAAAATCTTGCAAGCAAAATTCGATGAGCTATTCCAATGCATGAAAGTCCGAAATCCTCCGAGGACAATCTGGATGAAGAAAATAGATGTTTTTTCAAAATCATCTCAAACCGTGACATGAACGCCTATTTTCGGAGGAGGACTTGGCTTGGAAACCCTCCACATCCTCAAAAGCCCGAGATTCATCTCGGAAAGGTGTAATCGGCAATTTACAAAAAAGATACACCAAAAGCCAAACTTGTATCTAATAGGGGTAAGAGACCGGTGGGTTTGACCGTAAAGGAAACGAAATGGACCCCAAAAGCATCACCGAGGAATCAACGGAAGAACCCGAAGCCTCAACCCGATCAACAGACGAATCGAAAGACAACCTACAAAGGAAGTCTAACTGAGACCAGTCAAGGTCACCGCCTAATAAGCATGCTTCGTAAACTACGAAAACCATCTATCACGAAAAAGGATATGAATCTTTTGATGGTAGCGATCATTACCCCCTATAGTCGATGTTTTTACTCTTTTTTTGAACCACACTTTGGATAAAAAAGAAGACAAACCACCAAGCTAAATCATAAGTCTTCCAAGTCATCGAAGGTTCACACAAGTAATCATACAAATCGAAAAGCATATGAGGATAAGTATGATTATGTTGACAGTGGAGACAAATCAAAGCCTTCGATATCGATCACCATAGAAGTGTTTGTATGGATCCCCAAATCCAAACCTAACCCTCAAACCCAATCCGAAAAGGGGTACCCTTTCCGATTGCAACAAAGGAGGTGTGAAGAACTTTAGATAGTGGATGCTCAAGGCAGACCGAAGCAAACATCTCCTTCTACATAGAAACAAAAAGTTCCCGCGGATGATGATAACTTTGGTTATACCAAAGGGTTCTAACCTTAGAGAATGATGATGTACAAATAACGAGTATCGTTTGTCGAAGGTCCAAGCACAACCTATTATCGGTTTCACAATTTCTTGCGGATTCGATGTTGAGTTCTCGATCGATCAATGCACTATCAAGAATCGAGCACTCCATATTGCTAATGGGTTCAAGAAAAGGGACGATTACGGTGGGTTGTCCAAGAAATGCATGCTGATTGAGATTCAAAAGTAGCGATTGGCTGTGAATGAGCCATCCGAACTTTAAAACTCTTAATAAGATGTTCTCTTGGAAGGACTTAGAATGAAGTGTTCTCAAAGGTATGATTGATGGTTATATCATTTTCCAAAGCAGGCCAATATTATATGTTGATGGACATGTTGATAGACGAAATACACTCTCGTAATCGTGGATGACTATTCCAAGTTTACTCGGTTATATTCTTACATAAGAAGAATGAGGCGACAACCAAGATACCCGAGCTACTAAGAAGATTACAAAATGAGAAAATTTAGTAAAAATCGATCGAGATAAAGGTTTGCTATGAAGGACCTTTTGCTCTAAGTTTGGATACAAAGAGGCATCAAGAGGACGCCCTAAATCTCTCAAAGAAGTTCGCTTTCAACAATGTTAAATTTGAACATGCGATGCCAAACCGTTTTCTGCGAGTCACCGTGACATACGGTGGTCTCACGACTAAGAAAACACCTATGAATCTATCTTTCACTTCCATGTTTTTGGGTGCAAGTGTTTCATACACAACAATGAAAAAAGTCTTGAAGACCTTTGAGGCCAAGTCGATTTATTTCTAGGGTGGAAGATAAAGCAAAGCCTTCGGGGTCTACAACAAAAAACCCCGTTGTGGAAGAAACACCCCATGTAACCTTTTGATGAAGCATATCAAGAGAACTCTGCCTCGAGAACAAGAAGATCTACGTAACCTCGATATTCGAGAAAATGGATCCTAACGATCAAGGATAAAGGATCGGAGATCAATTTACATTCCAGATCTAAACCAGATCAATCAGATCCTAAGATGGCCAATGGACTTGGAAAGATTTTATGTTGAGGATAAGTTCGCCAATGGATTCTGTAATCCAAGAACAAATCAAGAAAGCCGGATCGAAACATATTGCTTTCACGCAATCCAAAGGATGCAAGATGGGACTTCAATTCTTGCAAAATTTGAGTGTGGATACAAAAGTTTATGGAAGAAATCGATCGACAAATGCGTACATCACTGTCTCGTTCGGGGCCAAGGCTCTCCCTGCGACACTGGGGGAGAATGAGGATGAAAAATGGATCCAAACATCGACAAGGTACTTGCTCAAAAGAAAGAGGATCTTTGCTTGACATTCTCATCAAGAACGAAGTGGGAATTGGGTTTAGCCGGATGTTGATCACATCACATCACCAAAATGTACAAAGATGGCAAAAATAATTGATGGGGCTCGGAACATGTGTTTACTTTTGGCCATCTTGCTCCAAGAACAAAAAATTTTGAGTCAATGAATCTCTTTTCAAAAAAGAGAATCTTACTTTTGTTGTAAACAAACGCGTGGGAATCTTCAAGTCCTACAATGCCTTCTTCATCAACTTCAGCGGGCCACCGACGAAATGACACGGAGCCCACTCCAACAAAATCAAGAAAGGAAAGAGCAAAAGAAGTTCCACACCCGCTTGCTCCACGAAAAAAGAAACTTGAGGATAGTAAAGAAAAGAAGAAAAAGCGCTGAATAAATTTGGTTCGCGAAGCTTCTCAACCCGTCGCTGAACGATGGGTAGAAAATAAATCTATTTCTCCTCAAAAGGATTCACCGTATTAAAGGTCGCAGAGCATATCTCTAATGCTAGTTCACTTCGCCATGAACCCGAACCAGAGATATAACCGCCATTACAAAGCAGAATCCATCGCAGTTGAACCAATCACTTCCGCCGATTCAAGCACAAACCGAAGCTTCGCACATCTCATCCAACAGAACCGACAGATCATTCCCAAGATCCAGATCAACAAAGACCATCACCGAAAAATGGTCACTAAGAATTGAATCGAGATTGATGAGATGTATCCATCATCCCGCTATCGAGAAGAAGTTAGATCCACCGAGAGATCTCGAGAAAAAGATCTTATCTTACTTGTTGAACAGATGGGTGGTGCGGATGAGTTCGCAGATTTTGACTTCGAGATGGAGGAAGTCCGCCAAATCATCACCGGTGACTCATATCGTTGACTAAGGTTTGAACTGAAGAAGAGAAGCCTTAGATCGCCAAGAAGCTCCGAAAGACATTTGAAATGGTGAATGCCGAGTCGCATGAAAGTGAACTGTCGCAACGACCAACCACCGGAGGCACAAACAACTTAAACATCAAGTGATGGATCCAATTCCTACATCCCAAATCACCACCGATCAACTTCGGAGATCGATCTTGTCTCAAAGATCTCTACGAAAAGAAGAGATTGAGGGAGTGCTAATCGATCGAGAGACAATCGATCTCAAACAAAACGAAGCAATCGGAGATCGGGCTTCTCCCAATCCATGTCCACCATATCTGGAGCTTACAAAATCGCTTGATGACAAGGGTTGGATGAAACTCAATCTTCTTTTACGACGCCACCGAGAAAAGGCTCGAAAGTTATCGGAAGAAATTTGACAAAATGATTTGGACGCTCTCGCAACAATGGAAACCGCCAAGAAAAGAACCGATTATAACCGTGTTCTAATAGCTCAATCTTGTGTTTATCTGCTAATGATTCAAATCGAGCATTGTCGAACTTCCCACTCAATCGCGCTTTTTGATCAAACCAAAAAGGGGGAAGGATCTGAAAACCAATGACACATCGATGACAAGGCCCATGGACAAAGCACAATTGCAAAGAAAGGTCTTCGCGAGGTCTTTGGGACATCAAAATCTGGACCGATTATCGGACAGGAAAAGCCACCGTAAGTCAAATTTAGTCGACATCTGGTGATAAGAGCTAGTTAAAATTGTCCGAAGAATGTATAATCGAAGAAGAAAGAAGGACGTAAAAAGCGGGCACAAAATAGGCTAAGAAAGGATTAATCGAAAATCTGCACTGTAACCTCTGTTGCCATCGTTATACCAAAAACCGCCGCACGCCAAGAGGTTTGAGGAATGGAATAAGATCGAAGTGAATGGCTTCTAGATGCCTTTGTCCTTGATCTTGTCCCAAAAGAAGAATCACCGGATGATGAGTTCCTCAACCGGGTTCTGAATAAATATCCGGACTTCAAAGTATCCGGAAAATGAAGCCAAGCTTATAAATGTAAAGATATCTCGCCAAGAGTATGATCTTTTAATATACTCAAAGAAGGCAGATGGCTCGTTTGATGACCGGCATTTGAGAGATTCTACTTTGACATCTTGAGCAAATCACGGATAACGATCAAGAGCGGACAAACCGATGTCAAATGGAAACTCTATCGATTTTTCAACATTCCACAAGACCAAAGAGAAATGCGAATACAAGCCCAAGGATTTTGGAAGATGTCTAGGGATCGTTTTTTAAACTCAACTTTTCCGATGTAACATGTAATCATCTTATCTAATGAAAAGTTTATTTTTTCCCCAAGACAAAATCTCTTTGTCTTCCGATTACTTGTTTAATTAATCAAAAAACTCAAGTGTTTTGGTTTCATCAAAAAGGGAAAATTGTTGGGAAATTTATAGTTTTGATGAAAGTTCCAAAAACACATGTAATAGACCGATCCAAACTCATTAGGTATCGATCGATGTTTACATTATTGCTATAGGAGACCAGTTGATAATGATTGTATAGAAAAACCCGATGTAATAGATAGGTCACATATTGAGGGGAACTCAATATGTAAAGGTCGATCAAGATTCATATCCGGACAGAAGCGTAACATATACCGAATCGGAAGATCGATC
Source organism: Stenogyne calaminthoides (assembly GCA_037126765.1). NCBI lineage: Eukaryota > Viridiplantae > Streptophyta > Magnoliopsida > Lamiales > Lamiaceae > Stenogyne > Stenogyne calaminthoides. Next base: position 2,869,705 of record JBBCBC010000007.1, read on the forward strand.
TAACCGATCTTGTCGATAACTTCGAAGTCATGAAGCTCAAACCTCTATACTAGAAAATGACTTCGAAAGATAAGACCCGAGAACTACATCGGATCCCCGGTTGAAGCTAAGTCAACCGAAGACTCCATCGGTGGAATGATCGATTCATATCCATAAGAATGTCTCGTCTTATCATCGCTGCGATCTGAACAAGATGAATACCAACCTTAGTTGGAGGAACAAAAAAGTTTCATCCAATAAGGAAGAGACACGTATGAGGTATGTTTTCGATGTTGCTTTTACTCTCAAAAGCATTATAAACTTTTTGCCGTTCACGAAGCACGCCACATCAAGCTGCAACTCTACCTAAAAATAGCCTGAGATTCAAATTGCTCTCCAACGGCTCTTTGATCTCAAGGTCTATAAATATGGGATCACACTTGAGTGACATACGAAATGTTTGACAAACAACATAATCAAGAAGCTCAATCTATAGTCGATTTCATATCAAGAACACAACTTCAAGCTTATTTTATATTGTGTTCATCCCATAAGTTCTTAGCAAGAAATCTTTTCATCTAGCTATCGTATACGCAAGAAAAGATTTCATAGTTGAACCTCAACAATCTTACCCAAACCCCCAAGTTAGGATAAGTTGTTTAGCAAGATTTCGATCTGGGGTTTCTAAAGATCGATTTCCTTGATAAACAGTGAGAACTCTTAAAACATCTGTTGGTGTACTGTGTTGGACTAACACACTAATCTAAGTCCAGTCGGTTAAGTCGGTTAAGTTGGTGCCCCTTGTGAAAGGGAAGAGTGGACGTAGGACTGGTTTGTCCGAACCACTATAAATCTTGTGTGCCTTTTATCGATTAAGGGCACAATCTTAAAGCGATACATTCTAAGTTAAGATCGAGGCTTTGATCGATTGATTTCTCACATCCGATTTAGATAAAACTTGGAATCAATTTAAGTTTTTCACGAAAACTGAAAAATTGGATAGAGGCGTTCAACAAGTTGGTTATCGAGATTGATTCACTCGCTCTAAAAGTATGTGCCGTCCGCACGAAAAAGTTTTTTCGATTCACCCCTCCTCTAGACTGAGAAAAGGACCTCAAGATTGATTAAAAGTTGTGTGTCGTGTTTTGAGAAAAGGATCGTGATTTACGATTGTTTTGGTAGCCTGTGCCGTGTAACTGGTGCACAAATTAAGGAGATCGGGTTAGGGTTGGAAGCGTCGAATTTCCCTTTTATTTGGATAATTAGAGGGTTGGATTTTTCGGAGGAGGTGGAGAAATGGTTGGATGAAGAGAAATTTGAAGAGAGAGTTGAAGGAAGAGGGCTAATAATTCGGGGGTGGGCCCCGCAAGTTTTGATAATGTCGCATCCGTCGGTGGGGGGATTCCTAACGCACTGTGGATGGAACTCGACTCTGGAAGGTGTGTGCGCACTGGCGTGCCGATGATCACCTGGCCGATGTTTGCGGAGCAATTTTATACGAGAAATTTATCGTGCACGTGTTGTAGATCGGTGTGAGGATCGAAGTAGAGGATAATAAGAAGAAAGTGTTTGTTAAGTGGGATCAAGTTAAGAAATGCATAGAAGAGTTGATGGATGAAGAAGAAGAAGCAAGAGATAGAAGAAGAAGAGCCCAAAAATTGGGGGAATTGGCAAAAGAAGCATTAGAAGAAGGGGGTTCTTCTTGCATGAATATCTCCTTGTTGATTCAAGATGTTATCCACCAACAAAGTATTTCTTTACAGACAGGTTTATCAATGGCGGATCCAGAATCAAAATGCAGGGTGGACTAAAAGCTTAAAAAAAGTACTGTATAAAACATAATAATAAAAAAATCAAGTAGCTCAGTGGTGAAGGGCGGGCTACTGTGCGTGTCGTTGGTTCGATTCTATTGGGCCTAAATATATTTTTTTTTAAATAGAATTTTTTTTTCCCTAAAAAACAGGGCGGGTTGTAGCTCGGCCCAGCCCCTTCATAGGTCCTCCCTTGGGTTTATATGTGTTTTAATTTCTTGTAAGGAAGCGAATATTGGCACCCAAATATTTGCTCAATACAATCATTTTGCGCGGTTGGATGTGATGATACATTGTGCTAAAAAATATTGTACGCACAGTATACTCGGCATGAGTATATTGACCAAAAATTCGGGTGTGAATACATCCACACCAGCTCTGTAACTTTGTGGACATTGCGTTTGTAGTACTTGGATTTAAGCTTGTGAAAAATATCCTATTTTTTAAAATATAATAATAAATATACCCTGTTTTACATTGAAGTATTAGTCTCCAAAGAATAAATAACCACTATAAATATTTAATCTTTAGAAAAAATGACACGTGAGAGATTTTAAATTAATAAATTGTTATTTGAATCTTAGGTAACTTAGAGAAGTGCTCCCAATGGATTATTGCGTACACTTATATTATATGGGCTATGTACCAAATTATGCCCAATATTTATCCCCTCGGAGACTAATTTTGAGCTAAGTTTAATGAAATCCGTTTGATGATGCAGAGAATTTTTGGAGTCAGAAATAAGCCAATCTTGTCCATCAATGAATGAAATTGCAATATATTGAGATGCTTCAGATTGTGTCAGCTGTTTCCCGTATGCTACTCTATTACTAGAGTTTGCTCCTGGCCCGTAGCATTCGTACTCTCCGAATGACACTGTTCTGAAAATTATATTCAAAATTTAATTAAAACATTGAAAACAACCATACCTAATATAGGTCGACCAAACATGTCTTGAATTCCAACCCCAAATTATAAAAACCCTTTAACTTTTTCATTTAAAATGGAAATTATGTTTTTAGTCCAATAGATTACTCATATTTTGACTTTTGTACTATCGATTTTCATAAATTGGAAAGAGTCCCATGGTTTTTATTTTTTGACGTTTTAGTCCGGTTGACCAACTATACCCGGCCGCTTAGGTGTCAACACCTCATACATCCGGTTATCAAAATAGTCAAACAATTGAAAATTACAGGACTAGTATATTTTTCAATCTAGGAAAATTAACATGACTAATTCAAAAAACACTATTATACCCCCATCACATATAAAGAAATATAAACAAGTTGAGATTGAGTGAGGAAATAATAAGCACATACTGGTCTCTAGAAGAGTCCCTCCAGTCATTCCAGCCTTGAGGAGCAACAACATCCGACATGTATGTGTTGGAAAAAATAGCCGTAGCATAATGCCCCCAAGCTCGACCCAACCACACTTTTCCACTCCCACTGATGCTGCATTTCACAAACGAGAACCCTGTTTTCTCGTTCGCTGAGTCTCTTGCATGAGCCGTGATACTTCCACTCACACTACCCCTTCCTCCTCCTCCTGATCCTGAGTACTCTTTTGCTGTCGAATTTATCGTGCAATCCTTCCAAAATCGTGCAAATTACTAATTCATTATTATTCATTAATCAAGATTTTGACCCAGTTTTGACGTCTAAAAATTTCAACCAAGCTGTTTTTTACAATTTTTTGTGAACCATAAGAAAAAATGGTCCAAGAGTATTAGTTAATGTGATATGTACCGGGCCTTATTTGCACATTGAAAATGTACTAATAGTCTTTAGCCTACAAACTAATACTCCCCCCGTCCCACTATATTTGTCTCAATCCATAAAAGGAAAAAGTAACACTCCACTAACTATTATTTTAATATTATTCATCTCACTTTTCATCCCAACTACTCCAAATACCTTCACTTTTCATCCATTAAATACTATAAAAGTCCACTATCTATTATTTTAATACTATTTCTTAAATAATTCAACAAAAAGAAGTGGGACAAATATATCGGGATGAAGGGAGTACTTTTCATTGTATATTTCAGTTTTTTTTTTTCTCTGTGAATGAGTCAGTATTTGATGAAAATTGAGTTAAAATTATTTGGCTTGGTGCATAGAAATTTTTGGCTTTTCGATCATACCGTCTCAATTTTTTATTTTATTTTTGCGTACCTCAAAGAGTGATCTAGCATTTCCAAAAATGAAATCAATGGAACCCTGAATGTAACATTCTTTATAATAATGTCTGCCCTGATCATCGTTGAGCGTGTCTTGTGCTCCATAAAATCCACAACCGTAGAATGCAGATTCATCACCTGTCACCCTTAATGCCACTGCTTGTGCTCCTACTTCTCCAGGCTCTGGCGCTGGGGCTGTGTTCTTAATTCAGTATAGATTAATTAATTAATTAATTAATTGAAATATTATAAAATCCACTTTTGAAAAAATAATATAATAGTAATGGAATTATAATACCAGAAAACTAATGTTGTAAGCCATAAAGTTGGGAGCAGATACAGCAAATGTAGAGCTGTAGACTGTTCCACCAGTGGAGTTGGCAGTGTCATTCCATTCTATGACTGTGTTGAGATAACCCTGACCTTCAACTATCAACTTTGTCTTGCTACTGTTCACTACCACTTTTTCCCTGCCATAATAAAACAATTACTTATATTATATTTATTGAATAATTTATAATTTGTTACATTAATTTCAATTATTTATTATTTGAATAATTTTTAATAAAATAAATATATATAAAATGATTAAAATTGGACAAACTATATGATGTGGTGCTCCAACTCATCAATTTGGCAGAAAATCAGCCGCCACGTGGCGACAATTCTTTTTTTTTTTTTACTGGAAATGACTAAAATTGGACACTGCAAGACTAAAATTGATTAATAAAAAAAATAGAAGTAAATCTGGATTATAATTAATTATATGAAAATATTTGTGTCTTTAGAATAAAATTGTGGATGTGGAGTACCTGTATATGCCTGAATCAATGATGATAAGCGTCCAAGCAGGGCTAAAATCGGGCACAACATCTACGGCTTTCTGCACACTGCTAAAATTGGCGCATCCTCTTGAATCAACCGTTATAACGGTACTAACGTTGTACAAGGGTATGAGATTAGACTTCCATTGGTTATCTTTACATAATGAGCTCTTATTCCTCCTTCTATGATGATGGTGGTGCCGGTGGTGCTTTCTCCTATAGACAATTCCATCAATGGAAAAAAAGATGTCTTCTAACCCTAGTTTACTTGCAACCCTAGCGAAAAACTCAACTCCAGGGAGTCGATGAATGCTACTAATTATTAGGCAAGAATCATTGTGGGAAGAATGGTAAAGTATGATGGAAAGAAGAAGGGTGGATAATGTGGTGATCCAAAAAAAGGTGGTGGTTTTGGTGTTCATGTTTTAGGTAGGGTGTTGCTTAGGTGTTTATGAAGTTTGAAAAGTTAGGTGTATTTGCATGTGAGGTGGTGGTGTTTTTATTGGTTTAGGGGGTGGGGTGGGGTAGGGTACGGTGGGTGTGATCAAACGTAGGAGGTAATAAAAGCATGTTCATTTTGATGTTTGATGTGTGAGGGTTGGAAGGATGATTAATTACTACTATTTTTATGATGGAAAAATAGTGCGGCAAATGGAGATTGATTGAGTGTTACGCTAAGATAATAATTTAGTTTAATAACAATTGTGTTTTGTTTGAGAAACTGGGCTTGAATAATTATTTATTATTATTTCCGAATAGGAAGTGTAAAATGACATGATCATTAATGAGGAAAGGTAGTGTTTAGGACGTATAATGCAAGTGATATTGAGGAAAAATGAGATCTACTTTTTATTAAAAAAATAATAATAATTGTCTCAATCGAGTTTATTAATACTTTCAAGCAATAAGTTAATGACATTTTATAATCTCATACTTTATTATATTATGAAAATGCCACAAAATACCCATTAATAATTAAGAAAACTGAATTATCTCTAGCACAAAAACATACGTGGATATGTAGATAAAATGCATACATATATTCGAATATGATCGAGTTTTAATATCTATATATTTTACTTCTCTTATAAAATTTATTTATAGCATGAAATTAGTGCAACTATACATTTTAGAAGAAATAAGTAAAAATTGTTTAGTCATGAAAACCACTAATATTGACTAAGTTATATTGTATAGTGAAAAGAGGGGATATTGTTAAGTACAACAATTAATATTGTTTAGTGAAAGTAATAATATTCAATGAAATCTGAGATAAGGTTTTAAAAAATCAATTTCATTTCATATAACAAACACGTGCATTTCACAGAAAAGATTGCCCTATTTTTCCATGTGCACACAAAGTACATAAATATGAAATAGAATTATAATAGAATAGACGGGCCTCCCGTACGCAAACACCCTGTCAAAATCTCGTGTTTGTATGAGGAAAAAAGAGAGAGTAAATATTAAATTATATATTTGGTTTGATCTCAAAGAAATTAAAGACATTGAAAAAGATATGTGAAACATCCCTCAAGGGCCGGGTGTAAATTAAGACAAATGTTTTACGTTTTATTATTTTAATGAATACAAATATAAAATAGAAATTAAGCATTGATGATTGGTTTCATGAATTATACTTTTCCTTTACCCTTTGGAGTTTGGAGTTTCAAATGTATAATTACCAAAGCCAAATCCAAGGCGGATATCTTAACCTGAAATTCCTGCTTCCTGAAGTGACCAAATGATCGATATTTTAATGAACAAAATGCTTATAGGTTCAAGCACTTTTAATATAAACATAACAATATGTAAAAATTCGAGACAAAAACTTGTATTGACAAAAAAAGTAGACATAACAAATTAAAGTACAATTTTAATGCTAATAATTGAATGCGCTAATTGCACTAAGCAACTTAAGTGCATTTTTAAATATTATTAATTGTTTTATTAAAAAGTATTAATTGATTAACATTAATTGATTACTAAAACAATCTTAATTATTTTTATTGATGCATTAATTGTAACGTGCAACTGGTGCACCAAATATTACTCAATAAATATACAAGACCCAATTGTTAGTTATTTACTCCATAAAAAAACAATGAAACGAGGATGCTGTTTTATTTTATTTATTTATATATTCTTTTCTATAAATTAAAAAAAATACACTTTCAAGTAATACTTGCAATTTACAAATCAATACAAACATAAGAACAGTCTAATCGGATAATAAAAATTACTGATTTGGGCTTCGTTAGAGCCAAGAGAACTTTACAAGTAGTTTGAGAATCTAACCCTTAGACTAGATATGGTAAAGATAATTGTCCTTTAACTTTCATCAATTTTAATGTTAGTCTGTGAACCTTTTCAACTTTGAAACTAATCCCTCATGTTAATAAAAAATTCAACTTTTTCATCCTTTACCGGCTAAAACAGGTTAACAGTATTCAACCTTTTTTTCATTTTAACCGGCTAAAAAGATGAAAAAGTTGAACTTTTGGTGAATTTAGAGGACGACTCTCAAAGCCGAAAAAGTTGATGGATTAAAATCAAAATTGATGCAAGTTAAGGGGAAAAAACATATATACCCCTAAACTACATATGTACTATTTATAAAACAACCAAGCCAAGATCTTTCTTTTATTCTTATTCCTTCTCAGTTACTCAGCCACAACTACTAGCTTTTCAACTTGGGAGAATTATGAAAAAGCTGTAGATCTCCCTCACTCGATTTTTGGAACAGTTTTTTCGAGCATCGATGTCCCATTGAAGGTCATCATTTGCCAGCGAACTTTACTGTATTCCGCAAACTGCAAAAATACATAAAGGAGATCAACAATGAGTCACAGCTAGATGTTTTAAAGGCCGAAACAAGGAAAAACGCTAATAATAGCATTAATATAGTTGATCTTATGTAAAATTGTTTTACCGTGCAATTGATTTGTTATAGTAAAACAACTAACATCTTTTAATGAAAAAACCAACCTTGTCAAACTAATACCTTTAAATGAAACAAATAATAATACTATTAATACACACAAAATGCATATAATTAGTTGCACGGTAAAACTGGTTTACACAAGACTTTGTCATAGCATTAATTAATTGGCAGCATGTGTGTACCTTTTTTTGTGGCATCTTTTGGAAACCAAACTTGGCAGTCCATATGGACTCTGCTTCTTTGGTTGCTGGGAGGACAAAGTTTTCGACTTTTAGCAATGCCAGCAACTTCTCGATGCAGCCGTAAAGGACTTTGAAGCATCCCTGCAAACATCACAACTCCATGATAACTAATTCTCAAATGTGTAAAAACAACATCAAATAAGTTCTGAGAGTGAAGTTTGTATATGATTTTTTATTTGGGGGATTTCACATGCAAGGCTTTTAAATTATCATAGATGTTTCTATAAACTTGCCTTGTCTTGATAATCTTTGTGTGTAGCTGCCAATGGGAGTTCAGCTATTTCCTTTCCAAGAACCCGTAGAATAGCTGCTGATACGACTTTAGAACTGTAGGAATTGTAAAGGGGGTTAACCATCTTAATTTTATAGAGTTAATATCAAGAATCGTCCTGCAACTTAACTCATGTCCAATTTTGGTTCTTTTGGTGTCAACTTTGGTCCTTTTGGACCAAAATTGGAAAAAACCTAAAAACATACAGGACTAAAACTTTGGTCTTGTATATTTTATTTTTTCTTTTAAAGGTCAAATGATGATTCGAACTCATATATGACTATACGACAAGTCAAAATTCATTGCCGGGAATTCATGCATGTTTTACTTATTCAATTTTGGTGATCAATTTATGTATCCAAAATTGAAAAAATTAGAAACATACATGACTGAAATTAGTCACATCCTGACTTACAAGACGATTCTTGATATTAACTCCAATTTTATAACAAAATTATAGGAAGAAATAGTCCTCACCCTATTGTGAGCATATATAGCACAATACATTCCACCATAGTCTTGGCCATTTATAATCCCCCTGCCATTATATATATAGAGAGAGAGAAGGTTAGGAGGGAAGGGAGGATTGATTGCAAGAGTCATAAAAAGAAATTGTCCTAATTAACATACCCATATGTGAATCAAAAAATAAATAAATTAACATACGCATATACCAAAGATGGAATGAAGTCATCACTACTTGTTTCGGCGTCGATAATTGGATCGAAACAATCCTACAGGAATTAATTAATTAACGCAAGTTTATATCATGTAAAATAAATACAACTATATAACAAATTAATGGTAAACTTTAGAATGTAGAATTAACATTTTTTATGAAAATCCTGTCAATTTAAAAAAAAAAAACATTTTTTATGAAAGTTGTTATGGAATGAATAGTTAAATGGAATATAGCTTCGGCCTGTGAAAGCAATTTTTGGGTTTGCTCAGAAGGATCTTCTTTCCCATTTACAAGCCTCCATCTCACATCACTATTTTTGGCTGTCTTCTTTTTTATAATATCGGAAGAAAAATCCGGGATCTACTTCTCTCCAGCATTTACAAATTCATGCAAGATGGAGTGAATGGATTTACAATCCACGCAACAGAACCATTTTTCTTCTTCTTCAGGTTTTTTCTGTAGCATGGTGCATAAATTTTAGCATATGTGATAAATAAACAGGGAATTTTTTTTAGGACACTGTCTTTATGGACTTGCAAAATTAGGACACCGTCTTTTAAGTTGGGCAGATTTAGGCCAAATTTCACCTGATGCGAGGGTCAAATCTCACGTGAGGGCTCAAATCGGGCTTCCAGCGTGAGATTTTGGTGAAATTTGGCCTAAATATGTTAAGTTTAAAAGATGGGGTCTTAGTTTTATAAGCCCATAAAGAGTGTCCTAGTTTTATGTACAAGTCAGTAAAGATAGTGTTCTAATTTTGCTAAAACTCCAATCCTGAAAAAATAAATTTCCCTAAATAAACACAATTAATTAAGCACGTGTATCCAATCATTCTTCTTGAAAAAGCTGCACACCTTAAGATCAGCCATCTTGTGTTCTTTCAGACAGCCCACATGGTATTCCTTTTCGCACTGCAGTGTCCCAATGCAATTAAGGTGAGAGTTCATATATATATATATATATATATATATATTTCTAAATTAATATGGAACTCTAGAGAAATACCTGGTCACATATTATTGAAGTGCGTGGACCAAAACCAGATTTAAGAAAATCATAGGCTCTGCAAACATACAAGTTGATGATCAATTTCTAAATTTATATACACTCCCCCATTTCAATTTAAATTTTGCTTTAGATTTTTCAAAAATTAAGAAAATCATTTATTACTAATGATTATTTATATAAAATGACTAATCTAACATTTCACTGGTTATTAATGAATAATTTATTGTCACATTAATATAGCAAGTTATTAATGAAAGGGACAAAGTTGGAAGAACAAATATTTAATATCGCTTGAAAAATCAAAAGCACGGATATTTTGGAATGGTTCAATTGAAACGGGTGGAGTATGTAACTAGAATTAAAGCATGAATTTCATCACTGAACATTGGGTGTTTACTTGCAGAGTACACACGCTATTAATTTAGCTTCTTTTGGGTTCCGCGCGCCATGTAATCTGTCCTTCTTGAACTTTTTCTGGCAATATGTGCAATACCATTTGCCATTAGGGGTGCTCCACAAGGATGCACATTCTGCACCGTACCACAAATGTAAAAGTTAAAAATTGCATTATTGAATATAACACATAAGCAGATTTGATGATATGCCCACAGGTGCAGGTGGGCACAGATTTATATGCCCACCGCTTATGTGGCGCGCCACATATGCAATGTTCACACCATCATTTAATTAGTTTTTTTAATTAATTCAATCTTCTCATTAATTATATAAATCTAAATCCTAAATCATGAACCATTCGGGCCGGGTGAATCATGAACCACTCGGGCGGGTTTGGGTTCGGGTCGAGTTGGGTTCTGATCGGGTAATTTTTTTTAAATATAATTAATAAAATTGGATAAAATATGGAATATATATAAATGAGAAGATTGAATTAATTAAGAAACTAATTAAATGATGTTGGGGACCTTGCATATGTGGCACGCCACATAAGCGGTGCCCACGTGCGGGCATATGATCAAATTCGAACAAATTGGTATGTTATTAATATGAAAAGAGTAATTTTAGAATAGAATCCAAATCTATGCTACAAATTAATAACATTCTATTTTAGTTAAAAAAAAAATAAAAAATGGTAAAAGAATTCCATGGTACAGATAAACATGATTAAGTAAATAAATATCATATTGTGAAAGGAATCGTGGAATAATTAAGGAAATGATGTTTTTTAGACTCCTGATTGTAAGGTGACAATTTAAGGACAATATGATTGGAATCATCTATACAAGTTAAAAATTGCATTTGATTATAACAAATAAGTATGCTTTTAATATGTAAAGAGTTATTTTGAGAATAGAATCCAGAATTATGCTGTGAATTAATGACATTCTATTTTAGTCAAAGAAAATTCAAATAAACATAACAAATTCCAGATTAGGAAATTTTTAGTAAATAAAATACCATATCATGACTGGAATCATGAAATATCAAATTAAAGTTATGGAAAACGAAAAGGCTAGAGTAAACATTAATAATTATTCTTCATTGTCGGTATTACAAAATTTCGTAGCTTCCATATGAAGTCTTTAATATATACAAACACAATATCTTATTAATAAAATATTAGATCACTCCTGGAATTGGGGCAAACAATAGTCAACAAAGAAATGTCAAACAAACAATAAGTAGTAATACTAAACAGTAAACCCTAATTATAGTATACAATATATTTCTTGATTCATACCTAAGAAAATTCTTTCATTCAATCACAAAATCTCTAATGATACTGGATTTAAAAAGAAAAAAAAATAGTTTAAATCGATAATTAATGTGCCAAAAGGAAATTGACATATATTCAATTCTGAGTACCTTCCCTTGTTCCTTCTGTCACCTAAGATGCATGGGTACTCGGAATTTTTGAATAATATAGCGATCGGATACTTCGTGGGTACTTGATACATGAATACGGGTGGGATACGCACCTGATACGTCACGTGGCGTGTCCCAATTAAAAATATTAATAATAATTTTTGGTACCATGTCGGACACGGATAGGGTACACGTGGGGTCAAATTTTGTAAAATTTATTTTGTTTTTTGCCTTGAAATAAATTTATTTTATATTAAATTAACTCAAATTAGCCCACAAACAGTAAAAAAAATATTGATTCTCTTTATTGCTCACACGGTCACACCACTGTCAAACCGTTAATCGTTCACATATTTTACTACGATCTTCATCTCATTTTGATTTTATATTTGTTTGGGTGTTAAAAAATTGAATATGTTACAAAGACACATATTTTAAAAAATATTTGTGGAAATATTCATATATATAATAAAAATATAAAATAATTTAAAAAATTATAATCATACCGCCATATCTTACCCAATTATTTTAAAAAATATGTGTCCCTGCACCGTATCGTACCCATATTGTCGTACCCGTATCCGTGCAACCTAATCCATCACTAAGACCCAACTTTTAAAATAAACAATTAATGTTCAAAAAATCACATTTCAAGGAATATCTGATTGGGAGTTGTTCAAAACAAAAAATCAAGTTTGCTAAAAAAATTAATCTAACAGTTTATGTTTATATTATAATTAAACCAGGGAGAAAAAGTAAAATCTACCTTCATGGAAGGCCCGTGGGCATCTGCCACAAAGCACAAATTGTCCACCGTTTGTACAAATGGCACACATGCCATCGTTGTCTTTCTTGCAGCTTTTTCGCCCCTTTAACAACGAGATGGAATACTCATGGAGGGACACCTTTTCAGGTGTATAAATATGCATATATCTACAGAAACAGAATCCAAGATCTCAGATGAAACAAAAAGGTGATAATAAAGTCAAATTTTCAAGTAAAGAAACTGACGGTTTCCGGCGAGAGGCAAAACCAGCATGAGCTTCAAACTGTGATGGACTAATCTGCTCAGAGTACAAAAAAAAATCATGACACAAGCTATAAAATTCAAATATTTCAAATGAAAAAATCAACACTCCTCACCTTATTTTTGCAACAATGGCAAATTATTCCTGATCCCATTTTATGGCCATAGAACATTTTCTGCAAACAAAATGATAGAGACAAAGGGTTTCAAACACAAATGCCAAGGAAACTGTGTTTCCTAACCTCAATGATATGTCCTACCTAAGAAAATGAACAGTATATATAGATGGTTAGACCTAAACCCTAATCTATAGCCCACAAAGAATAAGCCCATGGGCTTTTCATTTAAGAACTTATTCTAGCCCAAAAATAAGTCTATGGACTTTTATTTAAGAACATAATAAAAAAGGTCCAACTATATATTAAAAAATAGCAAAAAGGAAGACGTTAGAATTACCTCGCCTTGAGAATAATAAACACGAGTTCCATCTTGTAATCCACCTTCCTCGAAGATTAACTTGTGCATCCTATGATCTCTGTGTAAGAATGAGGAGGCAATTTGATTTTCTTGCACATTGATGTATAAAAATGAATCACAACGAAAATCTAAGGTTTAACATATAGAACGTGTTAGTAAGATAAACCAACTTTTTAGTTATCTTTGATGAACTCTTTAACTGCCTAGAGACAGATGAAGAATCACTTGTTGATTCTGACTTTTTGGTTCTCCTTGCTCGACCAACTTTTTTGAGAGGGCTGTCTAGCTCTTCAATATTTTCACATTCTAATTGCTCCATTGAAGATTTCTGGCAAAGTTAGGAAAAATGTGAAATTGTTAAAAAAAAAAAAAAATCATGAAAGGGTATTATATGATTAACAATGGACGTTATAAAGTTCAGTGGAATGCCAAAATAATATTTTTATTTTTATTTTTTAAGAAAGAAAAAAGGGACTATTGTGATAATTTGAACATATTCATAAAAAAGAACTAAATTAAACGAAATTAATGTCATAAAATCTTATATTCTCAACAATATTGAATTTGGAACTAGTACAACACCGTCCTATGACATATAACCGCACGGTTATATAATTTTTAAAATTGTACAACATGATGTTGTGATGTACATGATCCAAACTCACAATATAATTGTGTGATTATATTACACAGGACGATGTTGTGCTGCACCAGATCCAAATCCCAACAATATTATGGGGTAAAATTGTTTCATACTATTAAGGAAATAAATAATTTTGTAATACTAATAATATATACAAAAGAGATAAAGTTTGAAAGGTGAATTTCACAGAGAGTAAAATTAAATTGGAATGCATTATTTAATTCTTCTTAATAGTTACAATGTACAGTAACAATTATTATGAAACAAAAATTATCTTCTAAAATTACAATTAATACAATAGCATTCGTAGAGAATCATACCCTCTTGTCACCAACTGGACATCCTTCAAGCAACACATTCGTCTGTCCTTCTTCAACTTCATTATTCGAACTCGCAACGGTTGCATTTTCACTTCTGCTCTTAAAACTATTTCTCCTTGTATAAACACAAAAACCATTCGCCTCACTCGGTCTAAATCTAGGCGCATTAATTGAGCCATCCGTCAGATCCGACCCGTCTATTTCGAGTCGGGTCGGGTCGCCACCTATTTTTTCGGGTTCGTTGGTTCTACAGCTGGATTCCGGCTCCATTATAATGCTCTCGTCTTTATAATGCTTTGAGTTCTTTGCATTCCCAGATGAAAACTGCTAAATAGAAAAGAAGATTAATGTGTAGTCAAGCTTCGGCGTAAAAAACATAATTCATTTTGCATGTAGAGAAGAAAAATTAAAAATTATTGTTAGGACTCTGGATGGACCCAAATCCCCGTATTGATATGATATTGTCCGCTTTGGGCTAAAAGCCCGCACGAATTTGTTTTTGGGCATCTCCCAAAAGGCTTCATATCAATTGAGATAGTGTTCATCCTAATAAACCCCGTGATCCTCCCATATTATTTCGATGTGGGATATTGTTTGAACCCCAACAATCCTCCCCTCAAACTTTCGATGTGGGATATTGTTTGAACCCCAACAATCCTCCCCTCAAACAAAGACCACCGAGTCTCCCCTCAAACGACTCGCTCTATCTAGGTCAACGCCACCTAGTTCATAGAGACTCCCGTATTTTCACCAAGGTTTCACCGTCTTATTTGTTTAACACCGGGGACTACTCCACACCGATTCGTCTGGGACCATGGCTCTGATACCACTGTTAGGTTGTGTGTCCTAATATGTGACTTTGTGATTTACTTTGTGTTTTTTCTGTGCAGGTATGGAAAACTAACTTTGTGTGTTTTTTTGTGCAAGTACGTGGGAGCGGGTTGGGCAACGATGAACTCCTAGGATTTCCAACAAATGGGGTGGTGTATAGGCATGAGACCAAAAAGGTGGAGATGTTGGGCATATGTGTATTTGGGTTTTGGCCCATTGAATTAATTACACTGAAAGCCCATTATTCTTCATGCTCTTTTTTTCCTCTTATTCTACCCGGCGGATTCCAAATTGATTACCGAAGATCTCCTGTTGACTCACCGTGTATAATCCCTAAAATCTTGGATGAGATGGTGGCATAATTGACGGAAATATTCAAACGGTGCTCTTTATATATTAGTGGTCAGATGGTTATTCAATTGCGGTGTGAAGTGTAATTCCAATTCAGAGAGCGAGTTCGAGAGAAGAGGGGAGAGGAAATAAGAGTGGTCTGTGTGCCTACACCATTGCCAGAATAGGAGGTCTGAGTCCGTAGTAATACCCTTCTTCTCACGGCGGTTGGCGGCGGCAAAACCCAACAATTATGAATTCATTTAGTGTGAATATGGATTAAATTTGAATTTTGATTCCCTTCTTTATAGGGGTAGGGATGGTTATCTGGCTAATCCTGACCTGCCTAGCACCGGACCCATGAGGTTTGGAATCCGCCCGCCCCATGAACCACAAAGGGAAGGGTCGGGTCTAGGTATCACTTCTGCTCCAACATGACCCACCCCGTTCTGATTCATTTATATTACTAAATCTTAATATATATGACATTTATAAATATAAATATATTAATATTGCAACAACAAAAATTTAATTTAAAATGGGTCGGCCCGGTACTTATCGTGACCCCGAAACGGGTTGGATCGGCCCAGCTCGTGGCCCGTAACGGGTCAGCCCTACCCACCTTGCGACCCCCAACGGGTCGGCCCTAGCCCATGACTCACAACGGGTCAGACCGCCCTGGCCTGTTCATAGAATATGGCGAGTCTGGGTCTTTTAGTACCCGCTCTGCTCCGCCCCATTGTCATCCTTATGCAGGAGAATCTAATGCAAACCTAGCTAGGTTTCAATATCATGTTTGTGATAAAAAAATAAAAATAAATTTAAATTAAAGGATATAACATTTAAAAGTATAAAAACTATATCGATAGCAATATTGTGGGCTTGGTTGGGTGTCTAGGTACCCAAGGCCACCAAGTGTACTAGACAGTGACTCCATCTTGCCTAACGCTCTACTATAAAGAAGTGAGTTGACATAATCTCTCTCCTATCAATTGGGGTGGGTTGACTCATACTTACTTTGTCTTTATAAAAAATATCAAAACTTGTGTAAAACTATTTCACAGAATGAGATCTATTAAATTTGTGTGAATATAAATATTTGAGATAAACTTAAATGTGTTAAGGATTTTAAGTGAAAATACTACTTGCAATTCATTTTCTTAATATAATTTAAGAGATTTCACACAAGACCTCACAAAACAAAAAATCTAACCATCTTCCAAGTAAAGAAATGAGAATCCCAACAAATGAAATTAGATGCAGTTCAATAATGAAATGTATACCGGGGATAATTGTAATGTAACTTGATAGATCGGAGAGCTAAAAGCTTGATCCAACACAGTAACGGATAATTTTTCTGAAATAGAAGATAAATCTCTTCCTTTTTCCATTTCTCTTCCTCTCTTTCCAAAATTGCTAGAGTTCGAACTGATGAGAAGATCTATGGGGATGAATCTATCTTACGGTCAGAAAGATTTATAAAGATGAATTCAACTGATAATTTGCAAACAGTCGCTTTCCTAACCTCAATTGTGTGCCCTGAGAAAACCAGAGCACTATAAATATACTTTCAAAACCAAACCCTAACCCTAATCTAACCTGGTGGGCCAGTCCAAAAAACAATTAAGCCCATGGATTTTTTCTTTAAAAACTTAAATTAGAAGGCCCAACTATAATAATAATAATAATAATAATAATAATAATAATAATAATAATAATAATTTGAATTGGTGCACAATATATAAATAAATAAACCCCTCAAAGTAAAAAGGAATTAAAAAGTCTCATATGCACATGCACTCGCCACGTTTTAATTATAGTAGCATGCACATTTAAGTTATGTTAGTCAGTGTGTTCCATTTGACGTCATTTTTCAAACATATTTTATAAATATAGGATAATATATTTTAAAATTATTTTAATGTAGGCAATCGAGCCCCAATATGCTCAAATCTCATGTGACATTTCTGCCGATTTGAGCTTATATTGTCCTAGATTTATATATTTTAAAATATATTGTCCTACATTTACAAGTTCGTAAAAATATTGTCCTTATAACACAATGCCACCTAAATTACTGTCCTAAAAACACATTTTTTCCCTTCTTATGCGCAGTGCAACTTGTGCACATAAGACTGACTCAAAATAATAGAGTTTACATCATTTGAATTACCTTTCCTTTAGAATAATAATTAATCCCAGTTATCCACCATCCTCATAGACCAATACATGTATCTTATGATCTCTGTCTAAGAATGAGGAGATAATAAAGGGTAAAATTGACATGTATTTATCTAATTCTTTTTACAATCTTACAATTATTTTGTTTCAAATTCTCTCTTTTTAAACCTTGTTCCATACTAATAATTAAGATCAATATCACTTAATAACCAATAAGTATATGTGTGTGTGTGAGAAAAAGAAATATATACTCAAAGTTGAAGTTAATAGAGGGCAAAATTAGAATGTATGTATTTAATTCTTCTTGATAATTACAAATAAATTTATTTTGATACAAAAATTATCTTTCTCAATATTTTTTGACCAATTAAGAAATTTATTTAATAAAAATAAATATATATGCATAAAAAAGAAATAAAGATTGAAAGATTTTATTTATGGAAAGTTGAAGTTAATAGAGGGTAAAATTGGAAGTTATTTAATTTAATTATTTTGAATAATTAAGAAATAACAATTATTTCTAAAACGAAAAATGCTAATTAAGATGCAAGGAGTAACAGATAAGGGAAAACAATGCAATCATTAAAAAAAATAACAATAATACTTAGGGTGTGTTTTAAGTATTTCAAAAACACACCCTTAAAAGTGTTGGTATAAGTGAATCATCCCTTGTGCCACCATTGTAGAGAAATAATGGACATGCTTCAAGCAAACCAATATTGAAACAAAATCATTCACATGTCACTCGGACCCGAGCTGGGTCGGGTCTTAAAAAATTGGTTCAGGTTGGGCTCATCATGATTGCTGGTTTCAGAGCCGAATTTTAGCTCTATTATAATTTATTCGTCTTTATAATACTCCACATTGGCACATTCTTAGAATTTCCTGATTAAAACTGTTAAAAAAATGAAAAAGAGATGAATACAATCATGCTTTAAATAATAGAATTCACTTTGCAGCAAAGAAAAAAAAATTAATTTGTATTCAGTAAAGGAGCAGAGAATTTAGCAAAAAAAGGCTAAACCCTAGATTTGGATACATGAGGGTTCAGTGCACCTATCACAACCCTTGGATGTTTTTTTTTTTACATCCATTGAGTTTTTTTTTTACCCACAGGAGAGAATCAAAGTCCGTGAAACCCTCGAGAGTGACAGTGATATAGAAACGAAAAAAAAATGACAAGAAATAAAATAAAATATTTTTTGGAGGACAATTTTTTAATTTATTTCAATAAATTTGTATTCAGCTTGAGATTATGAGTAACACTCATGTGAACCAGATTCATACATGAACTCTATCGCTGTTATGTGTAAAAACTATTATTGTTATGTACAAAAAATTTTGCTGTTTAAAAATATAAAATATTTTTTACACAGTGAATGTTTTTATGCATAATGAAATATAGTTTTTTATACATGCATGCAATGATGAGTTTTTATGTATGTAAATGATATTAAATAACCGAGTTATATGCGTTTAACCGGATCTATCTGATTTTTTTATGCGAGATTATTTGCACCTTAAAAGTTCTAAATATATACGTCACAATTTTTAATTAATTTGTTAAAAAAATTAAAGAGACATTAGATGACTTTATATTTTAAAATCTTGTCATTATGCTTTCTAAAAGTATAGTTTTGACTCTTATTTTGGGGATTATGTCTTTGTTATAAAGGACCTAGCTAGTTCTTGTCTTGATGTAATTTTTAATTTTGTTAAGAGGAGTGTTAATTCTATGACTCATGCTTTTGCTCGGGCTTCTCGTGCGTTTGAGAGCCCTAATAATTGGGATGAACCACCTTCTTTTGTGGATGGTCTTCCGGTTTCGACTTGCACGTGCGTGCCAATAATATAAGTCTTCTTTTGGTTGAAAAAAAAAAGTTATATAGATTTTTCATCTAACGCTTATCCTGAAAATTGAGAGTTAATATCAAGGATCGTGCTTCATGTAATTCAGGTTTGTCTTCAATTTTAATCCTATATGTTTTAATTTTTTACAATTTTTATCATTTTGATATCAAATTTAATCATTTAAAAAAAGTAAAAAAACATACATGACCCAGGAAAAGCCCAAATTAAATTGTTTTTGGGCCAACGAATTTATAGGCCCAAACGTCTTTTTTTCTCTTTCTTCATTTATATTTTCAAACTTTCTAAATTATGAACAAATTAGTGGCTTATATCTTTACTTTTTGCAATTTTATTTGTATGCGCTATGAATTTGGAAGATGAAATAAAAGAGCCCCAGATGTAGGAATATGAAGAAGATGGCAAAGCTTAGAAGTGGTAATTAAATTATCTATATGTTCTTGCTTATAGTATCTTGGCTACATGTAATTTGCTATTGGAATGAATGAATATGCTCTAATTTCAAAGCCACAATTTCATTGCATACTGTCAAGGCCAACTCCATAGCACAAAAACTACATACACAAGTTAATCTAACAAATTAAAGATGCACTATCTGCAACATAACACAAATAAATACATTAATTGCATCAGTGAATATAACAAATTGGTATATTTTTAATATGTAAAGAGTAATTTTAGAATACATTTCAAAATTTTGCAACAAACATTTTATTTTAGTTAATAAAAATTCAAACAAAACTTAGAAGTTTTTGAGTAGAAAGTTTTATATAGACAAACACTAAATAGAATATCATAGGAGTTTTATCAATTTAGGGTCTAAAAGATAGTAAATTTCTCAATTTAAGGCTGAAAGATTTTTCCTATCGATTCAAGACCTGGAAAATAGAAAACTATCAATTCAGTGTCTGAAAGATAGAAACTATCAATTTGAGGCTTACACATTTTAAGGTCATGTTTGTCACTAAAACCTAAACAACTGAACCCTAAGCCCTGAACCATGAACCCTAAATCCTAAACCATGAACCCTAAAATTAAAAAATAAGGACATGAATTAAGGACATTAAATATAAGTGTCAAACATGACCTTAAAATGTGTGAGCCTCAAATTCATAGTTTTTATCTTTCAAGTCATGTATTGATAGTTTTCTATCTTCTAGATCTTGAATCGATAGAAAAAATCTAAAACTTAAATTAATAGATTTACCATATTTCGTCTGAATTGACATTTTTCAAATATCATATTATGACTGGAATCATGAAATATCAAATTAGCACATATTTCAATGTAGTTGGGCGAAACTAGAATCATTTTAGCTTTTCACTCTATTAATTTGCAATTGTTTTACATTTTTTAATATTAATAAATTATGCTTTTTTTTCTAGCTAATTTACCCTTATATTCATTAAAAATTACTTAGACAATATGTCTTATGTAGTAAAACACAGCTGAATATACTGAAAATTCAATAATTTCTTAATATGTGTGCAATGATCTGAAATGTTTTACATTTCAAATAGGAGGAAGTATATTTTTTATTTTTAAATTTTAAGTTAACAAGCTAAAGAAAGCGGCCCAAACTAAATGGTCCACTGAGGAGTGGATGTCTTGGTTGGATATCCATAGAACAAGGCACACAATTTAGGCTCACATTCAAGATGGATGTTCAAATTGAATAATGAGTGTCCGACCAATCACTATAATTCACAATTCAAAATTTATTAATAAAAATACATAAATATAAAAAAATTGTACATAAGTAGGTATATTTGCATATTTTGTGTAACATATATGTAATTATTTTGTACATATTATTAAATTTTTTAAAAGTTTGTATTTATTAATAACTTGATTCAAAATCTTGTACCCACAATAATTATTCCTCGAACAATATTAAGTGGTGATATGGATTCGAGTTACTATTTATCCAATTAAAAAATATATATATTAAATGGTGACAGAGGTTGTTTGTAAATTTATTTTATAATACCACGGGTGAAAAAAAATCAAAATTTCCAATCAAACGGATGAAATTTTGGTAATTAGGTTCGTCTTATTCTATTAAATATTCGATTCGGTCTTTAAAGTTAGAATATATATTTCAATTATTTTGTTTTACATCTAACTAGTTGAACGTTTCTACGTAAATAAATTGAACAATATTTTAAAAAAACAAGTTACTCTTTTAAAGATACACTCGGCCTAATGCACAAAAAACCTACTTTTTAATCAATATCTCAGATTAGACATAGAGAAGTTATTGGTTTTATTTAATTTCATTGAGGTGCGCATTGTTTAGTATTAACGTCACATTAAAGCTCACTCAATATCATGTGAAGGAGACTAGTCGTCATTCCCTTAATCATGAGGTTCAATCCTCAAACTATTGTGATAGGAAGAGTAGTCCATTAAATTTATAAACTACTATCGTTACTTTCAAATTTTTTCGATGTGATGCTATATATATTCACATGTGAAGTTCATCAAATACTCTCGTGATTATCTTCTTCAAAGTAATATTATTTAACGTATAATCATATTTTAAAAAAAATAAAAAATTGATTGTGTGTTATTCTTCTTAAAACCATTAAATCGTGATACTTTATAAGCTACAAAGTATTACTTTATATATTCAACAATATTATCAAATTCACCATAAGATTTCCGTGAACCAAATTTGTAGAAATTTTCAACCATATATTGCATATGCTGTAATCTCAACAGGTATATGATGCTCAGAGGTTTCAATACAATATAAATATGGAGTAGTTCCAAAAAATGCAACTAATTCTTGTCAAAAAAAAAAAAACCCAACTAATTATAGGGACATTGACAATTCCGTCATTGAAATGTCAAAATATAACAAGATAGGCTTAAAGAGTAGATGATACAAATCATTCAACATCATTTTACTTGAAGTATCACCCCATATAAAAGTTACTATTATTCAAGAAACTGGTCATAATAAAAGAGAAAACATTCAAATACATTATTCAAACATACATTCATAAAACACATAAAATGAAGTCTCCATCAACTAATAGATAGGCTAAATAAAATCCAAATTGCCAAAGGATAGAAGTTGCCCTATATAACAATTACCACACCATTTTTGATCCATTAACCCCACTCACATCCATGCAAGGTGGCGCAGCCCCTCCTGCCGCCACGCACCTCCACCGCCGTCGCCTCAGCTACTGCATTCTTCCCCATCGGTGGCAATTTCAAGAGGGTGGATCAAGAAAGATGGTTTGGATCTTATATAAAGATGTTTGTAGTCATGTGGGCAATAAAACATTGAAGTGACCTAAGTAGGAATTATTGAGCACTTTTGGTTAAAGGTGAGGAAAAAGAGTGAAATGTAAGGGGCATCTTCAAGGATATACCATAAGCATATCTCCCACTCCACATTGTAGATCTCAATTTTTCAATATAGCTTATTAATTTGCTTTTGCTGCCTAATTTGATAAATATTGCTATGCTAAAATGCAAGACTTCTTTTTTTCCTTTACCTAAATAATTAGTCATTATAAATTATTTCCAGGATTCTTGACGGACTTAAACGGGGTTAATTTGTGCTCATGATAATTGATCGATTAGAGATTTTTATTGTTATTGTTGTTATTAAAATTAATACTAAAATTGATACCTCAATCTTTTTCCTTTTGTTTTTCATTATTAATTTCATTCTTAATTCTAAGGTTTTTTTTTTTCGAAGGTGATAATTCTAAGTTTAATTACAACAAAAGTCGGATACTATGTTATGTCATCTTAGAAAAATAATATTCTCGAAAAGTAACTCTAATTTTTAAATTAGTTAGTGGACATACATCATGTAGTCAATAGTCATGTTATATCACTTTCGCTCTTTATTTTTTTATTTTATTATTTCATGGCATCTCTGGTTAATTCTCATGGTCTGACGTCTACCAAACAAACAAAATTTTGCATACGTTATTGTATTGGTCTGACTACCAATGCACTTTATATATAAAATATGATATAAATGGGTAAGTTCACAAATAAAATTTTGATTTTTTTAAAATAAATTGATCAGTAAAAATAAGTTGTGTATATATATATATATATATAATTGTGTTGCAAGATGCACATGATGTAAGAAACGTACTCTCTCTTTTCTTTTTCTTTTTTTTTTGAGAAATTTTGTGCGTTTAACTTCCTAACTTTTAATGACACAGTTCTTTATGAGATTAAGTTGGTGAAACGAGTTAATTAATTGATAGATCTTAATTGTATTGTTTACGTTGGGGTTTTTTAGGTTGGGCTTGTCTTAGTTGGGTTTTAGTTTGGTCATTTGGTTGGGCAATATCGTTGTTTTGTAGTGATGGGCCAATGTCTCTTTTCTGAATTACGTTTCGAGATAATAAAAAGGCTCAGGTTATTTGCACCGCCACAATTAGGAAATACACCTCTAAAAAAAGTGTGACAAAAAAATGACACACAAAAAGACTATCTTACCCTTTATTAAGTTAAAAATAATTCGATCCCAAATTTATACACCCCCGTCCCTGCAAGCTGCCGATCAACAACCAAGCCGCCGCAGCCACCGCCGTCAACTATACCGGACCTTTTTTCCATTAATATTCATCAAAATTAACATATAAATATCATATGTTTTGAAAAATGAACAGTAAATTCCCATTTTTACTTATACCTTAGAAAATCCATAAAAAATTAACAAAAAATGAAGTAAACAGAAATACACATGTAATTTCTAGTCTTCAAATCTGTTTATTTTAACAGATTACGGTCAAAATTTCAAAAAATATCACAAAAAAAAAAAAAAAATGAGATTTCGGATCTGGATTATCAAAAGGAAGGAAAAAGAATAAAGTGGAGCAAAGGGGCGGTGGAGCGAGATAAAGAAAGGAGGAGGCACAGATATGGATTAAAAATCCGATTTAGAGGAGGAAAAGGAAGAAACCTGGAAGAAGGCGACGGAGGCTATGACGGCAGCGGAAGAAGAAAAGGGCGGCGTAGGGTGAGTGGACCGAGAAAGGAAGAAGAGGGAGGGTGGTGGGTGGGGCTGGGAACGCTGGATGTGAGGAGTAATGGTGGGGGGCGCAGAGAAAAAAGGGGAAAGAAGATGCAGGGGTATTTTAGAGAGGGCGGGGGTAGTGTACTAATCCAATGGGGGAGTGTATTAATTTATGTGGTGTATTTACCGAAAGAGGTGGTGCAAATAACCAGGGTACAAATGGTCGTGCAATTAATTTTGTCAATGTTAATAAATTGTCTGGTAAGTTTTTAGTTTTTACTGTACCAATTTTGGCCACAATTCATCATTTTGACGGAAAATTGCCCTAATTTTGTATTTTGATCACGTTGATGGTCGTCAGTTCACCACCTTTATCATTTGAATCATCTTTCATCCAAAAAATAAAACTCTCAATCGATTCTATGTTTCGGTAACACTTATTACAAAATTAGCGACTTCAAAATCGCGAATTTTGTCCATTCTCGTGGCTAATTACATGTGATTTACTATGAAGTGAGAGTCGGTGTCTATACTATTCTCTTTCTCTCGCAGAGACCTTCATTTCGATACATTTTTCGTGTCATTATGTATGTTACAATAGATTTTCAATAACTTTTCCTGCCAAAAAATTCAAAATTTTGGCCGGAAATGATCAAAGTTGAGATAAAAATGACCAAAATTGATAAAGTAAAAGTTTATAGGACTATTTATGAACACGAAAAAAGATACCGAATCATTTGTAATTTTATCTGTTTATTTTCAGGTCTCTATTTTTTAGCTTGGTATTCTGAGCCTTCCGAAGACCTCTGATTATCCACTTGCTTAAAATTGTTGAAAAATTGTTGTTGAAGTAAGCTAGATAGTCCGTGCACTAACCCACGCCTGTTAGCTTGTTGAAATAAGGTAGATAATCACCGGCCCAACCGATTTATAATTTACCGTAAAATAATAAGAAACTGTCTGAACGCAAAGCATCATCCAATTCACCAATATTGAATAAAATCTCATTTTCCTCATAACAAGCTCCAAAAAATCCACTCCAACCGTTCATATGTCTTACTAGTATCGATTTTCTAATGCTCCAAATTAAATATCATGATTGATATATCAAATGCTCCAAATTAAGTTGGCCAAAGGAATAAAAATTGTGAAAGAATTTGCCTCATATAACTTCTCTAATTAAATAATAATGGCTAGGTCTTTATATGACTTTGTACCAAGATCACAAGATTTATTAAGTCGTTTTTAAACGATGTGACTTATTATATTGAAAAATGCAATTTATGTACACTGAAGCGTGTAACTATTAATATGAAAAAATAGTTACACGATTCAGTGTAAATAAATTACACTTTTCAATATAACAAGTCGCATGTTTCTAAAACGCACTACAAATGCATGGTGCACTTGGGTGTACATAAGACCCACTCAATAATAATATATAAAATCAAACACCCATCATACAAGAGAAACATAGGTTTATAAAGGATTAATGTTAAACACTTCAACATCAACCCCAACTCCGACATATGATCAAATATAAAACCATTATCAAGATTAAAATCAAATAACTAATAAATCACAGTACCGTTTCGAAAAGTTGCAAACATAGAAATTTTATAAAATATTCGAACACTAAATTGTGATTATAATCCATGTAATAACTTTTATTCTGAATATAGATAATTCGCTCCAAATAAAAAAATGATAAAAATATTTAATTCTAGATCCGTGAACGACATTTGGAGCCCCAAGCAATTTACGATTATGGACGGACCTATCATGGCAATGATAAATTTTGGAGCAACCCCTATTATAAGGATTAGCGGGAATTGGTGGACCTCTTTTTGTGAGTGGAGGAAAAATATTGAGCGATTTACTCACAACCTTCACATCCAAAGCTAAAGATTGTAGAGAGGTGCTTTTCACAAGCAATACTGTCAAGATCACTACTAACATTTTCGCCATGATTGGTTGGTTGTTTTCTTGCGTAATTAAATGTTTTTAAATAAAATTAGTTTTTTTTCAGCCCGTGCGTTGCATTGAAGGATATTGATATTGCTATATTTTATTAATTTATTGTTTTTTATTTTTAATATCATTTTAAGTTATAGATTATAAATAATCTTTTAAATATTAATTGGTAATTTAATCATGAAAAAATATTTTTTTTTACTAAAATATATATTAGTTAAAATAAATTTTAATAATTATTGCAATTCCCGAAATTTCAAGTCTGATCTAATAATTAGATCTAATAATTTTTAAAAAACGACATTTTAAACAACTTGATTTGGTTTTAAAAACGACACTTATTATGCATAACTGCATAAGTAATTTTTATCCTCTAACACTTAATATAAAAAAAAATAGATACAATATATTTTTTTCTCGAAAAAAATAAAATTAATAAAAATACATATATGTACATGAAAAATTATATTTTTAAAAATATATAAAAAATTAAATAACAAAAACCATTTATAAAAAAAAAATGCATCCACTTTTCAAATAAAAACAATGTAAATAAACAAATAAATAAAATATAAAATCAAAATATAATTCCAAAAATCTAAATATTTTAAATTTTTTTTTTCTTCCATACTTGAAGTACAACATTCTTTATTGTATTTTGTTCTAACACTTAATATAAAAAAATAAACAATATATTAAACATTAATTAATAAAACATAATATATAAAATCATTATATTTTTAAAAATATATAAAAATAAAAATAACAAAAACCATTTATAAAAAAAAATAACATCCAACTTTTTCAAATAAAAACAATGTAAATAAACAAAAAAATAAAATAAAAAATCAAAATATAATTCCAAAAATCTAAATATTTGAACACTTCTTGAAGTACAACGTTCTTTGATGGTTCAAAACTATCATTATTACACAACATAATCCTCAAATCATTGAACTGGTAACCATGTTCATCTATATAAAAGCTAGTCATAGCTAATAATAGAGATGATAGAATCAATCTTTTGATTGGGCCAACCCATTGAACCAAGTCATGTTCAACCCAAATTTAATATTTTTGATTGAACTCATGAAAATGGTGCCCAACCCACCCCAATATGAGCCAACTCTACCCATGAATTTTTTTATTTTTTTAAATTACTTCATCTACTTTACAAATTTTTCATTATTAGCAACATCTACTAATATATCAAATAGAATAAAAAAATAATAATTTCTAACATAATTTATTAAATAAAATTAAAGGTCGTGATCGACATCAGTTCATCATAAACTTTTCAATGCGTGCCTTTATTTTTTGGGTTTCTCATGAACTATAATTCTATTATGTTACTTCAGTATATTATGTGGTGTTTAGTTTACATATATTGGGTTGAGCCTAAGTGTGTTTATTTTACAAATAAGGTCCATTGTCATTAGTATTAATTATCAATATTAAATAATTATAGTAATAAAATAATTAATCTGATAATAAAAAAAAATAAAAATTGGTCGAGCAATTTAGGCGGCGTATTATTGTCCCAATCTAAAGGCCATCAGGCCCGTGGGCCAAATGGGTCGGGCCAAATAGGACCGACTTTTTTTGGGTCCTCTAATTTTTTAACACAACCCATACTTAGCCTCGGGTTGGCAGGGCCGACCCAAAATTGTCGACTCTAAATTGGCTGAACACCGGATTCTTAAGAAATACTCCAACATGGGAAAAAGATTGTCCTTGACTTTAATTTATAGACATAACATACGAAACAATCAAAGAAAACTGTATGCTTGTAAACTTGAGAGGTAACCTAGGATCATAAGGAGTCAGTGACAATCTAAGTATCAATGCTAGTTCACCAGCGTTGCTACCAGTAAAAACTTTAACTTCGATTACTCTATCACTCAACCTAGTGATCACCAACCTACACATATAGAAAAAGAAATTATAAAATTAATCTTATAAGAAATGGTAGATATTACTAAATAACAAATTTAATTTCCAAATATTTTATTTTGGTGAATGTCACGAATCAGTGCATCCAATTTAACATTAAAGATGCGACACACAATATCATGTCGATCTTCGGGATTTTGACCTCTATGCGACATATAGTGAAAAATCTATTTTCATTTTGAATTGCACGTAAATGTTATAAACAACTGTGGATAACCAAATTTCGACAAAATAGCCATAAAGATCTTGATAATTATGCATCATGTACCGTGGACCTTTAGTAAATGAAGGAGACAATACAATACGTTTACCAATAGCTCTTTCTTCACTTTCTCCATTCAAATAAGCATCTTCAACACCAACATATATATCACAACGAAGTTCCTTTTGATGATTTTTTATGTACAAAAGCTTTGCAGACTCAACCATTGTATATGCATCTACAATGAATTGTTTCGTCAACCTCTTGCAAGATAATAGTGTAGGCGGCTCTCCATTCCTCTCCTGAAGACGATATGCAAAAAACTCTTTGATGCTAATACCAGTCCTTTGTCCAACCCTTCCCATTGCAGATTGAGAAAATAGTATATTTTCCCTATATTCATCCTAACCATAAGGAAAAAGAAGAGTATATTGCAAAGCAAGATAAGACGGGTTCAACTATGTTATACGTTGCAATATACCATAATAGGTTTGAATGATAATGTTTCTGGAAAGTTACTAATGGAGTTTTCTTTTCCTGAATAAAAAAAAGGTTTGAATGATAATGTCATGAACCTCAATAGTATTATCAAGATCACCAGTAATCATAACTGCAACTTCTGCAACTGTAGGTAAGTTGTGTGTCCTTGGATCATAGCCTCTACTTCCAATTAATTGCATAGTTACGGTCTGTGAAAAGATCTGAATCTGTCTCTAGCAGCATCAATTGAAAAAAAAAAGTCAAAAAACATAAAATATAATAAAATAAAATATATAAAAAGGAAAAAAAAATATATTCCAAAACACATACTCCGTTCTCCTGGTCGATACATGTTATAAACCAATAAACAATAATTGAAGAAATTCTAAGTCGTTCGTCAATCAAAACTGAAATAATATACGGAAAGTATGACCTTAATTTAAGTGTGACTATGACCCAATTTATAATACTTATATGCATTGTAGAACATTATATTTTTTAGATTCTATACATAGAGATATTAATTCTAAAATATTCATCTACCGATTTTGTGATACCATATAGAAAATTGATTTTATCAAATCTATATATGAAAATTGGAAACAAATCCTCCTAAATTATAGAGTATATTCCCTTGACACAATGAAAATTTAGAAAAATAAAAATCGACATTAAATTCATAATATAAGATTTTTGGTTAATTAAAAAATTACCCAAAATCTTGACCGGAAAGTTAAGAAAACGTTCACCAACATTCTTCTTCATGCTAAGATCAGTACCATTAAATATTACATGTGAAAAAACACCAACATATTTTTCCTCTAAAAAAAAAAGTCCTGAGATTGAACATCATAATTTTTTTTTTATACAGATGCTAAATCTTAAAAACCACATTCTTTCATTAAAAATAACTTCAACTTGTTGTTCATGAATCCAAGAATCGGACATTGAGCATTGTCTCAGTTTGAATTCTTGAATATTAGTGAAGTTGCTAAATCTCTTCTGGAACTGCAAGGGTAAAGGTTAACAAAAAAGCCAACATAATAAAAAATAAATAAATGTGTTAAAAAATGCACATTCAAATTTGAAATACAACATTCATAACTTACAATACACTCAGATTCCTTAGCTTTCTTAAACTGAAGATAAAACTTGAACTTTTGTTTCTTATAAACATTGATAGTGTACTTATGAATATCCTTAATTTTAAGGCACAAGCACATCATCCCCTACCAAAATCAATTGAAAAGAAATGTCAAAAAACATTAAATTTAATAAAAATATATATATATAAAAAGGAAAAAAATATATTCCAAAGCACATACTCCGTTCTCCTGATCGATACATGTTATGAACCAACAAACAATAATTGAAGAAATTCTAAGTCGTTCGTCAATCAGAATTGAAATAATACAAAGAGAGTATGACCTTAATTTAGGTGTGACTATCACCATATTTTTATTTACATTATCATGTGGCATTTGCGCCATAAACGTCTTCCATCAATCAATGTATTGAAATTCACCAATGTAATTATATTATTCCATATTTATACCTTTTCAGTAAAGATTTATAATTAAATTGATATAAAAATATATTGGTCAATTAATATTTAATACATGTTATATATATAAATTTGATAATAATAGTTAAGATTTTGATTTTCTATATTAATGTGTTTATATATATCTAAACAAATCTATATCTACAAAGTAATTAATTCGATGATTTAGTAATTTTTTTTAAAAATAGAGATAGTAATTTGATATTTAAATTTTTCTAAATAAAATCTTAACTATAATTGATGCAAAATATACAATAATATTCTCTTAAATTATAATGTACATTCTATAATTAAATGAATCAGACATTAAAATATATACAAAAAAAAAAGTAATAATGGCAATGAGCAATGTAATTTTTCTTTTAAAAAAAAGTATCATCTTCTATTAAACTTCCATCACATTTGATACAATTTGATATCAATTGTATATATATATATATATATATATATATATATATATATAATAACAACAGTTAAGATTTTAATTTGCTATATTAATGTGTTTATGTATATAACAAATCTATATAGTAATTAATTCGATGATTTAGTATTTTTTTTAAATAGAGATAGTAATTTGATATTTAAATTTTTAATGTTGATATATAAATTTAGACAAAATAAAAAATTAACATAAAAAACCCAATATCACTTTTTTTCGAACACACTTCTAATATCACTTAAACAACTCTTAATGATAAAACATTAAAAAATATATGAAATACACATATTAAACTCAATGAATTTCTCCAAACTAAAATTTAGATCAATTTAAAATGATATTATACTACCAAAAGGATGTAGAATGATTAGTAAGGATTAATCAAGAAAAGAACGCTTTCTTCTCACCTGTTACAATTTCCTAAAATTGGATGCATCTATTTCCACAAACCCATTCACACATAGGATTGAACATAGCAAAATCCAGAGCATGCAGAAAAAGAGAAAGAGAGAAGAGTAAAAGACCCTACAGTAGACATAATCAGCAAAAATCATCACTGAAAACAAAAACTGGATTGAGGCTCAAATTAAAATATTGATGGAGCATATATAACTCTCATACAACTTGAAACAAAAATTCCTATCGAAAACAAAATCAATAAGAATTAGAATTGTTTATTGTTTGAGAATGAAAATTTTGGATCATGGAACTTCACTTTAAATAGAAGAGACAACAAATTAGTATGATTGAATTAAGCATGCCATTAAAGGGTATTTAATTTTATTAAATAAAGATTAAAAACAATATAAGTAATTGATGGAAAATTTTGGACGATCAAGATTAATCCAGCAAAAGTGATCAAGATTGTATTTGTTGTTGAAATCAGTTTATGTGAAACTTTTATGAAAAGATAATCTATAATATTATTTTTTAATAGTTTGTCTACTCATTGAAGTTAATATTCCAATTAAATTTTATAAGTTTAATTTAATTTAATTAATAATAAATTTTACTGCTAAACGTTTTAAAAATGTTAAAATATAATACATTATATAAAATTTATATTTAAATACATCATAAATTTTATTTTAATAGGTGATTTTTATTGAAGGACGATTAATCTACGTACAATTTGATAAAATAATATGTGG
The DNA here is from genome assembly GCA_037126765.1 of Stenogyne calaminthoides. Taxonomy (NCBI): domain Eukaryota; kingdom Viridiplantae; phylum Streptophyta; class Magnoliopsida; order Lamiales; family Lamiaceae; genus Stenogyne; species Stenogyne calaminthoides. Next base: position 2,901,916 of record JBBCBC010000007.1, read on the forward strand.
CATAATGATTTGCTTGATTGATTCCAACCAATAATAAATTAGAGGATGAGGTGAATAAAATGAAAATCTAGTAAAATAATTATATATGACTAAATCCAAATTTACAGTTTTTAGTATTACAAATAATATAATTTTTAAATGAATCTAACAATTCAATCTAAATTATGACAATTCTAACAATGTTTAATCACATAAATAATACTATAAGTTTGAGAAATATATAAAATCTATTATTTCAAAAAAAAAAATATCACACATTAAATGAGCATTAAATCATAATAATACGTTTGGTCAAAAAATTCCAAATGATTGCATAATTGATGCAAATTTATAATATGTAACATCCAACTATAATGTAAATTCCATAATTAAATAAACCAGGCATTAAAATATATATAGTCAAATGTGTATATATATGTATATATATCACAATTTTATAAGATTTAATAAGAATGAATCAAAATTCAATTTTTGTTTATAATTGTGCACTGATTTGTTGTCTTAATTTAGGTTTCCAATTGAGCACTAAATTTGTTACTACCCTTTAATTTTGGAATTACCTTGGTTCCATCTTATGATCTCCCATCATTTTTGTTGTTTTTGGAGAGTTTCAAAATAAAATGGTACGAAGAGTATTAGTTGTTTAATGGAACAATATTAGTTGGTTACCAGTAAAGGTACTACTTTGTTTTTTTACCAAAATTATATTAAATTCTATGGTAGAATGTTCATGAAAATGAAATATATGTAATAACTCAATTACAAATAAATGATACACGTAAAATAATACACAGTGCCTGTTTATATACACTTGATGTGTTCTTGAAATGAAGAAAAGAGATAGACGGGAGAATATCTAAGTGTAAGCGGTCAATGGAAAAATACGTGGCAAAAATCAAGAAAATACAACATTTGTAATTCAAAATTTATATAGAACATAAGGAATGAATCTTGTAGAATGGATTTTACATCCTTACAAACTAAACTAAATAGTAAAATTTATACATAAAACTCGACATCATTACAACAAAAAAATCATACGAATCTATCTATATTGTGAATATAAAGCATATCTTTGTAGCTAATATAAAGAAATGCAACCAAAGCAATGAGAAGATGAAATTGGGGATTGTAAGTGAGAGTATTTATAGAGTTTGGAGGCAAAAATAATAATTAAATGTGATTTAAAGTGATTGTCATGAATTGTGGTGTGAAATTTGTGTTCAACATCTCAACGGCTCAGATCAAACAAATGCATAGATCGACGGCCCACAAAGCTTCCCACCAAAAATAAAAATGGTAAAAGAAAAAAAATTTAAATGGTAATTGATTAAATGGAGTGATTGATGGAAAAATGAAATAGAAACGAATGGCGTCAAAACTATAACAGAAAAAATAATCTTGTAAAATGATTTCAACAAGATGTCATTTAAAACCTATTTTGATTAATGGGGCATGCTTTATTTGTCAAAACTATTATTTGTAAAAAAAAATAGCTCCTATTATATATTTATGATTTCACAAGATGTGTATATTTATATAACCTATTTTGTTTAATGGGGCATGCTTTATTTGTAAGGGGAAATCTGTGGTTGTGATTTATTATTATGTTAATATATGATTACTTAAGCGATATTAATAATATAGGCAACCTTTTACTAATTGAGTGCAAATTACAAAACTAAATTTATAAAGAAATTCTATGAAGAATCTATCTCTTCATTTGGGATATACCCCTTTAATGACAATAATTCCCTTTAATAAATAGTGGAATTACTTCTTTTTTTTTAAGGGGAGGGCGGAACTACTTGATTATCATTGCATATAATTTATTGAGTGATAAATTCGTGGACCGGATTAGTTTTCTGGATAGTTTTTAGTGATAAATTGAGATGGATCTTAATTGTATTGTTTACATTGGACTTAATATTTTTAGGTTTATGGGCTTGTTCTTAGCTTGCTTTTAGTTTGGTCGTTTGGTTGGGCTACTTCGTTTTTTTGTGGTGATGGGACAAATCTAGCTTATTAATTATTAAAAAACATTTGCTCTCAATCAAGCCCACCAAGAATCACAAATGACTTTTTCGTATCATTATTTATACTACAATAGATTTTCGATACCTTTTCCGGCCAAAAATTGCATAGTTTGTTTTTATCCCAACATGATTGATATATCAAAAATACTCCAACTTAAATTGTTCAAAGAAAAATTTGTGAAATTGTATACCCAATTTAACTTGACTAATTAAATAAGATTAATTAAATATTCATCAGACAAGAGAAACATAGGTTTACAAGAATTAGTGTTCAACTATACCACCCCAACTCCACCAAATCAAAGCTATCAAAACTATCTAGCAAGCAAGTGCTACAAGCCATCTAAACTCTCGAGACTCGAGTGCTATTTTTTGGCTATGTTATGTGATGAAATTTTTAGGCCTTATGATCAACAACAATTATCAAAATTAAAACCAAATAATTAATAAGTCATAGTATCATTCCAAATAACTGTAAATATACGAATTTTATAAAATACTAAAACACTTGATCATCACTACAATCCGTGTAACAATAATTCTTATTTTGAAAATATATAGATAACATCATTAAGTATTCGTTCCAAATAAAAAAGATATAAGTATTCCATCTTAGATCCGTTCCTGAACGACATTTGGAGCCCTAAGAAATTTACGATTACGGACGGACACGTTATGACACTGATAAATTTTAGGACAACCCCTATCATAAGGATTAGCAGGAATCGGTGGACCTCTCTTTGCGAATGGAGGAGAAGGAAGATTGAGCCATCTATTTACGACCTTCACATCCAAAGCTGAAGATTGTGAAAAAATGCTAATCACAAACAATGTTGCCAAGATCACTACTAACATTTTCGCCATGGTTGGTTGATTGTTTGTTTGCTTAGTTAGTTGTTTCTAAATAAAATTTCACAAGATATGTATATTTATATACCTATTGTGATTAATGCTTTAATTGTAAGGCGAAATCTCTGGTTGAGATTTATTATTCACAAATTCTCATGTAAAACTTGTTCATAGTATAAAATTGGGGAGGGGATTCGGTGATGTACAGGAGGATGCTGTGCAGCACCCTCCCCACCATTGGATCACACACACCCGCACGTGTGTGTGTGTGCGTGTGTAATCTAATGGTGTGTGTGTGCACAGGAGGGTGTTGTACAACACCAGATCTGAATCCATAAAATTGATATTATTACACTTATAAATTGATAACACTACTATTATAAGCTAATATCAATAGCATTTAATACAATGATCTTAGTTTATAAATATAATGATATCAGTTGATAAGTGTAATGTTACTAGTTTGTATTGTAAGTGTAATGGTATAAATCCTCTATATTACTAATAGAAAGTTCTTTTGATGATGTGTTATCTTTTGGTTAATTTGGATGATGTATCATTTTGAGGTTAATTTTGATGAATTGTCACATTTTATTGTATTGATGTGTCATTTTTTCTATTGATTTGTAGTTAATATGTGGCATCCATGTGACATTTTAATGTATAGTTTAATTAAAAAAATTGCAATAACTAAGGTTTGAACCTTATACCTTTTACATCATATTTATGTTTAATTGCACTAAACCCACTAAACTATCACTGAAATTATATCTAAATCACCTAACTATTTTTTGTTGTGCTAAACTATACAAACTATTATTTTATTATATTTAAACCACTTAACTATTTTTCAAGTCAATTTTTATCCCGATTTTATACATGTGCACCACACGTGATTTTTAAAAATATATTTTCGTTAATTTTTATATATTAAGTACAATCTTTTTTCCACACACATACTACAATTGATTTGCAAATTCTTTCTTCTTCAATTCTCAATTTTTTAAGTCCGAAGAAAGATAAAAAAAACACTCAATTTTAAATTAGAGATTCGTGAATCAATTGCAGAATATGTAGAATTTGACACAATAATTTTATTCCAATAATTGTTTAAGCAAGTATACTAATATACACATTAAACAATTATTAATTCATGTTTTAGTGTATTTATGCACATAATTATATTTTTTTATTGTTAAATATATTATATATTATGAATATAGTTTTTTTAATTAAAGAACAGCGTAATAAGCGGACACTAAACTAGTTTTATACTATGAATCAGTTTCACCGAAAACTTACTCTTTATTATTATGTTAATATATAATTAATTAAGCGATTTTTACGAATTGAGTGCAAATTTCAAAACTAAATTGAGAAGAAATCCTATGAAGAATCTCTCTCTTTATTTGGGGTGTAAACCCCCTTTAGTGACAATAATTCCCTTTGATAAGGGGCAGAATTACTTTTTTTTTTAAGGGAAGGGTGGAATTACTTAATTATCATATTGCATACAATTTATTGAGTAGAAGATATTATAGGGATACAAAAGAGGTAGATTACAGAAAAAAAATATTTTCTAATAATAAGAAGATTTTATAGATACAAGAGAGATAAATTACAGAAAAATGTGGGGAACAAAAAGGAAAAAAACGACAATTAATTTGAACAATATTCATATAAAAAATTACCATTAAAAAGTAATAATGATAATTTCTCAGTATTCTAATTTGGACAGTAATATTTCTGGGTACGCTAATTAATGATATTTCCTTTATCAATTTGATCTTCACCTTAAACAAGAAAAAAAACAACCACCTTTTTCACACCAATATTTCTATATCATTTCGATCTTGGAATCTGCATTCAAGTATTCAACTATTGTCAAAAATAGCTAAATTCAACTTAAGAAAAAAAAAATCCACACTATTAGTCGACACTCACAATCGTCACTTATATATACCCTTCTAAAAATCATATTCAATCACGAAAAAAAATCAGGCTAATTAAGAACCAGCTATGGCAAAGATACTGATAGCAGTTTTAGTCACACTGCTTGTGATAAACAGTATTAGTGTTGAATCTTCAGCTTTAGATGTTGAAGACAGTGAGTAAATTTATGCTGTATATCTTTCCTCCAATTGAACCAAGAACTCAACCAATCCCAGCTAATCCGTACAGAAGGGGATGCAGCCCAATTACACAATGTCGAGGTGGGCCGGGCCTTAATCGGAAGCTGCTTACTTTGGGTAAGGCCCAAGATTGAACCACGTTTTTTTTTATTTGGATATTTCAAATCTTGAAATTAATTGCGATGATCATTGTTTTGATCAATGTATGATATTGGTCATGTTATTTTAATAAGATTATTGCTGAATATTTATAAGAATTGTTGGTTTTTTTTTTTTTGGATTTGCAATGCTATGAATTGTTTTTACTTGGATATGCATGCTTATAATTTTAATGGAACATTGACACCATACAAACAACATTTATAATTTTTATTCTGCCACTGTTTGATTTGTTTAAATAGTTGGGTGAATTCTTTTCTTTTTTTTTCAATAAGTTTTACATTTTTATATACTTCATTTGATAACTTTGAATTAATTAAATAATTTTATTTAATTATTTTGTATGTATAACTTTGATTTATAATTCGATGAAAAAATATTCTCTTGTGGAGCGTGAGATAGTAAAACTTCACGAATTGAACCAACAAAAAGGAATAAATAAAAGTTGAAATACATTTAATTTAGATCCAATTTTCAAGCACAATACGATCTCACGAATAATTTGTCATTAAAATATTAAAAATCAACGCACAAATTTCTCAAAAAAGTCAAATTGCGATACACTTTCAAGTGATCGTTATATTTTTTGGAACCAAAAATAAACATGAGAATTAATTAAGTGCAAGAGTAAAATCTAAAAACTATCAAGAAAAAAAATATATCAACAAACCTAATCCGGTACACAAATTTCACACACATAAATTCTTACTTATATGTCCATTTATTTCCTTCTCTTTTTTCAATGTAAATAGAGATTTTTCATCCTTCCAACGGATTATATTTTATATTAGGCTAAGATAGCTGGTGTTATGACCCTGGATGGACCAAAATCCCCGTACGAATTTATTTTTGGGCATCTCTCAAAATGACTCATACCAATTGAGATTGTGTTCATCCTAATAAACCCCATGATCCTCCCATATTATTTCGATGTGGGATATTATTTGAACCCCAACAATCCTCCCCTCAAACAAAGACCACCGAGTCTCCCCTTAAACGACCCGCTCTATCTAGGTCAACACCGCCTAGTCCATAGAGACCCCGTTTTTTCACCAAGACTTCACCATCTTATTTGTTTAAGATCGGGGACTACTCCTCCCTTTTAAATGCAGGATCATGGCTCATGGATCATACTTTATTATGACCTGGATGGATGGACCAAAATCCCCGCATTGGATGATATGTCCGCTTTGGGCCGAGCCGTACGAATTTGTTTTTGGGCATATCTCAAAAGGCCTCATACCAATTGAGATTGTGTCCATCCTAATAAATCGCATGATCCTCCCATATTATTTCGATGTGGGATATTGTTTGAACCCCAACAGCTGTCAAAAAAATATTAGGCTAAGATTTTGTATGTTATTTCCTTTGTTGTTTTATAAAATTCTTCCCTATAGTAATCTTTTAATTTAAGTCGAAGATAACAATTGATAGCGATTATATTAATATCCAGCAACGCGTTCATCTCTTTGTTTGGGATATACTCGCATTTAGTATTTTACCCATGGAATTTAAATTTACCATGTATGATAAATTAACCACATATTGTTACATCCCGTGAAAAAAGAAAAGCATTCCTACTAAGTAAAACATCTATTAATAAGGAGAGATGATATAAAAATAAATTGACTGATTCAAAGTAATTATAAATTAAAAAAAGGTACAAATTATGCCAAAGTATAGTGTGAACAAGTTTCACGATGAAACTGGTTAAGAAGTGTGACTTATATTATTAAATAGTATAATTTTTTTCTGTAAATGGTGTGACTTTTTACTATAAAGAGTATTACTCATAAACGTGAAGGGTGAGACTTATATTATAGCAAATGGTGTTGTAGTGATAAATGAAGGGTGTGACTTATATTACTAAAGAGTATGTATGTAAAAAAAAACCAGTTTCACGATGAACAAGTTTTATAGCATACCAACTCAAAAATTATAGCATCTTCAAAGGATGAATCTTTTGTGCACCAAGCACTCAATAATGTATTTTTGAAACATACAACTTGTTACACTGAAAAACACAATTTGTTGACACTAAAACACTTAATTTGATTTCGTGAAACTATTTGCATTTTTCAATCCATATAAATTGTATATTTCAGTGTAGCAAATTGTATGTTTCAAAAATACATTATGGAGTACACAATTCACTTGATGCATAGAAGACTTAGTGCTTGTTTGCAATCAATACTCAAAGGGTAAAAACACTTATATTTTAAAAAAATTGGGTCACACCTACTTCTCAAAAAAATATTTCATATCCTATTATGAGGGTGTTTTAAATCTAAAATGTGACCTAGAAGTACTTATTTTTAAATGTGATAGACAATATTTTAAAAAAAAGATTGCTTCTACATCATTTTTTGAGGTTGCAAGCACCCCTTTAGTCCGTAATGAAATTATTAAATAATTAGATCGAAAAAAATTGCTCATGAAAACGTTACTTTGAAGAATCCGAAACCACTTTGTCTAATTAAATAGTTTTTCATATTTTATTTATGTAATTTTAGATGTACTGCTCGAATAACTTTAGGTTTTATTTTGATTTTTTTCTTATTTCATTATATATAATTCTACTACTATTTAAATTAAAATAATTCTCAGAAAAATTGCTAGAGTTAAATGTAAAATCAAACAGGTCAATATTTCTTAATGAAAATAGGTAAAAATTAATTGGTGAAGAATGATGCCTCACACAAGATCTCTCATATTCAATAAGTTTTAAAATTAAACAAACAACGTCGTTATTCAATTTATTTTAGAAATCACTTTATGTCGACTGTAACTCAATTAATAAGTAATGTACCCGTTTTTTTTATTTTTTTTTTTTTTTCCTTTCTTCAATGCGACCTACCACTGATTTTTGCGGTTTTGGCACTTTGTTCGTGACTAGAGGTTAGAGCCATCCGCTACAAATTAATTATGACAAAAATTCATATTAAATAATTTCACACATAAAATTGTGTATAAATTAGCACAAATTAAAATTCACTCTTTTTAAAATGTTAAAATATTATATGGAAATTATATTTTGTATTATTATGATATTATCTTATGTAAGTGTATCTCGTTACCTACCATTTTCCCCTTGGGTGGTGGGGGTGGTTTACACCTTTGACTCTTTGAGTCTTTAAATTATTTATGTTTCTTTACGGTATATTTTGAAATTTTGTTGATGAAAATTGATTGAAGTTGATTCACGGTAGTCAGTTCTCGCATGGTATTAACTTTTGACACAAAAAAATTCTTTTTTCTAAAAGATAAAATGAGATATATTAACTGAGTACATGGGATTATCAAACCTAAAAAATTACAATCAACGGAATTGATGAAGTCAACCACCTAAATTATTTAAATTTTGAAGGAATACAAATAATGGGCTCATCTTCCCAACATAAAAGGAGGCCGGAAAAAATAGCGTGTAATGAAATCGAATTAATTTTCAAGCATTAAACTTGATCCCATTAATGAGATTATATGTGACGTATAGTGGAAGGTGGTGTAACATATCTCAATAAAACATCCCAATAATAAATGTAAGAGAGAAAGATAATCCATGTATTAACTTTGGACTTGGGGTGCATATCGAGTCATAAAAAAATAGGAAAAATTATTAATAGGTACAAATTTTTTATTCAAATTATTAATAGGTATAAACAAAATTATATATATAATTGAAGTTGCACGTAAAAGTGCAAAAAATACCAATACATATATAAATAATCATTCTGTATCTATTAATAAATTATAATCTTGAAATGTACCTATCACTAAATTTTCCAAAGAATAATACATGTACTAACATGATAACATCGCCATTTGTTACTGAAAACAACAATGAACGACTGATCTTATTACTGAACGCATAAAGAGAAAACAGAGCACCTGACGATTATTCGTCAATATTACAGAAGATGATAAAACCACAATAGTACACTAACAAAAATCATTTCTGATACTCTAAGACAGTGTAGAAATGATTCATATAGAAACTGGGTTTAAATTTTGAGAAACCAACAGAAAGGCCTATTTCATTATACTCCTTTTCCGTTCTGTGTCTTCCCTTAGTCCTATAAATTGTCATAACAAAGATATCCCCTTCAAGAAGGGCTCGACTGCGGTGGCTGTCATCTGTGTCATCGGGTAGCACAGGCTCACAGGCTACGACTTTGCCTCCTGGTGGAAGTGCGTCGTAGCAATTCTTCAACACTTGCTTGCATTCGTCGTCTGTGAATGTTGTTAGTACCCACTGAAAAATCATGTATATTAGAATTAGCATTGTAATCGAGTCGATACACTGAGTTGACTCGGGCTCAAGCTCGATTGTAAAACTCGAACCTTGAGCTTGAGTTGAACTCAATGGTGAAAGAAAAAACTCAGCTAGAATATGATAAACTTGATCAAGTGCAGAGTCAGCTGAAGGCATGATGTATTTCAATCTGTAATAGTTCCAGTACAACCTACTTTATTACGAATTCCCTCTAGTTTATAAATTTACATGAACTTAGTTCGCTATTACTGTTAAGAATATGAGGTAACATTGGCATAAGAAGACAAGTATCACAGTTTAGTGATTTCGAGAGAATAACATATAGAAACCAAACATTTTTTAAAAATGTGAGAGTTTGTAAGGTAAACAGTATTAATTTACATGCTAAACAAAGTTACTTTAAAGAAGAGAATTCACGTGAATTTGTTTCCTTGAAATCTACTCATTAATTAAATACAAGACGATAAAACACGTGGGCTTCATATGGTTCACGAAGTTTAACAAGTAGGTTATAATTGAGCCCAATAGCTACTCTGAGTAGTTTAAACTCAAGCCCATTTAAAGTACCATGGACATCAATAACAACCAAGAGATTCGTTGCAACTTCTAAACTCTATTTTTGGAGTCGTGCCTAAGAGGTTTCAAGCATGAATCATAGCAAAGTTGATAACTTTACATACCAAAAAAAATGAAATAGCCCTATAACCACCTTAATTATGAGTGCTGTAAATTGAAATATGCACCCAGCTACGAAAATGTTAATTAGCTATGAGTGTAACTCGGTCTAAATTCTTAATTCGCTATCTAGTGATGTTGTAAAGACATAATTAATACTCCTATATCAAGAAAATAAATATAAAATTAAAATATTAATAAGAAACAGAGACTGTTGCATAAAAATTGGTTAAGTTGAGAAATTGAAGCACCTTGAAGAAAAAGGCATCACCAGGTGGAACATATTTGAGCATGTCGCCTCCAACATGGGTTACACCTGCATCACAATTGTCACAGTAATTATTTGACCTCTTAAATCAGAAAATCTACACTTCATTTCATAACAAACAATTAAATAAAATTATTGCAATGAAATCTGGCATATCAAAAGAATCCAAATTTTGCGTAATCAGGTTGTTATATGTCATTATCTCGGACTATAGTTCCAGTATGAGTTTTTTAAAAAGTATTTGCCAAATTTATCAAAACTTCAATCTATTCATCATTGAAAATTTAAAAACAAAACATAATGTAGAATCAATGCATTTTTTCCATGAACAATTCTTACCAGGAAATTTGGGCGCTTTACCAACGACATCAGGGAAATCGAAGTTGATTCCTTCTTTGATACTCGGATTATTATCCATGATCGTTCTCAAGCAATCCCCTGAGCTACCTCCCACATCAACCAGTGTTCCCACCCCGTGGAAGCCATCGTAGCCGTCCAAAAATTCTCTCATAAACGGCACAGATACACCGGCCATGGCTTTCTGCATCAGACCGTTCATCTCCGGCTTCTTGCCGTAGTAAAGGTACGCCGGCTCACCGTTCGCCTTAACGAACGGCTCCGATGAAGGATCAAGCACCGCCTCGTGCAGTAGCGGCCACGCGCTAACCAGCGCGTCCTGGTGGTGCTGGAGCACGTAGGGTGCGTACGATAAGCCATTCTCATCGGTAACTAGGGTTTTACCCACCTCCGTCAATGAATATCTACCAAACGCGAAAAATGCCAGAATCAATTCACTTTTTCAGCAATTCGTAGTTGAAAACACGATTATCAGATGATTTACACGTGCATACTTTCTCTCCGAATCAATTCTACAATCAATTCACATTTTCAGCAATTCGTATTTGAAAACGTTAAAAATTACCAGAAACCAGAATCAATTCACACTTTCAGCAAATTCGTAGTTGAAAACACGATTATCAGCTGATTTTACAGAAATCGCTCGTAGATTCTCTCCAAATCAATTCCATAATCAATTCACATTTTACAGAATCAATTCACATTTTAGTTTTTACAGAATCAATTCACATTTTCAGCAATTCGTAGTTAAAAACGTGAAAATTTTCCAGAATCAATTCAAATTTTCAGCAAAATTCTTAGTTGAAAACAGGATTATCAGATGATTTTACAGAAAACGTGTATACACTCTCTCTGAATCAATTCCACAATGGAAATTCACATTTTACCGAATCAATACATATTTTCAGCAACTTGTAGTTAAAAACGTGAAAATTTTCCAGAATCAATTCAAATTTTCAGCAATTCGTAGTTGAAAACAGATACTTCTACAGAAAACGGTCGTACCTCCTCTCTGATTTATCCTTGGTGAGATGCTCGTTGAAGACGCCGTGGCTGGTAAGCATTCGGAGAATGCGCTGGAGGTTTTCCGGGTCGGCGGTAGGGCCGGCAGCGGTGGCGGAGAGGATCTCGGAGGCGGAGAGGGGGGCGTTGGATCCGCCCTGCCAAATAGCGTCCGCCACGTTGAGGCGAACGACGGCGTTTAGGGACATGGGCACGCTTATCATGTTTGCGAGCTCCATTATAGCTACTATTGAGCTGTTTGACTTGCTCTCAGACTCCATTATCGATTCAACTAACTACCTCTGCAAATCACTGACATATCCATATATGATAGGTTGAAATGTTTTAAAATACCATTTTACCCTCTCAAACGTCGATAATAACAGCACATGGTCTTTTAGACCAACTGTAAACGGTAGTAATCTTTTACTGTTTTACGGAAGTTTCACAGTCAAAGTCTATGGCGAGTCGCGTGTGTCAGTGTGAGGATATTATAATCCCTAGTTCACTTGCATATTAAACACAAATTTTTCTAGTTATTTATAGTATGAAATAATATTATTATATTTTTATTTTTATTTTTATAAATTAATAATAATAATATTTTATACTATAATTTAAATACATAAGTGTGATAATGTTAGTTGATAAATTTAATAATATTAATTTATAAATATAAAAGTACACGTTTTATATTATGAACAAGTTTACGAGAAAACTTACTCCATATTAAATTGTATACTCAATTTTTTTTTTAAAAAAATTGTAAATTAAGTTATCAATTTTCATTTTTTGTTTTTGGATCAACAAAATGAACCTCGTGCCTTCTATGGAGGTGCGGGAAATCAAATCTTGTGTCTCTCGCATGCAAAACGAGCACTCTACCATATAAGCTACACCCCCAAAAGTAATTACTAATTTTTATTTAATTATAATTTTATTTAAATTTTTAAATAATTATAAATTATAGTTTTAAAATTATTTTTTTCTTCCTTCTATTCTTTTTAAATGTTATTTTATGATTTTTTTTTCAGTCAAATTAAGAATATTTTCTATGTTAAAGTTACCTTAATCATTGATAGTTAAATATTGAGAATATTAATTATTATTGGCTGAGAAAATTATTCACATAATATATTTATAAAAAAATAAAATTTTAAACGATCATGTTAGGAATATATATGATATAATAAGAGAGTAAATATCATAACAATATTTATTATATAAATATTTAAAAATATTTAAAAAATAATTAAAGGGAATATAAAATCAAGTTAAACTAAGGTCCCGTTTGGTTCGCGAGATTGATTGGGATAGCTCAGGATTATGATTTTAATTTCAACTAATCTATCGTTTGGTTTGTTGGATGAAGATCCATGATATTCTTTAAGTCCGAGTAGAAAATGTATCGAATCTTTCCATGGAGCGATAAGTCAATCACATGTGAAATGTGAGATAGAACATATCTCAAGTGCAATATTACAAATTGTCCTTCTATTGTTTGAATAAATTAACAAGAATGAAGTGTATTGTTTAAATTCAATTTAAAATTGTTTATGACATTTCAATAGGTATCCCATTTAATCTCCCACTTCAATCCTACAATCTAAATATATATCTTGATTCAAATAAATTCAGTTCAATTAATCAAATCTCACTCAATCCCACTCAATCTTATCACACCTAATCAATTCAGTCCCGTGAACCAAACGCCCCTAAAAATAGTGTATAAGTAAAGCTGTAAAGGCATTAAGAAAAGGAAAAAAAAAAAACCAACATATTTTTCCAAAGGGTCCAGTTATTAACACCCCCAACATTAGTAGACACACCCCCACAAATTATGAACTCCCTATTGTACCCTTCTTTAAAAATTCCTAAAATAAAATCGGTTTTCTTTTTCTTCAAACATCGGCGCCTGGTTCCCGCCGGCATCGCTCGCCACAGTCGCTCGCCGCCGCGCGCCGCCGCCTAGTGTCCACAAATCCTTCCCCATCTCTTTCCCAAATTGAAGATTTCACACTTCAACAAAAAAATTCCAGATTTCACACCTCAATAAAAAGTTTTCAGTTTTCACACCTCAATAAAAAATTCGAGCAACTTATTCCAGGCTATGAATTGATAATGACAACAAAAATCTGAGCCAAAAAATAAGAGAAGAGTCAGCACAAACCAAACGGGGAGGCAAAGGGCGAAGCAAGAGGCGGCGGCGGGCGGCGGGCTGCGCTGGGATCATGGTGCATAGATCCATCGAATTTGGGAGGAGGTAATGAAACGGGGAGCCAAGGGGCGAAGCAATAGGCTGTGCAGGGGGCGGCGGCGGCGAACGCTGTCGGATCTGAGAAAGATTGGGCAGACACTTTTGCCTGAGAAGAGTGCGCAGACAAAAGACGGAAGAAAAATAGGTAGATTACTGAAATTAGGATTTTATTGAGGGGTATAATTGGTAATTCAATGTAAAGCAGGGTGTATCTACCAATGAATCTTGATTAAAGCAGGCTAATCTGGATCAAATATAGAAACATTAGGTATACATGTGTGAAAAATGGCCCAGCCCTTCAGGACAAGTTAAACCCAACTTAAACATTACTCCTATATATGTATTTTTTCAAAGTAGTTTTTTTACATAACTCAAAATAATCTCACACTTCGAAATGGGAAAAAGTATCTGTGAGGTTATTATGGATGGTATTCCTAATATTGTCTACTCTTGACACTAAATAGGAATGCATTCTTCTTTGGGGAGTAGTCTTTTATAAGTAATTAAATGTCCAAATATTTGTTAACTCAAGTGGCTTGGTGTCGAAAAAAAGTAGCCTAATAAATATTCAACTTACTAATGCTACACGTCTCCAAAAGGGATTATTTGTTCCTATTGATAAATTCATAGTTTTACAACTCTTTAAATAATTTATGGTGATACGGTTTTGATATGAAGCCTGATGACTGGTGTCTTAAGAAGTTCAATATCAATATAAAATATTGATAATGTACTACAATATATAAATTATACTGATATTTTATTTTATCTGAAATCCAACATCAGACTCCAAATCATTGCTCTATATGTATAGTTATGGTATACAAATGAAAAAAAAAAAAAAATGAATCATTAGTTTGCAATAAATAAACATTACGAATTTCACAAACATCCTTTCTGGCTTTCCAACAAATATTCCTTTTAGTATATTTATTTATTATTGAACAGATAAAAGTACTACTAGTAAACAAATGAAATGAATACCAAATTCCTCAAACTAATTAAAGACGTTGTTCTTTACGTGAACGGTTGTTCTTTACGTGAACGGCCCATGTGGGTTGTTGGACCATCGAAAAAATTATAAAAAGAACATAGAAAAGGAGTTGCTTTAATTTCTTAATCACATTTACACCTTGCAATTAACCACTAATTATTGATCTTTCACCAATAAATGTTTCTTTTCCTTACTTTTTCTTATTCTACAAATTAAAGTGAAAATGCCACCCTTTTATTTTGGTCATTAATTATTCATCTCCCAACCCCTAATACACAATTACACATCAAGAAAAATAGTACTTTATTTCATGTTCACATACAATATAGCTAAAATACAAGATAAATTAAACACAATGTACAATTAAGGAACTTAAACAATAAGAATTTGACCCATAATTTCTTGATGTGGGGACAAAATGACCCCCTAAGTTTAGGGCTTTTAAGAGTAGGTTAAGAGTATAATTAAATAATAAATTTAAAGAAATTATTAGGACCCAAAAGGTGCCCTTTGAGGTATCCCTTTTCTTCTTCTTGCATTTGGAGGTGTGGTTGGGTAGATTTCCTGTTGTAATTCTTCACGCAATTCTTTCTCTTCTCTTGATATCCCTTCACCCCTTTGGAAATATTCCACATCATTCTTGGCATCTATACAAAAGCTTGCATCCCCATTCCTCTTTATTCCTACAACCTAATTGTTTCAACCATAAATAATATTTTTATATGAGTTGGCACAATATTCTTTCTTAAGATAAAAGAAAAAGAAAATATGAGAAAAGAAAATACTATAACCCATTATGGAAATTAATTATGATGATGTATATATATGATTATGATGATAATTATTAGAGGGTTTTTGCCATTGTGTGGCTCTTCTTTATTGGCCACTCTTTATCAATGCATTAAGATTTAGGACCATATAATTAATCCAAAGTAGGTGATCATGACTATATAAAAATTGGTTTGTTACACCTTCTATGATGGTGATGGGGATTGTTCATATATATGGCTCATGAATATATTTGTGTGAGCATGTGAAATATAATTAACATTGATTTTAACTTAATCTTTCAATTCATCATCATAACAAAAACATCGATCATTAATGTGTGATCAAATGAACTTGATGGAAACAAAATGATATCACATGTAACAATTTCGGTATTATGCAGTGTGTTCCACACGTGACACGTGTACATTTTAAAAAATAATTGATGACTGATAATTACTATGACGACACGTATTAAAAATTCAAGAATAAAAATTTGGCACAGAGAAATTGAACTGAATGGAAACATCAAGAACAACATAGGAAGATATGACTAACCTTACAACCCAAAGAACAGAAACGGAAAGTGTCCAAAAGACTCCTCCCACAAATTTCACAAACCAGAGAAACATTTTTCCCACCCTTAGGCTGCAGCAAAGGCCTCTCATTCAGAAACAAAACCCTTGCACTATTTATCACATAAGTTTGCACTCCACTTATGTTCAAAACTTTCTCAATCTCCGAAACCCTCACCACATCATGATACGAAGATCTCCTTATCTACATTCCTCGTAAAAAAAAAAAAATAATCACAATTTTTATTGAAAATCACTAATTCTAAATTCTGTCATTACTAAATCTTCTCTTGGCGCCAGAGAAGCTTTAATAGCATGATTGTTGTCATTAAAGGTCATTTTATCATCTATATAATCACAATTTATTAAATATAATCGAAATGGCGGGAAAAAAATTTAATTTAATTAACGAACCTGAATTACTGGATGATCTCTATGGTTGGATGAGCGGCAGTACAAGCAAAAGGCGTCGGCGGAGTTGCAGTCTATGCAATACATATTGCATTCGCTCCGGGCGGCGGCGCCGTGGGTCCGGCAGAGGTTGAAGAAGGTGGTGCTTAGAAGCTTTTCTAGCCACGCCGGCACCGCCATTCCCTCCTCCTTCAATACAACATATATATATTTAATTAATTCAGAATTTTTAGCTAATTAAAATATACACATTACAATGCAAGATCAAATATTTCATTTAACATTCGCCTTACAGAAATTGTAGTTGGGATTGGAATTAATTCCTGGAGTCAGAGTGGTGATATGGCGGAAATTGGAAGACAGGTTTGTAGAGAGAGAGAGAGGCCTAAGCTAAGCAATCTGCATATATATTTGAATAAACCACATGAATTTCATCTCACTCCAAATCATATATGTATTATGTAGGGATTAAATTTTTTGTAGTCCTGTAACTTTGTATCGTTTTGAAATTAGTCTCGATTGTTTTAACTTTTTTATTTTGGTCCTGTAAGTTTTCTAAAATTTTGAAATTGATCATTTTCACCTTCTACAGCAGGTTACCAAGTAGGTAAACACTACATATGTAATTATTTTATTTTTCTCTTTAATTTCAAAGCGTCACTTGAACCTTTTAAATCCTAATAATTTTAGTCGGGTTTTAGGTCGGGTTTAAAACAAATTGTATATCAAAAAATAAAGCGAATTGGATCGATTTACCGGGTCTAAACTGACCCAAAAATAAAAAAATTAAATCAATAAACGCAGAAAACCACTTTCCCTTCCTAAAAAAATACGAAAAAAAATCCCGACACAAATTATTTGAATTAAAAAAGTTTAGATGACATTTCAAAATTAAAGAAAAAAATAAAATAATTACATAGGTGACAGTTACCTGTTTGGTGACCTGCTACAACAGGTTAAAGGATCAATTTCAAAATTTTTGATACCTTACAGGACTAAAATCAAAAAGTCAAAACAATCGGGACTAATTTCAAAATGAAGCAAAGTTACAAGACTAGAAAAAATTTAATCTCTATTATGTATATTACATGTGTATAACATATCTCGAGATAAACAATGTATACAAAACATGCTACTACTTGTTTTCACTAATTAAAGTTTTATATTTTAAAAAATCATTTGAATTGCAATATGCACTTGAAGGTTTGGTCTTGATATATATATATATATATATATATATATATATATATATATATATATATATATTAGACAAAAATTTATACGCACTAGTTACATTGAATGGATCGTAGCAGGGCTTGAAAAATAGAAATGTATAATAAAAAATCTATATAATTTACATAAAAAGATAATACGATTAATTTTTTCATTGAACAATATTATAAGTAATATTTTTTAATATACAAGTTGATATTTTTCCATAAATGAACTAATATTTTTCAATTGTTTATTTCAAAAAGACATTGATTTTGCACGGAAAAGTTATTAAAATATTGTAAATCAAATTAGCAATGATCCCATTGAAAATCGCCTTTCACATAGGTAGGGAAGTGTCTATGTTTAATGAATTGACGGATTGTCTTAACAGGATACAGTTACAGCAGGATCGTTGCGATATTTGGAGTTGAAATCATGCACCAAACAGAGTCTATTCGACTAAGGTTGCATACTTTGTATCTAATATTTCAGGTAATTCCCATAACACTTCAGGGCAACAACATATCAAGGCTTTCAAGTTACTTTGGAGGAGTTTTGCACCAAGGAAGGTTCAAGCTATTTGCTGGAAAATTCTGCATCAAAGGTTACCGACGAAAGACAGTCTCAAGACAAAAAATGTAATCCCGACGAATGGAGACATCTCATGTGTATTTTGTGGGGCAAGTGAAGAGGACTTACATCATCTCTTTTTCTCTTGTCCTTTTGGATCTCAAGTCTGGGAGGAGATTTTGTGCTGGCTAAAATGCCCGCCGGTGTCCATTGTTAATCCGGCTGGTCACTTAGTTCGATTTTGCAAGCTGGTTGGTGACGGAAAGTTTAAAAGAATTAGTGCATCAATCTGGATTGGAGCGGCATGGACCATATGGAAATGTAGGAACGAGGCGATTTTTGACGGTATCACATCAATACTTCGAAAGGTACTCGATGAACTTAAAGGCAGATTGTGGTCTTGGTTGTCAGTTAAATTCCCTAATGTTAAATCTCTTGCTTTCTCGTCTTGGTTATCTGATCCTTTATCTTGTTGTGGGGCAATACAACCCCAAAAATAGGTACTTTGATGTTATTGTTTCACTGTGATTAGGCGGCCTATTTAGATGAAAATACCGGTTTGTAGTTTGTATTGAGGACTATTTGTAAAGAATAGAGTATCCCTTGTGCTCTAATGAATATAATTTCCTTTGCTTGATAAAAAAAAGGGGTCATTTTCTGTATAATTTAACCTGTTCATTGAATAGTTTTGACTCATTAAATAGTCTATCCATTGTAAATATTTTTTTTAAAATTGATTTCTCTTAGATTGGGGACCAATACCTAAATTTATGAAAATAAAATTAGCAACAAGGGGTTGGGATCAAAACGAGTGGGCCAAGATTTGTGTGAGCCGTTGGATCTACGTAGAGGAGAAACATGGTGGAAAAGGTTTGGCGCCTACAATATAATTATTAAAATAAAATAAAATGTTCTGGATCTTCTTGGCGTCTGTACGTTGGCAAAGAAGGGCCCACCACATTACATTCGCTAATACGGTGCCGTTTGGAGCGCATTGTACTTTTCTTATTATTGAGGTTTGGGACCCACGGGGATGGAGCTATTTTTTTGCTGATGATGTCATGCTGTTAGGATTGCTGATGTTTTTCGTTGCCTAAACTGCCCTCCAGATTTCTTAATTTTTACGTGGCGGTGCGAATCGTGCAACGTCAATATGAACTAATATGTCATGTTCTGAGTTTCTATCTTCTAAGCAATTTCTTTTGAAATTATGTTGAAGAAAATTTTAAGGAGTAAATTTACTGATCGATATTGTGTAGTGTAGACTGTAGACTGTAGATGTAGATGTGTGAATACTTTTAAGGGGTTTTGAAGAATGGATTTCTTGTGCACCAAAGTGCACCGTGCACTCATGTAATTGAATGATTCATTTAAAAAAAATAACTAACTCATTGAATATATTAGATATATTATGTGGATACATGGATAGGATTGAGGCGAGTGCACGGATCTTAGATTCGTGTACCAATTGCACATGAGACTTTGTCGGTTTTGAACTGTATAGTAAATGACAAAAATAACAAGTTCATTTCTTTTTTATATATATAAAAATTTGTATGAACTCGAGATTCAAGGTGAATTTTAATAATTTTTAATTTTACTTGTTATATACAAAAATTATCATTATTTGAGAAATAATGTATTTAATAAATATTACTTCCTCCATTTTATTACAAGTTTCTCATTTTTCTTTTTTAGCTGTCCCATTTTATTACAAGTTTCTCATTTTTCTTTTTTAGCTGTCCCACAATAAATTTTTCCTTTTATAAATGGAAAAAGTAATCACTATTCATAATTTTTATTCTCACTTTTCAAATAATATTATAAAAAATATCATTCATTACTCCATATACATTTTCTCCCCTCTTACAATACTCAAAACTACCATTTATTTTATTATTTTATTATTATTTCTTAATTAAAACACCAAAAAAAAATGGAAAAATTTATATCGGGACGGAGGGAGTATAATTTTTGTGCATAAGAGTGATGTAGTTCATGTATAGACCTGGTTCAAAAGAATATTATTTTTTTCCTTTTTAGATATTTAGTTATAGAGTATTACTTCCTCCGTATACCAAATTTATGCTCACTTGTTTTATTCATTCGTCCATCATATTGATTCGCATATCCTTTATTGAAACAAATATTTTATCTTTATCCTTTAATCATCACTTAATTACTTTAATTATCATTATATTTTACTTATAAATAATAATTTTATTTATAAATAGACCCACATATCCAATAATATTTTATTTTATTTACATTTTTTTTAAATATTTGTGCTTGAAAAATGTGGCATAACTTTGCAATTGGTGGATGGAGGGGTATTATATATGTGCTCGATTGATTGAATCAAATCAATTGTGTAGTGTGATTAACTCGTATGATTTGTCACTCTGATATGATATGCAGGCAATTGCATGTTAATAGTAATTAGTAAGTTGTTAAAAATAATCTCGTGTTAAAGTTGAAAAAAAAAGTAAAATGTTTATCTATTTTTTTTAAAAGGTAAAAACTTGTAATAAATTAAAAAAACGTGAAGAGTTATTTATTTTTATTTTTTTTATAATTTACCCTAACAATAATAATAGTCAGCATATTATTCAATTGCAAATATTTTTCTGTCATTTGTTTTAATGAATTAAAAATATATATATATTGTGCCTGCATTTATACATTTCCTAACATCATATAAGCTAGAGATACACATGGCATGTTTGCAACCTCTAAAATGTGGTTGAGAAATATTTATTTTGAAAGTTATAAGACATATTTTTTTTTAAAAATAAGTATTTCTACTCATAAAGTAGAGTTTACAAACATACATTAAATGGACTAATCCTAATTTATTGGGGACATTCTTATAGAACTACGAGCTAAATAGGTTGATATCTAATCGGTTCATCCTTGAAGTTCTATTACAATTGTGATCTAACTCTAATTATAGCGAAATGCAAAATAAACAAATTACTAGCGGACTCCAAAATATAAAAAAATACAAAATTACGAAACGTAAAAAAATAGATTTAAATATAAAATTCAAAATAATCATTATATAACAATAAATTTAAAATTTATCATATAAAATTTAAAGATGTATAATATAACTTCACATGTTAATTGAATCCAATCACATCAACCAAATATTAAAAAATAAAATGTTCATGAGGACAATATTTCATAATTAACTTCAACACTACTCAATATTAATAATATTCTTATTTGTAAAATTATCATATACTTATATGAATAGGTCTCATGTGAAACTTATTCACCGTAAAATTGATTTCATATTTACAGACATGATCCTTCAATTCACGATTAATACTATTTTGTAATATAAGTCACACTCTTCACTTATTAATACTAATACTTTTGTTGTAATATAAACTTCAGCCTCCAGTATTATGAGTAATACTCTTTTTATGTAGTAAAAGAATATATCCTTCTGTTATAAAAAATAATATTTTTTAATAATATAAGTCACACCCATTAACAAATTTGACAAATTCTTGAGTAGAACTTGTTCACCTACTTTGCCTACTTATATTAAAATTTAAACAAAACATTGGGTGCGTTTGTTTTGGAATTTAAGTGTGCGGAGTAAGTCAAGGGATTTAGAATCCTTGATGAATAGTAAATATATGTGTTTGTTTTGGGATTTGAGTAGGGTGAGATTTAACTTTATGTCAAATCAATATTGATATTCTATTATTATATTATATTGAGAAGAGTAATAAAGTGTATAAAGTGTGAAGTATTGGGAAAAGTAATAATAAATTTTATAGGTATTTATAGGTGTGGATTGAATGTGGAATTTAAAAACCAGACTCTAAATCTCAAACTCGTATGAGATGGGGAGCGCAAAGTCCTAAGTCCATCCGTGTGAGTCCCAAAACAAACTCAGCCTAAACAAACCGATGTGAAGTTTTGGGCTAAACACTCCGCCTTAAAACAACTTGAGTTTAAATGGGCCAGAAAAATCATAGCTCTACCCTTTATTGTTTGGGTTTAAATTAAGACCCTTTAACATCTCTAAATTATAAATACCTCCAAGAAAGTGATCCGATCGTTTTTTTTTTTTTTTTTTTTATGAAGGGAGTGATACGACAGTTTTGAGATTTGAGAGTATTGATTTTTTTCTGAAAGAGTTTGAACTGAGTTCAACAAACTACACTATTGAACGGAACGATTCTCACGCTGCTTTTCAATATAATTTCCAGATAACATTGAGCTGCTTTAGGTTTAGGGTTTTGATTTCTTCCATCTGCTAATCAACGATTGAGACTTCATTGAAGCCATGTTCAAAAAAATTTGGTAACTTCCAACTCCGATCTCTGCTTTATTTCCTTTAAATTTTAATCCGTTCATAACCAATCGATCGGTGCACTGTATTGCGATTTATGTTTTATTTCAATTATTCGAGAAATACTCTATTATTTCGATTACTTTTTTTTTTTTTTTTTTTTGAGTTGAACGATCTCGAGGTCAATAGCTGGATTTTCAGTCAACTGGATATCAAAGTTTATTTCTGCTTAAAACTAATTAGCTCTGTGGATTCGCGTGAATTGAAATCTGTTAGTAGAGGATTCGTAGTTGATTCCTTTTCTTATTCTTTTTTTTTCCGGTCCTTTTTGGGTGAAGTAGATGACTGGAATGGCTAATGATGTACCTGATGCACTGTATTAGTTGCTGGACATGATTTTCCATTTTTAAGCTTTCTGTAGACGGTTTTCTAGTTTGGGCTCATGTAGAAATTATATGGCATAAGCTGCAATTTAGTATAATGGACCGAACACTAGTATACCATGTGTATATGCTATATCCTGTATGAACCAAAATCACTGGATGATTTGCATTGAGGATACTTTGGGAAAAATAATGAAATTACTGCAAATTGGAGTTTAGAATCTGATTGTTGCATAATGTGCTAGGATGAAGGAACTTCAGGAGTCTTTTCAGTTTTAAATTCTAGCATCCTCTATTTCCTTTTCAATTTCATCTAATAAAATTGTTCTTCAGTGAATTAATTCTGTGCTTCTGTATTAGTGTTTTTCGTTGGCTTTTTTCACCCCTTGGCGTTATGACAAATACTTCTGTGCACCAGTTGGATCGTGCAACTCACGTGCATTTTAAATGGTATTAATTGTTTTACTAAGAGGTATTTGTTAATTAGTATTAGTTGTTTTCACCGAACAATATTAGTTATTTTCATTGAATACATTAGTTGTGCGCCAATTGCACGGTGCACCCAAGTGTTACTCTGGAGTTGTAATTTATTTTTTTCTTTAACTGCATTTTCAGGGGCTCTCAAGAGCAGCAAGCTCAGCCACACCCACAAGAAACGTCCACAAATTCATGGTATCCGCCATCTGTTGTTGGTCCCAGCTCATCCAGCAGCTTAAGCACGACGAGACCTACATTTCGACCTAACTCTTCATCAAATGTTTCACCTGCAGAAGCAGCAAGCATCATTGCTATGTTGAAAGATAAAAGGCTGGCAGTAAATCTTAACTTCTCATTAAATTATCATTATTTCTATCTATGCCTGATCTCAAATTGCAAAGTCACTTTGTTACTTTACTCTTTAGAATGGTACTCTATGGAGGAAATCAATGTAACATAGAGATGATATTTCACACTTCCCATTCAGTTTTGGTGAGTTTGAAGAATTGGTCGATGTTTCATGTATAGGTGATATAATGAAGAATATATGAGCTCTAAATGTAATTACTGCTTTGTGACTGCTGTTTTCTATCGTTTGGTACTAAAGTCGAAATGAGAATTCAGTAAATTCTGTGCCATCACTCATCAGCTTTCTTATATCTATATATGGAACATGTGTAGGTAACGTAAAGATGCTAATGAATTGGCCTAACATAGTCATTTGTCTAAGTTTCAGTGTTGATGAGCTAAGAAAGCTTCTGTCCGACAAGGATGCTTATCAGATCCTCTTGCATTTGCTTGAACCTGTCAAAACTCAAAACAGGGTAAGTTACAATTGGTCTTTATATATGTGTGTGTGTGTGCATGTGTCTCCATATGTAGGTACCTTCTCCTAATATAATAAGCACCAGATGAATACATGTTTCTATTTCTGTTTCTTCTTAAGGTTTAAAAAACTGTATAACAAATTTACTATTTCTTGAAGTTTTAGCTTATTTAATATCAATCTCTCAATATAGATGCATTTTTCTCTGCTTGCCTTAATTTTTGCGTGTGCTCACAAAACCCAATTTTTATGTTTCTTCATGCATGTTTTGTAAAAGGCATTACAATAATCTTTTACAAAGTAACATATTATACATGTAACTTAATCAGGGGAGAGATGAACTTAGAAACGAGACACTTCAGCTTGCTAGTAAGTCTTTCTTTACTTTACTTTCAAATTCTAGATAGAGTACATTGTCAACAGATATTTTGAACGAATTAATGGCCTAAATTGTAGGAGAAAACTTGGAAAAGGAACCATGCATGGTGGAGCTAAGAAATCAGGTGATTTGAATTTTTGATTGCATTCATGATAAATTTCCTTGGATATTTTTGAGTTCATTTGCAGAATGAGTTGTTTGTTTTCTTTCCTTGTGGCTTCAGTGTAGAATCATCCGAACAACGGAGTTGGCATCTGCCCAGGAAAAATTGCATGAATTAGAAAGGAAGAAAGATGAAACTCTGAAATATTATTCTCTCTCGTCTCTCCTCCATCGTCTTCAAGGTACCATAACTAAGTTCTTTTTTTGTCTGTCAACATACCATTGGTTCTGTGCCACATTGTAAAAGAATGGTTGTCTGTCTTTGTAATGATCTATTTCCCCCTAACCCCATTTTTTTAGCGTAATATGTTTGTCTAATCAGTTGCCTATGTATCTTCAGAAGCAATGAATAAAACAGATGAGGAATCCGATACCCTGCACAGGCAGCTTCTCGAGGGGGAGGTCGACATTACAGCCTTTGTACAGAAACACAAGAAGATGCGCTACGTTTATCATAAAAGAGCACTTACAAATCTTGCTCTGAGTACATCCATAACCAACTGAAAACTACACTGCGTTGATAGCAAACATTTTTTTCTGAAAGCTTTCCATCATTCATATCTATTCATATTTGAATAATTCGATTGGAATAGTAGAAAATTTTGTAATTCACTACAAAATTCTATAGAGGGAGCCTTGTATGAGATGGTTTTGAATTTGAGCTACTCTAGTCCAAACTTAGTAATATTAGGCTCGCGAGCTTATTCAAACTCACATAATTTATTATTTTACTCATAATATGATAATTTTATACTCAATGTATACTTTAATTATAAATAAAATAAAAATCTATAATTAATGTTAAGCGAGTTAATGAGTCGAGGCCTAGTATTGAGTTTTTCGGTTAAGTTTCTAGTTTTTAGCTCGAGTATTGAGCTTTCAATCAAGTTAAGTTTCTAGTTTTCTAATCGAGCGGAGCTTAGCACAGTCAGATTCTTGATGGGGAGGTCGATATAACAGGCACTGTACAGGAACACAAGAAGATGCGCTGTAATTATAAAAAACGGGCACTTATAAATCTTGCTACGACTACATCCCTTACCAACTGAAAACTACATTGCCTTGATAACTAAATTTGTACCTATATATTTTGTTTCGTCTCAACTGTAAACAGTAAATCCAATGGTGGACGTCTACACAATGAAGCTTTCTTCATTTGAACGATATAAAAGTTGTAATCTTTTCTAAATTCTAAATCATTTCTCCATCTGAGTTTCCTCCTGGAGTCGTTCTATTTCTCTCTCCCACTTGAACCCAAACATCTGGCGACCAAAGGGAACAATCAAGTTGTAATGAAGGACCTACAAGATAAAGAAATTTATATGGAATGAAAAGATGCATCTGTGAGCAATCAAGCTACATTTAATACCTAAACTCAGAAGAAAAAAAAAAGTTCATTTAATAGCTGGTTTTCCAGACAGTTTGTATAGTATCAGGTGTAAAATGAAATATTACCTTGCTGTTTAGATCACAAAGCTGGAGTTTCAAAGCCTCCGATGAGTGGAGCCATTTGGAATCATCAACGCCATCTTTATATGTCCAAGCTTTGAGAAGGGCTAAGCGCCACCCAGCAATGCTATTCCGCATCTCTTTGTTACGTTCGACCCACTCTGGTGCACACCCGTTTTTGTTAAGAATCCGATATAATGTATCTTCAGCAGGGTCGGCATGAGGGTTAGTATTCAGATCCAAGGGCTTTCCTTTACCAGGCAAATTCTCGAATTGACCTTCTTCCATAGCATGGTATACTCGATGCTCCACCACGTTTATAATGTCGGTTTCTAATCTGGAAAGTAAACCTTCAAGATTATAACTACACGCTCTAATCAACTTCTAATACATAAGCCTAACAGAACATCTTGGTTATATAATGAATCATAGCCTCATTACATGGACTCGATTAATAAGGTGATCATGATGAACCAACACTACGACATGTACATGGTGATAATTGATCATATCATGAATATCTACAAGGAAACACGAGATGAAACATCAGTCTTGTATCTGAAAAGGCCCTTGGTTCAAATTCTTCAATGGAAATAGTAATGGGACTCATTGAATAGTGAATTACAATGAGAATAATAGTTACATTGTTAGTGTATTGTTCATTTGTTCTTATCTTGGTACAAGTGAATTCCTTATATCGAGTATGCCGTAAGGTGAATTGATCAGTTTTTATTCTCATTAACCACCACAATTTACCCCGTATCCATTTTCATTACAACCCTGAATTAGAGAACTATTGGAATTACAAACTTTGATTCAACTCAAGCTAAATGAAATTATGAAAAAGCAGTAACGTTTCATCAAAAATGCTTACAAAAACTATTGCATCGTTTCTTCCAGTGTAGATTGCAGAATCAATGAAATATAGCAAATGCACACTCTCACGGCAGAAACTGTTGGAAATCCTGAAAATAATTCTATCATTTCTTGTTTGATAGTACAGAGACACTATCAGATATGTATATCAAAACATATATATATATATATTTTTTTTTATCGGATAAAGTTAGTTGTTAGATGTTAATAGTTAGTACACCAAGCACCCAAACACTCCACAAATTCACCAAGCCACCTTATAACTCCCATACTCCAATTCGTTCCCAAAGGGAATCGAACCTGGGTCTCCCACATATAAGATCATAAAAACACATATCAATCCAGTAAGGATCATGAATCAATAAGTTGCAAACAATTGCTATCAACAAACAGCTTCTACAAAAGGATGCGGATTTTCATAAATATGAACAGAATTGTTGAATATATACGAATCAAACCAAAGCCGAATAAATTGCTCGCACCAGCCGAAAAGGCGAG
Source organism: Stenogyne calaminthoides (assembly GCA_037126765.1). NCBI lineage: Eukaryota > Viridiplantae > Streptophyta > Magnoliopsida > Lamiales > Lamiaceae > Stenogyne > Stenogyne calaminthoides. The sequence goes on from JBBCBC010000007.1 coordinate 2,929,819, forward strand.
CTTCGTTAAACTAAGCGTGAAATATGTTTACGAATCAAAATCGGAATCGACATGAAGAATAGAAAATTCACCTGACGTTTTTACGTTGTCCACGGAGCTCCGGCGGCAGTTTCCGGTCGTTGACGGCGTCAATTACTGAGGCAAGTCGATCGTCGGGAACTTTCTTAGTGGATTTAGGGGAAGAAGGAAAAGAGGAAGACGATCCCCATTTGTAGTGGCCGAAGACCGATAGATCTCCGGCGAAAGCCGATTTCTGAACATACGCCGGTGGTGAAGCGGCAGTTCTCCTCGCCGCGAGTCGGAACGCCATGGCAGGCTATTGGACTTTGAAAATTGGGCCTTGTGGGGTTCGATCAAAGTAGGCTGGCCTTATTGGATTTAATTCATCGAACCGAATTCAGTCGATGTATGTACGCACGAGTCACGACTAGATTTCAAGTTGAAACAAAACAGGGAGTTTTACTCAAAAATAGGGTGTCTACGGTTTTGCCTTTTTTTCAATTAAATTTGGATTGTATTCTTGCTACATGCGATTTGGTTAATTGCACAATTCTAAACTGCGATTTTTCATGTAAACGTGATTATGCGGTTTTAAAAAGTTTCGGGCGGTTATTTGCGGTTTAACGGTTTTACATGAACATAAATATTAGTAGAAGAAAGTGATGTCAATTTAACCTAATGATAACAAATTTAATTGATCAATATTCTATAATATGGTTAAAGTTGAAAAATATATATTTAGAAATGAAAAAAATGAAATAATATCTTTGAATATTATATAATTACAAGTGTACAACATATGAGTTTGTTATGTGTAAAAGTTAAGATTGTGAATTAAAAAAATTATGAAGATAGTTTATTTCCTTATGAATTTAGTTAAGGAATGACTCTATAAATTTAGGATGTCAGAATAGTAAATTACAGTTTCAATTTAGCGGTGCGGTTTTTGCAACGAAAAATCGTAATTGCACCAACTTTACGATGCGGTTTTGCATCAAAAAAATAACCGTGATTTATAAAAAAAATTATCAATGGCGGTGCAATGCGACTAGGTGCGGGCGGTTCTGGCGATTTTTGTAATTTAATGGTCACCCCTGCAAAAATATACTCCAAATTTTGTATAAAATGTTGTATTCGTGTCATTCCATTAAAACTAGGAAAAAAAATCTTATTCTCTAAGGGGGCGTTTGGTTCACGGGACTGTATTGATTATGTGTGATAAGATTGAATGAGATTTAGTAAGATTGGATTGATTAGACTGGATTTGTTGAATCAAAATATGCGTTTGGATTGTAGGATTAGATTGAGAGATTTGATGAGATACATATTGAAATGTCATAAATAACCTTAAATTTAATTGAAACAATCACACTTCATTCTTGTGAATCTATCTAAATAATACAAGAACAATTTATAATATAGCATTTGAGATATGTTATATTTCACATTTCACATGAGATTGACTCCCTTCATGAATGGATTTAATATATTTTCTACCCGGACTTGAAGTATATCATACACCCCCCCCATAAATCAAACGATGAATTAATTGGAATTAAAATCTTAATCCTGACATATCCTGATTAATCCCGCAAATCAAAAGGAGCCTAAATTTATTTTCATAGTATAAATAGAGAGATCATACATTATTTCGCGGCGAGGGGGGTATCATGTTAAATTTGTTTTTTTTTTTTATTCATCTTGAATCAACGGATTATCACGTTAAAACACATTTTACATATAATATTTGATATCAATCATACAAGAATCAACTAGCTTGCAATTGTATATTGTGCATGCACCTATTTCGAAATTTTTAGTGTAAACATCAATAGAAGGTCACGTTTAATAAATATATATTTGAATGACAAAAACTTGTATGAAACGGTCTTATGTATTAGAAAATGTACAATTAGCATAAATCAACACTTCACCCTTCTCAAAATGTTATGTCTTCAATATCCAAATTATATTTTATCTCATCGCAAATCGATCTCACACAAGTGTGCCTTATAAAAATGAGGATTGGAGAAGTATATACAAAAGTGGGATGGCGTAAAAGTAGGAAAACATAGAATTTTATAAGCAGTCCATTTTGGCTGATTTTGTTTCGGACTTCCCTAAACTCTTGCAGAATTGTGGGATAAGAAAACCAAAGCCACTTTTTTTCAACCCAACTATGTGCATTTGATCACATGTATCAATCATTTCTTGGGCCTAATTGGAGAAAATCATGCAACAATAAAAGTTCTCACTTCTCACTTACAAGATTGTGGTCCCATTTATGTGTGTGTGCTACCAGAATGTTGCTTATAATCCATGAATTCTTGAATTTTTGTAATGTCCATACATTATTATTATTTGATTACCGTAAAACATACACCTTGAAATAAGGTTTATTGTTAAATTAATTAGTACGCGCTTGTAAGACTTTCAAATAATACAATTTGTTGTAATAAAATATACAATTTATTTATACTAAAACGTGAAATTTATTTCACAAATATTGATTCAACGTTTCAGTGTAAACAAAATGTATTATTTCAATACTAAGTTGTATGTTTAGACCCACCCTATCATTATCTTCCAATTGTACTCCTCATGCGAGAGGTATATCATTATTTTCCGTTAGTACTCACACACTTAAATATATATAATTGATCGACCTAACATTAATTATATATAATTGGTATAGTTGTCATCCTCTGGTTAGATATGACCTTGATGAGTTATTATTGATCGACCTAACAACTATATCAGGATCACATTCCAGATGGCTCAATGATATTAACATTAAACATGCATTTACATTATCCTTTAAATACTTTAATATAACTTTATTGAAACCCAAAAAAAAAAATAACATTGAATATTTATTGATTAAATTAAACGTTAATTTTTTAATTTTCACCTCAGCAGAAGAGTTCGAGACGTGGCTAGTTATAGTTTGGACAACTTAATATCATAATTTTGAGAAAAACTGATTCACCAAATAAATACCTATTATCATAATTTTGAGGAAACTAATTCACCAAATAAATATGAAACGATGCTATCTTTGTGATGACATTTGATATTGGTAAATAATTTGCTGATTGACACATGCAAGATTCCAAGAAATTAAGATGCACCTTCCACCAACCTCAGCAGCATGCAAGCATCACTAATTAATTATTAGTTACAAGCTACAAGTGTTCTGATTAAAGAGAAATACGACAACATCATTGTAATATTGTATTTGAGATAAATTTTATCCAATAAACTTGTCAATATAGAAATTAAATATATTTTTATACCAAAATTAAAAATATATCATAGATATTCATCTAGTGAACTAAATAACTGATCACTTGATATTAGACAACTAATCTCAATTTATCCCGACCAATCCTGCAAACTATTTGCGGTCTTCCTGAAATCCTAAACTCTATTTTATTTCTAAGTATATTTTTAAATTTGTAATCTACTCTATAGAGTTTGAAAATCCTTTTTGGATAAATTTTTATAACAAAGTACTCTACATAATTAAGGGTGAAAAAACATTAATACACATACTTAATCTGAGTTTTTTGTATTTTCATTTTTAAAACTGGGTCACTGTGGTAACTTTTATTTGCAGTACAAGAATTAGATTTATGTACTTTATTTTATGAAAAAAATGGTAAGTTTTTTTTTAATCTTTATCATGTTCTTTCCATTAAAATATAATGGCAATCAAGTTGAACATAAGCTATACTAATTTTTATGTAAATGAAAAAAAAATGAATTAATAAAAAGTTTTAAAGTGTCACTAGTTACAAATAAAAAATACAGAAAATGAAATTTAAAAAGAAAAACAAATAAAAATACAGACATGCATGCATTATCCTTCGAAGACCAAAATAATTCTCGCCCTTAATAAATTAAGAAATATGAGACAGTAGTCCACTTATTTTATTCCCGTTACGCCTTCAGTTCACCATGATATTACCCATTTTGCCCTTTGCTAAAGCCATTCTTCTTATATCGACTTGTTGACTGTTATTGACTTTTCCTTCCTGACAAATTAATAAATCCAGCCCATATGAACTTGTACCAATTAACAACTATTTTTCCTCTATAAATATGCAATCAATTGAACAATAAAGCGCTTAAATTTTAGTTTTAATTTCAATTCCATTTTCAATTTCAATTTCGATTTCGATTTCTTCAAGTGTTTAGAAAAATTGAAGCATACGCGCTGCAAATAGGTTCAGATTAAGCAGTGTCTGCATATAATTCCGTTCCAGCGCCGGCGATGGCTGGCCGGTGTTTGTTGGTAATGGCGGCGCTTATAGCACTGGCTTCCGCCGCCGTTGGCGGCGGTGGGTTTCAGAGAGTACTGACTCTTGAGAGGGTGTTTCCGGTGGAGGAGAAGGTGGAGCTAGAGGTGATTAAAGCTAGGGACCGTGCGAGGCACGGGCGGACTCTGCAGAGCTTCTCCGGTGGCGTTGTCAATTTTCCGGTCGGCGGTACCTCCGATCCCTACGCCTTTGGGTAACTTTATCGCGTCTCTGAAAAATTCTGTTTTCATGCTCAACAGTTTGTCTATTTCTGGAGTTTATGCATTGTTACTTTTGCTAAGTTAGCTATTGAAATTACAACTACATTGTGTTTTTTGATTCTGGTGAACGAGTTGAAGAATTTTGCTTATCTTGTTAATTTGGAGATTAATTTTTTTAATTGCTTAGGGAATGTGATTATTGGTAAGGTTTATATATGGTTCCCAGTTTCTTCGAATCTTGAAGAGTAGATAATTCAATGTAAAAAAATGTTGGTCATTTGCTATTCCTGATTGTGAGATATTTGTCTCATTGAAGTTTTGTTTGCAATTATTTGGGTGTGAATGAGTAAATAAGTATGCAATCTTGAACTCTCATGTTGTATTGAGTTTATTTGTAATCTAATGATTAACACCTGGGTGCACAACCGGTGCAACAACTAATATTGTTTAATGAAAACAAGTAAACGTTGTTCAGTAAAAACAGCTAATACTGATCTACTAATACCTTTTTGGTAAAACAACTAATACCATTTAAAAATGCACTTGAGTTGTACTGTGCAACTGTGCATAGAAGTGTTTGTCTTTATACAAACGTATACGATTATGTAAGTAGTTATATAATTTTTTTTTAATTTTTTTTGTGTATGATATTAAATTGTTCAATTTTATAGACTTTATTATACCAAAGTGAGGTTGGGATCTCCACCACAAGAGTTCAATGTGCAGATTGACACTGGGAGCGACATCTTGTGGGTTACTTGCAGTTCCTGTAAAGATTGCCCCCAAAATAGTGGATTGGGTGTACGATTCTCACATTTTGTTTCATTTAATTAGTTATTGAACTTTTAAAAGTGTTTTTAATCGACTGATTTTGCATTTTGATTACAGATTCCTCTCAATTTCTTTGACGTTGCTGCATCCTCAACCGTTTCTCCTATCTCCTGCTCGAATAACATATGTGCTTCCATTGTTCAAACTGCATCTGCCGAATGCTCAAGTGAAAGCAAGCAATGTGCTTACACTTTCCAATATGGTGATGGAAGTGGCACTACTGGTTTTTATGTTACCGATATGCTTTATTTTGATACAGTATTGGGTACATTATCGATACCTAATTCTTCTGCTCCTATTGTTTTTGGGTAAGCATATGTTGATTTCTACTGAGTATTGATTATAATTTATTGCCTATATGTATCCCGCTGTAGATGACTAAAATGCTCTCTTTAGTTGAGAACAATTTGGAATTAGCATTTACATAACTAACTTGGTCGTTGAATTTAGGGATGGTTCGGTTTGATATACTGAAAATACTGTTCCATATCGTATAATATATCGAAATCTAGTATATCGAAATTTCGGTATACCAATTATTTTGAAATGGTATATATTATTCCTTACCAAAATTTCTATGTACCCAAAAAATACAAAAATATCGATTTTTTTTTTTATGTACGCTACCTTATCGTACCGAAAATGTTGGTATTCTCAGTTTCTCCTGGTTGAGTTGCACATAGGGGTGGTTCGTACAGTATACCAAAAATCTCGATACACCCCATATGCTGTGCCATACCTATAATTTCGGTATTTTTCAGTGTGGTATTCCAAAATTTAATTTTCCCGCTCCCTAATTACACTGCCCTGTTGTAATAAGAACATTTGTGTATCTTAAACAGTCTATGTTGTTATGGATCTTTTGGTCAAAACGGAGATAATTCATGGACTTGAAATGCAATTATGTATCTTTTGTTTGTTTGTATAGTTTCCTCTTCTTTCTAGCTCAACTCGATAGAATGTCAATATGTTGAATCATTAAATTGAGTTTAATGTGTAACCAGGTGCAGCACCTCACTGTTCGGGGACTTAACTAAATCTGATCGAGCAGTTGATGGAATATTTGGGTTTGGTCAACAGAGCCTTTCAGTGACATCACAATTAGCATCACACGGGATAACACCTAAAATATTTTCCCATTGCTTGAAAGGGGACGATAATGGTGGAGGTATACTTGTTCTTGGTGAGATATTGGATCCAAGAATCGTTTATACTCCCCTTGTTCCTTCACAGTACGTACATTTGCAATATTCTTAATGTATGTTCTTCCCTAAAAATTAAAACTATATAGTCCTCAATGCGCATTTTGACATTTCTTTTGAACTATTAATCGAGCACTTCTGAGCATATATGCACCTCAATGATTTTCTTCTTGCTGTTGTTTGTTAATTGCTTTTGAAAAACAAATAACATGGATACATATATTTTAATTCGAGATTTATTTTTTCAGGCCTCATTATAACTTATATCTGCAAAGCATTGCTGTAAATGGGCAATTGTTGCCGATTGATCAAGCAGTGTTTACTACATCAGACAACCGAGGAACCATTATTGATTCTGGAACGACTTTGGCGTACCTTGTCGAAGAAGCTTATGATCCTCTTGTTGACGCTGTACGTATATATCTCAAGCCACATTGTACCAGCACTAGGACTTGCAATTAAAAGAAGTCAGGCTAAATCAGGATCTTTTGATTTCTATTGATATTGTGACTATCTATCTCGGAGGTTCTGGTAGTTTTTTGGTTGGCACCTCAATGAGTCTTTTGGCTATTTCCAATCGCTTTCAATTAGGTCTCATGAAGCTAATTCATCATGGTAAATCATAAATGAACTCAGGAGTGCTTGGTTCATATTCTTCATTGGGAATGATTGAATGATAGTTATTGAATAGTGTGAATTACAATGAGAATGATGATTAACATTGTTGTGTTTTGCTCTAGTGCTGGAATAAATGGGACAAAAAATGATTGTTGGTTGAGGAATAGTTGAATTATTGAGGAGAAATGATTACTAGAGGAGAGATAGTTAATAAAAAACGGGGTAATGATTAACTTATTTTGAGTCGCATGACCCTGTTCAAAGTATGATGAAGGTGAATTGATCACCTTTTATTCTCGTTAACCAGCACAATTAATGATGCTCATTCTCATTATCATTCCCATTGAAGAATTTTGAATCAAACGCCCCCTCAATGTTTCGTGCTATGGTTGCAGATAACTGTTGCTGTTTCTCAATCTACAAAACCAATTTCTTATAAAGGGTACCAATGTTACCTGCTTTCTAAAAGGTTTGTTTCATTCCTCTCCTTCTTCTTCCTCTCTCTCTCTCTCTCTCTCTCTCTGATAGGACTGCTGCTTTCTCTTAACAGCTTAGCTCAAGTCTTTCCAGAAATTGCTTTTAATTTTGCGGGGGGTACATCCATGGTTTTAAGACCAATCGACTACCTTGTGCACATGGGATTTGTTGTGAGTCTTCCAGTTATTATTATTTATGGTGTATTAGTCCTCCACATTCTTCCACTTATCTTTGTTGATACAAATTTTATTGCAAACAGTAAATATTTTCCTCCTCGTAATCTTCCATCATTGATGATGGTCTTAATTGGTACTTTCAGGATGGTGCTACAACTTGGTGCATTGGCTTTCTTAAAGTTCAGAATCAAGGCACAACAATTTTGGGAGGTTAGTTGCCCGTTACCTATTTGGTTCTAGAAATAAGGCTTTACGTTAAAAAAAAAAAAAAATCGACAGTTTCCTGATTCGTCAAATCAGCTGACCTGTAGCCTTTTCCATGAGGTTTTGCACGTAAATTGATCTGAATCTAACTTCAATTTTTTTAGCAAATACTGCTATGCACCAATGCTCCATGCAAATCAATTGCATTTTTATATAGTATTTGTTGTTTTACTAAAAGGTGTTAATTGATCAGTATTAACTGTTTTCACTAAACAATATTGTACTCCCTCCGTCCCGGTATATTTGTCCCACTTCTTTTTGTTGAATTGTTTAAGGAATAATATTAAAATAATGGATGAAAAGTGAAAGGTATTTGGGGTAGTTGGGATGAAAAGTGAGGGAAATAATATTAAAATAATAGTTAGTGGAGTGTTACTTTTTCCTTTTATGGACTGGGACAAATATAGTGGGACGTCCATAAAAAGAAAGTGGGACAAATATAGTGGGACGGAGGGTGTAGTTGTTTTCATTGAACAACATTAGTTGTTACTGGTGTACCCAAATGTTACTCAAATTTGTGAGTGAAATAAACTGTAGGGTGGGATGAATTTAATGTTGTAGCTTCACTACTTCAGATCGGCCATATTTGATCATCTAATTTATGTATTTTCTTGTATTTCCAGATCTTGTCCTCAAAGACAAAATATTTGTTTACGATTTGGCTCATCAAAGAATAGGATGGGCAGACTACGACTGTAAGTCAACCTTTTACATCCACCATCTTACCCGTGTTAAAATCCAATTGTCTGTCTCATATAACATTTTATCGCTTTCTTCAGGTTCGTTATCAGTGAATGTGTCGATAACTTCTGGTAAGGACGATTATGTGAATGCTGGTCAGCTGAGAGTGAGCAAAAGCTCTTCCATTAAACAAATCTTCAAAACAATGCACCCAAGTTATAATGTTTTCTTACTGCATTCTTTGCTGCTACTTGCTGCTCTTTCTTTGTAGATTATTACCACAGGCTCCGATTTATATTTATTGCAGTTAGCTGCCTATTTCTTTGTAGGGACTGCCATGTAATGTTGAGATGCTATTTGTATTATTTATTGAAATGTATTTATATATTTTATTTTTTTTCTTCTACAAAAAACTGTTCTTCCTGCAATAACAACATCGAAGCCAATAGACTTGAGAAGTAGCTTTTACCTTTCAAATTATGTCATGTAGATAGATCTTTGTTCTGTGCGACTGTTTTTTAAACTCATTTACAATTAGAAAAATAAAAGTGAAATAAATGGAGGGGTGGTTGGAATTTCACGTTTGAACAAAATGAGGGCTATTTTCAATTTGTCGCAACATTTAGAGACAGAAAAAAGAACATGTATTAGTATAAATCACAACCGACCTGATTCATGGACTAAACTTGTGGATAAAATCAGAAAACCTTCGTAGTAGAGTTTAGATCTTTGCGTAGTCGCATGGTTTCTCACCCATTTGACTGTGTTTGCCGAATTTTTAAATTGTCGTAAATTATTAATTCATATGATAAAAAATATCAGCTTATATGATGAAAGAATTTTTTTTTTTTTTATGAACTAATGTTTTTCTTCGTATGGATTAACATTTCTCATAATATATTTTAGTTTATTATGTGAATATAATTAAACTTTGATTAAAACTGTGTAGAAGAATTGCACAGCATCCTCCTATACTACATATCCAAATCCCATTTACCTATCTATCTATACACAAAAGAAAACTAAAATCAAAGCCAAGCTACTATACTAGGAAACTAGTTGCCAAAAGCGAAAATTTTATAGCCCTACATCTTTGGAGATAAAAAAGACAAGACGGTGGCGCAATATTTGGTCGGCTGTCATTGTCTCTTATGTTTTTCTTTCACAAAACTAGAACGCATGTACTTTTAAAAATGAGTTAAAGTCTTGTATCATGTGTTTTCATAATCGAATCGGCGATCAAATCGGTTTGAGCATTGGTTGCCGGTCCAACCGGTTGGACCGGTTAAACCGACAGTTCAAACGTTAAAATAATTTATGCATATTTCTTTTATATTTTGTATGTTACATTAACAAAAAAATACATATTTATATATAAAAAATTAAAATTATACTAATTTATAATTTATAAGTCTTATACTAAAATAAATACAATTGAGTTTGAAGGCTAGAGATGATGGTGTTGTGGATTAATTCCACACAATGTATTACGGCAATAATGAGATTAAATGAAGTCGATGACTTGTGAATGAATTTGTGAGAGAGAAAATGATACTAGAATAAAGACAATAACATTACATAGAGAGATTTAGAAAAAAATAATGAAAAGATCAAGAAAAGTGATTTAATAAATAATAAAAAAAAAAAAACTGGATTAACCATTTTTTAAGGAGTAATTCGACCGGTGACATGAGCGGTTCACGGTTCGACCGGTTTAACCGGACGGTTCAACAGATTTTTGAAAACACTGCTTGTATCTATACAGGTGTAATGTGTATTTATAATATATTTTAAAGATGTGCAACTTATTATATTAAAATATACAATTTATTTATATTAAATTATTTAATAAATTACATGTTTTTAAAATCACTATGGGTGCACGGTGCACATGATACGTAAATAAATTTATACCGGCAAAATTGGATGTGTTTCATCCAAATACCCATACTTCTCGTTTTGAATATGTTAATTCGATTCATTTTGACTATTAACCGAATCAATTAAGAACGGAAAAAAATAGCATAAATTTGAAAAGTCGAATCGAAAGTTTTATTATATTTACTGAAATTAATTAATCGAATCTCATCAAAATATTTCCTCACCCTATGGGTATGTACATTGATGTATTTGTACACGTAACGTATGCGATATATATATATATATATATAGTATACATATAATAATATTTTAATTTAATATGGCAAAGTTTGTATATATCAGACACACATTATAATTCAAATGTATTTTTTAAACATATAATTTATTTTTTTGAAATGTTCAACTTATTTATACTGAATAATTTGAACATTTCAAAAACACACTTAAACTGCACGGTGCATCTAATATCTGATGCATGAGAGACTTACTCATCTAAAAAAGTGTGGGTCTCATATATATTTAGGTGTATTATGCACTTATAACGTATTTTAGAACTACGCACTTTATTATATTGAAAAATGTAATTTATTTATACTGAATCGTGTAACTATTTTTTCATATTGATAATCGCACAATTCAGTGTAAACAAATTGATAATAAATTGCATGATTATAAAATACAATATAAGTGCATGGTGCACCAAAATGAATATTAGACTTAGTTTTTAAAAAAAATTAAAAAAGAAGAGAAAAACATGGGATATAAATATAAAGATAACATTAATATTATAAAAAAATATACTCCCTCCTTCCTAAAAAAACGTGCACGTTTACTATTTTCACGTGTTTTTGCGAGCGAGTTTTTTATTAGTATTTGAAATGATAAAATAAATTTAAAGATACATGCAATAGATGAGAGATAGCTCTATAATACCCCTATTTAAAAATCACTTTATAATTTGAAATACTAATAAACAACTAGCTCACAAAAACTCGATAATAAAGTAGGTGTGCACACTTTTATGAGACGGAGATAGTATTCAATTAAAAAAAAAGTGGGGGCGAAATGCATGATATTCGGAGAGGACATATGCTTTGAGTGCGGGCGAAGAGGGCGTCGGGCTGTGGCTGAGGTTCGTCGCCGGAAATTACTGCAAATCATTTGCCACTTCTTTCTCTGATTTATTTTCTCTCTCTTCACTTTCTCTCTCCTACTAGGTCTATTTTTCTTACCCTTTTTATCGCCATCTCACCCACCTCTTTGTATAAGCATCTCACGCGCCCATTTATTTTTTTAATTAATATCCTGATGACTTTTTAATTTATGAGCAACTCTCTGTAGAATTTGAGTCAAAATTGTATGAATTCAATTGCATCATGCATTTATAATATATTTTAAAAAATTATACAACTTATTATATTGAAGATACAATGTGTTTATAATAAATTTTATAATTATTTTTTCATATTAATAGTTGTACGATTCAGTATAACAAGTTGCATGTTCTAAAATACACTATGGGTGTATGGTTCAACTGGATGCATATAAGATTTAGCCATATAACTTGTTCACAATATGCAATTTATACCATTATACTTTAAATTAATATTATTATATTTGTCAATTGATGTTATTATACTTATAAATTAAGATAATATTATTGAAATACTCTTGCGTGAGACCTTCTCACTGTGAGACAAGATGTAATTTGGGCATTGACGCTTTAACACTTTGGAATGAGTGAATGTTAATTATGCTAAATTATACTCTGTCTCATGCATGAGACCGTCTTATACAAGTTTTAATATAATATTATTTGTATAAATTTCATACTATGTACAAGTTTGAAGAGAATTTGTATATATTTATTTATCACCCTGGGAAAGGCTTTACGAGTCAGAAATATTATATCGTGAATTTTTAATAAATATTGAAAATGAGTTTAAAATAATGTGGATTTTGTATAATCCTTTGTATTTTGTATAAAATTATAATGTTAATTTTTATCTATTCAGTGCACACACCCTATAAGAGAACTTTAATATTATTGATTCAAGTTTTGTGTTCTAGTTTCAACAATTACTTATTATATGGTATCAATATGATTTGAAGGTTTTAAAAGGAAAAATGTTTAGATATAATTTTTTTTGTTTTGTTTTGTAGCAAGTAAAATGAATGCATTAGAAAAATATGAATTTGCCTACTTATATATTTTTTTAAAAAAGAATAAATGAAAAATTATAGGAAAACAAAAGACATGCTACTCTCTCATCCCATATAAATTTGCACACTTATTTGGACACACAAAATAAGAAATGAATATGAATTTAAGGGATAATTTCGTAAGCCTTTATATACAAAATAAATAAATAAAATGAATTGTAACATTTTGTGTAAAATTGTGGATATTGTTAATATGTAGTTTTTTTTTTACAACGTTTATGGTAGATGTTTTGTTTTGATGTGTGTAAATTTTTGTGGGATGTATTAATAAGACAAGTGTGCAAAATTTTGTGAGAGGAAGGGAATAGAAACTTGTAGAAAAACAACATAAATAAGTAAAACCTCAATTACTTTGTTGGGATCTTGAATTAGGGGGATTAATTAAGACATAGAGAAAATAAATTCAATTAATTTTAGATTAAATCTTGTATGCATTCAAGTGCATCGTGAACTCATAATACATTTTAAAATCATATAATTCGTTTATATTGAATCGTGAAATTATTTTTTCTAAATAGTTTCACAATGTAAATAAATTATATATTTTAATATAACAAGTTGCATGATGTAAAATGCATTATAAATACACGATGTTTCTGGATGCACATGAGACTCACTCTTAATTCTACAGTCACAAAGGTCTAATAATTAATACATAGTAATATTTTTTAATGTAATCTTTGAATGGAGTCAAAATAATAATAATAATAATTTACATATTAATATGTTGATTTAATTAAATTAATAGTGATGCTGCTGCAATTGAAACGGCAAGTTAGCAGAAAACAAAATCTGGCAAGTGAAGCAACGCGCCTCTGATGGAGCGTCGCGCACACACTCACACACACTGTTTCTGGTATTCGCTCAGCGAAACGGCACAAAACTCCCCGTCCATGCAAATCACCCTCACACACAAACACACCTCTTCACTCACAGACACACTCTCATCACCACCCCCACCTAGGTTTTCCTTAATTACCAACCTATTTTCTCTCATAATCCTCAAAAGGAAAAAAAACAAACAAATCTCCTCATTCCATATTTTCCATTTCGCAGCATTTACTCGCAGATTCCTCCTCAAATTGCGACTCCCTGACCTAATTATACTGACACATTGCGTCACGCCTAAATTGCATCCGCACGAAATTCTGTTCCTACTGCAACTTTTTGGGGATTAATGGCGCTCGAACCGACGGGACCGTCACCGGCGACGCAGGCGTCTCTGTACGTCGGCGATTTGCCGCCCGATGTGACGGATGGTTTGTTGTTCGAGGCTTTCAAGGAGTTCACCAGCATCGACTCTGTTCGCGTTTGCCGTGACGCGCACACCAGCCGCTCCCTCTGTTATGGATACGTTAATTTTATCAATCGTCAGGATGGTAATCCTGTTTCCCCTTTCGTATATATCTGTTGGAATACCTAGAAATGATTCGATTATGTGCGTGTGTGTGAGTTGGAGTGTGTGCGGAAGTGGATCGGGTGTGATTCGGAATTGGTGCTGATCGCGCTGATTGTTTGATTGTGTGGATGTTTTTTCTGTGAGTTTTTTGTTGTTTTATGAATGATTTGTGAATATCGGCTGATTGATTGCTATTGATAGAGATTTACACATTTCAATTGGGTAGATCGAATTCATTGATGTGTGAACAGAGGTGAAATCAGTATTTGTTGCTAATTTATAAAAAAAATTAATCGAATAGTAATTTCATAAAAACAGAGCTGTATAAGAAGGTACATTGATGGATCAATGTGATTTCTATCATGCATGCATGTTTTAGAGTAGTTTTGCATCAGTAATCATGACTATTATGTTCATTGGCCAAGTTATTTGACTAGGATAATTGCAGTAGAAGAATCCAGAACTTATGGGGATATTTTTATTTGTGCTTTTTGTAAATGTACATAAATTAAGTTTGAGATGCAAATGGTCTCATACATAACCTGAGTTTTTGAATGGAACCTATAACTATGAAAAATGAATTCAAAGTATGGCAGTTTTATGTTTCTTTGTCCACATATCAGTCTTCAGATCCCCGACCATTTGTCCCCTCAAATTTGTTTGATTTCCTGGAACACTAATAATGGCAGTTTGTGAAGCTTGAAACTTTTGTTGAGCCATAGATTTCTGTTTATATAATGCAATATTCTTTTTCTTATTTGTTTTGAACAGCCATTCGTGCTATTGAGGTGAAAAATCATTCCACATTGAATGGAAAAGTGATAAGGGTTATGTGGTCGCTCCGTGATTCAGATGCACGAAAAAGTGGAGTTGGAAATGTCTTTGTCAAGGTAATTACTCCGATTTCTATCTTAAATGGTTATTGTGATATCTGTAATTTGTTTGGAATTCACTTTGCTTTTCTATGTTTTTACTGTAGAATTTGAGTGACTCAATAGATAGTGTTAAGCTTCAAGAAATGTTTCAGAAGTTTGGAAATATATTATCCTGTAAAGTAGTCACTTCTGATGATGGGAAGAGCAGAGGATACGGCTTTGTACAGTTTGAGTTTGAGACCTCTGCCAAAGCTGCCATTGAGAACCTCAATGGCTTAATTGATGGAGGAAAAGAAATGTATGTCTAATCCCTTATTTCTCTCTTGTTTTTTGCGTTTATGATATTATGCGGTATAATCTCTTTGTACCCCAATACTACGGTTTTTAGAAAACGTCTCTCTTGCATAGATATGTTGCTAAGTTTGTGAGAAGGAGTGATCGAGCAGTTTCTTTTCATGACTTGAAGTACACAAATGTGTTTGTGAAGAATTTGGATCTTGATTTATCTGAGGAAGTCCTTGAGGAGAAGTTCTCACAATACGGAAAAATTATGAGCTTAGTCATTGTAAAAGATGAGAATGGTGCATCAAAAGGCTTTGGATTTGTTAATTTTGATAAACCAGAAAATGCCAAATGTGCAGTCGAAGCTCTAAATGGATCACAACTTGGTACGATCACTAATGCCCATTAAACTTTCTAAAGATTATGCTACCGAAATTTTGCCTTTGGAAGTTTTGAAATATAATATATGCATTCGACAGGCTCGAAGATTATATATGTTGGACGGGCACAAAAGAAATCAGAACGTCAGGCGAGGTTACGATGCCAGTTTGAAGAGAAAAGGAAGGAACAGATGCTGAAATACCAGGTTCGACAGGTTCATAGTATGCTTATTTAATTTATATGTTGTCCTGTGGTCATTATTTTCATGCAATCTACCAATTTCAGGATTCCAATGTGTACGTAAAGAATATTGATGATGACATCACTGATGATGATTTGAGGGTCCACTTTAGTCAGTGTGGCACAATTACCTCTGTTAAGATTATGCGAGATGATAAAGGAGTGAGCAAGGGGTTTGGATTTGTTTGCTTCTCTACTCCTGAGGAAGCAAATAGAGCTGTATATTCATTCTTTGGTGAGTATGTTCATCTCTAGTGATTCTTCTTCTATTGAGGCATCATATAGTTGTATTGTTAGAAAACATTCCCACTGTCAATCTCACATTTAATTGTATTTGACCACAATGAATGCATCTAGCAAATTTAGTTTATATCAATGTTCTCTCTTCCATTTATCATTAAATTGTTGCTGTTATATGAATGAAATCAGGGCTATGTTTTAATTTGTCAATGCATATTTTTCAGGATTTATTTTGCGTCGGAAGCCATTGTACGTGTCAATTGCTCAGAGAAAAGAGGATAGGCTAGCTCATTTACAACTACTATATTCACAACGTATACCAGGATTCTCAGGACCACCATCACCTGTTCTTCCTGGTGGATATCCTCATTTCTATTATCCCGCAGCTGGCCTTGTTCCACAAATCCCTACGCCACCTAATCTGATGTATCAGCCTCCGGTAATCAGGCCAGGATGGAGGGCTAATGGCCTTCCAAATCCTTCTAGACCTGTGGTTCATCCATCTCCAGTCACCATGGTCAGTTTTAGTAGATTCACTTAATTAGTTGTTGTAAATAGTTTCCCTATTAATTTCTTCCATCGTCTTTT
The DNA here is from genome assembly GCA_037126765.1 of Stenogyne calaminthoides. Taxonomy (NCBI): domain Eukaryota; kingdom Viridiplantae; phylum Streptophyta; class Magnoliopsida; order Lamiales; family Lamiaceae; genus Stenogyne; species Stenogyne calaminthoides. The sequence continues at coordinate 2,946,699 of JBBCBC010000007.1, forward strand.
TTCCTTTACTCATTACAGGCACCAAACAATTCGAGACACGGACAAAGAGGAAGATCGAATGGTCATGTTCCTCCACAGGGTGGTGGTATGACGACATATGCACCTCATTTGCAAGTACCACCTCATTTGCAAGTACCACCTCATTCTGTGGCTTCATCAAAAGACTCAAGCTACCAACAGGTCTGTTTAAACTGTACCAATACCTACTCCCTCCCCTCCCCCTGCCTAAATTATCAGTCTTGTTTGATCCATTCAAACAAATCAATTTTCATTAATTAGGATATCAAAAGACTATTATACCCTTATATATTAGGGGTATTAGTTGATCAAATATTAGTTGTTTTCATTGAACAATATTAGTTGGGTATCAGTTGCACGGTGCACCCAATGACAAATAATTAGGAACTCCATTTTGTATAGAATCACACATATTATGAACGGATGGAGTACTATTTCCTATACTTTCCAATTCATTCATGCATGCTAGTTGTATACGTTGAATATAAGGTGCGTGTTGTTGGTGTTCAGCCTCCTATACTAATAGCTGCTGCTGATGGGGTGGAGATGTTAAGTAGCCTGCTTGCTGCAGCTCCTCCCGAGCAGCAGAAACATATCCTCGGGGAGCGTCTTTATCCACTCGTTGCTAATCGCCAGGTCTCTCTCTCTCTCTCTCTCTTTTGTGATGATAATGATGATGATGATGCTAATTCATGATATATTTGAATATGTTGGCAGCCTGATCTAGCAGCAAAGATAACAGGAATGCTTTTGGAGATGGACAACTCGGAGCTACTAGTTTTGCTGGATTCGCCCGAGTCACTGGCGGCAAAGGTGGAGGAGGCTGTTCAGGTGCTCAAACTCTCAAAGGCCAGACTATCCAACCAAGACAACTCACTGCGTACTTCTAATTATCTTGCTGCTGCTGCTTCTGGAGTCGCCGTCAACTGATCATCACCACTTTTTCCGTTTATAATCTAATGGCTTTCGTTGTCGAACTTGTTACGCTCTTAATTTATTATAGACTAAATCTTATGTTTACTTACGGAATTGACACAATTTTTGTTTTTTTTCATTCCTGCTCTCGTCTCTGCACCAATTTTGTCTTTATTTTTTCTTGCTCTCATCTCTACCCCAATTTTTGCTCTTATGCATCACTTTTTTCATCCCAATTCAGATCGTCTTTACCTGATTTCGTACCAACAAAAATCAATTATGGTCAAATAGTGGTGGGAATAAGTGTTTGTTCCACCAGATGAACACTCAAGTGGCAATGGTGATGGGTCCGACCAATGCAGAAATAACTGCATTCACAGTATTGACAGTGACAAGGTTCGGTCATAAACGGTTAAAACAAGCATTTCTAGCACGACAAAAAAATATGATCTTACGGAAAGTCGATGTTTAAACATCACATATATATTATAGGTGTGCTTATGCCTTTTATGACCACTATACTCGAAACGGTATAAAAAATTATTGTTTCACTTTCATGGACAATCTAGATGGAGGGAATACAAAATAAAACACGAATTGTATGTAAACACACTTGTCCGCCAAACTTTGAATTCGTATGACACTATGACGTGTCAATCAAATAAAGCTTTGTCAGTTGTCACCTTCCCCACCACAGTAAAACCGGTGCAGCATATAACATTGAATACTTCCCCTTTTTCTTAAAAAAAAAATTGAAATATTAATATCGAGGGGAGCCGCCACTACGAGGCACCCACACCTACCCGCTCACAAAATCCTCCTCTCGACGGCGGCGCCACCACTATCGACATACACCAATTCGTATCTATAGATTCTCAAAATGGGGGTTCTCCGTTATACCCCTGTCCAATCGCCCCTCCTTCATACCAAGATTTCCACAAACGACGTCGTAGGGACACCCTCCAATGCCCTCACGTGCTCCCGCCAAAAGCCGTTAATCTATTGCACGCTGTCGAGGCAGGGCTCGGATATTCTGCCTCCGGTCGAAAAGGCTCCTAGGGTTCCGCCGTTGATTGCGCCGTCTTCTCCGGCCGCGTCGGCGCCTCTATTGAAAGTTTCTCCGAGTTCTCTGCAGTGCGAGAGCGGGTATTTGTTGCCGAATGAGAATTTGGGGAGAAATGGTGGTGGGGAGGGTACGCTGAGTGCTATGGAGTATCTGACGAATATTCTGGGGTCGAAGGTGTATGATGTGGCGTATGAGACGCCATTGCAGCTGGCGACGAAGCTCTCTGAGAGGTGGGGGGTCAATGTCTGGCTCAAGAGAGAGGATCTTCAGCCTGTATGTATTAATTTATTTCTGTGTGCTTGTGCTTTATCTGTTTTATAGTACTGATCTTTACGTTTGTCATGTATGCATATGCTTCTATATGATTTCGATTAAACATGCGAATTGCTGCGGTTTTGTTCTTTAGAACGTTGGGCTTCGTTGATAAAAAAGAAGAAGGAAGTTATTAGTGTGTTTTCAGCTGAATGTGGAAGTGTTTATCAATTTCTGAAGGTTTTGTTCTTGGTATAAGAGTTAATCAATCTTTGCATTTTAATCGTTTGTTTGCTTTAGAACTTGTTTTCTGCTAATTTTAGTAATTAGCATGGTTTAAAAGGTGCAATTTGTCAAACTTTTATTGTTTTTGATTAATTGCGGGACCTCAACAATTAGTTCTTTAAGGGGAACCGAGCATTTCTCATAACCGGCATCAATCTTCAAAGATAATGCTCTCTGACAACCAATGATCTGCTATGCAGGTTTTTTCATTCAAGCTCCGAGGTGCTTATAATATGATGGCGAAACTTCCAAAGGAACAATTGGAAAGAGGAGTAATTTGTTCATCAGCAGGAAACCATGCTCAAGGTGTGGCGTTATCTGCACAGAGATTGGGGTGCAACGCTGTGATTGCTATGCCTGTTACTACACCTGAGATTAAGGTTATTGCTTATTAATTCAGGTTATATGTTCTCCTTAAGTACCTGTAATGCATTCTGAAGCCCCTTTTTTTGGTCCCAATAGTGGAAGTCAGTTGAAAGACTTGGGGCGACTGTTGTACTCATTGGTGATTCGTATGATGAAGCTCAATCTTATGCCAAAAAGAGAGCAGAAGAGGATGGGCGCACGTTTATACCTCCATTTGATCATCCAGATGTGATCACAGGGCAGGGAACAGTTGGGATGGAGATTGTTAAACAAATGAAAGGCCCAGTTGAAGCAATATTCGTGCCTGTTGGTGGTGGAGGGCTTATAGCTGGTATTGCTGCCTATGTGAAAAGGGTGTCTCCAGATGTGAAAATTATTGGAGTGGAACCGTTTGATGCAAATGCGATGGCATTATCACTTTATCATGACCAGCGAGTTGTGCTGGACCAGGTGGGAGGTTTTGCTGATGGAGTGGCAGTGAAAGTGGTGGGGGAAGAGACTTTTAGGCTTTGTAGGGAATTGGTAGATGGTGTAGTTCTTGTTGGGCGTGATGCTATTTGTGCATCAATAAAGGTTTGTCTTCTTATCCTTGTTGAAAAATTATGAGTGATATGTTGAGTGTTTGAGACTTTGAGTTATATGTGTGTTCGAGATAAAGCATGGCTTATTCTATCTTATTTTTTGTTGTTCCTTTAATTGAGAAATATGTGGAGCAATTATAAGCTATATGAAATGAGTTGATTGTTTATATTCAATGCTCGATATTTATGGCCTCAAAGCTTCAAAGCATCCTGCTAATTACTTAGTGGCCTTGCCCAGGACATGTTTGAGGAGAAAAGGAGCATCTTAGAACCAGCAGGTGCTCTTGCCCTAGCTGGAGCTGAAGCTTACTGCAAGTACTTTGGCCTCAAGGGCGCAAATGTAATTGCGGTGACCAGTGGGGCTAACATGAACTTTGACAGATTGAGATTGGTAACTGAACTTGCAGATGTTGGTAGACGTCGAGAAGCTGTACTTGCAACTTACATGCCAGAGGAGCCTGGATGCTTTAAACAATTTTGCGAGCTTGTCAGTTTTCTAATCTATCTAAATCTTTGCATTTTTATTTGGTCAAGGATGCAAGTTGAAGTATTTCCTAATGTTGCTTTTAGGTGGGACCTATAAATATTACCGAGTTCAAATACAGATACAATTCGGATAAGGAAAAAGCTTTAGTACTATACAGGCAAGATATGCTTCATTTCGTAAGATACAAAATTAGTTTGTTGGCCCTCAGCATTTGCAGTTCTACACTTGCGATTTAATAATTTGTTTACCTATATTTTTGCTTTCTTAACAGTGTTGGCCTTCATACTGACTTAGAACTTGAAGCAATGATCCAGAGAATGGAATCTGCTCAACTACAAACCATTAATCTTACAGAAAATGACTTGGTCAAAGATCATTTGCGACATTTGGTATGAGCTTCTCTTTTCTATTCCCCCTTTTAATGGAAAATGGCCCTCCATAGCTTTCCTGTTGAACCTTGTTTTGTGTATTGTTATGCAATAATAATTTTTTTATTCAATAAGATTATTTCCCTTATGTTTACAATTTTGAAATCAGCAGTACCTAGCCAGCTTATTGATTTGCTAAGCAGTTTACTGATGATTGATTCTGATATCCAGTGAAGAACTGAGGATGGATGACCATTTGTTGATTTGAGTCTGAATTGTGTATTTTTTTTTTTTTTTTTTTTTTGGCATTTATTAAATGTTGATGTTCATTCTTACCACAGTGAAATTAAGCCTTTCCCTTCATGTCGCTGAGATACAGTAGTTTGAGGAAATGAGGTTATATGCTCATATAATTTAATTATAAAATATGGATATTCTTTTATCAAGCTGCTATTGATGATGATGTTTTTGTATCAAATATTTAAAATACTTTCATCAAAACCAATCAATCTAAAGCTTCTGTGAGAATTACTCCTTATCACACTGGACCAAACAGGTGATAAGCTTTTTTGCTATAAGAAATATTGATAAATGTACAAATGCATTTGGTATTTACTGCGGCCCAATTCTGATTTTATATTGTTAGGAAAGCTTTATGCAGTGTAAAGGTTATCCAGCTCTCTTTGTTATGGGAATTATCTGGTTGAAATATTGGAAACTACTAAATAAATTAACAGGATAGTAGTTCTGACCACCCAAAGCAAAGTGGACACATGCCCATCTCGATGCAGTAGGCGACTTGTGCGTTTGTTGGTCCTCATGCCATGTTATTCATGTATCCCAGTAGATATATGTTTCGATTTGGAAATAACTAATTAATCTTCTTTATATTGAACTTGTTTAGAATTTTTCTTCCCAGTTGTGTTCTTTGATCTATATTCATTATCATGTGATTGATTTGTGTTTGGATCCATTACTTTCAGATGGGTGGAAGATCCAATGTTGAAAACGAGCTGCTGTGTCGTTTCATATTCCCAGAGAGGCCTGGTGCTTTGATGAAATTTTTGGATGCTCTGAGCCCACGTTGGAATATAAGTTTGTTCCATTACCGTGGACAGGTACGTAGTAATCTCAAATTATTTCTACCATCATTATATATACGTACACATTAATTCAACTAATTAACCTTTTTCCAGGGTGCAACTGGAGCGAATGTGTTAGTTGGTATCCAAGTTGCTTCAACTGAGATGGACGAGTTCAGGTACACCGCAAACAGCCTTGGGTACGAGTATGAACTGGAAACAAGTAATGAAGCGTTTCAGCTCTTAATGCGTTGATGAACAAAATTCTCTTCCCTTATCTTTTGGTAACTAAACTGTCTCGACGGATTAGGGATAGCCGTAATCTGAGCTAGTAGTTTATGTATCAGGTTTGTTTCTCTTGTTTGTATCTATGATTGATTTACACACAAACAGTGAGAGGGATGTGATGATATTGTTATATTGTTATTTTTTTTCACTTTTTTTGTCAGAATGTTGAATTTTTTTCGTAAAAAATATGCAGTTCTTTTCTGAGATAAAAGTATTTACTAAACTGTCGTATAATTGGAAGAAATAGTCTTAAATTCAAGTTTAAAATAAAAAATGTGGTTAATTAATAATCATTTCATGTAAAAACTTATAAATAATATCACGATGTATTTTATTTTGGTAAATATTTTATTTTGGTAAAATGTATCGTAACTTAATTTCAACACGGCAAATTCTCATGTGCACTATTTGCATCAAACCAATTTGGTGCAATTTAATTTTATGAGTTTTTTTTTTTTTTTTTTTTTAGTTTTAGTTTTTTTCAATTTTAATTTTCTTTTAACTTTAATTTCAATTTTTTTCTCTCTCGATTCGGATCCAAACTCGGCTCGAGTGGTTCATGGTTCACTCGGCCCAAGTGGTACATGGTTCTTCGGCCTGGTTCATATATGATTTAGAATTTATTATTTAGGAGTTAAGGTTTAAAGTACATAGTTCATTCAAATTAAAATTGAATCCAATTGCATCAATTTGAATTGATGTATGGGGTGCACAGGAGAGTGACTCTTTGAACACTTATTTTCTTTTAATTAATGTGACATTTTGCTTGTGATAGAGAAGGTTGCACGATGACATCAAAATCATCTTCTAAACCATTAAAAATAAGTACTTAATTAAAGAGAAAATGGTCCAATTGACCTCGTATCTTTTTTATTTGAGAGGTTGACCCCTTATATTATTCCTCAAGATCACATAAGTCCTTTAACTAATCCATCTGTTATGAATATTCAACACCGTTAAACCTTCACATAAACCCACAACCATAAGACCGCCGCCGCCGCCTCTTCCGCCGCCATCAGTTGTCTGTGGTGTTTACTCTGTCCAAAGTGCAGCACCGCAACTTGCGGCATTTTTTATTCTAATACTCACCAGAATCCGGCGGACAAGCTTACAAGTTCCCTACCGTCAACGTGAGTCCTCTGGTTCCTGATTTCTGCTTTACTCTCTCATATTTTCTTTTCCGCTTCTTTCGATAGAATCTTTTGTTTGGTTTCTTATTATTGATTTTGGGATGTTTGCAATCTAGCTCAAATTCTTCTACTGGGCCGATTGAGGTTAAACCACCGAAGTTGCTATTGCGTACACTTGCAAAGACATCGGTTCACTGATTCTGATGTATACCGTATTTACATCATCAGAAATCCCATAGATATCAATCAAGAAATATGTGCATTAGGAATGCCAATCTATGCTTTCCCTTCATTTAAAGATGAAAGATTGGGAAATTTTCTCATTGCCAATACCTAGAGTTAATGTGGTGACTGGATGTTGATCACTCCATGGTTCTAACAAGGGTTCGTGGAACTGTTCTGTGTCTAGACACTCTGTATGGATTGTATATAATTTCTTTCTAGTGCATTTTAATTCAAAATCCTCTGAAGAATGTAAATTTGTTGATAAACCTTTGTGGTGGATTGAATCTCCTGCATCATGTTTGGTGAATGAGTTCCTTAGACAAATAAGATTTAACCAGATTGTTCTTTAACTGGGTGCAGGGAATTCACAAAACTCATCGAACTTACCGTGTAGCGAAGCTGGATGAGTGCTTAGAGATTGAAAGCTCATCATATTCCGAGAACATTCAAGGAGAAAAATTGAAAATTGAGTTGTGTGAAGATGATAGAATTTCTGAGCGCGTTGTTGATATTAGTGATCCTGCAGGTAATTTAAATGTATTGGAGGTACTGGATGATTATTCAGGATGTAGCAAGAAGAAATTGTACGGTGAAGAATTGGGTCTTAATTCGAGGAAATTTGACATCACTGTTCCTCTAGATGATGTTGCTCTTGTTGATACTTTGCGTGCTTGTGGTGGTAAAGTTGATTTTCACTTTGTTCAACAGATTCATGCTAAGATTATCCATTGCGGTTTAAGTACAAGCCAACATGTTTGCAATCCTATTATTGAATTATACCTAAAGAATGAATGTGTAGATTCTGCAGTCCATATTTTTAGAAACACGAGCACAAGAGATAGTGTTTCTTGGGTTGCAATGATGTCAGGCTTATCCAATAATTGTCGAGAATTAGAGGCTGTCCTTCTTTACTGTGAGATGCGTAAGTTGGGAGTATTTCCCACTCCATACGTTTTCACAAGTATTATAAGTGCCTGCACCAAGATTAACTTGTATAAAGTTGGGGAGCAACTTCATGCTTTAATCTTCAAGTGGGGATTCTCATCAGAGCTTTATGTGTGCAACTCTCTTGTTTCACTTTATTCTAGATGTGGGAATTGAAATCTGCAGAACTGATTTTCGATGGAATGCATTTTAGGGATAAAGTTTCATACAACACTCTGATTTCAGGCTTTGCTAAAGAAGGGTCAATCGACAAGTCCCTCAAGTTGCTTGATAAAATGCAGATGGATTCCTTGAAACCCGACAGTATTACAGTTGCGTCTCTTCTGAGTACCTGTGCTATAATGGGGCATCTTCATAAGGGAAAGCAACTGCAATCATATGCAATCAAGGCAGGAATGTGTTCAGATATCATCATTGAGGGTTCTTTATTAGACCTTTATGTAAAATGTTCTGATGTTAAAACAGCCCATAAGTTCTTCCTAGCAACACAAACAGATAACGTGGTACTATGGAATGTGATGCTGGTGGCGTATGGACAGGTTGGCGACCTCCGAGAGTCGTTGAATATTTATTCACGGATGCAGATTCAGGGCCTGAAGCCTAATGAATACACATATCCTAGAATTCTAAGAACTTGTACTTCTGTTGGAGCGCTTGATCTGGGAGAGCAAGTTCATACCCAAGTTATAAAATGGGGATTCCAGCCAAATGTGTATGTCTGTAGTGTGCTCATCGATATGTATGCCAAACAGGGTAAACTGGATACTGCCCTGAAAATATTCAGACGTCTTAATGAAGATGACGTCGTTTCTTGGACAGCCATGATTGCTGGATTTTCTCAGCATGACATGTTTGTTGAAGCTCTTAGACTTTTTGAAGAAATGCAAGAACGAGGTATTCAGTCAGATAATGTAGGATTGGCAAGTGCTATAAGTGCATGTGCTGGAATTCAAGCTCTCAATCAAGGACGTCAGATTCATACTCAGTTGTTACAGTTCTGTATATTTTCTGAGAATAAATGTAAATTTTTGTATGTGATTTTCTGGGTTTACTTGAAGATGTACTGAAAAGATATAATATGAAGAACAAGTGAGAGAGAGAAAAGAGAGATTAGTTAGAAGAGAGAGAAAGATAGACTGAAATGATATTTTTCCATACTGAATCTGTCTCGCGCCTGTGCCAAAGAAATAACAAACATTTGGGACCACTCACAAAGTGGTAATTTTAGGGAAATTAAATACTGAATTTAGAAATAACAAAGATAATGGGTTGTAGATAAAAATTAACCCACAACTGGATTAATTTTCGGCCCAGCAGTGTCTGGCCCATTTCCAGAATTCATTTCCTTCTCTTTATATCTTCCAGGCCCAATAGTGCTTGGCCAAACTCACGCATTAAGTAATTGTTCCTCCTGCATCAGCAAGCCCAACTCTGAAACCCTACATCTAGAAACTTCCTCCTCCTTATTCAGACAGATGTAATCGAAAACTCTCTTCCCCTCTGTGTCCGAAAACCCCAAGTCCATCTCTCCCTTCGTTCCCAACTCACCATTCTTCTTGTTTCCCTCTGGTCTCGTAACAATACTCCCTCCAAGATCCTTGTCCCCAAGGATGGATTGAAGGAAAGTTTCGCAGAACAAAGGCGGTATCTTCCCACGAATCGATTTTCCAATCTTCGGTAACCCAATAGACCACGAACTTTGATCATCTCTTTTCATTTTCGCTTTATAAATCGCCGTTGATCTGTGACCTGATAGAAATTTGGATCGCGAAGAGGCCGTTGCTATCAACATCTGGAAGACTTTGTGAAGGTACATACTTAACCCCTATGTGTTTCTTGAGTAAAGAAACATGGAAGACGGGATGAATCTTTGACCCAATTGGTAGATCGAGTTTGTAAGCTACACTCCCCACCCTTTGCAGGATAGTATAGGGGCCAAAGTATTTTGATGACAACTTCAAATTCTTTCGGTATTGAATGGAATTTCTTAGAAAAGGGTTGTAGTTTGAGAAAAAACTTGGTCTCCTACCTCAAAAACCTCTCTTATGCATGCTTGTGCCTTGTACCTTCATGCGGTTCTGTGCTTTGATTAGATTAGCCTTGACTTGCTGTATGATGTGTTGCCTGTGTGTGAGCAGATCTGTAACCTCCTCATTAGTTGAATCCAAATATGGCCCATAAGTAAAACCCGTAGGAGTATACCCGTAGAGAGCCTCAAAAGGTGTCATCTTCAGACTTGAATGATAATTTGTGTTGTACCAGTACTCTGCCAAAGATAGCCACTTCAACCACTGCTTAGGATTGTCACTTACTAAACACCTCAAGTACTGCTCCAGACATTGATTCACCCTCTCAGTCTGTCCATCTGATTGGGGGTGATAAGATGAACTTAGGTGTAATTGAGTTCCCACCAACTTAAATAGTTCCTTCCAAAAACAACTAGTAAATATTTTATCCCTGTCACTCACTATACTAGCTGGTAACCCATGCAGCTTATAGACGACATCCAAAAACACCTTAGCTAATGAAGTAGCAGTATATGGATGAGATAGGGCTATGAAATGTGAATATTTAGTGAATCTGTCCACTATCACCCATATCACATTCTTTCCCCAAGAGTTATGAAGCCCCTCTATGAAATCCATAGAGATATGTGACCATGCTTGCTCTGGAATGGGCAAGGGTTGTAGGAGGCCAGGGTATAAACCTGGGCTTGACTTATTTTTGGCACACACTTCACACCTTTTGACCCATATTAACACATCATCTTTCATATTAGGCCAGAAAAACATCATCTTAAACCTCTGATAAGTACCTGTAACCCCAGAATGCCCTCCATAGGGTGTGGAGTGCATCTCAGAAAGGATTAAATCTCTTAATCCTTCTTTTCTTTACCACAACCAACCTCTTTTTTATATCTCAAAATACCATTAGTGAACTGAAATAGAGGGTAAGTATTAGGATCGATACCTTTGGCTTTGATGATTTCCTCAATGTAACCATCATCGATGTAACTTAGCGAAGACTTTGATCCAACCAGGTTGGGACCATTGTAGTTATAGCGGAACAAGCTGTTCTCCCTTTCGGATAGTGCATCACCGCCTTTTTCTCCTCCCCTTTTATACAATATCTCATAATCAAGGCCCAACAACTTAGTAATCCACCTATACTCTTTGTAGTGGAGTTACCACCTTTTAGTCCGAAAGGTGTTTAAGGGATTGCTTGTCGGGTTTTTATAGTGAATTTACGACCTTGCAAATAGTGTTTCCACTTCTCAATGGCCATTAATCTTGCTAAAAAAAAACTCTCTCATAGACAGAGAGTGCTTGATTCTTTGGACACAAGGACTTACTCATGTAAGCAATGGGCTTTCCTTCTTGCGTAGTACAACTCCAATTCCCTTACCACTAAGATCGGTTTCCACCACAAATTTCTTTGTGAAATCGGTAATCTTAAGATTTGGGACACTCACCATAGCTTCCTTCAATTTAAAAAAGCTAGAGGTCCGCCTCGAGTTCCATTTGAAATTGTCCTTCCTGAGTAAAGAAGTGAGTGGTTTGCTGATGAAACCATATCCTTTCACAAACTTCCTGTAGTACCCTGTTAGGCCCAAGAAACCCCTTAATTGTTTTATGGTTTGTGGTTTTGGCCACTGAACCATACACTCAATCTTTCCTGGATCAGTGGCAACTCCATCCTTAGAAATTATATGGCCCAAATACTCCACACTAGTCTGGCCAAAACTACATTTGCTTATCTTAGCAAACAACTTATTGGCCCTCAAAAGTTGTAAGACTGCTTCCAAGTGAATTAAATGTTGTGCTTCCTCTGTACTGTAAATGAGAATGTCATAAAAAAAAACCAACACAAATTTTCTCAAGTGGTCCCTGAACACTTGATTCATTAGTGATTGAAATGTAGCAGGTGCATTGCACAACCCAAATGGCATCACTAGGAATTCATAGTGACCATTATGGGTCCTGAAAGCAGTTAATTGCCTATGCTCTTCCTTCATTAGGATTTGAAAGTACCCTGACCTCAAATCTATCTTTGAAAAGATCTTAGCACCCTTAAGCTCATCTAGTAACTCATCAATGATAGGAATAAGGTAGTTGTGCTTGATTGTAAGCTCATTAAGGTACCTGTAATCCACACATAGCCTCCAGGTGCCATCTTTTTTCTTCACCAAAAATCACAATTGAAGCAAAAAGGGCTCTTACTATGTTGAATTACTCCCCGCATCGACAAATCCTTTACAATCTTTTCAATTTCCTCTTTATGGGTATGAGAAGTTCTATATGGGTACTGCTGTTTAGGAATGCTCCCTGGTTTGAGTATAATCTGGTGTTCCACCCCCCATCCCTGGTGGTAATTCCACTGGTTCCTCAAAGATATCCTTGTAAGTTAGTAGTAGCTTAAGTAACTCATGATCATCTTCATTGTGGTTAGGTGGTGTTGATGTAATTAAGTACATCTCATTAATTTCCTTAAAGGCTTCTGTGTGGATCATCTGATATAAGCCCACATCAGAAATCAACTTACATTCAGCTGATGAAGTAAGTGCTTGTAGTTTCACCCTCTTCCCTAGCAAGCTGACTGTGAAAGTCATCTTTTCATAGTCAAGCTCAATAGGTGTGCAAGACTTTAACCAATCCTCCCAGGATCGGTCACAACCCTCATTCTCCAACAAATTTCTCGGTGGGGTAGGTGAATTGATGACCCTGCATGTTCCAAGTGAAAGGGTTCACTTGTTGCGAGCTGACCAATCTTTGCCCATTAGCAACCTTCACTAGTATTGGTTTAACATCACTCAAAGGGCATTTGAGCCTTTTAGCTGTAGCATTTTGTATAAAACTCGAGGTGCTTTACACGAGAAGTCTATGAGAATGTGGAGTTTGTGGTGTTCAAACTCCCCAAAAAGCCTCATAGTAGTAACTCCATCTTCACCACTTAGAGCATTTAGTGACATCTGGACCTCTTCCATGATGTCAGCCCCATAAACAACCTGTTCTTCCCCTTCAGTGGTAGGAGAAGGGAAGGATTGAGTATCTTCCTCTTCTTACGCCCATAATCATGTATGAAATTCTCTGTTTTGCATTTGTGCCCATGAACAAAAGGTTCATCACAATTGTAACATAACCCCCTCTCCTCCTCCCCGGCCGCCATCTCTCAGAGGGAGATAAGACCTTGAAATGTGGTTTCCCTTTACTGGTAGGGCCCCCAGTAGCATCACCCTTTCTTCCATTGCATAAAATTAGGGTTAGAGTTAGGGTTAGGGTTAGAAACCCTTGAATAGGGCTTAAGTTTTCTAGTTAGTGCAGCAGTAGCCTGATCTTGCTTCCTGCCCAATTTAATAGCATGTTGAAGTGTGGTAGGTTCAAACATGGCTATTGTTGCTTGTAGCTCTTCATTAAGTCCTCCAATGAAACTTGCCACAAAGTAAGTTTCTGAGAATACATCCCAGTAACTACCAGCATACAAGCTTTCAGTTCCTCATACTTATCAACATAATCTTCATAGCTACCAGTTTGTTTGAGTTTGTTAAACTCAGAAATCACTGTAGAGTCTTTAATCTCCTCAAATCTAGTTGAGAGAATAACCAAAAAATGTGCCCAAGTTAATTCCACATTTCTCTGATTGAAATTCTGAACCCATAGTGCTGCTTTACCCTCAAAATGGATAGTAGCCAAAGTTATTTTCTGTTGATCAGTCATATTGGGCATAAGTTTAAAATACCCATTTGATCTCAGTACCCACAACCTAGGTTTAGAGCCATCAAACCTAGGGAATTCAATCTTAGGTACTGGGTTGTGAAATTGAGTACCATCAGTTAACTTCCTTGGAGATTCCTGATACTGATAAGATGATCCCCCACCAGCAGATCCAAAGGTAAGCCCTCCACCAGCAGGTCCATAGTTAGGCCATCCACCACCAGATCCATAGTTAGGACTCCCCAAAATAGAAGGCCCTTCATTGTGACCCTTGCCTTTTTCCATATTCAACAATTGTAACTGCATAGTTGCTAAAGTGTTAGTCATAAAATCAAATTTCTCCTCCATCTTAGTTGTTAAACCTTGCATATTGTCTGTTAGCTTCCCCTCTACTGCTTCCAGCTTCATAGCTTCCGATTGAATTAATAATTCCAGCTTTTTTGTGTGATTCTTGCAGGTCCTTGAAGAGCGTTCCCTCGGCCATGATCAAATTGGGCTCTGGAATACCAAATGTTACAGTTCTGTATATTTTCTAAGAATAAATGTAAATTTTTGTATGTGATTTTCTGGGTTTACTTGAAGATGTACTGAAAAAATATAATATGAAGAACAAGTGAGAGAGAGAGAGAGATTAGTTAGAAGAGAGAGAAAGATAGACTGAAATGATATTTTTCCATACTGAATCCGTCTGCCCCAGGCCAGCAAATAACAAACATTTGGGACCACTCACAAAGTGGTAATTTTAGGGAAATTAAATGCTGAATTTAGAAATAACAAAGATAATGGGTTATAGATAAAAATTAACCCACAACTGGATTAATTTTCGGCCCAGCAGTGTCTGGCCCATTTCCAGAATTCATTTCCTTCTCTTTATATTTTCCAGGCCCAATAGTGCTTGGCCCAACTCCACCATTAAGTAATTGTTCCTCCTGCATCAGCAAGCCCAACTCTGAAACCCTACGTCTAGAAACTTCCACCTCCTTATTCAGACAGATGTAATCGAAAACTCTCTTCCCCTCTGTGTCCGAAAACCCCAAGTCCATCTCTCCCTTCGTTCCCAACTCACCATTCTTCCCGTTTCCCTCTGGTCTCGTGACATCAGTCTGTTGTCTCTGGCTACTCTTCAGATATTTCAGTTGGAAATGCGCTTGTATGTCTCTATGCTAGATGCGGTTGTACACTTGAAGCACACTTGGCATTTGAGAAAATGTATTCTAGAGATAACATTTCATGGAATGGATTGATATCAGGATTTGCACAGAGTGGAAAGAGTGAGGAACCACTGAAGGCGTTCTCTCAAATGATTCAAGCTGGAGAGGAGGCTAATATGTTCACGTACGGCTCTGCAGTTAGTGCAGCGGCAAATTTAACGAATGTGAAGCTAGGTAAGCAAATTCATGCAAGAACGCTTAAAACAGGGTACAACAGTGAGATAGATGTATGTAATGTGATAATTACATTGTATGCAAAATGTGGTTGCCTTGATGGTGCCAAGAGGGTGTTCATTGAAATGCCTCAGAAAAACGAAGTTTCGTGGAATGCTTTGATTACTGGATATTCTCAACATGAATACGGTAGGAAAGCTATCGAGCTTTTTGAAGATATGAAAATGCTCAAATCAATGCCAAATCATATAACATTTGTGGGAGTGTTATCAGCCTGTAGCCATGTGGGATTAGTTGAAGAACGGCTTCGTTACTTCCAATCCATGGGTGAACAATATGGCTTAGTACCAAAACAACAACATTACGCCTGCGTGGTTGATATTCTTGGGAGGGCTGATCAACTTTCCCGTGCAAGATCATTTATCCAGTCTATGCCGATTGAACCCGATGCGATGATTCGGAGGACCCTATTAGGGGCATGCACGATTCACAAGAATACGGAAATAGGCGAAGTTGCAGCAAAGAATCTTGTAGAGTTAGAAACTAAAGACTCGGCTACTTATGTTCTTATGGCCAATATGTATGCTGTTACTGGTAAATGGGACGATCGAGATCGTGTAAGACGACTCATGAAAGAGAGAGGCGTGAAGAAAGAGCCTGGTCGAAGTTGGACTGAAGTAAAGAATTCAGTGCATGCATTTTTTGCTGGTGATAGACTCCATCCTCTTGCAGATGAGATTTACAAGTACTTGGAAGAATTGAACGAGAGTGCTACCAAAATTGGTTATGCACAAGACCGTAATAGCCTCCGGAATGATTTGGAACTGGAGCAGAAGGACCCGAATGCATATGTTCATAGTGAAAAGTTGGCTATTGCTTTCGGACTTATGAGTCTACCTAACATGATCCCCTTGCATGTTATGAAGAATCTGCGTGTTTGTAATGATGGCCATAATTGGATTAAATTTGTATCGAAGGTTGTGGATCGAACTATTGTTGTACGCGATACATACCGCTTCCACCATTTTCAAGATGGGATTTTTTCCTGTAAAGATTATTGGTAAATTAGAACAGATGATATCAAGGAAGAAAAATGAACCTCGAGCAGTTGAAATTGAATACTGAACTTGTTCGAGCTTGTGAGTTTTCTAACTAAAGTTGATTTTTTATATTCTTATTATATCAAGGTGAAACCTATGAATATTCACTGAATTCAAATACAGATATAATTCAGAAAAAAGAAAAGCTTTAGTGCTGAATAATTTTTCCCTCTCTGTCTTTGATACTACATGTATTTATCTATATGTATATATTTGATCTCTCTCTCTCTTAGGTTTTCAGATGCAGAGAAGGTTAAATCTGTGTGCGTAGTTTATGGGTAAGTGGGCTTGACTTTATCATGTCAAAGAGCTTAATTTATAAAATGCCATTGAACTTAGGCAAAGAATTTGGAGAATTATGGTTATTGAGGTGTAAGTTGATTACTGATATTGTGCTAGGTTGTATTGTTGTGCGGTGTGGAAAGTTGAAGGTGCTCAGCTTGAAATATTGTTATGGTGTTGGTATTGTTATGGTGTTGTTGATATGTGTGTGGGATTGGTTGTTGTTAACTGTCAAGAAATTTGTAGTTCGGATATTTCACACTTGCCAGTAAGTATTCGGTATAGAATGTTTTCTGGATTGGTTGATTCTGCTTTTGATGTTTCTTTTTTTTAATCATGATACTTCTCTCTATTTCTGTCGTTGATTTTTTTCTTTTTTTGAAAGGTCAAATGATGACTCGAACCCGTGACATCACGACATAGGTAGTGGTGCTCTAGCCACTTGAGTTATTCCTCTTCGTCTATTTCTCTTTTGTATAATATGTGAGTGAATAGTGATGCTAAAAAGGTACTCCCCCCGTCCCAATCTTAAGGGAAGCCTTGCTGTTCATAAGAATTTAGTGAAATAGTGATAAAGTGTTGGGGGTAGAACGAGTTGTTTATTAGTATTTTATGTGATAAAGTGATGGGTAGTTGGGGGTAGAAAGAGTTGTTTATTAGTATTTTATATGATAAAGTGAGTATGTTAATTTTAGGAAAGGTTCTCTTAAGATTGGGACAAAAAAATGGAAAGAGTTCCCTTAAGATTGAGACTGAGGGAGTATTATAATTTGGCGCAGTTTTGTCTAATGACTCTAATTGTTGTTTTCTTGACAATATAAAACATTTAACATGTGGGTACAATGATTAGAGACTGTTGCTATATTACATGGTTTTATGTTTGGTAAGAGCTGAATGGATGAAGTTCATCGGTTTCTTCGATATGTTTAGGTTCGCCTTAGTTTGACACTTGATAATTGTAGTATATAGTCCTTGATCATACCTAGGTATTCTTATCATAACTATCTCCTTGATTTGTCAAGCTCTTTCTTGCAACAGTTAATGAGATCTTTGTTACAGCTGAACTTTTACCAAATTGGTGCGTTGTATATATCCAAACACGTGTCTGGTTTGTATCTGAACATGTGTCTGAATGGATGACCAATTGGGTCTTGACTGGTGGAAACTATGTAATGTTCACACAAGGGAAAAATATAAAAGAGAGTTATTTTGTCTAACAATAAGGTTTATGGGGCCAAAGGCTTGAACTTGATGTTTATTTTTTATTTTTCGACGCAACAGTTGAAGAATGTTTTTATAATTTTTGCTTTTATTATTTTATATTATATAGACTATTGTATCATTATAAATAGACTTAATATGATAACTCTATGAATTAACATCTATATTTGCAGATCGATGTTATTGAAGTTTACATACAACACCTTGAAGATTTAGTTCCAGAAGGTAGTTTTGGAGTTATCGCTGCCAGGATAAAGGAGGAGGGTTGTGGTAGGCTTGTGACAGCTAGCGTGAAACTTTGTCATTCACCATATCACGAGCCAAATATCGAGGAGGAGGAGGTTGTTTTGGGATCAATGGTGACAGCATTGCAGCTCTTAGGCAAGGATGCAAATGCATTGGAGGTACAATTTCAGGAATATTTATTAAATTTTATTTAGATTCAGCTTATCTAGTTTCTCCAATTGTAAAAAATGGAAAAAAATGTGTTACTCTATTCACATTCTTGGTATAATTTTCAAGAAGCAAACAATGGAATATATGAACTTGCAGACTTCAATTGCATAAATAGCTTTGGCAACTGACTTGTGAATTGCAAATAATTCTTACGATTGATTTCTTACCTTTTAACTACATTCTATAATTCCTACAGACTCAGCTGAAGTAGATTTGAGACTATGGGGTTGTATATGCTGAATCGATGATTATGCTATTATAAACTAAGAAATTGAGTTTTTGGTTTTAACAGAAGCTTTTCATAACGAGCTGTGAGAAAGTGAGCCATGTGGAATTGGCAGCTCTATAACCATTGCTGCTGAAAGTCTGAAATTGTTGATGAAGGTAACTAATTGCTTAGTTGGATGAAGTTTATGTGGAATTGTGTATTTTTAGCTAGGAATTTTTTCACTAATAGCGATTTAAGTTGTGTGGAATTAGGCCTGAAATCCATCTCAAGATGCTCTGAAATCAAAATCTTGAAGTTGAATCTGTGCTTGAAAATAACTCATGTATGAGTATATACTTCCATTCTGTGATGGAACCAGAAATCCTATGTGGGTGGTGGCGATATTTCGTATTGGCGAAACATCTCACACATTCATAAAATTAGACTAAATTGGCTTCCAATAGGTGTTAAAATGTTGTTGACCGTTCCAACTATAAATTACGAAATAGTATCAAAATGTATTTACATTAACATCTTTCATTTACATGTCTTTAATTCTTCATATTACGGTATGGATGACCTATATACAACTCTTTTTTTCAGATCGGATGGAAGCTGAGTCGAGTATTCTGGCCATTGCTCGTGATTGAAACGATTATCATATTGTATTCCAACTCCATCACTGATCGTTCCTTGAGGATGTCGATAGATACTTGCAACTTATGTGACTTTTCCAACTATTTTTTTTTTCATTCTTATTTTGTGAAACCTATGAATATTTCGCTTAATTCTTTCTGATAAAGGAAAAGTTTTACCCCCATACTATTGTATTCAATTAATTAAGAGGATTTTTTTTTTTGGTGATGTGATGATGTTGCTAGTTACTTGTGATATTAGATTTGATCAATATTCATGAGTGGAAGGTATCCATTTTCGTGATGAGGCTACTAGATGTTACAGAGATCTTCTCTTTCATTTTTCCTATCAACTTATTAATGAGAAATATTTTTGGACCTTTAATTCCAAATCTTTTTAATATTTTTCGTTTTAACCTATTTATCTTAATCGATTAAACAACTTCAGTATTGGATTATGTATGGCTGAAACCGTGTGCTGAACATCTACCACCAGTCAAATACAACATAAGAAAAAAAAAAAAAGGAAAATTATTAATACACATAAATTTTTTATTTAAATTACTAATAGGTATAAATAAAATTATACATATAGTTAAAATTGCTAGTACAAGTGCAAATATATCTGTGTATATATAATTATTTTGTCTATTAATAAATTATATATATAAAAGTCTCCCAAATATTTATTCACAGATTTTTATGTTTGAGAACTGACCCATGTTTGCATGCAGGTCATTGTACTTTTAATAAAACTACTCTCCACCAAACATTCCATTGACAGTAAAACTTATTTTTTTCTTAAATCACACTCCTTTCATCCTAAAAAAATTTGTCCAAAGTTTGTAGCACGCATATTTTTTAAAAAAAGTGTAATGAATGAAGCATTGAAGAATAATATAAGTATAAAATAAATAAATTAAATGGATTTAATGTATATATGGGGCCAAAAAATAATGACATTTTATGTAAATATATGAATATTGTGAGAATAAAATTTAGTAAAAGTTTTTTTTTTTTTGTGTGTAAATTTTTGTGGGACGTCCCAAAAAAAAAAAAATTAGATAAATGTTTTTTAAGACGGAGAGAGTATCATTCTTTACAATTATATATAATATTTTAGATAATATTTGGAGGTTATAGCTATTTAAAATAATATTGAATGTCTGGTTTGGGTAGAGAATCGTGGAGAGTTCTATAAAATATTTTTCAGTTTATTAAATTGAGGTGGTCTCGCCGTTGACGAGTAAGCTGAATATACATATATAGAGGAGTAGAGATTTCATTAGCAAAATTATTTAAAAAATAACTTTACAATTATTAAATTGAGATGTCTAGAAATAGAGACCCACCAGTAAATTATTTAAGAAGTATTGACTTGTAAATAAGAATTTATGGATATAATTTTTTTAAACATAAATTATCGTATATAATTTAATTATTTATTTAGGTTCAGCACATGATTCATTAAAATTGAAATATAAAATGAAATATGCATCTTGATTAATAAAATTTTAAAATAATTTAAAATATTTTTTTTTCAAATTTTACATACTTTGATTATGCATTCATCCCCATGATTCTATACTTTATTTATTTATTTAGGCGGTTCATTAAAGTTAGAAATATAAAATTGTGAATCTTGATTAATAAATTAAAAATAATTAAAAATATAATATTTTTTCTTTTCAAGCTTTATTTTTATTTCCCAATAAATTATTTTGAAGGTTAAAAGATGCGATTACATATGAATATAATTATCTGATTCAATTTTATTTTATTTTTTTTGAGTTTTTTTTTATATTAATCGTGAAATTCTAACAAGATGCGATTCAATTCTCTAAGAAATATAAAAAATTTTTCTAAATTCAAAAAAATATTATCTCTTCCTTCTTCTCTGATTCATGATTCACAAAATTAGGTTTTAACATTTCTTCTTCGATTTGCAAAATTAGAATCTATATAACAAATAGATATAAAAGTTTTCTAAATAAAAAAAAAATTATCTCCTCCTTCAGATTCATTCGATTTGCAAAATTAGGAAGTTTTTTGGATTTTATGGCATCAACCATTTCCCTCTACCAGAGGATGAAGAAGAGATCTTTCCGAAAACGAGTTCAAATCTAAGTTCAGTCATTTCTTTAGTAGAAAGTAACTAACGAAGATTGTAGAATGTATGACTCGACAAAAAGATAACTAAACATTATATTTGATTAAAAGTCGGGAGGAACCTCAATGGCGTTGTGAAAGGATCTGACAATTAATGAACTTTCTGTTTGGACATAATAAATATGATTTTTGACATCTTAAATTATTTGTATGAAATACGAATTGGATTTTTTAATTATTGAAAATAAAATTGTTATTTATGAGTAAGCAAATTTAACTTGAATGGACTATTAAAATTCTATTTATGTATAAGTTAATTTTTAACTCAAAGGTTATATTTAAAAAGACTAGAAAATGAAAAAAAAAATACTAAAAAAAAAACAATTTTATAGTTAAGGTTTAAGGTATTTTTTCAAAAAATAATATATATATATATATAAATTTTTGCCTAACGAGCTGCGAGAATTTATTTGGTTTATATGACGTCAACTTGTTTAGTCGTCGAGGTCAAATTATTAATTTTAGTCATATCTTTAACTAAAATTTATTTGGTCTATTTGAGGTCAACTTGGTTAGAAGTCAAATTATTAATTTTAGTCCATATCTTTAACATTTCTTTAAATCTTATTTGAGGTCAACTTGTTTGATTGTAGGAGGCAGTAGGTCAGATTATCAATTTTAGTTCATATTTTTAGCATTTCTCCAAATCTAGATTGTTGTGATGCCAAAGAAATCTTATTTGAGCTCAACTTGTTTAGTCATAGGAGGTTAGATTATCAATTTAAGTCCATATTTTAGGAGGTTAGATTATCAATTTAAGTCCATATTTTTAACATTTCTCCAAATCTAGATATAGGAGGTTAGATTATCAATTTAATTCCATATTTTAGGAGGTTGGATTATCAATTTAAGTCCATATTTTAACATTTCTCCAAATCTAGATTGTTGTGATTCCAACTGATGTGACAAACAAATGTGGTAAGTGATTTATTCTAGACCATATTTTTCAGTTTTACCACATTTATCTCATATTATTTTTTAATAAAATGAATACCACAAAAATATATAATTTTAGAATATTTTTTATTTTAGAATTTACCTGATTAAAAATAATACTAAAATTTGTAAACAAAAATGAAATATTTGAGCTGAAATTGATCATCCACCATATTTTTTGTTACGTCAACCTGCATGGCTGCATCAAGGTAATCCAGCAGACCACATAGGATGGTTATCGTCGAAATTGAACCTGCATGGCTGCATCACGGTAATCCAGCAGACCACATAGGATGGTTATCGTCGAAATTGAACGGAGTATATTTTTAAATAAAATTAAAACTACGGGCATAATATAATTAAAAGAAAATATATATGCTAGAAATGATAAAAGCAAAAAATATGAACTAAAATTGATAATTTAGCCGGATGTACCAACCTTTGGCAGCCCCAAACATACGTGTCAAAAGTTTTTTTTCTTTTATTTTTTCGTGGTGGTGGATTGCCACCTCTAAAGAATAATGAATTAGTATTATCATATGAAACAAAAAAAAAATGTAATGAAACATGAAAAGCTGAACACAAAAATATAACCAAGACAATGCAAAAGAAAAATATATAATAACTGTCACCACAAATGTATTGCATTAGCAATAATGCATCTTTGACACAAGTATACATGATGTAATAACATTAAGAAACAGTTAGTTAACTACAACAGCAAATTGGCTGCTTGCCAGCAGCCATACACCTTAATCAGTTCAGGAAGCAACGAAAACAATTGGACCGAATTCAGCCTACGATATCTGCAACCCCTCTACTGAATATTGATCATGAAGCCACTGATAACGGTACACTTCTGCAAATTTACAAGATCCTCACATGCTCTAGCTTCTACACGACCAGATGCCAAATTTGTTAGCTAAAAGCATTATTAGGAAGATGTTTACAAGAATCCCTAAACCTTTATCTAATTGCAAAACAGTACACACTGAAAAGGAAACGAGATGCATGTTGACACAAATTATGCGAAAAGCACAGAAACTCTCATTATGTCGGAGGTGATACGAATATAATGACACGAGAAGGTGATATAATGCAAATCAAAAGTCAATGCTAAAACCAAATGTACCTACCTACCGTATCATCATATGGTTGCCACAAACTAAGAAAGTTCAAATCCGGCATTGGAATTAATGGCGTATAGAAGTTTTGCTCTCAAAGTGCTCGAGCGTTTGTATGTAGGTAGCTGTATTACATGGACACAATATCCATTAAAGACCAAAAGAATAATAAATTATGCTTTTACTACATAAAAAACATGGATGCAATCTCAACACAATATCCATTAATGGTTTGAAAATAATAATAAAATTACTGTTTTACTAAAAATATGATCATCAGAATATATGGTGATAATAAGAATTGACTAGTTTATGGTCTTACGATAGTACCTTCAAAGTATTATAACATGTAGAAGCTGATGGAAGCCGATCCACATCTTGTCCTCCAAATGAAGCCCAAAGAGGAACATCACAAGCCACCTATTTCATCAAAAAAATTGAGAGTTAGTGTCGCATCCCAATTTTTTAAATCTTTGAAGATATTATGCGTGGTTAAAAATTCACACAAAGACTCGTAAAATTTATAAGACGGTGCAATAGTATCTTGTTTCTTGTTATTCTATTATCTTGAGAGGATCTTCTGTTGTACTCAGGTTATTAACCTCTACCGTCCATTTTTTCTCCCCATGAGAATACTATTTTCCTGCTAATCTTAAGCCACTTGCTGTACAATGACAAAAAGTTGCTTACATGTGGAAACTACCAATAAAGCAAATAGTACTAATTTTAATGTATACTATACGCATGATGTGTATGTATCACCACAAATCCACAAGTCGAAGAGTCAACTAAAGTTCATTCATTAGCTATAAGGGATACAGAAATGATCTGAGAAGTAACAGAGCAGAGAAAGACTTGGTTCACAACCCATGTTGTAGCTAAAGAATATAGATGAACTGAATCATACAGCAACATAATGTATATATAGTTCAGCAATTGCAATTGTTGCAACATTCCTTCCTAATTTAGTATTGTGGTAGAAATATGGTTTATAGTTAACTTTACCGAATGGCATTATAGGAGTTAAACACATAGGCCATGATGATATAAATACACTCTATTTCCTCACACTCAAAAGAAGAAAAAAATCAATATAGAATTAAATATAAAGTCATATATATATGATGCCTAGGTCAGACTGTATCGGATTGGATCGATTTACCTTAATGTCTAAAATACAAGAACATGCAAACATTCAGAAGTTTGATGGCCCTGAAAATTTTATGAAGATAAACTCTCGAAAGAAGCATCTATACCACTAAAGACTAAACAAATGAATTTAAGTTGGAAAAAAAACCTTATGAATGGTAAAAGCTGGATGAAGGTGTTTGAAACCAAGCAAAGGTGCTCGTGAACAGCTGGTTACAAACTTAAGAAGCATACATCGCTCTTTTGGCTCAAATCCTGCGAGTACCTATGAATATGGAACCAAAAGAGACCTGAATGATTGAATGGCAGTTATAATAATCTCAACAGCAGTATATTAATGCAATTAAGGCAGTAAAATTATTTTCGTCCTCTAATTGAGTAATGCAAACTTAAATATATACTTGGAGGCTTGGAGCTTTTCGGAAATACATAAGTGTGTTCAGTATTTTCCTGCAAGAGTAGTGGTGCTTTGACCACTATGTTTAAAAAATGGCAATGCTTCCTTGCCATTAAATTCTTATGTATCCATGAAAGCTTAAACTTCCCCCTTACAGCATAAAGCAGTGAACTAGAAGTAGAAGATCTAGCTTTAAATTGCAAAAACAGTTATTCAATCAAAGTCTAGAAAACTCTTAGCAAGTAGTATCATGCAATCAGGAGCTCATACCTCCCAAAAAAGTTTAACAGATCGACTCCCTTCATTGTAGCCCCCAGTATACTGCGTGTTTTTCCTCAGGTCATCAACATCAATGTCATAATCCCCACCCGAAAGTAACTGCAAAGGAAAATATAGATCAGCATGAAAATGGAAGTTTAGAACGAATAAGAATGTTTTTAAATTCAAAGTACAGCCATTTTAGATTCTACCCGCTATATAATCTGCCATCACAACAGTAAGAATTTGCTATTCTCAAAAAATTACTTAGGGTATGTTCGTTTCGGGATTATAGTGGGTGGGCGAAATCTTGGACTTTGAAGTCCTAGAATTTCAAAATCCTGATGAATAATTAAAAATATATGTTTGTTTTGGGATTTTATAGGGTAGGATGGTGTAAAAGTTGATTGATTATATTATTATGAATGTATTGAGAGAATAAAAAAGTAGATGATGCGAGTGTATTGGGAGAATAAAAAGATGAATAGTGGTAGGTGATAAAGTAGAATAGGATTTCTAAGATTTCAAAATCCTTACTTTTAAGTCTAAAAACAAATGGGGGTTTGAGATTGTAAAGTCCAAAGTCCGGCCGACATAGTCGTGTAACCAACATATTTAGAGCCTAGAGACAAAAAAAATATAACAAAGGAAATACCTGATTAAATTCACTTGCATTAAATAACTTCAACCAAGAAGGGGATATTATATCTGTCAAGCCCCGATAAAATGCATTCGAGAAAGGAATTATCTGTAATTAGTGCCAAAAACATGTAAATACATGTTGCAAGCGTAAAACTTCATAAAAAAACTACATAAATGCTTGAATACCTGTCTGTTAAGCTTATAATCTGCCATTGCATGAATGTATTGCAATTTGTTATCATTTGTGACACATGTATCCTTGCCCCCAGGTTTCAGTTCAATTACATGACGCTTTCCAAGTGATTCTTCAGTAACAGTAAAATCCAAAGAAAGATCCTTGACATCTCCATCATAATGCTGCATGACAAATTCATATCTGCCATCAGTATATATCAAGCTACCCAAATATAATGTATAGTTCAAGAATGCACGGCAATCTCATATATACAAGAAATGCAACATATTAGAAATAGTCATACACAACCTCATCAATCATAGAAATACAAATATTTCTAAGTTGTATACTTCTATGATATTTCAATGATTTGATAGAGCATTCACCTTAACATACATGAGATTCTTGTAGAGCTCAGGATCAAGAGTGGAGAGTTCATCCAAAAAGCAATAGCGCCCCAACAACTTTTGCACAAACACGTGTGAAAAATAAAAGTCGAGTAAGATTCCTTCATACAGAGCTTTACCAATGATTCTTCCCAGAAATTCAATCATCTGGATTCCATTATCCAAAAATCTAGCTGTCGCATTTGGTACTAGAAGTCTGTCAGAAGTTGACGTCTGCGAGAAAAGCCCATACCTGAACACACACATTCATTTCAGAGAACAAATAATGATGATACATTTTTATTTTTATTAAAAAAAGTAAAAATCAAGAATGAAACAACGTACTCTGGAGAAAAAGCTGCTTTCGAGATGTCAGTCAAGAACTCCTTGGAGAGTCCACCATAGTCGAGGCCAGCTTCCGGAAGGCCAGATTCACTGACAAATGAAACATGGATGGCAGACTTCAATTTTGAACCAAGTGAATTCAGTTGTTGCAATCCATCTTCAAAAATATGACCTCGACGAATTACTATCTCAATTGATCGAGATCCAGGTCCAGTGCCGTCACCAGCCAATCGTCTCGACATTTTGTCCATGTTGATAAATTCTCTGAACATTTTGACTCTGCCAAATTGAGAAAGAATTATCTCAGATTATCTTTTGGCATTTAAAGGCAAATGGAATACAATTTATCTAGGTGTAGTTAGTAAAGCAAATCATCAGGGACTCTCCAAAAAAAAAAAAAAACTACAAACTGAACAGTTTCATCAGTTTTTTTTTTTAAGAAATTGAGCGTAGTTCTTGTAATTCTATATAATTATAGTCTTATCGGTTGGACCTACCTTTCTTCGAAAGGAAATACATGTGGCATGGTGGTAATGATGGAATAGGGTGCCCCATCTGCAGCTGAGAAAACTTCATGAGTCCTGGCAGCAACGGCGATTGGCATCCTATTACTTTTACCAGGAGCAAGCCACAAAGACGGATGGCAAAACTGGCGCCTACAATCTCTTTCATATAACAAATGCAGGCATCGAACAGCAGAATCCACAAAAGCTCTGTATTGAGAACTAATACCTCGGGATAACGAATTATAGACAAAAGTGTTCAGCATAGATGCAATTTTCTGCTGCTGCTCCAATGTAAATGGAACCTGATCAATTAAAATAGTATCAGTAATACTATTACCACCATACAGGGGAATTAATAACCAATGAAAATGTAACTTAATTAATACAAAAAGAAGGAATTTTGTCAATTCAAGGCCTGAAAGTTAGTAAAGCTATTAATTTAGTCGACTCATAACCTGAAAAATAGAAAATATCAATTCGGGACCTAAAAGATAAAACTATCAATTCAGAACTCATAAATATTAAGGCCATGTTTGACATCTTATAGTTTATATCCTTATTTATTAATATGTATAAATATTTTTAAACTCCTATTTTTTCTCTAATTTTTTTCACTCGTCCGAAATTAATATATCTTTTTTTTTTTTTGGAATTTTGATTTATATAATATTGCTGGATAACTAGAATCTATAAGACATCAAACATGGCATTAAAATGTGTGAGTCCTAAAGTGATACTCCCTCCGTCCCGTAGTCTATTTCCCATTTTCCAAAAAGGTCCGACTCATACTTGTTTTTCCTTTCCATAAATAGCATTAAGACATCACATCCCTTCTAACTCACACCCTTCAAACATCTTTTATTTACCACACATACCCTTCAAACTCTTAACCAATAAAGCATCTATGTTACCAATAAAGTAGAATGGTCTATTTTGGCCCCAATAAAACATCACTTTATCCCCTCAAATACTAATAAACAACTGTTACATTAATACCTTGCAAACAGTAAATGGGAAATTGAGTGAGGGACAGAGGGAGTAGCTTTTACCTTTCAAGTGTCAGATTGATAATTTTCTATTTTGGAGGCCCTGAATCGACTGGAAATATCTTTCAGGCCCCTAATTGATAATTTTGCTATTTTTCAGGCCCTAAATTAATAAAACTCCTAAAAAGAAAACTAATATAACCTGCTTATCATAGAACTCTATATCCTCGAGAATTAACAGCAGATGCGAATAACTGGAACAAAAGAGGAGGAGCAGATAAGATATATCTTTCGATATGCCTTCAGGGCCCCGCCTTAGTGGTTCAATGTCCCACTCATCAGAAGGATGTTCCTCAATTTGGCTAATGCTGGGTTGGTCATCAATTGAATCCACAAAATCATTCTCCATGGTTGACTTTCCGGTGATCTTTTGCAACATGTTGACCCACTTATTGCCAGTGTCTTTATTACATCTCTTTTGCCTTCTCTCAGAAACTCCATCACTGTCTCCAGAGATTGTATTTGTTTTTGAATGGGCAACATGGTTTCTAACATGAAAGAGAGATTTTTCCAGTTCTCCCCACAAACTGAATAGAAACCCAGGGGCAAATGACAGCATGTTGAGAACTGGCAAAGATCTTACCACAGGGTTCAAAGTTGAAAATAATCGAAGCATATATGAATAATAATAAGCTATGTCAAGCAACCCGTATTTCCTGGGGTTTTCAAAGGCATCTTTTTCAAAGGCCAGGAGTTTCTTAAGATGCCATTGCTGACAAACAGGCCTAAAAATGTCCATATATGACAACTTTGGGAACCCAAAAACCGTTTCATCCACGGTAAACAAGGATTCAGCAGATGGATCATAACTAAATTGGATTTCATCATTTTTCTTAGTCACCCGTCCAAGATTTTCAATTGAAGCCAACAGATGATCCGCCAGTAAAATAACCACATGTAAATAGGATGAATAGTCTAAGCCTTCAGTGAATTTCCCCAAATCACTCCCTGTTGCAAGGTACACTGTGTTGGCAAGAACCCAGCCGACACGTGGCATCTTTCTGGGAGTTTTATCTAGCTGATCCATCTCAGAAATTTCTTTCAGAATCTTCTCCTTTGAGATCTGTCATCACCTGCCAAGGTTTGATCAGCCTCCTAGTGCCTTAATCTCAAAAGGCTAAAAGTTGCTTCAGATAGAAATATCATATTTTCACCCATACTTTGTACAATGGATTACACAAGTAGAGCAATGATGTAGAAAAATACTGGGACATTTGAGAAAGTTCCAACAAAGGGATAATACCATTTCTGGTCCCTAAAAGTTTACCTTTTTCCTGTTTTTGTGTCCCCTTCTTTCACTCACTATCAAACTTGGTCCTGGACCGTTACTCCCACATTTGGTCCCCCCATTAGTTTACCATCCGTTGACTGCCAGAATAAACTATTTGGGGTTGCTAAAGATAATTATTTGAAAATTATTAATTACATTTAGCACCGTCAAATAGTTGATTCTATCAGTCAACAGATGGTTAACTAAAGGTGGGACCAAATGTGAGAGGTGTACTTCCCGGACCAGGTTTGGTAGTTAGTGAATGAGGAGGACCAAAATTGAAAAAATACACACTTTGGGGACCAAAATTGATAATATCCCTTTTAACAAACAAGTCTTTTAGCTCCAAAAGACATAATTTTTGACATTTTCAGTTGATGCTTTCTCTGTTTAGCCAATACTTACCAGTAACATCTTGAGGCATGGTGATAACACAGACTTGTGTCTTAAAGCAGGTACAAGTATTGCAGGTAAGCGTTGAGGAAACCAAGGTATTGTGAGTAATGAGATGCAATACTGTTCCACAGAGGACTCCATCATGCCATTATCATTTATGTCCATTTCTGTTAGGTGGAATGGACGCAAAGATAAAGTTATTGCACTAGCAACGATCAAGAATCTATCATCTGGGTGACAAGACATCAATTCTTGAGAAGAAAAAAAGTTTTCCAATTTTGAAATGAATTTCCTAATGCAGTTATACGATCCACTTCTTTCATTCCCAATAAAATGCACCAGATTTTTCACTGCGATATTTGCATCCTTACGGTCATCATAAGCAACGCTATTCCAACCTTTTGAATCAGTTAAGAGAACTGATAAGCGCATTGCTGTCGATGTTAGGACAACATCTTGAACCTTTTGACTGGAGTAGTCAAACAAGGATAAAACAAACAAGCAAATTGAAATCAGCTTCTTTGATTGATGGATCCATAATCTTCTCTCGTCTATGCTACCAGTTGCCATTGAGCAAAAGCTCTGATGTACAACTGCAAGTCAAATGTAATCATACATCAGGCAACAAACAAGAAACATCATTTATTCATTAATAAAACATTTTCTTAAAAATGCCAAGAGAATCTTTTTCACCTACCAGAGTGCAAGATTAAATGGAAATATAGTGAATGAAAATTGAAGCAATGCAGAAAGACTGAGGAATATATCTGGGGCGGGCATAAAATTCTCATGTCCTTTCAATTTTCTTTTCATTTTTCCACACAGAACTTCTCATTGATTCCTATGGGAACTGGGATCAGTGAGATCTCTGTTTGCTTCTTATCCAATGAAAACATTCATAAAACAACCTGATTTCATAATGCAATCTCCACACAAGAAACCACTTAATTATCACGCATATGATTGATTCCAACAGCCAGTAACAATCTTTCATAACCTGAGCTCACAATAAAAACTGAATATTCAAGCAACGGCTTACCATTTGAAGTTATGTCCTCCAAAACAATTTTGAAGCAACAAATCATACAATCCCTATCCCTTACTCCAATTTTCCCGTAACGAACAGATAAATAGTTTATAAAAAACAGAAATGGTCGCAAAATTTCCATCGATATATGTATCCCAGTAAGAGCACCAATGCGATTGTTCATCATAATTTCCCAATCCTCTCGCAGCCGCAATGCCACGGATTTTACCGCGTGATGCCGCCTCCATACCCTCTGAATCAATATCAAACATTCTTAACTCGAATAGCGACACTGAATTAGGCTTTCTAATTGAAATATAAAGCCTTTTACCTGAATGAGCAATACGGCGGCGTTTGCTCGCCTGGTGTAGTTCCGGAGTTCCCTTTCCTGATTAACCCTCTCCAGTAGGGCATCCCTCGTGATTTCCTTGGCGCTAGCACCACGCAGCGAAACCTGATCGAGAATTCAAACTCAAAATTTAAACCGTGCAATTGACGAAAAAATGCGGTTAATCGCGGAAAAAAGTCGCAATTTCTACTCAAACTGCTGAAATTCAAGTTCGGTGAAAAAGTGAGGGGAGAAAGGAACCTGCTGCCTGCGAGATTCGTGCATGGTACTCCGCGATTAGAACGGAAAGATGCAGTCGAGGATCTATAAGAGTATAGTTGTTGAAAACCTCGATCGTTTTTCATCAATCGTTGAGAATTTAATTGATCCTTTTTTTCCCTTCCTCTGGAGTAAAATCTACCGGCAGAGAGAGATGACAATGCCCTTTTTAACTTTACAATATTTGATTGAATCCAAATAATATTAAAAATTCTATAAAATTGCATATGTGTCATTATACAATGCATTTGGCTTGTGGGTAATTTGAAGGAAAAGTTCACATGTCAAGATTCTGTTTATTTTATTCTTTAGAAAAAAACTATGTGTAATTTCATGTGTATAGGGAGATTCAGCTTGAAATTTTCAAATGTTTCTCTTCCCATTCTAATATTATGTCATTCTATAGTTGAAACTCTAATTTATGCCTTTTTCTTTTGTAACTGTTCAGAATGAATTTTCTTCCACTGCATTTTGTTTCTTGTGTTATTTCAATATGACAAAGTCATATATTTACCCTTCTTGTGTTATTTCAATATGACAAAATCTTGTATATATATTTATCATGAACTGCAAGTGCAATTTAAAATATGTCGTCGTTTAATTGAAACATGTAAAGTGTTTTCACTGAAACATATACAGTGCACTTAGTGCATAAAAAATATATTTATAATATAATATAAATATTTGTGCGGCCGACGGCAGCCTAGACCGATTTCTTCAATACTGGCGATAAGTGATCTATTACAATCACGATCTATCTCATACATATTTGGTCATATCCAAAGTCGCTCCTCAGCAGGGTAGGTTAGTTCTAAATCCAATATCAAACTCAACTTAAAATGTATGGGTACTCGAAATTTTTTAATAATACAGTGCCGAATACTTTGTGTGTACTTAGGTACGCGGATACGGATTAAATATGCACCCGATACACCATGTGGTGTGCCCCAATTAAAAATTCTCCTATATACTAATGGAGAGTTCTTATTTCTGATGTGTCATCTTATAGCTAATTTAAATGATATTGCGTCATCTTAATATTAATTTGGATGGATTTTCAATTTTTTATTATGTTGGTGTGTTATTTTTTAAGTGGTTTGTAATTAATATGTGACATTTTAATATGTAGTTTAATTAAAAAAAATTACAATGAGGCAATAACTAAGGTTTAAACCTTGCACTTCTTAGATAATATTTATGTAATTTTATTCCAAGGTTTAAGCAAATTTATTAATATACACCTAAAATAATATATATATATATATATATATATATATATATATTTGTCAGAACACCTAAAATAATTATTAATTCATGTTTAGTGCATTTATATTTTTAATTATTAAATATATTATTTACTGAGAATGTTGTATATTTTAATTAAACAATTGCGTAACACGCGGACACTAAATTAATATTAATACTAATTTTAGGTACTATATTGGACACAATTGATCAACATCTCAGACACAGATACAGTGCACGTGGGATTAAATTTGCAATTTTTTTTTTGTCTTGAAATAAATTTATCTTATATTAAATTAACTCAAATTAATCTTAGCCCACAAACAGTAAAAAATACATTGAAACGCTCCATTGCTCACATGGTCACATCACTATCAAACTGTTCATCGTTCACATGTTTTATTATGATCACTATCAAACTGTTCATTGTTCACATGTTTTATTATGATATTCCTCTTATTTTGATTTTATATTTGTTTTGATGTTAAAGAAATTGCATGGGTTACAGAGACACGTATTTAAAAAAAATGAAAATATTTATATATACAAAAAAAAAAAAAAAATTATAGTCGTATCCCTATCGTATCTTACCTATTTTTTATTTTATTTCTAAAAATATGTGTCATTACTCATATAGTCATATTGTCGTACGTGTATTTATACAACCTAAAACTCAACTTATTGTCTCCTTAATTTTCATTTTTTTATAATTAAAGTAAATAGAAAGAGAAAAAATAATATGTTGGCGGCGTGGTGTGCCACATAAACAATTGTCATCTTATTTGTGTCATTGCCAGCCGCTAGATTGCATTATATGACATTTTTATTTTGGATAGAATTTTGGAGATATTAATGTCAATAATATTGCTTCTATAGATAAAAATTAGTATTACAGAAAATCATCTTTAATGACATGCTATCATTAAAAATCGATTTTCTTACAGTGAAGTACATGATTTTGTGTTACCAAAATACTATAATCTGTGTCATATATTGTCAGTCGGATAGATTTTATTGGTACACCATCCGCTCTATAATGTACTTTAAAAATTGGTAATTTGTTGTATTGAAATTGCAATTTGTTTGAAACATGTAATTTTATTTTATAAACACATATTGCACATTTTAGTATAAGAAATCATAAATTTAAATGAAACAAGTTATAAAATTTTAAAATATACTATAAGTCCACGGTCCACGGGAGACCCCTCTTGCCAGCCGCTAGATAAATATTTCTAATAATTATATTGTATGACATTTTTATTTTGGATAGGATTTGGAGATATTTATGTCATTAATATTGCTTTTATATATTAAAAAAAATGTTACAGAAAATCATCTTTAATGACAATTGACACACTTTCATTAAAAATCGATTTTCTTAATTGTTGACGGCCAAATAATTTACGAATTCTGATTCTGATGTGGCTTGTTGAATTTGACCACCAAACAAATGATTAATCGAACAAGAACATTGCGGAAAGAACCGTAGTTCTTCCCTGAAATGTGGGTGTAGGTATATAAGTGGAATGAGAGAAACATTCCAGTGTCCTTTCTTTTTTTACAATGAAATGTGAGGTCCTTTATATAAAGAGGACCAGCACGACAAATCATTAAGCATGACAAATCAATAAGCACGACAAATCACTAAGCACGACAAATCTTTAAGCACGACAAATCACGTGGTCTCGGTGGGACCTGCTGACGTGTGATAATTCGTCTTGCTGACGTGTGATAGCCTTCAGGTTATCTGAGCCTTCAGGTTCTCTGATGTGTGATAAATCTGGTGATGCTGACGTGTGATTAATCTGAGCACAACAATAGCCCCCAAGATCGGGCTGTGACGTTGTTCAGAGCTTGATCTTGTTTCATGTCTCGACCAAATTTTATCTTTTGTTGTATCTACATTCACATTGTTTGCCTCCGAGCTTGCTCAGGTGCAGTATGAGATCTTGATTGTTCAGAATGAGCCCCTGCATAGAGGATCTTACCTTTTTTTCAAGTTCGTGGCTCCGCGGAGCCCCGTCAGACCGATTAGTCTTTTTCAGGTTTCAGATTTCTTTCGGAGCCCGTCAGAAGTCTCTGTTCACACTTCTGGGATTCCCGCCGCACTGGTAGCCTGTACGCAGCAGCCCCTGTCAGAGAAGCCTTCAAGGTCAGATTGTCAGATGAGGCCTGCAGATTGAAGTCTGGTGTCAGATTTTTCACACAGACCATTGCTTGCAGATTGTGAGCCCTGGCCATTGCTCAGGCTCACAGATTGGGGAGCCTCTGTCACGAAGTTCTTTCAGGCTCAGATTGAGCCCTGGCCAGATGAAGTTCTTCAGGTTCGTAGATTGTGGGGTTCTGTCAGAAGTCTTTGATATTGCATTTGAGAGCCCTGTCAGATTTATGTGCTCAGACGGGAGTTCTGGCCAGACGAAGTCTTTTTTTCATCAGATTTGCCGGAGAGCCGTCAGACGAGTCTTTTATGTGCTTTCGTGCCGGGAGAGCCCTGTCAGATGAAGTCTTTTCTTTCTCAGATTTCCGTGGAGCCCCATCAGACGAAGTCTTTTTCAGGCTCAGATTTGCAGGAGAAGCCCCCACAGACTGAGAGCCCTCTTTTTTGAAGGTTCAGACTTCGGAGAGCCCTCACAGATGAAGTTTTTCAGCCAGTTGGGGAGCCCCACAGACGAAGTCTTTTTTCAGGCTCAGCCGGAGAGCCCCTGCAGACGAGTCTTTTTTTCTGGTTCAGATTTTGAGAGCCCCACAGATGAAGTCTTTTTTTCAGGCTCAGATTGGGGGAGGCCAGACGAATTTATTTAGCCTTTTCAGGTCAGATTTTTGGGGAAGAGTCTGGCCAGATGAGTCTTTTTTCAGGCTCAGATTTTGGGAGAAGCCCCGTGGATGAAGTCTTTTTTATGCCCTGGGGAAAATGGTCTTTAAGGGTGGCTCGTGGAGAGAGCCAGATGGGATCCCCGCCGAGACGAAAGTGTTTCAGAGATTACTTCGTCCGAGAGAA
Source organism: Stenogyne calaminthoides (assembly GCA_037126765.1). Lineage (NCBI taxonomy): Eukaryota > Viridiplantae > Streptophyta > Magnoliopsida > Lamiales > Lamiaceae > Stenogyne > Stenogyne calaminthoides. The sequence goes on from JBBCBC010000007.1 coordinate 2,982,384, forward strand.
ATATCGGGATCCCCGCTCGAGATGAGCATGTCTTTCCGAGATGGCTCGTGAGAGAGAGGGGATGGATCCTACCGAGATGAGCGGTGTCTTCCGAGATGGCTCGTCGGAGAGAGCTGATGGGATCCCCTTTCGAGACGAAAGCGGAGTCTTGAAGATGGCTCGTCGGAGAGAGCCGAATGGGATCCCCGCCGAGATGAGTGGGTCTTACGAGATGGCTCGTGAGAGAGCTAGATGGGATCCTACTCGAGATGAGCAGGTCTTCAGAGATGGCTCGTGAGATAGAGCCGGAGATACTTGAGGGAGCTAGGAGAGTTTGCGCTCGTCGTCGACCACTTACGGCCAAGCAGTTTGCGACTTTCCTCTGTCCCGGATCATCTTACTAGTCAGGCGATTTATAGGAGTAAATTTTTTTACTGCCGTCGTCGACCACTTACTGTTAGAAAGCGGTTCGCGACCTTTACCCCGTATAAATCATCTGACTGACTGTGTGGTCTTATGAGAGAGCCAAAGTCGATGAAGGCAAGCAGGTTAATGCTGATATAGGCGGACCGGTCACGCCAAAATTATGAGCCAACATCTCATCGCCGAGAAGGCAGAGAATACCCGCTAAAAACGGCAGATCGACATCGCCGAAGTTAGCGAAAGTCGACGCCGAGGAGTACGGGTTAGTCGTCGCTATGAAAAGCCAACGATCTCATCACCGAAGCGCGAGAATACTTCGCTAAAATCGGATCGACATCGCCGAGAAGTTAGCGTAAAAAGCCGACGGCGGCGGGAGCAGTCGGTCGCCGCCGCTAAAAGCCGACGATCTTCATCGCCGGTAGCCGGAGAATACTTCGCTAAAACGGTGGATCGACATCGCCGAAAGTTAGTGGGAAAGCCGGCGTCGGAAGGCTGGCCGGGTTATCGCCGTGAAAAGCCGACACCCTTTATCACCGAGAAGCGCGGAGAATACTTTCGCTAAATGGCGGATCGATATCGCCGAATTAGCGGAAAATCGACGCCGAGGAGGCGGCCGGGTATCGGGCAGGAAAAAAGCGACGATCTTCATCGCCGAAGCGGAGAATATTGCCAAACGGCGGGATCGATATCGCCAATTAGCGAAAGCTTACGCCGGCAGGCGGCGTCAAGCCACGCTGAAAGCCGATTTATTCGGACGCCGAGAAGGCGGGAGAATGCTTAAAAATGGCATCGACTCGCCGAAGTTAGCGGAAAGCCGACGCCGGCGGAGGCGGGCCGTCGTCGCTGTGGAAAGCTCATTTATCTTCGGCGTCGGTGAAGGCTGGGAGAATACTTTTGCTAAACGATGACCCGACATCAGCCGCCGAAATAATGAAATGGACAATCGGTATGATTCGGCCGGTCACCGCAAAGTTCGATACAATCCCATCACGAGATGCCGTGAGAATACCGCCAAATCCACGGACCGACATCACGGGACCAATGCGAAAGCCGCATCACGAGAGGCTATCGGTCGGCTTCGCCGTGAAAGGCCTAGACGCATCCTCGGGTTTCGAAGGCGGAGAATGCTTTTGGAAAAACGGGCGACTGACATCGCCAACCAGCGAAAGCCGACGCCGAGGAGGCAGGCCGTCGCCACCGCGAAAGCGACGATCTCGCTCGAAGGCAAAGAATGCTTCGCTAAAACGACGGACCGACATCGCCGAATTAGCATAAACCGACGCCGAGGGAAGGGCCGGGTCGTCAGCCGTGGAAAGCCGACGATCTCGACGCCGAGAAGCGCGAGAATGCTTCGCTAAAATGGCGATCGATATCGCCGAAAGTTACCGAAAAGTTCGACGCTGGCGAGGCGGGCGGATTGTCAGCCAGGAAAGTTCGACGATCTCGACGCCGGAAGGCTGAGAATACTTCGCTAAATGATGGATCGACATCACCGAAGTTAGCGAAAAAGCCGACGCCGGCGGCGCGGCCCGTCGTCACGGCGAAAAGTTCGACGATCTTATCGCCGAAAGAAGGTGGAGAATATTGCTAAAACGGCGACTGTATATCGCCGACCAGCGTAAAGCCAATGCCGGCGAGCGGCCGATCGTCATAGAAAGTCGATGATCTCGGCGAATAGAAGGCGAGAATACTTCGCTAAAATGGCGGATCGACATTGCCGAAGTTACGAAAATTCGACGATCTCGATGCCGAGAAGGGGAGAATATTGCCAGAAACAACGGACTCGACATCGCCGAAGTTAGCGGAAAGCCGACGCCGAGGAAAAAGGCCGGTCATCGCCAGGAAAGCCGATGATCTCATCAATGGTGAAGGTGGAGAATACTTTCGCTAAATGGCGGATCGACATCGCCGACCAGCGGAAAGTTCGACGCCGGCGAGGCCGGGTCGCCGCTGGAAAGCCGATGATCTCGACGCCGAGAAGCGGAGAATACTTCGCTAAAATGGTGGGATCGACATCGCCGAAGTTAGCGTAAAAACCGATTTATCTCGGCGTCGGTGAAGATGGAGAATACTAAAACGGCGATCGGGTATCACCGTTAGCGGAAAGTCGACGCCGGCGGAGGGCCGGTCATCATCGCGAAAAGCCGACGATCTTATCGCCGAAGACGGAGAATATTTCGCTAAAAACGGGCGGATCGACATCGCCGGTTATCAGAGGGAAAGTCGACACCGGCGAGACGGGCCGGGTCGCCGCCGGTGAAAGCCGACGATCTCAACGCCGGTAGCGCGAGAATACTTCGCTAAAATGGGCGGATCGACATCGCTGCGATTAGCGGAAAGCCGACGCCGGCGAGGCGGGCCGGTTGCCGCCGCAAAGCCGACGATCTTCGACGCCGGTAGGCGGGAGAATACTTTTGCTAAAATGGCGAATCGACATCGCCGAAGTTACGGAAAACCGACAATCTCGACGCCGAGAAGCGAGAATACTTTCGCTAAAACGACGGATCGACATCGCCGAATTGGGGCTAGCGAAAGCCGATGTCGCGGGGTTATCGCGGGCCATCATCTCCAGGAAAAGCGGAGAATCTAAAATGGCGGATCGACATATCGCCAAATTAATACTTTTGCACCAGGATATGGCGATCGGACATCGCCAAATTAGCGAAAAGCGGAATACCGCCAAACGGGCGCTGGTTGCCGCCGGGAAAGTTCGACGATCTTCGACGCCGGTAAGGCGGAGAATACTCGCTAAAACGGCGATCGACATCGCCGAAGTTACGGAAAAGCCGACGCCGTGCGGCGCATAATCGCCGCCAAGGCAAGAAGGTGCTCGCGCCAGTAGCGGGTATAATCGCCGCCGAGAAGGCGATTGCTCGCTACCAGTAAAGTGACATAATCGCCGCCGAGAAGGCGGTAGACAAGCGCCACGTAGTAGGGAAGTGGCATATTCGCCGCTTAAAGGCGCGCTGTGTTTCGCGCCGGTATATTAAAGAATTATTGCCGGCGCGCGTAGATACAACAGTAGGCGGCATAACCGTCATTAAAAGCGCCGGCAGAAGGCTCGCGCTTTATCAGGCGGCATATCGCCGCCGGTGCCGGTAGTGCTTCGCACCGAGGCGCGTGCATAATCGCTGCCGGTATACAGATACCGGTGACCGGTAAAGCCGGGCACAATCATCACCGGAAGCTACAGATTGCCAGCCGCTGCCAGAAGACGCAATCCGTCTCTTTAAAGAGACCACAGAAGTACTGCGCCGGACAGGTATGAAAGCATAATCATCGCCGGAAGAAGCGGTAGAAGTGTTTCGGCATCAGAAAGTAGACGCCCGCATAATCGCCGAGAAGGCGAGATACTCGCTACGAAAGTGGCGGCATAATCGTCGCCGAAGACAAGATCGCCGCCGTAAAAGGCGTGGCATCGCCGTCGCCGTGGCCGCGGCTGCTCGCGCGGTAGGGCGGGCATAATCGTCGCCGGAAAGGCGGTATTGCCAGCGCCGAGTAGGCGGGCATAACCATCACCGAAAAAGGCGGTAGGTTCGCGCCGAATAAAGGGCATAAACGCCGCCGAAAAGGCGGGGCGACATGTAAGCTCCGAGTAAGCGGGCATAACCGCCGCCGAAAAAAATAGAAGGTTTCGCTATAATAGGCGCATAATCGCATGAGTGTCTTTTTGTAATTTGGTCGGTAGTGCCCATTTTCTTCTGAATGAATTCGAACATTGTGTTTGCCTATGTCCGCTCCTGACTTCTTTCGTTTTTGATTATCTTATTGATGTTGCAATCGGTTGATCGTCTTATTTAGGTGCGACCAGATGGGTTAACTTTATGAACCCCCCCTTTCTTGGTTCGCGATCGTCTTATTTAGGCGCGATCACTTCGTACTAGGGCCATCTTATTTAGTCTGCGACCCGCGACTCATCACCCGCTTTTTACTCTGGTATCTGTAAGTAATCTGAGTCGCCTTTTTTCATCGCGTACCCATTACTCACTTTTTTGTCGCGGAATCGAGTACTGAACTCGTTAAATCAGTGAACATAGACTTGGGCTCGTTAAGTTTTGTTCAGGTCGTCCCGACTTTTAGGTCGCGACCTCTTAGCAGCACTACGCCAAATTAAATGGAAATAAACGAATGAATGAAAAGCTACGAGGACATAAATATAATAAACCTGGTGGGGTGGGTAAAAGGACTACCCGTTGATTCTTTGAGTAGCTCGCGAGACTCCGTGTGCTCGTCTAATTTTTTTCTCCCGAACTGCTGGCGCTGCATTTTTTTTTTTTACTTGGGCCGAAAAAATCGGGCCCACAAATAAATAGTCAACAGTCCAGGCCCATATATCCATCAATCCAACTACCCAGGTCCATGAATTAAATAAGCTTGGGCCCAATAATTAAAAGTAGAAAATTGGGCCCAAAAACTTAATTAAACTTGGCCCAATCACTCGCTCAGCCCGAATTCAGATAAAAAACTCAGTCCAATCACTTTGCTCAGCCTGAATTCAGATAAAAAAACTTGGCCCAATCACTTTGCTCAGCCTGAATTTAGATAAAAAAAAACTTGGCTCAATCACTTGCTCAGGCCCAAATGGAGTATAAGATCAGATCAAAACCCCTTTTGCTCTTATTCCTCAGAGGCAAGCACACACGGCACCATGAATCTTTCCACGCGGCGCGACGAAATCAAGCCGCGGTGAAGCGGCGCGGGCGAGGTCGCAGCTGGGGCGGTACGTTGCGATTCGCGGGACCAGGGACCCAACCATTAAAGGTCGATGATTTGCGAAGATACCGGGGTGATGCTTCGCGTTGACGACAACTCTCTCGTTGGGACCCTGGATGCACGGACGAGGCGAGACGGCGGTTGAACGCAAGATAATCGGGCTACCAATCTACGGAGATGAGTGGCGTCGGCGATGCTCGCTGTCGCTCAAATTAAGCGCGTGGCGCTGATGTTCTGCTGCTTGCGCCGATTTGAGGCGGGCAGCAGTGCGGTTCCGTTGATTTTGGAATGGTCGCCGCGTAGCGGCGTATCGGCCGGAGGCGAGGCTACAGAGGCGGTGGCGGCTCAGCGGCGATGGTGGCGCGATTTCGCCTTTGTCAGATCGGGCGGCGACGCCGAAGTTGAGGCGGCGACGGCTCGTTTGGACGACACGACCACTCGTTTCATCATCTTTCCCACTTTTTTTTCTTTTTTTCATCAGATATATGTATGTATATCTTGTATGTATCTGATGCGGTGTGTATGTTGAGGAATTTTTTGGGCTTTTTTTTTTGATTTAGAGGTTGTCTGCGGTGATCTTGTCATGAGCCCGGGACGACGGAGGTGGGAGGTCTTGCGGGCCACACTGGGAACCCTCCTTCTCCTTCCTCTGTTCATCTGTATCTGTCTCTACATGGATGTTTTTTCTGGATTTGTGTTCTTGTGATTTTTTGGATTTGGATTCGAAAATTCGACGTTGTTCTTGACGAATTTTTCAACTGCACCCTCCTTCTAGCGCCAATTTTTGACGGCCAAATAATTTACGAATTCTGATTCTGATGTGGCTTGTTGAATTTGACCACCAAACAAATGATTAATCGAACAAGAACACTGCGGGAAGAACCGTAGTTCTTCCCTGAAATGTGGGTGTAGGTATATAAGTGGAATGAGGGAAACATTCCAGTGTCCTTTCTTTTTTTACAATGAAAGGTGAGGTCCTTTATATAAAGAGGACCAGCTTGACAAATCATTAAGCATGACAAATCAATAAGCACGACAAATCACTAAGCACGACAAATCTTTAAACACGACAAATCACGTGGTCTCGGTGAGACCTGCTGACGTGTGATAATTCATCCTGCTGACGTGTGATAGCCTTCAGGTTCTCTGAGCCTTCAGGTTATCTGAGCCTTCAGGTTCTCCGAGCCTTCAGGTTATCTGAGCCTTCAGGTTCTCTGATGTGTGATAAATATGGTGATGCTGACGTGTGATTAATCTGAGCACAACATTAATTATAGTGAAGTACATAATTTTGTGTTACTAATTACTCCCGTCCCGAATTCGAAATCACGTTTACTCTTTGCACGGAGTTTAATGGAAGAATTGTTTATTAGTATTAGTTGCTTTTTGTGGAGGGTAAATGGTAAAATAATACTTCCTCCTATTCAAAATATAAAATGTTTTGGCTTATTGCATTATTTACTTTTTATTTGATGTTTTGGTTTCTATTTCCCTACACTGCCCTTATTTAATACTCTTTCTTTACTTTCTTTTTTACTCCCTATCATGTCAATAAAGATAAATGCTAATTTTGGTATAATTTTTCTTTATTAATAAACGTACAAAAGACCAAAACATCTTATATTTTAAATAGGAGGAGTAACATTAATGTAAATAAAAGGAATAAAGTTGACTTTAATATGAAAAAAGTAATGACATTGAGTGTAAATTTTTAGATGTTTAAGGGTAAAGTTTAAAGTAATAAAATTACTTTATTTCCATTTTATGGACGAATCTTTTAGAATAATGTGACTTTGAATTCGCGACGGATGGAGGGAGGGAGTATATTATTTAATTTGTCGTCAAAACTCCATATTACATTGTTCCCAGTAATTCTTCCAAGGTTCATTTAACGTATATATTGAATGTTACAATGACCGTAGGTTTATAAATTAAAAGTTAAGTTGAAGTTTATAATTTATTTTGGCCTTCCATTAATTTTCTTCTTTTTAAAATTAATAATGAGTAGTATAATTTTGTAAGAGGGTTTGTTCGATAAATTTACTGTGCAATTTGCTAAATGAAGAATTATACATTTTGAAAAATTATTTCAATTAGCTATGACTATTGAGATAGACGGACGTGTTGGGGTCAAGCCGTCAAGGGGGCTTGAGCTTTTAAAATAATTATTAGCTATTTATTTGTTTCTAATATATAGTTTGCTTAACAAGTTGAGGAAATGGTCAGATAGTTTACATGATGGCGTTTCACCCTTGAGGTCAAGGGTTCAAACCTTAATTATTGTGTATTTTTCAATTATCTCAAATCTCTTGAATGTAAAATTTATTATTTGGTTATTTTAGTTTTTTGAATTATCCGTAGTTGATTTATCATTCTATTTCGTTTTGATTACATATATTAAAAAATGTATATATTTTATGAAAAAAATTCATATTAGACGGTCTTATTTTTTAGATCGAGTATAAGTTAACAACAAATTAACACTCATCCCTTCTAAAATTTTAAAGCGTTATGTCCAAATTATATTTTGTCTCACGTAAATATGCCTCATATTTTAAATTATTAGCAATAAAGTTATTATGCAACAATTTCAAAATGTGAAGAATACAAGAGAAATTTTATAATTGAGATGTAATTTTAGGCCACCCAGACCAAAAATTCTACGTTCCGCCCTTGACTATTGATCGATCATGAATGATTATATACGTGAAAGTAACATCAGATGATCAATCTGGGATAGATGAATCCAAATTTAATACTCAAAATTTGTGCATCAGTAAACTGTGTATATACATTTTGAGAATTATTTAAAGATACATTTTAAAATTACAACTTACTAATATGAATTTATCAGACTCAAAGCGTAGGAATTTATCAAACTCAAAGCGTCTAGTTTGGCTAGTTTTTAATTTTTAATCTTATTTCGCTTTAATTTGTTCTCTTTTTGCATTTCCCATCCGCACCCGGACCACACTTGTGAGTTTACGTACGTTTTACTTTGGCAAATTTGATACCAATAATTAAAAAAAAAATTGTAAATTCTAGAGAGAAACGATTACAAAATATTACTCTTCATTCTGTTTTTATTACAGGATTTGTGATCATAATAATAAATCCAATTACATTAGTTGCAAAAAAGTGAAATACAAATGGTTCAAAGAAAATTTTGACATTAAATAAATAAACTTTTTTTTAATCAGAAAAAAACCATTATATTTCACACCAAAAATATTAAACTGGAATATAAGATGTATTCCAGTTCATAAATAAACTATACTCAAATATTCATTCCTTAAAGAATATTGTTCTAAACTTGTGGCGCTAATTTCCCTTTTGTAGCACACGATACACTATTCTATCTTTTCCTTTAATAAAAACAATAACTTATAATGAACCAAGATTAGATAAAAAAAAAAGAGAGTCTCCGAATCTAGTTTTAAATAATTTCCTGATTTACACAGAATCATACATACAAATTGACTAATTAACTAACCCTTGAATTGACAGCTCATTAAGACCTATAAAAAATTAACTTAATTATGGCTTAATATTAATTAATTCTCTTTAATCCCCTAATTAATTACAATATCAAATTTGAATCGACTACATTAGATATAGGTTCCACGCAAGGTAGGAAAATCGTCAAAATATTTCATATGTCTCGAAGAAATTTTCATTAATTAAATTTTTTCCTTTTTTTTTTATCATGAAAAATATTCAGGTAAAAATATTTCATATGTCTCGAAGAAATATTTCATTAATACCCCATAATTCTTTTCCTATCTCACACTCCATTATTTTTTATCTCACTACAAAAATATTCAACCCCCATTCAAAAATTGTGTTGTGTTAGAGATAGAAACACACAATATACATATAAATGTATTCGACTTCTAATATACAAATTTTCATATAAAAAAATGTGTGTTTAGGCTACACTATGGAGAATTTAAGGTTGTTGGTGGCGGCGTTCGTGGCGGCGGTTGTGGTGGTTTTAGTTTTTCCGAAGAACTCCACTTTTCATTCTTTCAATAATCAATTACAGGAAGTGTTACAATCCAGATTTATAAGTAATACCAATCGTTCCAATCAATCTGCTCAATTGTTTGCTGGAGATGGATTGAATCAAAAACCAGTAAGTTTTTACATTATTTTTTAATGTTCATTCTTTTTTTTTATGTGGATATACATATTTCTGAAATCATGTGCATACGCCAGGATTTTTCAACCTTATATTATTAATCTTACACAATTTATTTATTAATTTATGAGTCACACTTGCGCGAAACCGTCTCACTGTAAAACGAAGTATAATTTGGACGTTGACATTTTAACTTTAACACTTTGAAATTGATGAATGTTGATTACTAGGTTCTACCCCGTCTTTTGCATAACGGTCGAGTTTTTGTCTTTTTTATTTATAATTACATGAATTGTGTTAAAAGATTGTCCCCAAAATGTAAAAGATTAAGTGATAATATTTTTCATCCCGTAGTTCCAATTTTTTTGGACATTAATGACCTGATTTTGGTGTCAAAATCGTGGGAAATTTTTTCATACCAAGTTTTTTATAAATTTTCTAAATTTAATTCGTTGATTTTAAGATTTTAAGGCAGTTTTAGATTTGCAAAATCAAGTTTTCAAATTTTACACGAGAAATTTTTAGAAAAGTATATAAACATATATTTATAAGATTAGAGAATATTCACAAAATTATTTGAATAATGTTATAAAACTAGAAAATATTATGCTATAAAAATTATATATGTCATATTCAACGTGTCACTAGTTAATGTGAATTATGCTCTATCCCAGTAGATTAATATAATTATACCGAAATTTAATATTGGCGTGTCTAGCTAGATATATAGAATTATACGTTAGTATTATTAATTTTAATTACCTGAATTTTGTGAGAATTCCAAAAAGCTGAACGCGTTGGATTTCGTGTAAGAAGATCAATAGGGTTCATGTATCTATATAAGTCAAATATTGCATTAAATATTTTTGCATTCTCATAATTATACTAATGGAAAATGGTTAAATAAATATATATCCCAAAGCAAAAATAGAATAGAATCAGTGTCCATTTTAACTGCGTGGCTATCTTTGCTTTTTTACCAAGGCGATCACTTTTTACTTTCTATCTTTTTTCTTGATATTAGTATTTTTTTTTACTATTATTGGAGTAAGCATATAATAGGTGACAATAATTTCTTTTACTATGATACCAATTTTTTTATAAAAAATTACTAGGTACAACTGTGTGTAAGCCTTTTTATGCCGTTCCATGGTTAATACGCTGTATTTAGATGATCATTATGACACAGTAATTATGACGTTATTTCTAAAAAAAAGTAATTAGCCTAATTTGGTATTGTTGAGGGAAATTAAATAAATAGATTATTTCCGACCCTCTCTACAAGCTCGAGCTTTTAGATGAGACGGAATTCTCTCATGGTATCAAAGCCCAGGTTGTGGGTTCGATTCCCGTGGAAGCACTCCACCCATTTAAATTGTCCACTCTGTTGGGCCTCCTCTCCAGAGAGCAGAGGCAATGATTCGGCCCACGAGTGAGGGGGAGTGTTGAGGGAAATTAAATAAATAGATTATTCCCGACACTCTCTACAAGCTCGATCTTTTAGATGAGACGAAATTCTCTCAAGTATCCATGACCTTATTTAATCATAATAAGGAATGCTAGGAAATGACCATTAGTAGTAAGTAGTAACTCTCTCTAATTTAGAGTGGCGCAATTAATAAGCTAATTATTTGAAATTGAGATAATTTCTTATTTCTCAAATTTGTGCAATTAATTAATGTTAATTAATTTTGACGGATCAATATATCAACAGGTTGAAAGTGAAGATATATACAAAAATAAAACAAGTAGTTCAAAATCAGAGAGAAAATACAGCAAATTGGAGAAGGTGGAAGCCGAGCTTGCAGAAGCCCGAGCCGCAATCAGAGAAGCCCGAACTACAAACCAAACAGAAGACCCCGATGTACCAAACGGGCCAATGTATTGGGATCCTAAAGTCTTTCACAGGTTAATTAATTTCTCATTTCTTATTTTTTTTTTGTCATCGTAGTTAAATTATATTACATATATTGAATATTATTAGATTTATAATTTTAGAAACCTCAATAATTAAAATAGTATATATAGATAAAGTTTTTTTTGACGTAAGAGAATTTTCTTTTCTGGACAAAATGATTAGATAATTTAAACTATATATGATTCTGTTGTTCATTATTTCCACTTTTCCAAATTTCAAATAATTTTTTATTGCATCTCAAGTTAAACATATATTGATGCATTTGAGATACCTAACAATGCATATTAATATCATATAAACCAGTTTTTACCATTTTCCCAATTTGCAATTATTATTTTATATAGTAAAATAATTAACACCTTTTTAATGAAACAATTCATACAAAATGCAAATTAATTGTACAATAAAATCGATTTACAAATGACTCTGCCTTGACAATATTTGATGAAAAATTAATAAAATCTGGTGCAGGAGCTATTTGGAAATGGAGAAGAGATTGAAGATCTACATCTACGAAGAAGGAGAACCTCCAGTTTTCCATTTCGGGCCATGCAAACATACATATGCAATAGAGGGAATTTTCATCGCAGACATTGAAACTAGCCGCTTTCGAACGTACGATCCACACGAAGCACATCTCTTCTTCCTTCCTTTGAGTATAACAATGATAACTCAGGTTATCTACGTGCCTGAATCCCATGATTGGGGCCTCATGAAGAACACTGCCCTAGATTACGTCAACGTCATTGCTCAGAAACATCCTTATTGGAATCGAAGCCTCGGAGCAGATCATTTCATGCTAGCTTGCCATGATTGGGTATGAAATTCTTGTTTTTTTTTTTTTTTATCGATTTAGGTTTAGTTAGTAAAACAACTAATTAAAACCGTTTAATTAGAAAAAAACAATTAATACGGTACATAAATGTGTTTGAATTGCACTATGCGCGCACCTGTTGCATATTTAAATTAGTCTCAATATTTTAGGCTCCGTATCAATTTCCATTGACTAATTTCAATTCTGTTAGTCTTTTTATAAAATCATTTAATTTTAGAAGATACTCCCATCACAAAATCTTTAGCATTTTCTTGGAACATTTTGATAGATGAATTACTAGTCGTTGTTCTTATGTTTCACTTAAATTGAAAACAATATTTGAAATTAAAGGTTTCAAAATTCTTTATTTTACATTTCTAACGGTGATATATATGTGAATAATTCTTATATGTGACCATTATTCGAATAATTTTTTCTTGATTTGTTTCCTTGTAACTGTGTGACTTTTGTTAGCCTCCAATATTCTTCAAAATAATATTTTTGCTTAAATCACTTGTTTGAATTTTGAGATTTATTTCACCAATACAGATGTTAAAATGTCATAAAATATTACAGTACTCACCTCCATTTTAAATGGAGTAGTACTAGTAGTTGCATGCTATAACTAAAAAGTATTAGTTACAATGAGTAAACAGTAAGTATGAGTTATTTTCCAGGGGCCGGAGATTTCATTCGCAGTCCCAAACCTGTACAACAATTCAATCCGCGCCTTATGCAACGCCAACACCTCCGAACACTTCAACCCGTCCTGCGACGTCTCCATCCCCGAAATCCACCTCCCCCTCGGCGGCCCGCCCCCGTCCAAGCGCCCCATCTTCGTCTTCTACGCGGGCGGGGTCCACGGCCCCATCCGCCCGATCCTCCTAAACCACTGGGAAAAAAATCCGACCCGGACGTACAAATCCACCGCTACCTCCCCAAAAACCTCAACTACTACGACATGATACGAAAGAGCCGCTACTGCATCTGCCCCAGCGGATACGATGTCGCCAGCCCCAGAATGGTGGAGGGCCTTTACATGGGCTGCGTCCCCGTTCTCATCAAGGACACTTACGTAATTCCCTTCAGCGATGGGAGACGTTTGCGGTGATTGTGCCAATCAAGGATATACCCAATTTGAAGACGATATTGAATGGGATTAATATTAGGGATTACGTGAAAATGCAGCGCCGGGGGATTCAGATGCGCCGCAACTTTGAGGTCAACTAGCCGCCCAACAGATTTGATGTGTTTCATATGATTCTGCATTCTATTTGGCTAAGGCGGCTCAATGTGAGATTGCATCAACATGGGTCGACTCGTGATTGATCAGTTCGTTGAAAATGTTTTGTAATTTTCCTTCTTTTTTTTTAGGAAAGGGAGGTTAGTGATTCTGTACATAAATTATTTATTTATTTTTGTATTGAAAGGTTTACTGTACCTAAACTATTTTAATGGGATTTAATTGTTTTTTATTCCAATAACTTTTTTTTTTTTTGAAAATTTACAGGACTAAAATAAAAAAGTCAATACAATCGTAACCAGTTTTATAATCGTGCAAAGTTACTGGACTATAAAAAAACTTAATCCCTATTTTAATCCTCGTTTAATTTGTTTATCCCGTTCTAGACTCGTGTCATCGATCCTTAGTGCACGTTATATATATATATATATATATATGTTGATTAGTGTGTTAATTAAAGGATGGTGTATATATTGAGATATTAAAACATGCATGCACATTAAATTTAAATCCTACTTTATTTTGTGAATATAATTATACGTATTGATTGTGTAGAGGTATTTAACAATAGAGTATCCCATAGTCTATAGCTGATTGTGTTTTATATTTTATTTATAACACCATTGATTTCTGCAGAAGAAGGATGGGATGAACAGAAACTTGAGGGGCGATGGAGGTGATAAATTGTGACATGTATTTTAAGGAAGCACGAGTCATAATTTAAACAAAAAATTATATGAGATTTTCTTTTTATGAAAGAGAGCTCTACCTCTACTTAATAAATATTGAACTCTATTTAACAAAAAAGAAAGGTTCTTGACGCGACGGCTCGGCGACGGCTGTGGGCAAGTGTATAAATAAATTAAAAGTTTGAATGAGTTATATTTTTCTTTTGAATTTATGAAGGAATAATATAGTTGTTTTATGTGTAATAATTTTTGTATATCAAATTTTCAGTGAATGTACTTACTAACAGGGTGCAAAAAACCTGCAAGGCCATAAATATATATTCGCTATGTGAAATTCTAGGTCCAGTCCAACTGAAATTTTAGGCCCATGAGCTGTCAAATTTATGTTTTTAGCATAAGTCGCACAACTCTGAACAAGTACCCAACTACAATCTATAGGGTTTGTTAATTAGATTTAACTGGCTCATCGATTTTATCTAATGGAGGACCTCCAACTGTGTCCTCATGGTGATTTAATTAGGCCCTCCAATTTTTTATTCACTTGAAAACATATCTTAATTTTAATTGTATCACCTTTTATATTCCATATTATAACCAAACAATAACAATACAATAAATAATTTTTAATGATTGACTTTTTTATTAATACATTAATACCATTACCATTATCATTTCCTATTCATACCAAACTCAACTTGACATTTTAAGCAAAGGGACTCTATCCTATTCCTATCGTCATCCATGCTTCCTTTCCAAGCAAGGAAACCCCGGAGAGATCGATAAAGACCACCGATATATCCTTCCCACGCCACGTGGCACTTACCTGCATGTAATTCCACGTGTCCTCATCAAAATCCAACATCACACACGTTTCATCCTAAACAAATACTCTATTTCTCCTATAAATTAAACACCCACCAAAATATTCAAATCATCAATTTAACTAGTTTAATTCCGTCAATATTCATATAAACTTAAACCAATATAGTCTTGCAAATCGTTACTGTTACTTTCAGAAATGGAGTCGAAGCTAGGACCGAAGGAAGAACGCGAGCTGAGGTGGCGGCCAGAACCGCCGCCGACGAGCTCACCGAAGCCAACAAAGAAAGGAGAGGCATTGAAAGTGTTACCGTGCACACGCCGGAGTTCTACCGTGAAACGGAGGTCCGGCAAGAAGACAAGTCTCCGGGCGTCATCGGAAACATAATCAGGACGTTGCAGGGCACGGTGGGACACGCCAAGGATGCTTTCGTCGGAAAATCCCACGACGCCGCCGATAAGGCGGCGGAGTACAAGGACTACTCGGCGGAGAAGTCGAAAGAATCCGCCGTCTATACGGCGGATAAGGCGAAACAGGCGAAGGACGCCACCGCGGGGAAGGTGGGGGAGTATAGAGATTACACGGCGGAGAAGGCGAAGGAGACGAAGGACTACGCTGCCGATAAGGCGGCGCAGGCGAAGGATGCCACCGTGGACACGGCGGCGCGGGCGAAGGATACGACGGTGGAGAAAGCGGGGGAGTATAAGGACAACGCCGCGGATAAGGCGGCACAGGCGAAGGATTCGACGGTTGATACGACGGCGCAGGCGAAGGATTACACGGCGGAGAAAGCAAAAGAAGGGAAGGATATGACTGTGGGGAAGATCACCGAGTTTAAGGACTCGGCCGCCGGAGCGGCGAGGAGGGCGGTAGATTATTTGACGGGGAGGAAAGAGGAGGTGAAGCAGGCGGCGCAGGAGACCGGTGAAGCTACGAAGGAGAGAGCGGTGGAGACTAAAGAAGCAGCTAAGGTTAGCCGTTTTTAAAAAATAGTGGAGTTAAATTTGCACATGTACAACTAATACTGTTCTGTATAATAACTAATACTGTTTAAAAATGCATTTGTGTTTTGTATGACTTGTACTTTTAAATTGGCACATGTACAACTAATACTGTTTAGTATAAAAACTAATACTTTTTAGTGGAAGAAACTAATACTGTCCAAAAATGCATGTGGGTTTGGACTTAATTTGTCTAGATTATAATGCAACCCTTATGGAAATTAAATTGATTAATTTTCTTATAATTAATCTGGTATGCAATATAATATTATATAGGAGAAGTACGATGAGAATAAGGAAGAAGCAACAAGGAAAATGGAAGAGATGAAGATCGAGGGGGAGCGCGAGGGCGATAAGGCGAATCGGGAGGCGGAAAAGGAGGCTACCGGCGGCGGTGGCGGGATATTTGGAGTTTTGGGCGGCGTGAAGGATGCAATTAGAGGTACATTGGCGCCCCACGCGGCGGAGGAGACGGCAGAGAAGGGTACTACTGAGGTTTATTACGGCGGAGCAGGGGAGGCGAAGGCGGGGATGAGATTGGGGGTTGATAAGGAGGGGACGCCGGTGGTGAAGAAGAGGGTGGAGGAGACGCCGAGCGGCGCCACCGCCTCCCGCCTGAAGCAGGCGGATCAGTTGACCGGTCAAACGTTTAATGATGTGGGAGAGATGGGGGATGAGGGGGTGACACGTGTCCGCCTGCATCGATCTGGGAAGAAGTGAAGTGATTGTGTTTATCTGATTATAAATTATGCTTTTTGCGATGTTTTATGTAATTTGGGTTCTGTGATTATGTACTTTGCTCCAAGTTTGTGATTTTGGTTGTGACTTATATTAAGAATAAATATAACACCAGTCTTTATAAATACTTGCGAACTTAAATTTGAAATATTATTCTACGAATCAGTTAACACAAGAAAATGGCTTAAAATTGAGAGACCTGAAAATTTAAGTGAGACTTTTTGTTTTCGGAAAGGAAAAGAATGGGTCAAAAATTGTGAGAGCTTTAAATGAAATCTCCACGTTTTGAATGTTTTGATCATGTCAGTTACTTGTCTGGGACATTTGAATGGGCCTATTTTAACAAGTCCTTTTTATTTTGTATGAGTTAAATTTAAGATGGGCCCAAAACTTGTCAAACGGGTTTTGAATGGCTAAAACAGTAAAAGAAGACCTCGTTGAACCTAAAGTACCATCAACCCGTACTTTTTAATTTCAATTCTTAACATCAAACAAAAATTCATATAGATCTTATTGAAATTTGTTTTTAATTCATTATATTTGACTCTATCCCAAGTATAATAATTGATAAATTTAGTGGTTAAGAAAAATGTATTTAAAATAAATAAAATTGATCAAATAATCTAAGTTCATGAATAGACTTGGTTTATATTAGCAAGTCATAAATTGAAGAATGTAACGTTTATTATTTCTGTGGGACGTGACGGCGTATCAATGATGGGACAGGGTCGGTTTTGGGCCATCTCATTATTATTTCTATGCTTGCGTAAATTTAAGAAACATTTGATAGACGATGTCGGGAAAAGGAAACATTAAATTTAGTGAATAATTGGTACTACCATTTACCAAATATTTATAATAATTTGATTGAAAATTAAATTTTCAGGTGGCCAGTGCAACAACTGCTTTTGTTATGAAGTTCCTTAGTCATCTCGTCGTAAAGTTTTAGATCCTGGAGCTCAAAAGATTAATATTTAAATCCGATGATGGTGTCAATCTGGTGACAGCTTTTCAAAAGCTGATCACAATCTTAAAGAACTCTTCTATCATTGTTTTTTTTCCTATCCAGTTAACATTTTCGCAATGTTAATTCATAAGAACAATACATCGGCGGATCAATGTTATGATATTAGTATATGAATCAAGTTTTACATGAACAAATTTCACATAAGAATTTGTCTAAATTAAAAAAAAAAAGTTTACAATTAGGGTTTCTTTATGTATAGAAAGTTGTTTATTTATATATGTTAAAATCCTTAATAACCCAAAAAAAATTAAAGGAGACATTTGTGTGACACGGTTTCACGATAAAATGGAGCATAATTTGGGCATTGACACTTCAACATTTTGGGAGAAGTGGATGTTAATTTGTGTTAGATTATATCCCGTCTGATATGAATTTTTGTCAAATTAAAAGAAGCACATTTGCGTGAGATGATCTCACGGTGAGACGATTATCACGTGGATATTAATTTGTACCCGGACTTGCATACCGTTTCATATATACTGAGTTTTTGTCTTTCCCCATTCTTACTAAGAAAAATATGCTTGACAAAGTAAATTTGAATCATTAGATCAATTTATACAATCATCATCGATCAAGGCTCGAATTCAACACTATAGTTTTATATGGAAAACTTAGGGTAACAACAACTAATTAATTTGGATCATCTTACATCTAATATTGCATCTCATATTTCATTCAACCGGATACTGTATATATGTTAAAACAAAATGAAATATATATGAGAAACAATATCAAATTGCAACAAGCTAGATCGACCCAATTAAATCATAACACACACCATCAAACCCTAATTAATACTAATAGCTGGCCCTCAACTATATAAAAAACTAAATTAAATAAACCTCTCCCAGCAGTGGGCTAGCTAATTAAATAAACCTCCCTATATAGCTCCTCAATTTGTTAGGTAATTGACCTAGCTACAAATCTTAGCATTAGGATAACATCTCAAGTTTGAAAAATCAAATAAGTATAAACACCAACTAATTAAAACAGCTACTCCATAATTGAATCGATTAATTAGGCATGGAAGTATCCCAATAGGGAGGCATCATCACTGCATTATTGTAGTCATCCATGTTTAATGCAGGGTAGTTGCATTCTGCAATCTGATCAAGATTTGTTGCTGGATTTTTCTGGGAGCTTGGAATCGAGGTGCTCTCTACAGTTTCTTCCCCTCCGGATATTTCCGTGAAACCTGTTGAGACTTTCTTTTTTCCCACTTGATCCTTCTGGATTAGTGCCCTCAATGACATTACCTGAAACATCAAATGATTTTTTTTCATGTTTCGATTTTATATTTTATTTTATCAGTACATTTAACGTGAAATTTACTTGACAAAGTTGAGTAAAGATTTAAACGTGATAAGAAATAGAGGATCCTAACTCCTAAGTTAAGGGTATTATAATCTACTAGCTAGTTAATTAACTAGTCTTTAATATTGTTCTATATATATATATATATATATATAAGTAGCTAATCTTTAATTTAAATTGCTATTCTTTTTCATAAATACATTCTAAAAAAGAAATTCACAAAGATTAAGAAGCATATCATGGAATTGTAATTTTTTCTAGGAGTAATTGCTTAAAAATGTTATATGCATGTATATATAACACACACTGTCATAACCTGGAAAACCAAAGTTTCCGATTTTATATTTTATTTCATCGTGTATAACGTGGCACACACTAGATTTTAATTTAGTTTTTGTTTTTTATACAGCTAATCTTTGAATGAAATTACTATATTTTTTCACATAAAAAGAAATTAATTAAAACATGTAAATATACATATGCATGTAAAAAACACACAGCCACACACTGTGTCTGCCTTGTGATAAATACAAAAGCTAACAAGAAGTAATATCACGGCTTGACCAGAAAGTACTCATAACGTTAATCAATTAATGTTCTTTCTAAATTAATATCCGTATATAATGTAGTAATTTTGCATGGGAGAAAATTATTAAATAATTAAGTACTTAAAGTTATAAAGGGGTGGTACCTCCTGTTGCAGCTTGTGCTTATCTCTAGAAACAGTGTCGTACTCCTGCTTAAGCGCGTCGTACAAGCGCTCGAGCTGCTTGCCCTTCCAGCGGGCCCTCCGATTCTGGAACCAGACGGCGATCTGACGTGGCTGAAGCCCGAGTTCCTTGGCCAACCTCATCTTCCTGTCCGGGTCGAGCTTTATCTCTTCCTGGAAACTGTTTTCGAGCAATTCCAATTGTTCGTTGCTCAGACGCTTCTTCTTCGGGTCGTAATTCATGTTCTTGTCGATTAGGGTTGGTAGAATTGATTGTTGTGATCCCCCGTGCATTGATGGCTGCTTCATCTCTAGTACTGAATTGATTAAAAACATTTTGGTAAAAATTAATGGGATAATGTTTTGGTTTTATTTAGTGGTGGGTTTTTTTTTGACAGTTTTGGTGCATGCAAAGAGGAGAGAGTCTCACGTGCATTCAGGTGCACTCATAGTTCATTTTAGAATCGTGCAATTTGTTATGCAGAAAGATGCAACTTGTTTACAGTAAATCGTGCAACTATTAATATGGAAAAACAGTTAGTATAAACAAGTTGCATCTTTCAGTATAACAAGTTGCACGATTCTAAATTGCACTATGAGTGCACAGTGTACCTGGATTCATACAAGACATAGTATGCAAAGAGAGTTAATTTAGTGAATGATGATGATGATGAAATTCTCGCTTTCTATTGTGCAGTATTACTTGATCAATATTAGTGATTTTCACAACCGTAACTCTTAAATTAGAGCTTTTTTAGGTCATTCACATGTGTGTGTGAATATTGCTGCTTTAATAATCGAAAGAAAAGCCTTGTTTGATTTTGACCTTCAAGTGCACAACTGTTTTCTAACTACAGTTTCTTAACGCATGACTTGAAAGAACACATTTCGTTATTTTGAACAATTATATCAGAACAAAGCTTTTAAATTAACCTAAAAAGGGCTTATATCACGTACGCATCTCTCTATGTGCAACATGTACAAAATGTGAAGAAAAGTAACATGAGATTCGACCTTTTCATGCAAATGCAATGCAAGAAGTAGTGATCTGTCAAAAAAAAAAAAAAAAAAAAAAGTAGTGATGAATAACAAAAGATATAATATTTACCTGGAAACTGGTCATAGTTATTGTAGTTGTAGAGAAAAGTAGTGTAGTTATTCTGATCTGCAGGTAGAGAGACGAAAGGCACCCTCAGATTACCATTCCAATCCATCATACAATCTTCCAACAACCAAACCACAAAATAGAAATTAATTAATTAGCTAGGGTTTTTCTAATTAGAGAGAGGTATTCTTTTTGGTGCAGGAAGTTAATAATATTATGAGAAGTGAGGTGTGGGAATCTCTCTCTTTAAAATAACATTTTCAACAACAAAGAGTGAAGGGCATTTTGTCTCTCCAAATTGCCTCTCTAACTTTGGGTGCAACTAATTATAAATACTATTACCACCACAACTGTTTGTATCTCTGCCTACGTACACTGTGTATGTGGTGAGAGAAAGGCACATGCAGTTAAAAAGTAAATGAGAGAGAGAGAGAGAGATGTGGTTAGTTGGGTGAGAAGGGGACAGAAATGGTAATCAAAGGTGTGCTCCATTCATTAACACCGACTCTAGTTTAATTAGAGGCGTTTTTAGCCTATAATCTCTACACTAATCCATGTGAGTTTGAGTCAATTTTGTGGTTAATTAAGAATACCGTCTCAATCTTTAAGCATTATATAAACTACTATGTATTCTAATTTTTGAATGTCTGCGTATAAAAGGAAATTTTTATTTTTTTTCGAAAAGCAAATATTAACAAAAAAAAAAAAAAAAAAAAACCATGAGCATAAGACGAGTTGTTCTCTCATAAACCAGGTGTATGCTACAAACTTGGATTATTTAACACATTTCACTCACTTGCGACACATTTTTCTAAACCACTAAACTTGACCCGTATTATACCCTGGGTAGGATCAAATACCATGAATTAAAAAAATGTTCATAACATTAACCAGGTCTATACAAGTTTTTGTCCCCATCAAATAAGCAAACGAACTACCAACCTAAACAACAAGGCTCCCAAGCTAATCCAGTACTACTCACTAAATTAAGGAGTAAGAGTGGCTAATTTTATTCTTAACTTTCAACCAAAAGTGAGAAATTGGTTATTTTATTAATACAAAAGACAATTGTTTCATATGAAACTAGATTCATACTAATACCATAACATTCACTCGCTGATATATCATTACTTTTATACATTAATATTATAAAAAATATTTTTTTAGGTCAATAAGTTAGAGAGGGTTGTGTTTTAAGAACAATAATTTTATGGGCTTGAAAATGTAGGACAATATGTTTTAAAATATATAAATGTAGGAAATCTAGCCCAATAAGCCCAAATCGAACTGAAATGTTACGTGAGTTGGGCTTTTTCGGGCTCGATTGTCCTACTTTATAGATTTTAAAATATATTGTCCTGTATTTAGTTATTTACCGATTTTAAAACATATATATTGTCCTACATTTCCCGACCCGTAAAATTATTGTTCATAAAACACAATCCCTCAAAAGTTATTGGCCTAAAAAACATTGTTCACCCATAACATATACACACATAAATGCTAGGGTTAAATTTTTTTTGTTCCAGAAACTTTCTCCTTTTCGCAAATCGTCTCTAAAATGTTAAAAAAATCGATAGTCTCGTAACTTTGTACATTGTTCCACTTACGTCCATTTTTTTGCAAAACAATGTAGTTTTTGCTCATTTTTGGACCCATAACTCTAACCTTTTTTCGCAAATCGCCTCAAACCATGTGCCATAAACTATGACGTTTGACAAAAATGGGACGTAAAATGAGCATTGCACTGAAGTTTTTAACTATCTTAGGATGATTTTTGAAATAGGTGAAAGTTACGGGATCAAAAATGTTTTTAACTCTAAATACTATATGATATTAGTTCATAAGTGCAATTATATCAGTTGATAATTGTTATAATATTAATTTATAAGTGTAATGATATTAATTTCATGTTGTGAACAAGTTTAATTGGAGACTGACTTTTAATACACAAACTTCCATGAACCAAGTTCACGATAACTCTCTTATTTAAAGTATTACTATTTAGTATACAAAATATTACATTCATTTAACATACAACATGTCACTGTTTAGTGAATTTGAGAAGAACTAAACATAAAAATATTATGGGAATTAATATCAATTTGCAATCTGTTCCACGACCCTTTTATCAACTTGTAACATGTTAAAAAAAATTCTATCAGATATGTACTCGTTCAGTTGTTCTTATAAATGCTTGCATCGATCTCTTTTTATCGTGCACACATTATTATCTTGTCGCTTATCGCGTTTATAATTATTGATGAGAGGGTGGAAACATGGAATGAGTACAAATAGACATACCCAAGTCTTAACAATAACAATTATCGACAGTATTGACTAGGTTGTACATTATAATGTGTATGCACACATGATGACACATATCCAGTTGTTTTTCTCTCTTTGTTTAACTAGGAGCTAGTCATATTATATTAGGTATAAGTTTGTTTATATGTGAATTGTGTGGAGAAGAATGAGAGATTAGGTATTACTTAAAAATCTAGGACCTAGTCATATTATATTAGGTATTACTTAAAAATCTACTGAAAAAATAATAATGTTTTTATTGTTTCAATTTGGAAGAAATTATTGTGAACTTTATTTTCTTTTTCTATAATAAGAAACACCTGATTTAATTTTTATTTTACAAAGGAATCCACGGTTGTTATCTAATGGACAATAAAATTTATTTTAAAAAATAGTACCTAATATTGTTGTAACCGGGTTGAACCGGCCGGTTCAACCGGTTAAAAAACATGTATAAAACCGCTTTTAAGGTTGAACCGGTTCAAAACGGTTCAAAAAATCGGTTTCACCTTTTTTTTTTTTTTTAATATTTTTAAAATATTTTTTCTCACATTTTCCTCCAACACTTTTGATGTGGAATAAATGTATGAGGTGGGCTAACCCTTTTATAATATTTCCTCTCACATTTTCTTCTAACACTTTCGATGTGGGATAAATGTATGAGGTGGGATAATATCAAGGATGAAAAAATCGCGATATATCCGCGATATTTCGCGGATATATCGCATTTTTGGACTAGGCGATATGGATATCGGGTGTAAATTTTTTCTTACCGTGAAATATCGCAAATATCGCAAAATATCGCATAATATCGCAAAAAATTCGGGAAATATCGCGATATTATTACAATTTTTTTTTAAAATTTAATTGCACCATGGGTATGGGCACTGATCATAGTGATATGTCTCAAGATTCATATGCTTCTGACACATATGCGAATTCATAGTTTGATTGAAATACTCAAAATATTTTTCATCGTCCACCTCCTCAAATGTGTTATGAAGGTCAAAATGCGTATCAACAAAATACTTGGGACATGACACAATATTCAATTCACGGTGAAGCAGTTGGAAGAGACAGAGAAACATATAAATGACATGTGCATAATTATATTCATAAGTACTTTAATGTGATGAGTTGGTACCAGTATTGTTTGAATAGAGATGACATTCCATCTTCTATTTTTGTACCTCATAGATCATCATTTTGGTACTAGTTATATTTTATCATGTAATTTTAGTCATTTTGTATTGTATCGTGTATTGTATTGTCAGTTGTTTTTTTATGTACAATGTTTATATAGTTTATTGCTAATATTTTTTATTTAAATATGTCATTTTATTGTGATTTTAAATGAAATGTATGCATTATTGTGTGTAATAATAACCTGTAAAATTTCATGTCAAATTTCCAATTTTTTAATATAATTTCCGTCATTTTTTAAATTTTTTTGCGATATCGATATATCCATCGATATATCCATAAAATTAAGGTTGCGATATTACTTGCGATAGCGATATTTTCATCCTTGGATAATATGAACCAAGGTCCACATTCACCCCTTTTATAATATTTCATCCCACATTTTTCTCCAACACTTTCGATGTGGGATAAATATATAAGGTGGGATAAATATATGAATCAAGGTCCACCTTCACCCCCTTTTATAATACTTTCTCTCATATTTTCCTCCAACATTTTCGATGTGGGACAAATATATGAGATGAGGTACACTTTTTCCCCTTTTATATTGTTTTCTCTCACATTTTCTTCTAACATTTTTCAATGTGGGACAAAATTATGAGATTTTACTTTCTCTTACATTTTCCTTTAATATTTACTCGATGTGGGATAAAAATATAAGGTTCACTTTTTCCTTTTAAGTTACTCTCTCATATTATTGTGTTGTTTTTTTATTATGATCATGACTCTATTGTGTTTTCTTAAATATGAAAAGTTATAAGATATATGTTTAAATTTTTGTAGGTGTATATTTATTTTATTTTTTAACTAAACATAAGAAATATTGAAAAAAAATAGGCATAAATCATTTCAATGGTTGAACCGCCGGTTGAACCGGTCCGACCGGTTGAACCACTGACCGGTAATCTATCCGGTTCGATCACCGTTCGGTTATAAAAACACTGCCTAATAATCTTAATCTACATTAGATAAGTCTTGTATGCATGGAATGCAATCTATACTAGATAAATCTTGTGTATGTGTTCGATTAAATTGAAACTCGTAACATTTGATCGTCAAAATCACCTATATACTCAAATCTCGACACATCCAAATGGTCAAAACATCTTATTTATGCAGCTTATATTATATATAAAGCAAGAAACTCAAGAATATATAACATAATTAGTTTAATAATATATTTATTATATAACATAATTATATTATTTTATACTGGACAAAAATATTTGTGGAATTGCGGGATCTAATCATCTAGTTTATATGTGTGTATATACACAGATTAGTTGAAAGACAGTCGTGGGTTTGGGGATTGAACCAAAAAATAGTCCCGAAAAAGTTTGATGTACGAAATTGGTCTTAATTTTATTCGAATTGTACTATTTTTGTTCCAAACTCGACGGAATTGACGATATATATGACGTCGTTTTTTGTCATGTGTCTTACATATGGACTTTCAATTCGAAGATTTCAGTCTGAAATGCATGATCAAAAAAAACGTCGTTTCATCAATTTCGGCAAATTTGGGACGAAAATGGTACAATTCGCGAAAAATTGAGATTAATTTCATATATCAAACTTTTTTACGACTATTTTGAAAAAGTGAAAATTTATAGGATTATTTTGAATTCTATCGTGGGTGTTTATTTACTGAGGTTAAACAGGTAGGTTAAAGTAGTGATTTGATTCAATTATTATTCTTATATTCAATGATTGAAATTGAAATACGGATTGAGTATCTTCATAAATAAAAGGAAGCATTATTTCGAAGGAAAGTCGTTCTTAACCAAATATAGATAAACCCGTAAATAACGTCACCAACTAATTTTCATATATTAATAAGTATAAGTAAATTTTCTTCATTGTTCATTTATGATTGAAATTTATGGTGCAACACAAAATTGCACTGAATTTTTAAATTTCCAATTCAGAATTGTACACGAATTAAATGCATAAATAATCCTAACATATTTGTGGCTACAAAGGCATTTCCTAGCCATCATAAATGGATGACATATCACAATTCTTCTTCTTCTTCTTCATTTTTTTATTTAACAAATTCATTGATTGCACGTCCATATACAAACGAGATCTTAGCTTTATTATTTACTGAGTTTCAATTTCATGATTATTTGCACTACGTGGCGAAATTAAATATAATATTGATGCAATAAATATATGATTTTTCTTAAATATTTTTATTATTTTATCTTGCAAGTATAATTAAATATAATACAATACATCATGTACACATAAATAAAGTAAAACTGCACATAGGTGTTTATGCATTCATCTATGTGATTTTCATATAAAATACATAATTGTTTATAAGTCAATCGCAAGACAAATTAAATACTAATGACTATGATCTTTTGCAAAATTTTATGCGAAGTTTATTCATACTATGAAATTGATATCATTACTCTTATAAACTGATATCAATAGCATAAATTTATATATATATATATATATATATATATATATATATATATATATATATATATCAGTTTATAAGTGTAATATTTATATATCAGTATATATATATAACATTTATGCTATTGATATCAGTTTATAAGTGTAATGATATCAATTGATAAATGTTACGATATTAATTTACAAGTGTAAAGATATCAGTTGATAAATGTTACTGTATCACTTGAATCTTGTTGTGTTTGTGGGCCCCACCTCCTAAAGAGTTTAATGAATACTTCACTCCACTAGATTATAGATACTTCATCTCTACCATATATGGAACTACGACCAACTATTTCATAAATAACGCAGACATTACTAAATGTTTGCAAACTGCAGCTACACAATTCTCAACCACCTTGCAAACGTACCATTTTTAATGTCATAAAAATTTGTATACCCTTAACATAAATGTGTGACCTGTTTTTTATGTGTCTATTCGAACCGTTTCCGAAAGGGGCTAGTAGTAGCTGCACAACAAGATTCAAGTAACTAATTATTCGGCTACAAACAACCTATTTCTTATGTTCGATGGGTTGGGAGTTGGGACCAAGGTTATCAATTTTTTACCTTTCATTCAAATTTGTTTTTTGAATTAAATATTTTAGAGGTAGAGATTGATTTTAAATAGAGTGGGTCACATGTGTGCATTCAGGTGCACCGTGCATATATAATACATTTTAGAATCATGCAATTTGTTATAATGAAATATACAACTTGTTTACATTAAATCGTGTATTTATTTTTTCATATTAATAATTGCACGGTTTATTGTAAACAAACTGTATCTTTTAATATAACAAGTTGCATGGTTCTAAATGGAAAAACATACACTGTCAATTTATTGCTAACTTTGAAATTCTTCTTTTTTCTTTCAAAAACTACAAATAAATTCATGAATTTTGTTATTGTTTCAATAGAATTGCAACCTTTTTATTCATTGTTGCAATTTTGTACATTATATTACATTGTCACGCTGGTGGGACTTGCTAAAAAGTGAAATAGTCATGTAATATATATAATTGCATCAATTTGAAGGTTTGTTTATAAAATTGTCAAATTAAAAGCTTGTGATATAGAATTGGAAAAGGCATAAAAATCATATTTCTTTTCAATTAACCATAAAAGATGGGTACGTAATATAAAATTTTGCCATAATAAATTATCGTCTCTCATAAATTTATTGTAACAAAAGCTTTTATGTACCAAATGAACCTTGAAATTGGTTTAATTTTTACTCATATAAATAATATAATGAAGAAAATTGGTATATACAAGAAAAGTGATGTAAGGGCATCGATCTAGTTCGTGGGAGCTGGGATCAAAGGAGGAGCACTCTTTATTGACTTGTAAGCCTTAGAAAGCGTCCCTCATCGAGATATGACGCATGCCCTATTTTTGAATAACTAAAAGGTTTAATGCAAACCTCAATTCTTGACCCATTTTGAGATGAAGTTAGGGTTCACCAATCTGCATCAAAAAGTAAGAAAAGTATTAGGTTATAATTTGAATAATATTAGTACTTTTAAATGTATAATTAATTTGTTTTCATCATATGAACTAATAATATATTTTTATTATATACTTATATTTTTCCACCATTTTTTCTAATATTTTGCGGAATAAAAACCATTTGGTTAAAAATTTATGGGTCCAAATAACACCAATTGCTTGCTGCAACTAATGCATTTAAATTCGTTCCAGATTAACTTGCACATTTTGATTGACACACAAAATAAAGAAAGTGAAGTAATAAATATAATTTTGAAGGATAATTTTTTGAATATTTATGTATAAAATAAAGAAATTAATTAGATTGTGACTACTAAGTTCTAAGTTCAAAATGCAAGAACTGAAAAAAGATTTTTGTTTTCGTCATTTTAAGTCGACAAGATCAAAGACAATATGTTAGGTTTCAGATTGAATTAATATCGTTGGTAGCGTCAGTTCATACAAAAATTTCAAATTTAAGAGAAGCCCATCACAATATTTAACTACATTTCCGGTGCAATAAATTCACATAATAAGCTACGAAACAAATCAGCTGACCACACATCTCACCATTTAATCATAAAGACACTACTACAGACACTGACCAGCCACAAATTTAATTTAGAAGGATTCAACTTAATTATCAACAATTGGACACACAAATAACATAAAAAATGGTTACAATTTTAATTGACGTAATGCTATCAATATTACATGAAAATATTCAAAATAAACGATTTGATTAGTGTACATGACAACATAAAAATACTTATAAAATCAAACTTTTCGGCAGAAAATAGCATTGATAGGTAAACGTTTGTATTAGCATTAATGAGCAAACTTTTCAAACATATTGTGAAGAAAAAAAAATTATACCTTAAAGGATCTTATCTCTTTTAAAAGCATCTAAAAGTTCAAACTTGTAGAGAGCTATAATTTTATTTTATTTTCAAATTCAGGATCTGGGCGTCAGCCAAAAACTTTGAAACCATGAAAGAATATCATCTTATCTAAAAGTTTGAACTTCTACTGAGGTAAACAATTAATTCCCTTAATAATACCCTTTTCAAAAAAAAAAAAAAAAAATAGAGGGGGGCAGTGCCCCTTGACCCTACTTCAGTTCGTCATTGTACAATATTGAATTTCATTAGGCTCCATTTGGATGTTTTGAAATCCATGGACTTCACACATAAATCACTACTCTTTCCATTTGAGTTAAATGAATTTACAAATACTTAGATTTGAGTCTACTTTAAAATGGAGGAATTTTAAATCTTCATCAAAATCTAGACATTTGAAATTTCCTCCTCTCTACCCCTTCCCCCTCTTTCCCTCCTTCACTCTCATCTCTTGACAATTCATGATTTGAAATATATGCATTTTCACACTTATTATTTTTTAAATTCATTCATTTCAAATCCTCTCTATCAAAATGGAGCCTTATGTAATTTCATTTTATCATATATTACCTATTTGTAACATTGTTGCAAAATATAATTAATTTATGCTGGAAGTTTATCTTTAAAAACCTAAAACTGGATACATATATATATGAAATTAAACTACATATCTTGCCATTCTACACATTGAAGAATGGGAATTCAATTTCCACCTATTCAAAAATTTTCATACCGCAGATACTTATGTAACTTAGAGGAATCCTATTTTCAGTGTTGGTATTCTATTAAATGTAGTCTTATGTGATGCATCAGTGGGCATGTTCTGAATGAATAGTAGTAGTCCATATTTTCTGTGTTAATATGGAGATCGAAACACTGACACACTATAACAAAGTTGGTGAAAAAAAAAATAACCAATATGACATTCTTCCTGTCATTCAATCCATACAAAAAAACAACAATTGAAATATTGAGGATCCATAATCATTTCTGAGCATTTGTCATAACATGAACTAATTTAATAAAGTAAAATACAAGATAATATCTCATATATAACCTAGTCATATTTTAAAAATAAATATGATTCAAATACCAAGTATTGTCTCATGTATAAAACCATCTCACACAAAACACAATTAAATATTTTAGAATCTGCAGTAGTTCAATTAAAATTGTTTGATAAAGTTCAGTGAAATTACTTATATAATTTATAAAAGGGTGCGGCTATCCACCCCACAAGATTACTTAGTTCATCAACTATTTAGTACACCCATTTTATATTTTATTTATTTGTAAGTTTTACTTAATATACCCACTTTAAATTTATAATTATATGTGCACCCACTAACTTAAAGGAAGTTAATTATAAGCACCACCAACATTTTCATCGAATTGTTGAATCTATAGACTCTTATATCCAATGACTACAACTCAGTGGTACTCCCTCCCTTGTCAAGAAGGAGAAAGCGGTCAGATGTAGGATTTTTTGATAAAATTGTAGAAAAGTTTGAGTAAAAACTCCACCCCAAAGCATATCTCCTTGGTCTGTTTCAAGATGCACAGTAGAATCACTTTGTACAACCACTTTGTACATATTGACTATTAGTAAGTTGCAATTCTGAAATGTATTTATTAGTAAGTCTCCCGACATATACATAACACATCTTTAGATAGGTGTATGTGTGTGTGTTTGAATAACTCAATCTCAATGAGTGGCGATGCCTCCACTAAATGGCAGAATGAGGAATCACCAAGAAAAACATACAAGATATTAAAAACCTGGCAGCTGGCAACTTTCACTCGCATATTAATTACAATACATGTCCAGAAATAAAAATTGTGTCAACATTGATATTGCCCGTGTACACATCAATTATGGAATCCCAAGTTATTACAAGCAATAACATACCTAAAAAAAGCAGGTAACTTCAATCAAATATGGACCAGCTATCATTTATTCAGGAAATGAGCTTCAGAAATTACAAAAATTGAAGGCAGAGAGAGATATATCTCCAATGAAACCATGTGTAAAATATGATAATCATATCCGAAAATATACAGAGGACCTACCTGGCTACCTCACTCGCATGATATCTCATTGAAGAAACAACAAAACCAACTTTCTTTGCCCACGAAATCATCTCTCTTTCTGCAAAAAAGTAGCAAATAGAGAAACAAAACTGTGTCAATTACAAACCCACCAAAAGATTACATGGACCCAGAAGTTTGTCTGTTCAACCTTACACCAAGTGCACTGGACCCTCCACCCGGGTACTATAGCCCCACCACCCCCACCCCCCAAAAATAACCACACACACTTAGAGGATATATACCAACAACAAAAACAAATAAGACGGTATCCATCCTCCAAGAACTGATGCTTTATGCAAGTGTAACGTGTGACAAAACCCTTATAAAACAAAGGAACATACACAGCGAAATTACTTTAACACCCCTCTTCTTTGACGTTCTTTCAACTCAATGGGCTTAATCGATACAGAATCGACACATAGCCCGCCTTTGGAATGCGTGCAGTCAATTTGTTTCATCGAAAATTTCACTTCAGTCGGAGGGTCTGTCTGGGAAACAACGAATTCACCTACCTTGTAGTCTATCCAGCAACCACGCTTGTAACTCCCATTAGCATCATCATGTTGAGTATCGTCTAAGAAGCACTCGCTCGATGCTTGTTGGCCATCTGAAGTAGACAGCTCGAATCGTACGGGCTTGATATCCCATCCGTGAGTATGGTCAAAATGGGAAACACGACGTCCCAGTCTTCTAGAGAATCTTCCTAGGTGAATCCTAAATGAGACGGTGTAAATATTGGGCGGGAAAGGGAACTTCACCGAGCCATCAACTTCAAACCACCATATTTGCTGCAAATATGCCACGACATTAAATCTGCAAGGACGGAGGTGTATAAGGGACTGATGCTGAATACTATATCAGCATCTATTTGTCAAATGAAATCATGTTAGCTGCAAATAAAAACAAGCAAATATCTTGAAGTTTCAAATGTTCAGTAGACAGTCCCCTTATTGCCTACTTCACAAAGATGAGTATTGAAGCCATTAGGAATGGGGACAGTTTTCAGTACTATTGCCCCAAAACTGTATTTCATAAATAAGAGGTGAAAAGGAAGAGAGATTTGCATGCTTAATGTATATCATGTGCATAATCATATTACATGACAGACAAAGAAACAGATGTACATAATATTAAACTTTCATGATCTCAAAGTTCTAGGAGAAATGGAAAAAACACCTTTTGCTTCATTTGATTTCAACCAATAGCCACGAGATGGAAATTGAAGTTCTAAGTACAAACAAATCCCTCCCATAAAAAAAAGAGTACAAACTATGTTGTAGGGGCATTATAAGTTTTGCATCATCAATCTGAGGAAAAATGTCTGAACATGTTAAGGATAATAAGGCCCGTAGATCATGGATTCAAAAAACCCAAGAGCTGAGATTAAAAATAGTCTTGCTCCTTAATTTAGACATGCAAATATATACCAGATATTATGATGGCAAATATCAGGAAAGATCTATGAGACTATGGCTGCAACCAGGGAGTAAACAAAGTCATATATGTATTTGATGTTTCACCAGAGTATCCAAGAGGACCAAGACAATATTAACCAGTAATTTAAAAACTTCCAAATGAAAACTGATGCATAAGAAGAATGTTTTCCCCAACTGCGGAATACCTTCCTCAAAGATATCAGTCCTAAAACTTATTCTAAGTTGAACACACAAAAAACAAAAAAACTCGATTTTTCCAAGATTGCTCGACTAACCGTACTCTTATTATGTGAATCTTGGAATATTAACCCTTCTGATTGGTTTCGTTTCCATCCTTTCATTTTCTTTTGACAGAGGTGTTTTTTAATTTCTAGAAACGATAGTTTTTTTATTACAACATATTATAGTTTTACACGGCCAATTTGACTCCACTAACTAACAAAACAAATAATATTTTCCACTAACCACAAGAAAACAACATTAGACATTTGTAGAGAAAATTCTTCCCAACAATATATTGTTTCACTTTTTTTTCAACAAAACATCCATACATATTTTCAACTTAAACCCTTTTCAACCCCACTACAATAATACAGTCTCTGAGAACAGTCTCTCAGAATGGCCAAATATAAAACCAAAACACAGCATAACTCTGAGTTCTATGTTGAACTTCTCCTCTGGCAGTCTGGCTTAACCCTAACTTCATCAATAAATTCAAGAAACAGACATATAACATAACATTTTACATAATTTTGAATGAGCAACTCCACATAACCATTTCTATTTCCATAACATCAAATATTTCATTATTAAATGGTTTCTTTTTAATTTTCTCAGTTCAACAATGTATACTACATATGAGAATGAAATGAACTTGAGAGCATCTAACCCTCAAATATCTATTGCCTATATTCTTAGCAATTTCTCATTCAAAAAGGAGTCAAAGTAATAATACTTGAGCAATATATAGAAGCCCACATAGATAAGGGAAGAAATTCAATTTGGGGACATATGAACTGTGAATTTAATAACTTATCCAGAAAATCTTTCTTGAAGGTCAGAGGTCGGTGTAATTGGAAGGATGATAACCCATACTTGTCCTGTTCAACCCG
This sequence comes from Stenogyne calaminthoides, assembly GCA_037126765.1. Classification (NCBI taxonomy): domain Eukaryota; kingdom Viridiplantae; phylum Streptophyta; class Magnoliopsida; order Lamiales; family Lamiaceae; genus Stenogyne; species Stenogyne calaminthoides. The sequence continues at coordinate 3,016,026 of JBBCBC010000007.1, forward strand.
GTAACTGAATTGAACAACTCATTTCCAAAAAAAAAGTTGAAATGATGCATACCATTTTTGACATGCAAATTTTAAATAAGATCACACAGGATAAGACCATATCTGAAACCAGCAAATACCTTTTACATCATTCAATAATGAAACCATCAAGATGTAGAGGCTATAAGGAAAACAAAGCTTGATACTTACCTAGATTCATCTGTTGGAAGCCAATTCCAATATCTCCTATCCTCAATGCCTGTTATTGCCATCCCCTTGGCTGATACTGACATGCAAACTCTCCCAGTAAATCTATCCAGCCATACTACCTGCAATAGCCCCATGCAAAATAAGAAAGGTTTAAGTTATAATAAATCATGAACAGAAAATGGATAAAAGTTATTTCTCCTTTTGCCACTTAACACTAGAATAGAAATTTGACTAATCAGATCTTTTGATCCTCAAAGAGTAATCTACCTTGGAAACTTAAAATGAATTCAAAAGAAAAGAATGGCTCATTAATTTAACAATATCAAAACATGAATAATGTTTCAACCCTTTTACAAGGAATCGAGTTACATACAATAATTGGGAGTGATCATGTAGTACTACAAGTCTAGAACTAGGCCATCCATACAAAAAGCAGCTTAGTAATGGTATCTTGAAGAAAATGTAAACTGTGTCCCAGTATAAAAGGAAATCGCCAATTTCAATGCATCTTTATCCAAAACAGAGATTAAAAATATGCACAAAATCAAAATCCCTAAATCCCCATTCTTGACGCAGTCAAGAAAATAAGTAATTAATGACATAAAAATAAAAAACGCAACCTAAATCACTGGATAAAATCAAGTTAGGCAAACGATTCAAGTTGATCCAATTGCACCACAAAAAGCAATTGATTAATTGAATTACAGGGCAGCAAAAAAACGTAACAAAACAAAATTATACTAATATTCACCAAAGGAAAACACTAGAAAACCGCAGGTACATCGAAAACGAACCTTGTTTTCATCTTCGAAGGGGAGAGGGCGAGCGAGGAGGGCAAATATGTCTTTTCGGGGTAGGTTTTCATACACATCGGGATTGGAAAGGAGATTGAGAAGATGGTGGTAATTGGACGGAAGCTTGGCCTCCCAAACGGCATCGGATGAAGCAGCACCACGAAAGGCGCGGTTCAGGCGAGCTAAGTTGCAAATCTCCGGCGGCGTAAGATAGAGGAAGACGCAGGCCACGCAGCTCTCCGGTATGTCCCCCAGACCCGGCCCGCCGTTGCCCGACCCGTTTTCGCCCAAATTGGACAATGATGCCCCCATATATACGTATAATTAACTATTGTACAGCGGTGATTTTTGTAGCTCCGGCGGCGGTGGAGCGACGGCGTGGGGGAGGCGAGTAGAGAGGGAAAGAGAATTTTGTTTTGGAACTGCACTACAGCTCCGCCATTACTTTTTTTTTTTCTTTTGTTTTCTGCAAATTCGTTTGAATATTTTAATTGGGGAAAAAGGAATTTAATATCGTGAGAACTAAAATTGGTGCTACATGGCTCTCGTTTTCGAATGTAAATAAATCTTTTATTTTATTTTATTTATTTGATTTCTGAAAAAGAATACTCACTCCATCTCAAGATGATTTGAACATTGGAAATGACACGCAAATCAATTAAAATGGATTTTAGTGGGTTTGAGTGGAATAAAATAAGGGATGTTGTAAGTATATTAATATTATATTTGTTTATTTTTGAAAGATTCAAATTCAATTAATGTTGGAACCTCCAAATAAAATAAGTGTTCAAGTAATCTTGGGAGCTATGGAGTATTACGTAGTGTCTTTTTCTTTTTGAAAATAAATATCAAGTGACAACTTTATTTATGACAAATACTTTCCATTGCATAATACAGATCTAGTTTATTACATGGCCTCAATTATATTTAAATATATATTTAAAAGTTATCTTCCATTAACTAGGTCTATGCTATGAACTTAAATTATTTAACTTATTTCATTCATTTTCAATACATTTTTCTAAATAACTAAACTTGACTCGTATTGTACCATTAAATAGTATCAAATGTCATGAATTAAAAATAAAATTTATAGTATTAATCAAGTCTATACAAATTTTTGTCTATATTTAATATAACTCTTCTTTATATATAAAATCTTCTCACATAGAGAGTTTTTCACTTTATCTACATTAACACACAAATTTATATGATACAGTTTCATGATATAGAGAATAAAAGATATAATTTTATTAAAAAATAATTGGATTTCTTATAAATGAGTTGAATATGAAAAAAAATATTAATCTTTTTTAGAATATTAGTTTTATTTAAAAATGTATTAATCCTTCTTATATATTTCAAGTGGTGATCAATGAAATAATCTCATATAAATTTTATTATCGCATTCACTTCATTCCACTATTAGTAATTTATAAATAACCACATATGGAAAGTGAAAACGATTTCATCCGAAATTAACCATCTTGAAAATCGGTAACGAATAAAATAGGGCTATATTTTATATGCATTAGGTGCACCATACGCTTCGTAGTGTATTTTAGAATCATATAATTTGTTGTCCTAAAACATACAATTTCTTATATTAAAATGTACCATTAATTTTACAAAAATAAATTGCAGATTTAATCTAATAAATTATATATTTTAGTGCAATAAATTATATATTTTAAAAATACACAGTAAAATGCATAATGCACCACGAAAAAAAGAAAGAAAAAAAAAAAACTACTCGTACAATATTTATCATAAAATGTTTAGAATGAAGGTCAAAAATCAAAATAACAAGCCTCGTGGGACAATTATCTTTGTCATTACTCATTACCATTTCTAACACCGCCCCCTCGTGGAACATCAGTTTGAAACCATTTTTATCTCCTAAAATTTAATTTCTAGCTACAGAGAATTAATTTTATTTTTTTTATAATTTAAATAATCAAGTTCCATCGTAATAATCTTTTCCCAGATTAAATTGAGACAAAATTTAAAATTTAGCTCAAATTCAGATATGCATAATGCATGCACGTAGTTGCTAAACACTATTGAAGAAAGAGAACATGACGCGACTGATATTCAAGCATAGCTGTTTTTCTAAGCTGAAAAATAGCCAATCAAGAAGGAGTCTTAATTTAATTTAATTTAGTGGGACTTAATTTTTTTAGGAGTTTATACGTAATAAGAAATTATCAAAAACACGGTTTTGACAAGATTTGCATTTTTATTTTTTATATTTTATTTTTGTTCGGTATAAGATTTGCGTTTGACTGTAACGAACTAGAGAATCGTTACCTTATGAACATAAAGTTGAGGAAATTCATTATTGAAATAAGTAGGTGAGCCATCAATAATTATTAATTAATCAAGAGTTCAAGTTTCTCTATATAAATTGATCATAATAATTCCATTTGTTTTACTTTTCTTAGTTGAACGGTGTTAATGGACAGATAGCAGAGTCTATTAGAAATTAGAACAAATCTTAATAGAAAATATAATATGGGGGAAAAGTATATTCTGCGACGGTTGTCTTTGTCTGTCAATTAATATAATTTCACCTAATCAACACTTGATGGGTAATTCTATAATTTTGGATTGAACCACAATTTGGTGAACCAGGTTTATACATAAAATCTATTATTATTATTTACAAAAATCGTTATTATTTAAAAAAAAATTTTATTTTTCAAATAGTAATAGATTTCATGCATAAAAATGATAATTTTTGTATGTAACAGTGAGACGAAACAATGATATTCACATTCTTTAGGTTCAAAGTTTACTGCTTCATGTTGCAATACTATTTAACTGTATTTATCATTTAATTAAGTATAGCATTTGGCTTAAATTAATTTATGGCCGCTAATGAATTTTCAATATTTAATCGTTGAGAAGATTTAATACTAAATTATAGTAGTATTTAATTTAACAAAAGAGATAGATCAGTAAATACAATTAATGCACATGAGATGAGACTAATACAATAGTTAAAACTTAAAAAGTGATGTTCACATGCAAGTGAAGAAACATATACTTTCACTAAGATAAAGTGGAACACTCCTGTCAAAAAAAAAAAAAGATAAAGTGGAACACTCATGTGTGGTTATCGATCGACAAAAAGTACCAATGTCTCCCTTATTTAAGCATATAATTAGTAGGATTTGACCAATTATTTTGCCTTTTTAGTCTCACTTTATTTAAGCAGATTTTTTTTTACATAGCACCCCTTGTAAATTAGTGTCCTAAAATGTGCCAAAAAAAAATAAATATATATATATATATAAAGTAATGATATAGAATCAACTATCTGGTTTTTTATGGAACCAGATTAATGACGTGTCATGCCAACTAATCATCCACATAACTAATTCTACTCAAATAAATTATAGAATATTTTATAATATACTATACCCTAAATCATGAACCTTAAACCCTAAATTATGAACCATTCGGATCGGGTGAACCATGAACCACTCGGGCCGAGTTTGGGTTCGGGCCGAGTTTGGGTCTGGGCCGTAAAAAGAAAAATTGAACTGAACTGAAAAAATAAAATTGAACAGAAAAAAAAATTAATTTTTTTTACTCGCCTGCACTAAACTCGGCGAGGCGGGCAAACCCAATGGTTCATGGTTCACCCGACCCAAATGGTTCATGATTTAGGGTTTAGGGTTCATGGTTTAGGGTATAATATATTAATTCTATAATTTATTTAAGTAGAATTAATTATGTGGGTGATGAGTTGGCATTTATTTAATCCTATTAAAAAACCGTTGATTGCTATATCATTATATATATATATATATATATATATATATGTGTGTGTGTGTGTGATATTAGACAAAAAATTGTATAGATCTAGTTCATGTTATGAACCTTGTTTTTAATCAGGGCCGGACACAGGAATATAGTCCAGCCAGGGCAAAAGAAATAGATAAAAAAAATCAAAAATATTTTATAATTAATTAATATTTTGAATTATAATAGACACGACGGTTTACTAATAATCATTCATTATAACCGTGTCTAATTTTTACCCTACAAGAAAATAACGAATAGGCAATGAAATCTTTTAAAATGACTACGAAATTTTTCAATAAAATAATTACGTCCTTAAATAGTGAATGCTCAAGATTTGTAATATTCTAGTAGGCAAGCATATTGTGTACAAACTGTCCAAGGATTCTTAAAGAAAAACAAATTACATACGAGCAAATTGTTTACACATTTGTAATTTTGTAAGTAAATAAATTATATATACATATAATTATGCAGACAATTTATATTTCCTTAGACCATTACATTTTCAATATGGAGTAATTTGAAATTATTTACAAATAAATTTACCTATGAATTACATTCTCATAGGCAAATTGTTCGTAGGTATTTTGAGGATTGAAAAATATAGAAAATTTGTAGGCCGATCGTAGGCAATTCTCACTATATAAAAATTAAATTATTTTAGTTAAAAATTTCGTAGGCATGTTGAAAATTTTTATAGATAAATATTTTTTTTTTGTATTTATAAATTTTAAAAATTTTAAGGAATATAGTATTTCGCAACGAAAATTGAGGTGGGGCACTTGCCTATGAGTACATCCGCCAGTGTTTTTAGTTCATGACATTTGACTTTATCCAATATATAATACGTGTCAAATTTAGTGATTTATAAAAATATATTAAAAATGAGTTAAATTGGTCAAATAATTAAAATTTATAGCATATATATGATTCATAAGAGACTCACTCATAATGTAATAATTACTTTGCATCTCCACCATACCAAACAAGCGTTCACGTGCTCTACTTTTTTTTAGATTTTGTCTATGCTGCACCGTTGGGCATTGCCCAACACCCCTTTCTAGAGTAACCACATTGGTTGTTTGGTTATAATCACACTCTCTCCTCCACCTCATTGGCACCTCAACATTTTAGTGAAGATAACCAATTTTCAATAACTCTCACAATGGTTTCAAAATTATAACCCACTTTTGGGGGACCACCATCAAATATTTCAACTTTAAAATTAAAGCAAAAATTGTATAAAGAAGAGAAAAAAATAGGGGTTTTGACATTTAGCTACATTGACCTTTAAATTATTAAAGGAATCTATGGATTATAAAGAAGCTTTATGTACATTTTTTACTCAAGAAAATTGTGGTATTCGTTTATATCCTCAATATTGGGATTCATGAACTTCTTTGTGTAAAATTTTGGGAATTTTTAATGATTCCACAAAAGTGTTATCCGGTGTTTATTATCCTACTAGTAATTTAGCGCTTGATTATTGTATTAAAGTTGCTCATTTTTGTTAAATGAAAATATTACAAATCCTTTATTAAGTGGTACTACTTTCTCTATGATGCAAAAATGGAAAAAATATTTTACAAATATTCCCGATCTATTCTTGGTTGCTAAAGTGTTTGATCCTAGAGTAAGATTTGATGGATTAATAATGTTGTTAAATATGTATTATAATTATTTATTTCCTAATAGACATATGGTCACGGGTGAAGATGATGTATATCCTAATCCGGAAGAGATTGGTAATCGGATTAAAGTTACTTTAATGTCTTTATTTAGAGAATATAGTGGTCCCGGTTTTGAAGCAAATTTTGGTGGTGGCTCTTCTATGAGTCAAGATGAAGATATATTAATCGGGTTTTTATGATGAAATGCGTTCTAAAAACGCCCAAGGTCTACTTAACTCTTATTACTTAACTTGATCATTATTTATCTTCTACATTTGTTCTACTTTGATGAAGATGAAGACAACACTACTTTTAATATACTAAAGTGGTGGTCGAGGATGAAAAATATCTATCCAATATTGTCAATGCTAAGAAGAAAATTTTTGCATCTCCCGCCTCAACCGCTCTTGCTGAACAAGCTTTTTTTTAGTTTGGGAGGCTACACTTTGGATGCAACGAGATCGAATATGACCGTTGAAAACGTGAAAAACCAATGTTTGCTTGATGATTGGGTAAGAGCCGAAAAGAGAAGTCAATAATTAATTGATAATGATGATCAAGATAGCTCCGAAGAAACTACCACCGGAAGTGATGCATGAAGAATCGAATCGATCCAAATCAACGAGGTAAGTTTGAGGTAAGAGAAACTACGTGACTTTGATTCCTATTTTGGATCGTGAGAAAGAACTTAATTTTAAGTTTCAAACTTAGAATTTCTAAGTTTATTCCTTAAATTTAAGCTCAAGTCCAATTTCTTTAAATCCCTCCCTCCCCCAAATTTATTTTGTAAAGTTTAAAATTTAAAGTTGTAATTGTAATTACTAATTCGATATAGTTCACTTTGTAATTTGTAAATTTGTAATAGTTCAATTAATTTGTAATAGTAGATTACTAGCTTATTTTAAGTTAGAATTATTATTTTGTAATAGTTCAATTACTTTGTAATAGCTACTAATTTATAATAGTTCAATTATTAATGTAATCTTCAATTTAAATTATCATTTTAACAATAACAATGTCCAATTTCATGATTTATCTATACATTCCTTCAAATTTTAGATCCAAAAAACTAAGAAACACAAGAAAAAATATATGAAAAAAAAAGAAAAAAAAAATAAAAAATCCGAATCAGGTTCTAATCGAACCCCTGCTTTCGAAACCGAATCGAAACCGCTTGGCCACTTCGGTTCGGATTCCTTCCCCTCCTGCATTTTGGAACCCCGGTTCCGGAACCGTGAGCACCTCTAATTGGCAATTTATAAAAACAAATAAAAATCTGACCACGTAGGCGGCCAAAAATTGTCCGCAAGCGCGTTTCAACTTCTACCTTTACATATTATATACGTGTACATATATATGTTGAAGTACATTTAGAGCATGTGTCATTGTCTGCACAAATGGAACCACATAAAACATGGGCAAATTTCAAACAAATAAATGTCAGCACAAATAAAACACACACCACGGCATTATGGTCCTCGACTTAAAGCATAACTCCAAAACCTTGAACTATTCAAAATCCAAATTGTGCTACATCCATCCATCAATCATTTGACATGAGCAAAATTGCAAGTATCACAATCAATTTTGCTAACTATCTAACTACCATCTTATCCATTGCTTATAGAATATTGTTACATATCCTAGATTAAACAGCTCATCCATTTAAAATAATAAGATTCAGCTCAAACTTATCCTAAATCAAGCCAACTCATCAATTCCAAAATTCACACATATACACACACATGACAAAAACTCGTACAAACCTGTATACAATTCCTCACAAAATGTTAAAACATCAATATTCAAATTATATTCCGTCTCATCATGAAATCATCTCATGCAAATGTGCCTCCATTCAAATATATTATGAACTTATTACGCTATGAACGTGAGTTGGACATAATCCACAGCAATGAAAAATGAACACCCAACTTTCAAAGTGTATGTATATGTATCGTGCAAAAGCACATTTAGAAACATATATCATTGTCTGCAATGGGACTGGCCAACTCTAGAGCAAAATTCAAACAATTAAAATTAGCACAAATAAACAAACACCAGCGCATAATGGTCCTCGATTCAAAACATAATTCCAAAAACCAAAAATTATTCAAAATTATATTCCAAATTGTGCTACATCCATCAATCACTTGACATGAGCAAAATTGCAAGTATCACAATCAACTTGCACAAGGGCAAACTCCCATCAGGAAAATGCCACTTATAAATTTAAAATGTTCATCAAACTTGTGGCGCTGGTTTTGGGTCGGTTATCGAAACATTTACTACAACCACGATTAATCTTCAAGCTCAATAATCTTGACGACAGATGCATCTCCGACTTTCTGACAGACAACTACTCGATCGTGAGACTTGATTACTCCGGAGGCTTTTCCGTGATCTAGCGCAACCTTCAGAACCGACTCGTTGGTTGCATTAGTAGACTCAGCCTGTAAGATGAACAGAGATCAAGTACAAGAGAGAACTGATTTCAATTCGGTAATATGAATCCAAGTATTACGATTCAAATTCAATACAAATTAATTTTTCAATTCGCTATTTGCAAACATTCAATCAGTATATTTATTTAAAATCTAATAAATAACTAATAATATGTATTATTAATAGTATGTATTCTTAATTATTGAATAATTTGTACACTTTCAAATCGATTAATGAATCAGATTTAGAATTCGAGTTTTAAACGAATACGAATATGTGAATATCTTATCAAATACTGTAATATTTGTTTCGATTCGGTTCTGGTTCGTTTACACCCCTAGGTGGAACTCCATAATGCAAATATGATAGGTTAATAAACGACAAAGAACTTACTGGATGTCGAGGATCGGCAAGCAAAGGGAAGAGACCACGTACTATAAGTGATTGCCTTGCCTAAACATATGCAGAAAAATGACCATAAGCTCCTTAGGAGAAAAACAAAATACAAGCGTATAGATATCTCCAGGAAGGATGGAGACCAATTAACTCAAGAAAGTATTAAGTCTTGCAAACAAATGAAATAGTCTTAGTAATGCTAATGACGTGTATATTTTTGCTGCAGTCACTAACAAAGAAGAATGGCTCTTTATATGACAATCACAAGGCATGTTTATTCTATAAACGTGTATTTTAAGGTAAAACCTCTTATCCTATCATTTCTCACAAGATGCTCCATAAAGGGATGGGATATGGAGATGATAAATATATCTCGAATTAGGGTTAAAAAATTACCTCAAATGCACCACTGAAACTCCACTTCAATTGGTTTGTCTTCAGCCGAGGGATAACAACAGATAAAACAGGCATTGTTGGCCTATACTTCGCTATCAATCTGCCATTTAAGGGAAACCCAGGAAATGAGAGTGTATCTTATAGTATCAATTCACATTTTAAAAAGGTAAGAGAAGAGTATGGTACCTAGCAGCTCTTCCAGATGAGGTAAAGCATATGATGACAGATGCCTTCACTTTAAGGGCTGCTCGGACCTAAAGATAAAATGCAGAAAGAGGTATTTAAATACTAAGTATGATTATAAAAGAAAATTTAATCTCCTCGGATTCTTTTTTGATATTTAATTTTTGCAACATACCGCAGAGGAAGCAATAGATTCCAAATGGGTCATTGGTTCGCCAACAAATTTCACAGTCCTCTTGAAGTATTGGTCTTGATTGAAGACCTTCTCTGCCTGTGATGAAAAAGGAAAATTTGCAGTTAGAATAAGAATTGCAGCTTCCAATGGAATTATGTTAATCTAGGAAGAAACTGGCACATGACTATTCTTTTTGTTTCCCAGTGAGTTTGTATGTACAGTAGTATGTTGAACAAGCATTTATTTAATTATTGCAGTCAAAAGAGAGGCTGGCAAGCCAGATAAATGTAGGGGAGACATATATCTGGTAGAAAATTGCTATTGATTGAGATCAATATATGAGGTAATATTTTTCTGAACTGGTGGCATTTAGTGCAGCAAGATGCAAGTGCAAAGATATAAAGTATAAAGCTCGTTATTGCAGAATCATTTTTTTTTTTTTTTTGGTAGGGCAAGTGACTCGTACCCATGACCTCTTGGGCATAGGTAGTGGTACTCTAACCAATTAAATGTCCTCAGGTAAAAGATGACTTACCTCAGCACAAATTTTCCCAACAGTAGAAATAGTTTCAACGGGGTACAATCCTCGTAAGGTCTCAGCGCCAAGAAGAATTGCATCACATCCTGAAAGATATAAATTATCACATGTTAAGCTACCCAATAGGTTTAGCCAATATCAAACAAGGCAAGGACTGAAGAATGAATTACATGAAGTACCAAACACAAAAGCTACCAGCTTTATTAGCAGGAATGAAGATCAAAATATAAAACAAGCACTAAGAATAGAACACCAAGTAAGACAAACTCCTACAGGCAAAGATTTGAAGGCAAGAACTCACCATCCAAAACAGCATTAGCTACGTCAGTTGCCTCAGCACGAGTAGGCCTAAGATTGTCAGTCATACTATCAACAACACGAGTAACCACTGCCGGCTTTCCAGCCATGTTACATTTGTAAACAGCAGACTTCTGAAACAAGAACACCTGCAAATACAGAAGAAAGCTAGATAGTAACCATTCTGAATAGGCAGGTACAAAAATCAATGTAAAACGGTGACAACAGCACTGTATCAGAATAGAAGTAGAAAGAGTTCATGCATAAAGTATCCACTGAATTCACATCACTCATTTCAGGAAGAGACTTTTAAAAGAGTTTTGAGCTCATTAAGGTGGTGTTTGCAAACTCTACCATGTCAGCCAAAATCACCTTTTTTTTCAAAAGCTACTCCTCACTGTTTCTGAAAAAAAGTGATTTTGGAAGCTTTGTAAAGTTTCCAATCACACCCTAAGGCTGCGTTTGTTGTGGGATTTAAGTGTGTGGAGCAAGTCAAGGTGTCAGAATCCAGAGATTTAAAATCCTTGATGAATAGTAAATGTATGTGTTTATTTTGGGATTTGAGTATGGTGGGATTTAACTTTATGTCAATTCAATGTTTAATAATGATTGATATTGTATTATTATATTATATTGAGAAGAGTAATAAAGTGTATAAAGTGTGATGTATTGGGAAGAGTAATAATAGATTTTATAGGTATTTGTAGGTGTGGATTGAATGTGGGATTTGAAAACTAGACTCTAAATCCCAAACTCGTATGAGACGGGGAGCGAAAAATCCTAAATGCATCCATGTGAGTCCCAAAACAAACGCAACCTAGAGTAATGTATCCAAGTGCATGTGGGGAAGGTGGTAATCAGACAATTTTCTCTATTTAACTAGCGGTGATGAATGTTACAGCCCTATGAAGAAATTGAGGGGCAAGAGTTTGGAACAGGGCTGGAGAACTTGTATAGGTCCTTGTGTTTTCTATACTACAATAATTAGGTAACTAAATACATGGGTGGCAGCTATTGCTGGTATAATACATTGATATCTCTAGCTTTGATTTGCTTCATTCAGGCAAACATGTCATATACATGAATGATCTATATTACACTCCGAAGAAAAATATTTTCACAGCAACTTTTGGAAGGGCTAAATGAGTGGCAAACTTCTTTTTTTCCCATCACACAAGAAAAGTAGGCGATGAAATGGATGTTCTTAAAAATTATATTAGAACTAGAAATATCAAGCAGAGAGCCATCACCCCACTAACTCGATAAAAAATATATTTTTGCATAAATAAGTGGATAATGTATCTACATGAATAAGACAGGAACTAAAAGACCAAAAGAGTTGCATAGACATCTCAGCTTTCTTCCTTCACATACAACTAACCTTCTCAGGTGGGAGATCTATACCAAGATTTCCACGCGAGAGAATGATGCCATCTGCCTCTTGTAGGATCTCATCAAAATGAGTTAAGCCCTGCAAATACCAGTAGTCTTAAGTTAGCTGTTGAACTTTGAAAGTCAGCAATACCACGTATATTCTTAGTAATGAACCCCCCCCACCAAAAACCCAATGGATAGATTTACAGCAGCCTTAAGTTACCTCTACATTCTCAATTTTAGCAAAGATTTGAGTCTGACTTAGATCACCAAGCTTTGATAGAAATTCACGGGCCTGCATAGAGTAAAATCATCAGAGATTAGTTGGAAAATGCATAATAAGTTATTGATATAAAGAGACCGAAGACAATTTTTCTCTTTGCTGTTTTTACCTCGCGAACATCCTCTGCATGGCGTGTGTAAGATAAGGACAGGAAATCAATTTTATTCTTAACACCCCAGGTACTGATAACCTGAATAAAAAGGAAAGTATTTGAACATTAAGCAAATGATAAAGCATCTCAAAAGAAAAAAAAGACAAACACTATTGACAACATTTATTGTGCCACTCACTTCCTTGTCCTTTTCAGTTAGAGTAGGCAGATCAATTCGAATTTGAGAGGCATGCAAGGTAAATAATGACCCAGCCAAGGTTGCCGAATTCTTGATCACACAAACCACATCATCACCTTTTACTTCATCTACCTGTCAGTGAAATAACCAATTTTAAGTAATCAATAACTCAACAAATAACTGAATAAATATATTTATTAATTCAACCCTAGGCAAACACCAGAAATTCAGTACACATGCTCATGTTTACTTCTATGACAAGGAAATATTCAAGCCGATAAAAGTGCAAAGAAGGATCCATGAGAAGAGGAAAAATCGAAGACCAAGCATATGCCAAAATATGAAAAACAAAATATACTAATAAATAGCTAGTTTATTCACAAACTGCAGGAGAACATGATAAAAGTTTCAACAAACGAGAATGAATATTCACAAGCACTCAACAAAAGGAACTAACCAATGATGACAAATAGAAAACTGTATCTGAAACAATGCAACATATAGAATCAATTGATAAAATTCCCCCTTACCTCAAGCCAAACAGAAGTGGTTTCACTTCCTGTGAATAGGTATTGCCCTACAAAAATGGTGTCCCCTTTCTTCACAGCCTGCAAATAACAATCTTGGTTAGGAAGTACAGCAACCAAAAGCTTATGCAATCAAACAATGCTAAAAAACGCAAATGCCGTCCTAATAAAATTGGTACCAAAAACAAATAAAGCTAACCGTGTAAGAACATTCTTTGTTAAAGCATAATCTAATACTAACATCATCCGTACAAATCACAATTTTGGAAGAATGATAAAAAAAGTAAATAAGGCATTGGCAATTAAGATAAAAGCTACAAAGCTATTAGACAGAGAACCTTGGCCAGGCCAGCAAAGTTGATCGGCAGAACTTCAGAAGTTGCTTCTTGACCTTGATCAGGCGTCAGAATAACCTTGTCCTCCAACTTAAGGGTTATAGATGTCTCTCTTTTGTTAACAACTTGCATTTCAGCGCCAACAGTATCCAGCATAACCTGAAAAGCATGATCAAACATGTTAAGTCGTAACAAGTCTTGTATAGATTCTACTGACTTTTCCCTCTCAAACTAGGGTCACCACTCACCACAGTAGATTTGCACCCAATCCATGTAGGTAGATGTGATTATGTATTTTGGAAAAAAAAAAAAAAAAACAAGCCTCTACACCTATAATTGTCAACTTCAAGTGTGAAAAAATCAATATACTTACAGCACATAGTTTCTTGGTGCTCTTAATAGCAGTCCTCAAATTCTCCAGAGTCTCCTGGTGATTTTCGGCGTCACCCCACGAAAAATCGAATCTCGCCACTGAGAGAGAACAAACATAATAAGAAGTCAAAAAATCAATCGAAAGGAAAAAAGAAGAAGTCGAGAACTCGATTCAATTACCGGACATTCCAGCTTTGAGGCAAGAGGAAATAACTTCGACGGATCGAGAGCGTGGACCGAGCGTCCCAACGATCTTCGTCATTGCAGAGAAACTCTGCACTCACACAAACACACCGAAATCAGAACCGATCAATATCACTCATGCAAACGCCAGTATTTTTAAAAACAGATCTGAACAAAACCAACATATTCCGTCCAAAAATAAAGAACAAAAAATTAAAACCTCACCGCTTTGGAAGGCTCCAAAATTGTAGCCATCCGGATTGGCTCCTCGAGCAGTAAGTGATTTGAATGCATCTTTGATTCTTCGATTCTTCTGTGATTAAACTCAAATAAGCAGGAAACAAACAAATCGCTCGGTATTATTCTAGGTTTAACAACAATTTTGAACCAGAGAAGAAGGGCAGAGAAAAAGAGAAACTATTGGGGAGTAGAATATAGGAGAGACGAGGAAGTTTCTTTTGTGTATTTATTATGTTGATTTCGTGGGGCTATGAATTTTGAAATCTTTTTCCCAAAGAAACACTTTATGCTTTCTACAATACCGATTTGTGCCTCTAGTTTATGCTATTCGAATATATTGGGTAGAGTTTTCATTTATGATGTTTTTTTTGTTTTTTATGAAATCTTTGTTGATATTTAAGAGTGTTTAATTTTTTTAATTTTTTTTTCCATTGAATCTTTCTAATGTATATATTGTTTGTTTTTCTAAATAAAAAAAGTATGCAATTTAATTTGGTTAGGTTTTGTATATATCATGTGCATTTTTTGCCCCTATAGTGTATATTGTATATTTCAGTGTAATAAATTATATATCTAAAAAATACACTATAAAGTGAATGGTTCTTTTAGTGCACAGGAGACTCACTCATTTGAATTTGTATATATAATTTTTATGAGGCACACTTGCGTGAGACGGTCTTACTGTAAGAGGGAGTATAAGATAGGCATGACGCTTTAACATTTTTTGAGGGATGACTGTCAATTTGATCTAATTTACACCCCCGTCTCATATGAGTTTTTATTAATTTTTATTGGTTTGATTTATAAGTCATATTGTAAATCTTTTCTTTGGTGAGAAAAAGATGAGAAACCCCCCACCTGTATCTCGTGGGCAGAATTTTTTAGATCCATCAAATAGATTTCGATATAGTAAACATCGTACAATTTGTGTTCGTAAAAAAAATTACACGTTTCAGTGTAATAAATTAAATATTTCAACATAATAATTTATACATTTTTTAAAATATAGTAGTATTATAAAATATACAGTGCACTTGATGTATATGAGATGTAATCTACTCTGTATAAGACCTACCCTGTTCGAAAAGTCGGAAACGCAAAGCATTAGAGTTTGTTAACATTTTAACTTCGGATATCTATATCTAAACCAAATACAAGAAAATATAATAATAATAAAGTATAAGAGTCTCATTTATATAATCATAAAATAATTTTTCAAAATAAGACATTCAGACTGCACAATTTTATCAAAGGTGAGAAAAGTAGAAATGTTAATTTATGTTTATGTAGATAATAGTGTTTAAGTGAGACGCAAGCTAGTAATGTGGGTGGACCACGTCAACAACGTACGGCTTTGACTCGAAAGAAGACCGGCGCGTGAAGTTGACGCGGATCAGAGGAAAAAGGCACGTGTTTTGGGGGCATTTTTTCTGTGGGCCGCGCCTTTTGAATTTGACGGCTTCGTGTCGATACCCAATATGTCACCCTTGCACTTGTCTTCTTTTTCAGCTGCATAAATCTCCATGTCATTTCTATGGAGCAGGCCAAGCAACAATTAAAGCAACAATTAATAACAAATCGCCACTAGTACTATGGGTTTTTTTTATATAATATTTTTCTAATAAAATATAACTTTATTTGTAAAAATTGATAAATAAATATAACTTTATTTGTAAAAATTGATAAATTTCAAACTCGATTTATTTTTTGAAATATTTTTATTGAATTTCTTTAATTTAATATTTGCTAAAATACATTTTAACGCATTATGATATATACAACATATTATTTGTAGGTTATATTTAATCGGAAAGTTTAAAAAAAAATACGTTTAGCATTGAAATTGATTACTTTTTACTAGTACATATTGTATTTTATTTTAAAAAATATTACATATTGCAATTTGTAAAAAGACCAATAGTATATGTTGCATTTTGTAATTACCTCTTGAAGCAAATACTTCACATAAAAAGGAAAAATTAAAGTAAACATTTAGGGTAAGAGACAAACTTGCATAAGATGGCGCCACTAAACAAAATATAACTTTTTTTTTGCGTTTACTTTTAACACTTTGGAAGGGACGAAAGTGTTATTTTGTCTTTGAATTCTTACTTTTAAATGAATTTTTATCTACTAACTTAGCATTTAAAAGCTTTTTTTTTTTTAAAAATTAAAGTCGTGTAAGGAAAATTTTTTAAAAAATAGTGCTTCTATTTTCTCCATTTGTCTTAGCAAAAGCAAAACACACCATTTCACATAATATAATTACAGCTGATACAATATTATATTACACCATTTCATGAAATATGATATAATTATGAGAGGCTGTCCAATTCATTGTTCTGGTGGATTCACCAAAATCAGAAAAGTAGAAAGTGACTTATAACTGTAGAATCACCTTTTCTATATATCATAATGTTAGGATCACTTTCAAGACCCAAATATAAAATGTTATGACCTGTGACCATCCAAAGCTACGAAGCGGCAATTCAACAACGTGCCTTCTACTGCTGCCTTTTGGATCAACTATTCAACGGTGTATTAATATAAAAACAAAATAAGGCTGGTCTTTTTTCCTAAACAATGAAAATATGAAGAAAAATCACTAATTTAAAACATTTGTTTGGGTTATCTGGGGATAATTAATTTTGAACCTTCTTACATACTTTTCCTTTTCATAGTAGGTAAATATGATTAATTTTTTTACTAGGGTCCGGTTATTCGCACCCCCAACATTAGTAGATAGTTCACCCACCCTAAAATTCTAGATACACACCATCATAAATTTTCAAATATATCCTTCTTACCAAAAAAACATGGTCTGCTCCTCCAATCTATTATTTTTCCCGTCCCTCTTTCTTCTCACTCTACAATGGCGCCCACGTCTCCCTAGCCGGCCGCCGGCCGCTCAAGCCACAGCCGCCGCCAGCGCCACCATCGCTTCTCCCTCTATTTTTCTCCCTTCTATCTTGTTTCCCCCGCCCCCTGCCACCACCACAACGACACTCTTGTCGCCACCACAAGGAGGTGTCGCCGCCGTCAGAAGCGCCACTCTTCCCCTGCGTCGTCGTTCTATAAATCGGGTATCAAGATTTTTTTTTCTATTCTTTGTTTATATTTTGATTTCTTTTGTCCGAAAACTAATGAAATTCTCGAATTTCTTTTGCCGAAAAAATTGATTGTCTTTCGTTTCTTCGGATATCCAGTATTTTTTTCGATCAAAATGAACCGAATTGAACTGGAAATTTTGAACCTGGTTGTTCGAAAATAAATATTTTCATATTTATTTTTGCGATTTCTGTGCTTAAGTGGTCACTGATTTGAGTGAATTTGAAATTTGAGTCCTAAAATATGGAATTTAAGTCACGGTTTTTGTGCTAAGTTGGGGGTGGTGGTGGAATTTTACCAGACGTCTCTCCAAAGTAATGGACGATATATTATGAGTCAATTGTGGCAAAATCTAGAGCAAATGGGTATGGAGAATGGCATTGTGCGCCAGAACTTGTGCTTCTTGTTGATTTTCTTTTCTATTTTAACTCACTTTTTTTTTAATGGTGGTCAGCGGTGGCGACAGATGGTGTGGACGTGGGTGGGAGAGAAGATAAGAGTTTACTTTGATTTTTTTTTTTTTTAATTATGAAGGGCATTTTAGATATTTCTTGTTCACATTAAAATAATAAAAACCTATAGTATGTGTATCTACTAATGTTGGGGGTGTATGTAACCGGACCCTTTTTAACTATTTATGACCGTGTTTTCATGATCGAACCGACGACCAAATTAGACTGAGCATCGATTGGCGATTCAATCGTTAAAACGATCCATGCCTTTTTTTTTCAATATTTCCTAGGCTATCTATTTTCTAAAATATTTCAATTCATTAATACACTTATAATATTCATATTTAACATTAATTAATCAAACTCGAGGCATATAAATAATATAAACGGAATGGTTTTTTAATGGTAGCAAATAGTATATTTCATAATAATTTGGAAAAGAGGAAAAATTAGCATATTTGTGTCCTACATCAAAGTATTAGGAGAAATGTTAGAGGAAATAATATAAAAAGAGAAATCTGCCAAAATATATATATAAAGGGAAGAAGTTTTATCCCACATCGAGTAAGTATTAGAGGAAATGTGAGAAGAAATAATATAAAAGAAGGAAGTGGTGAACCTCATATTTTTGTCTCAAATCGAAAAAAATATTAGAGAAAATGTAAGAGGAAATAATATAAAAGGAAAAAGATGGACCTTTTATTTTTATCCTACATTAATCAACATAAATGTAAACAGAAGTTATATAAAATGGGAAAGGAGTGGTTAATACAATTCTTTCTTTGCCGGATAAAGGGGGGGAAGAGGTGGAGTGGAATTCATATGAAGCTCATATTTTTTGTTCTACATCGAATAAATATTAAATAAATATGAGATGGAAGTAATATAAAAATATGCAGGAGTGGACCTAAAAGTAAAAGTAATAATTATTTTTTAAATGAGAAAACCCGATCATTTTTGATCGGTTTGACCTTAAAAATGGGTTTTAAGGTGTAATTGGACCGGTTTTGGCATCGGTGTCGATCCGGTTCTAACAACACTGATTCATGAATTTCTCAATCCCCCAACAGCTGGGAACAAATATACCCTTGGCATTTGCATATCTTTGTCATTAAAAGAGTATATTTAATAGATAAATTTTGAAAATTCGGTTAGGCCAGACCCTGTTTGGTTCACAGGATAGGTCAGGAATAACAACGTAATCCCAAATAATCGATGGTTTAATTTGTTGGATGAGGACACAATATACATAATCAATTCGGGTGCAAAATTATACTTAATCCATATATTATGAGACAAGTCTATTCTACGAGGAAGGTGCATCGGGACATGTAGAGATGTTAATCCGGGTCGGGCTAAATGGGCCGGCCCATTTAAACCTATTATATGTATGGTTAGGACCGAGCAATGGTAGGCCCGTTTAATACTGGGTCTTTTTCGCCAGGACCGATTAGCCCGCCGGTTAACCGGGCCAGCCCGATTGGGCTGCCTTGTATTATGTTAATATATATAATATAATTTTCTCTATAATTTTATAAGTTAGTCCAAGATTAATACCAAGTCATGACTAATTTATTTAACTCTAAACGGAAAAGGTCAAGTTAGTCTTCATCTTTTTGTTTTTATTGCTCTGTTCCTATAAATTGTGTTTGAACTTATGACTTATGATCTATATGTTGGAGTATCAACTATCATCTATTGTTTAATTTTGGAGAATTGGAGTATCAACTATCATCTAGATGTTCTATTACATGTCATGTTTCATTTTTTCAAAGATGCATTATAGAACTTTTTTTAAGAGAGGACAATGTGTGATATATATAATTTTTCAAAATTTATTGGGAGCCCGTTAGGTGGTCCGTTTAGCCTGTAACCCGCCAGGGTTAAGGTTATGTCTCAACTATTAGTGACATGTTCAAATTAACTGGTCAAGGCCCGGGATCGTTTAGCCCACGGCCCTATAGGGCTGGCCCTAATGAGTTAGGGCAAACCCATTTAACATCTCTAGGGACTTGATATGTCCCAAATATAATAATAAGATGTTATCCTTGTATTTATACTTAAAATGACCAAACATATCCCATGTGAAAGGTATTTATGAAGTTCAATATGTATCTCATATAATCCCTCAATTTAAATACAAATATTAATTTTTTTTAGTACAAAATTAAAATATGCAACCCTACAATCCAAATATATATCTCAATTCAAATAATCAAGTTCAATCAAATCCAATTTTACACAATCATATCATAACTAATCAATCTTGCATTATGAAGTAAATGGGAAAAAAGAACAAAAAATAAGATAAAGAGGGGCCGTAGAAGGATTGAAATTAGTATAGGGGCAAATTTAAATTATTATGCATTGGTACAGTCGAAACCTATGTTGCATAGGTGCGGGTGCGGGGGTGCAGCAGCGATAAGATATGGATACGGGGATATGGACTTTAAAAAAAATTAGGATGAGATACGGCAAAAATACGTATGCTTATTTATATTTTATTATATATAACACCTATAAGATATATGAAATTTTTAAAATTAATACTAGTGGAGGTGCACCTCAATTCTTGAGGTGATCACCCGGACTTGGATGTTAATTTGAATAGCATATTCAAAATAATAGTCCTAAGAACTTTAGTAAACAATTTTTTCCTAAAAAGAGTGTACAAATAGGATGTTGTATGTGCCTGGTTCAATAATTGTTACAATGCAGTCAAGTGTAAAACTCATTCCTACCTATAATATTTGTTGCTAATACAGGTGCATCACAGGTAACAGTAATTAAGAACATTTATTTGGAGCACTGAGATCCTACTACCATTACAATAGAGAAGACAATTACTATTAGGCAGAAACGCTTAGTTTTCGGTCGCTGGTTGGATTAGCTTTGTTGCTCCTTCACGCACTGTTCTCTTTTCCCTCAACAGTAGGACTACGCACTTACTTTGTTTTTTAGAAGATCAACTTCAAAACATCATTAAAACCAACTGTTAGCTAGTTGCAGGGTTATGTCAATATTGTAGTTGGCATATTAACAAACATTGAGACAGACATTTTTAGACTACAAATGGGATAATTAAATTACAAGTTATATCTCCTGATACCATAAGATAAAAGAAATGGAGGATATAATATCATGATGAAGTAGAGTAGGTCAATGGTAATACTTGAATACAAATTTGCAGTAAATGCCATACCCGTTTGCTGTCCTAACAGTAATTTTCACATCACCATGTAACGACTGCGCCAAAATGCCATTATCAATTTACTCAGAGATGAGCAACCTGGTTGGAGTAAAAAAAATCCAGCAATAAGTTTCCAGTGGCTTGAACAAAAAAAAAAAATTCTACATGGCCAAAGGTGTTTGTTAGAAAGAGAATCAAACATAAAATGTTTGAAAATTACCTGATTATCAGGATTCTTATCTTTATGTAGATGCAGAGTCAACTTGTAACAAGTTGTTCTTGATTTCCTGTACACCAAGAATTAAGAAAAGACAAAAATACCATGTGATTACTACTTGCAGCAGAACACAAATACGAAGAGAATCCCAATGTGAAAATGAAATTGTGAGGCAGTATTCAGGTAATGTGGGGATGGAAGAGAACCTTTTTACGTTGAAAGTAATTCCTTGATTTATATTATTAGGTTGATAGGCTGAAACCGGACACAGCTTCAAAGCTCATTGCTCATTGATGATTGTATGAATTGGTTTATTCAGAAATCTGAACATTGGAACCGAAGATCTGGTTGGTCCTTTTTCAGTAAGAGACTTTCCAGTGTGAACCAATTGATCTAAGTTTTATCTCCAGGTAATATAAGCTAAAAGAAGTGGAGGATACAATATCATGATGAAGTATAATGTCGTTGTTGGGGTTATTTCTCCATCACCTCTGAAAAAATATGCTTTTACTTTTAACGCTCTTATTAAAAAATGACCCGTATTAAACACTTATTTATTGAAATAAATTGTTTATCAAGCCTGTTTTGTTTTAAATATGATTGAATATTATATATATTTATTGCAAACCGCTCATAGCATGGAAACTTCATCAACTAGATGTGAAGAATGCTACATTGTAGTTAACGTGGTGATATCGGATCATCAAAGATCTTTGTAAGATCACGTTAACGTCGGGTATCGCCTTTTTGTAAACGAGTTCGTGTTTCACAACTTAGATAGATCCGATAACAATCTATTGGTAGAAGTTCATGTGTAAGGCTCTTGGGGAACTCGATTTTTGGGGAATTGTTGACCAAGAAAAAGGTTATTCCTTATCATTCGATGTTTGAAAGCGACCTCTTTGAGGATAATAAACTCATTCACAAGTCTACTTCCACACACGCTTGACTTAAGGGATGAAGAGTTAGACCTCGATTAATATTTGATTTCTTAATCTCAACAAGTCCATCTTCACATGCATGATCCAAAAAGATAAGGACTAAAACGCATTGTGATTAGTAGTTATTGCTTTGACTTAAAACCAATCTCGGAAGAATCATCATTGGGAGGATGTCGACCCGTTCAACCCTCTAGTTATTGCGTCCCTATATCTTGGGCAATAATATTAAACATTGTCCGTTCTAGTCGACAATTGCTAAATTAATACATCGCTTCCGTAATCGAACTTCATGTTCCTTGCAATGTCTTTTATTTGATTGGTCCCTTATCTCACGTAAAATCCGGTTCAACCTTTATCATAAACAAATCTTCATTTTGTACAAAAAAAGTCGTGGAATTAATTTTTCATGTCCCCTCTAGATATAAAAAAACATCTTCACTAAAGGTTGTCCTGTCCTCTTTCAATAAAAATATTAATTAATATAAAACTTTTCAAAGGGGGGTAATTAATTAATTGGCCTAAATAATCTTAAATTATGTAAATAATAATGTTAGAGTTATAGGCATATTATTATAGTAATATGAGTTAAGATTGATAGTGGACTAATGAGAATATTAATTATATAATGACATTAATTAATATTAATGGAAATTACAATTATATTCCTGACTCAATATTGAGGATATAATATCATGATGAAGTCCATTGGAATGTTCAAATCTTAATTCTCTTGCTGTCCTAACAGTAATTTTCACATCACCATGTAACGACTGCGCCAAATAATATCAATCCAATAAGATAAATAAAAAAAAAATCAGTTTTCCAAAAAAAAAAAAAAAAAAAAAATATTTCCTATTATTTTCAAAAAATTAAAAAAAAAATGTTTGAAAATTACCTGATTATCAGGATTTTCTTTATGTAAAGATTTTATGGAAAAGGAGATAATGTATTCTTAAGAATACAAGATTACTATTGCAGCAGAACATTCGAAGAAAACTCTGAAAAAATGAAATTGTGAGGCTTTTTAATTGATAATTTTTTACGTTGACATCTTGTATAAGAAAGGGAAACCGAAAGATTTTTTTGGAAAGATTTTTATTCATGGAAGATATGTGGTTGGTCCTGGAATTTCAAGAATATCTCATAAATTCAAGAAATATCAAATCTTGGAAATCTTCTTGAAGTATAATTTTGTTGGGGTTAAATTTAGGCCATATTGAGGTATAATCTATTTTTTTTATCGAAAAATTGTTTATCACTGGCATATGAAAGAATGTTAATATATTTATTGCATATATTCAAGTTAACATGTTGATTTCAGATCAAGAAAAGATCTTTTTCCTAATCCTAATCTATTGGTACACTAAAATTCAAACCCCAAGAGATTACAATAGTGCATTCTTATAAATAAACTCATTCGACCGAATTTTTGATTCCCAACTGATTTCCTCCATGCGCGTTGGAAATATTATTGAAATCCTTATAAATGGGAAGAGAATCATTGGTGATAACAATATTTTTATTTTCCTTGTTTTTATAAATCGTTCATTGGAGAACCTAAATATTAGAAAATCCATTTTTCTCAATAATAAAGTTGCAAAAATATTTTTATATTTTCCTTGTTTTAATAAAATAATCGTTCATTGGAGAACCTTCATATTACCGGAGTTATTGGTGCAATATTAATTATACTTTAATTAATATTTGAGAATGACTTTTTGGAATGGGTATCCAAGGATACTCTTGATCCTCCTAAAGGTCCCTCGGATCGTCTCTCCAAATTCAATAAATAAAAGATGTTTAAAATCCTAAATTTATTGAAATTCCTATTATTTTAGAATCTTTTAAAGAAAAGAAATTTTTTTTGCATGTTGTTGATTGGATTGATTATTATTTGAATTCACTTTATCCCATAAATAAAAAACTCATGCTAGTAATAATTTTTAATTTAAAATTGTGTTTATGAAAGTTTTCCCCGATATGATCTTGAATACATATGTTATCCCAAGAAATATCCAATCTTGCAAATCTTCTAATTTTCGAGCAATGTCGTATTAGCAATTATCATATCAAAGTGTTATATTGGATATGTTTTTTCTTGAGATCAAGAAAATATCTTTCCTAACCCTAATTGAACTAAAAATTCATTATAAATCCTTTTTTCATTCAACCGGTTGAACCATTTTAAAAAAACCAGGAATATTTTTATTTTCCTTATTTTTATTTATATATATATATCTTTATTTATTTATAAAACAAATAAAAAAGAAAAGAACTTGATCCCGTTGTCTCGGATCGATTCAAATATTAAAAGGAACACATATTTACAAATACAAGTATGCAAATTTTATTGGCATGTTGTTGAATTGAATAAAATATATATACAACTACAATCAATATCTAAATAAATTAAAAACTATCTATGAATAAAATATATATACAACTACAATCAATATCTAAATAAATTACAAACATGCCTGATATAACAAAGTTTGAATGTCCTTGTTTATTTATAAAAAAAAAAAAAAAAAAAAGAGAACTATTGTTCAATTCAAAACTATTTACATCAATATCTAAATAAATTAAAAATTATCTATGAATAAAATATATATACAACTACAATCAATATCTAAATAAATTACAAACATGCCTGATATAACAAAATTTGAATGTCCTGTTGCGCTTAGAATACCTCCATGGAATGAAAAACTTGTTTCTCCAATACTATGACTATGCACGGCTGGCTGGAAACCTTTTCTCCTTTTGAGTTTTGATGTTTTAGTTTTGAACTTCTAGTTTTAGGGTATTTGATTTTGACGATCGTGTTGACTGCAAAAGTCGACTGCAAAAGCCCAACTGAGAACGGGACGTTTGGCCATCTTAGTTCTTTACGCAAACGCACGGTGTATTTCAATATTTAAATTTAATTAGAATTTTTTAAAAAAATTTAAAAAATCGGGTTAACCGGTTCGCGGTTCGTCCGGTTAACCCGATTTTTAGCCGGTTCGCACTGGGTCAAACACGAACCGCTGCCTGCTAATAACCGGACCGGTGTCGGGACCGGTTCCCGGTTAACCCGGTCGAACAGGCCGGTCCGGTCCGGTTTTCAAAACACTGCGTGTAAGCAATGGTCCAGATTGTCATTATCAGTTTGCTCAGAGACAAGCAACCTAAAAAAAAACCGAAGCAGTTAGTTTCCAGTGGTTTAAAGTTTAAAACCCCATCTTTAAATTTAAATACGTGGATCATATATAGTTTCAAAGCTTAAGAGTAATGGTTAAGAAAAGGTACCACCATCACAACAGTAATATACATGGACCAAATTGTTTCAAAGCAGTTAAAAATAGAAACAAAAAACTCTACTGGTGAAACTTGAATTTCACTTTTCTCACAAATTCACATGAGTGCACCATAAGAAATATCCAAAATGCATTAAACCATAAAACCCAAATGACATGAAGTTAAACAATCTTCTCTGAGACCAATCAAATTATCAATCACAAAATTTGGAAACAATGCAACAGGAATTTATTCATATAGTAAACCCATAAATTTAGTTAGTCTCAAAATAAAGTTGTTTCATTTAATTATTTCTGCTGGCCGTAGTTTATCGATGGTGAGCTGTTATTCAGAATAAGGAGATATATTAGCAGGTTCCAATTTATTCATTAACTGGCTTGCAGGTTTCACATTCCATGGAAGCAACTACGAAAATTCCATTATTATATTTATTTTATATATAGTAACACCTCCCCTGCAGTGCCGTCGACAGAATCGAACCACAACATCTAGGGTTAGGTTCTAAGGCCCTTTTCTAATCTAACCTAATCATGTTTTTTAGGGTTTGGTATTGTAATTCACTTATTGAATAATTCTTGCAATTTCTGGGTTTAAAAAGTCGTTTAGCAATTAGCAGTAAGATTATTCATGGGATTACACGCAAACAAAAAACCTATTTGCATACTAATACAAAAAATCAATTCTTTTACTATCACTTGAGAGGATGGAGGTTCAATTGTGGTATTTGTACAAAAAAAAGTACCAAAATTTTCAAAATTAAATCAAAGAAATTGAACATACTCAAAAATTAAATCAAATAAATTGAGCATACACAAACCTACATATGGCGATATAGTTGTTAAGTAGCAGGCAAGATGCAGAGAATGGCATGGGCGACCGTCAATCCAAATCTCGTCGGCTGTAATTCTTCAACGGAAGGTACCTTACAAAAAGTTAAAGAATAGAGAGAAAATGAGAGCGAGAGCGCCGCGTGGAAAACAAAAGTAGAGGATAAATCTTGGCCTTACGCGTGTCCTTTGGGCTTACCGAAAACCGGCTGGAAGCTGGCCAAATTAGTGTTATTCCCTCTTTTATATAGTAATAGATATTAAATGTAATTAATTCACATAAAATTTAAATATTTTTAATAATGTAATGTAATTAAGTAACAAATTATTAATTCAAATAATATTCGTTCAATACATGTGATATTAAGGAATTCTTTTTTTTTTAGAAGAAGTGATACTAAGGAATTCAATTAAAAAAAAAGTGATATAATATCAATTTAAATTATATTACTTAATAATGTTCAATTTAAATAACACATTTAATACTTCATAATATGACCATATAGAGTTTTAGTCTTGAAAAATTGTAAAAATAAACAAAAAAAAATGATTTTTTTTTCTAAAAAAATAACCACTCACTTTCCGCACTGGATACATGTATTCAGCGTACCGGATACGCGCATCCTAATTTATTTTTAAAAAATTATTCACGAATTTGTCACGTGTGCGAATCCCACAAGAATCGTACCACACCATCACCTTAGGAGTATCCGATACGATTCGATGGCTTTTTTAGAAGAATCCGTGCATCATAAATCGAAACAATCCGTTCGGGCTCGGGTCCGGGTCCTAAAACTGCAGATAAAGGGCCCACTCACGTGACCCCTGACCACGTGCCCACCTAACGGACTCGTCACGAATGTAACGCCTTCATCCGCCCCTTACACCTGCAAAAATTTCACAGCCCACATTATCTTAACGGCGCCATCTCTAATTCACGGCCGTCTGTTTCTCTCCGTTTCCGTCAACCTGACGCCGTCCATGGCCTCTTGTGACGGCGATTTTTCCCTCCTCGACGACCACCAAAACCCTAATTCCGCCCAGCCATCCACCGCCACCACAACCCCGCCGCCCTACCAAATCAACCCCTACGACCACGACTCCGACCCGTTCGACTCCGAGCCCGACCCGAATTCGATTTCCGGGAAGCGATTCGCGGATCGAGATGACATCCACAGTGGCACGTCGAAAAGGACCAGAATGCCCTCCGCCGGCGGGAGCGGAGATTACCGGAAGGATAGGGAGGAGTGGAGCGACACGGCGATTGCGTGTTTGTTGGAGGCGTATAGTGAGAAATTTGTGCAGCTGAATAGGGGGAATCTGAGGGGTAGGGATTGGGAGGAGGTGGCGGCGATGGTGAGCGATAGATGCGAGAATCAGTCGAAGACGGTGGAGCAGTGTAAGAACAAGGTGGACAATTTGAAGAAGCGGTATAAATTGGAGAGGCATCGGCTGAGCAACGGCGGCGTGGCTGCGAGTCACTGGCCGTGGTTCAAGCAGATGGAGCAGATCGTCGGTAGTTCTCTTGCCGCTAAAGCTACCGCCGAGGAGGAGAAGTCCCCCGGTGGCGGTGGTGGAACATCGTATTCGACTAAGCAGTCCAAGAGGTATGCCTTTGGAATCTCCGGATTTCTAACCTAGAATTTTCTACTATCTTTTGTTTGGTGACATAAGTAGAATAGAGTGCAAACTTTGTTGGACTGGAGCTTTTTTAATGTCTAATTCGTTGTACTCTGAGTTTACATTTATGCCACGAGCTGCTGCTATCTTCTATCATTTGCTTAAAGTTTTTCTTTTTGAGATGAATGCTTCATGGTGAATTGGTGATGATGATTTTTCCCTTTTGATGTGTTAATTCTCATGGTGGACTTGTTTATGTGCAGATTAGGAACGATTCCCAATAGTCCTGGTGGCCAAATTAACAGCATGAAAATGAAGCCAACGAATAACATCAGGTGGCGAAGAGTTGTGCTCAAAATTAGCGGTGCTGCTTTAGCTGGAAGTGCTCCTAATAATATTGATCCAAAGGTTTATTTCTATCTTAAATTTTCGTTTAATTGACGAATGAGTTCATTGAATCTGTCATTGGAAGTAAACGTGTCTTCAGTTGCATCATGCAACAAGGATTTATTTAAGCTATGGCAAGTCATCTTTTTGCATCATGAATGGGCATTAATTTTTTTTAGGGTCAATTACAACTCCTCTATTATAAATGATATGGTCTTGATATTCCACTTGATTTTGACCAAATGTGCATTTAGAGGCCTTAGCACACAAGTGATACAACTTGTTATCCATTTTAGTGTTTGAAACAATATTCTCACATGTTTATAATCTCAACTTGTGATCCCACCACTCTTTCCTCTAACCTTGTCAAGATTTTTGTTTATGCCAAGTAGCAATAAAAATGTTCGTTTCTGCTCCATGATTTTTCGGTATAAATCTGCATCCTCAGGACATCTCCCTTTTTGGACTTCGAAGTATTGGTCTATTTTATGTAAATTTACCTCAATAACAACTCTGCAGTATTTTCGGTGCTGGAATTGTGCCTCTCACAGCACCCAAATCTCTTCAACTTTCCTATAAAGGTGAAAGCTTTCACAAGTATTGTAATTCATTTTGTTCAGTAACCACAACATCACCGTATGATTTCAGCCTCCCAATCCTTTAATTTGAGAATAGCTGCATTTTTGCCAGCCAGAAAACTAGGAATGGACATAGGAAATTCCTGCACTATCTAAGGAAATAAAATAAGGTAATTAAGAGGAGCCTGGAGATCTGGGGTTACTACCAAATTACCATTAATCAGGCATACTAGAATTGAAAGAACAAATACCCTATACTTGCGATAATTCCACACAAGTTACTATGAATTTAACTCAAATTTATTTGCTTCTTGTATTATTTTGCTTTTTTGGCTAGTGAATTGTTTATTGATTACTCTATGTCATGCACTACCTTCTCTTGGTGCCAAAATATTTAAATCAAACGTATATATTATTTTCAGCAGAGAATTCAAAATAATAATATGGGATAATTAGATTCATGGGTTCCATGGTTTTGGATTCTCTTTACCAAGAATTTGAACAGATAAATAGTTTTTATTGATATCCATTATCAACAGAAGGAACTGTTGATTTCACAATTTCTTTTTGGCTCAGTTCAGTTGAGAGTTTGATTTGCTAAATTTTTATTTACTTATAATAGGTGGCCTTGCTGATTGCAAGAGAAGTTTCAATGGCATGTCATCTTGGCGTTGAGGTATTAGTTAAGAAGGTTCTTATCTGCAAGACTGCAACTTGGATCTTTTCTGACTCTCAAATTTCTATTTTCTTATTCAATCTTAGGTGGCTATTGTTGTTGGTGGTCGAAACTTCTTTTGTGGAGAAACATGGATTTCATCAACTGGTTTTGACAGGTTTACTACATATCAGATTGGGTAAGTTTCTTAATGTGCAGTTTGTGATACTTTTATGTGTTTATTTTGTAAATTTTCTCTATGTACCTTAGATAATTATATACTGTTCCAATGTAATGGTCCTTTGATCTTGGATGCAACAGATGTTGCATGAGATGAATTTGTCTCATTTTGGATAAGCGATATAAATTTTAAGCTATTCTATTTTAAAATGGGAAAGATTTCGACACTCACTATATTAGGCTACTTCTTCAATAGCAGCCTACAAACACCCGAATGACAAATTCTGCAATTAGGAACTAGTATGAGTTAAGAATGAAGAGGAGTATATAATTGATCAAAATGAATAGCTCTTAACTTTTTGAATTACAACCTGATTTACTAAATTGTTTTGCCTCTCCCTTTCAAGGACTTATAGAGGATGAAAATAGGCAGTCATCAAACATAGAACCTTTTTTTCTATTAATGAGGTAGATTTTGTTGATGTTATAGGTATTAGAGTTTCGTGACTTCCCGTGCATGAATAAAGCACTTTTCGTGATAAATTAAGACTGTTGTACTTATGTATGTCCTTCATCTTTGCCAGTTAATTAACTATACAAAAAAGCTGTCAATGTTTAGTTGTCGTTGGTAGGTTTTGTCATGCTCTCTCTCTCTCTCTCTCTCTCTCTCTCTCTCTTGCCCTGATTCAGCTACGGTAATTCCAATTGTAACCAGAATGATGGCGACCGTGATGAATTCCATACTCCTGCAGTCTGCTTTGGAGAAACTGGGTATCCAAACCCGCGTGCAAAGTGCATTTTCTATGCCAGAAGTTGCTGAGCCTTATAGTAGGCAACGCGCGATTCGCCACCTTGAAAAGGGCAGAGTCGTAATATTTGGTGGTATTGGGGCTGGAATGGGAAACCCACTGTTTTCTACCGATGCAGTTGCAGCCCTTAGAGCAAATGAGAGTACGACCTTCCTTCATAACATCCCTCTCTATTATGGTTTCTTACTTGTTTCATATGTAATACAACACCTTGATTTTCTTCAGTTCATGCTGATGCTGTCCTGAAAGGTACAAACGTAGAAGGTGTCTATGTCTGTGACTCTAGAAATAACAGCATAGCAGCAGAGCACCTTTCGGTCCTTTCCTTTAGGGAGTTAGCTTCGCGCGGTGCATCTCCAATGGATATGATGGCTGTCAATTACTGTGACGAGAATGGCATTCCAGGTCCTCAAACTGTGCCTTCATTTTCCTTTTAAGTAATTTTGACAAGAAAAATTCAACCAAGCTATTTCTTTATAATTTTTCTTGATTCATAGAAAAAATGGTCAAAAAGTATCAATTTATGTCATGAAAAATTACTAGTTATGTAAACTAATACTTTTTTCTTATCAACTAATACTTCTCATTATATATTTCAGTTTTTTTCAATGAGTCAAACTTTAGTCAAAATTGCACAGTGCAACGGGTGAATAGAAGTTTTTGCTTTTTTTCTAAAATAAAGTTCTTTTTGCACGATTGGCTAAAGCTAAAATATTTCTGCAGTTGGCATTTTCAATCTTCACGAGCCTGGAAATATCTCGAGGGCATTATGTGGAGAAAGAGTCGGTACACTTATCGATCAAACAGGTCCAGTCAGTTAATATTGTATTGTATGTGGCTTCTTGATATACTAATTTTCATCGAATTTCTAATTATGCCATTGGTGAGAGTTATCATCACATCCACTTGAAAAGATGTATCTGTTTGTGCTGTATGTAAAAGTTGGGTAAAAAGTTCCTAATAACATACAGATATTTATGCGAAAATTGAGATTCCTTCCAATGAGTAAGGTTCTAATCTTACAAAAGAAAGTTGGGGTTGTATTTCCAAGATTGGATTTCATATTCGAATAATCCTTCTAAGTTCTAACGGCAAGAAGGCGACTTTTGTTGTTACGGGCTTAGAAAAAGGCAATGTGGGATGGGAGATCTTCTAGGATTTGCCCCCTTCAAAATCGGATGTGAGAGTTTTCTTTCAACCAACTCAAGTAGGTGCACCATTTTAAGTTATCTAAGGTGAGATCTTGATGATACTCTTGTCTCTTCTGTTGCACATTGAATACTCTTGAGCTAGGTTGCACGATTGTGGGGGCGATACGGGTACAGTGATACAAATTCTCAAAAAAGTTTAGGGTGCGATTTGTGTTTGATTATTCCATTGTTACATGTATGAGGATGGTGTATTGGTGTCATTTTATGCACAATGGAACACAAAATTAGAACAAAGCAAAAGTCCAGGAATCCACTTTTCTGCTGTACTTTGTGTGTGTTTCACCAGAGGTGCCTCTGTAAGTTTTATCTCAAAATAGAAAAGTAAAATCAAAACAATGAAGGGAATTATAGCTTAAGTTGGGCTACTAGTGAAATAAAAGAGTACATTGTAAAACGGTCTTTTATTTATGGAGTTTTATTGGGTGTTGGTATTTAATTCTTATAATATGAATTGATTTTCTCAATTAATTTCTATATATTTTACATTCATGCAATTTTGCTTTTATGTTGATAATGCTTTATTTTAGTATGATAATTAAATTAATTGAAATTAGTTTGTTGGGTTATGACACGTAAGCGACACCAGGTGATTAGTTCGGTTGCTACATGAAATTTCAACAGTTTGCGATACTTGTAAAAATCCTATAATTTTGTCAATGTATAAAATTTAAATTGTAGTATCATTTTAAAAGTTACCTGACTTAATTGAAAAAATTGATTCCTAAACATACTAATTTTTCAATTTGCTCTGAAATGAAAACTAGGTTAATAAAAATTCTAGAATACTAAGGCAACCTTTTTAACATTGGTTATTAAATTGAAAATACTGCATTACAAGTTACAACACCACAATATTAAATTTCAATACCCAGTAGGCTAACAACTAGGAAGCACTTCAGCTTTCATACCATTACCATTCACAATACAGTTATATATAACTTACAACATAAATTCAATATTTCAAAAGAAAATGAATTTTTCAAGAAAAAACTTGCAACAAGGCATTGCAAATTCATCACCAACCGGTGATTACCACTACTTCAGGCCAATGCATCTTCAGTGGTGGCAATCGACGGCGAGAGCGAATTACGAGATTCATCGTAATCCTCCACCACCGGAGATTCCTCCACCCTAATCTCCTCCACCATTCTAACAACTTCACTCATCGTCGGCCTCTTCTCCGGCAATGGAACCACACAAGCCATGGCCACGTGCAGCATCGACACCAACTCCTCCTCGATATTCTTATACCTCAACAGTTCTGGATCGAAAATCTCAGCCGTCCACTCGTCTCTCACCACCGACCGGACCCATTTGGGTAAATCCATCTTCAGTTCGTCCTCCTTACCCTGAGGACTAGCTGGAGAAGGATGCTGGGAGGGCTCCCTCCCAGTGATCACTTCAAGCAATATAACTCCGAAGCTATAAACATCGCTCTTCTGCGAGAGTCTCTTGATTTCGTTTTGCTCTGGCGCTCTGTACCCTCCCAATCTAGCTACGGCGTGGACGGGGTTCAAAAGCAACGACAACCCGAAATCAGAAACGCAAGCGTTCCCATTTTTATCGAGCAAAATGTTGGATGATTTCACGTTCCCGTGAGGGATTCTTGAACCTCCATATTCCTCATGAATTCTTGCCAACCCTCTTGCAGCTCCTAATATTAAGCATATTCTTGTAGTCCAATCTAATGGAATCCTCCCTGGTCCTCTGTTCCCTATGATAAAAAAAAAAACAAGAATTTCAACTTAAAACCAAAGTAAAAATTTCTCCTTATAATTATAAATTTATTAGTAGTAAGTAATAATAAATAAGGGTATAATAGTCTTTTAACATTCAAACTGGATTTGTGAAATGAAAAAACGGATAAATTATTTCATACCATGAAGAAGAGAATGCAAGGTGCCATTAGGGAGATAATCATAAACAAGCAACTTCTCTTCTCTTGCATAGTAATAAGCTCTGAATCTCACTACATTTGGATGCTTAAGCTTCCCAATAACATCCATATACTGCTCAAACTCCATTCTTGCACAAGGATTTGAATCTTTAAGCCTCTTCACAGCCAAAACAGCCCCATCATCAAGAACAGCCTTGTAAACTGTCCCCAAACTCCCTTTCCCCAGCATCTCCGCCGACGCTCGGAGCAAATCGTCCAGCTCAAACTGCTTCTTTCGATCGAAAAACACTAGTTTGCTCTTATCAGTAGCAGTAGTGCCATCACTAATTATATCCCCATTGCCACCCCCTATCTTTTCGCTCGAATAGCTGCTCCTTCTTTTACCTAGCTCACTCTCCGAACTCGAATTTGACACCGATGATAATTTTGTGCAGCAGTATGTGATTGCGAAAAACGCGATTATGATCAACAGAACTGAATTTACGACGATTAAGGCTGTAATTGCGCCTTTGCTGAGTTTGTGATGGTGCATTGTGGAATGAGGCGGTGAAGAGAGGGAGGTGGGATTTGAAGGCACAATTTGGGAAGGCTGGGGCCCACCGGTGTATGAGCAATTGGGGGAATTACTCAAATTAGGGCTTAATCCGCATAACCCTTCGTTGCCGGAGAAGCTGCTCTCGCCGAATCGGGAAATTAGCATCTCCGGCGGAATTCCGCGCAGTTCGTTGTTGGATAGGTTCAATTGATTGAGGTTTTGGAGAGAATCGAGTGAATTAGGGATTGTGCCTGTGAATTCGTTGTTATCGAGAAACAGAGTGATTAATCGGGACAGATTGGCGAGCTGCGGCGGAATTGAGCCGCGGAGGTTGTTGTTGGAGAGGTCGAGGCGGAGGAGGCGGTGGAGTGCGGAGAATTCCGGCGGAATTTCGCCGGAGAAGTCGTTTCCAGCGAGATGGACAAGTTTGAGATTCGGGCATTGTGCGAGGGGGGCGAGGGTGCCGTTGAGGCGGTTACGGCGGAGGTCGAGGAAGCGGAGCTGGTCCAGGCCGGCGAGGGCGGAGATCGGGCCGCGGAGGTTGAGTGACGGGAGGGAGAGGGCGGTGACGCGGTGGTTGGTGCACTTTACGCCGAGCCAGTTGGATGTGCATGCGGTGGCGGCGGCGGAGGCGGCGGTCCAGTTAGAGAGGAGGGCGCCGTGGACGTCGGTTTGGGAGCGGAAGAGGGCGAGGGCGGCGGTGTCGTCGGCGGCGGTGGAGAGAGAGAGGGCGGCGAGGAGAGAGAGGGAGAAGAGGAGGTCCATTTGTTGGAAGCGGGAATTGCATGAAAAAGAAGGAAGGAGTGAGGTGATTTTATTTCTGTTTTTTTGAAAATTTGGTACATGACAAAGGAAGTTACTAGTGTAGATAAGACTTGATAAACAAACAAAATAAATTGTGGAAAATATAGCTATGAAATGAAACACGACAATCGACGAAACTGCAGATTGGGAACCCAAAATGAACGAAAGAATACAGTTAAGATTGAGAAGAGAAAAAGTAACATTAAATACAATTGCATGAGATAATTTTACGGTGAAACGAGATATAAATTGGACTTTAACACTTTAGGAAAGATGTGTGTGATTTATGATAGGTTGTACTCCGTCTCATGCATAAAATCATCTTATACGAGTTATTTTATAATTTTATTACTGAGTTATTGTAATAAAACTCATATTTTGTGATGGGTGTTTATTTTTTTACAATTTTATTACTGAGTTATTTTTCGACAATTTGGTGTTGATGTGACGTCGGGACTTTTTGAAAAATTAGCAAATAAATTCAGGGTGGTTTGATATTGTTTCAGTTTAATCATTATTTTATATAATTTTGTCATTTCAATAGGAGTTGATGGAAAATAGTTTCATAATATAATGCATTGATTAAAAATTATCGTGTATTCATCAGTTGAAAAGGTTTAAAATTCATGATAGAATAAGAAAATTTCACAAAACGACAAAGGGTGTTGCAATTACGAATTATCGTGGTTAATGGTGCCTATCTTATTTTTCTCCGTTAATCAAAAAGTATAGTTAAATATATAATATGGTAATATCAATATTTTATCAAAAACTCGTGTATAAATAAATAAATATTTTCAAATAATTCACTATCTCTTTAACATAACAAGTAACATGGTTCATTCATGTAAAACCAGAATTGAAGAGTGACGGAAGTTGAAATGATCAAAGACCGAAGGCAGAATAATAAGAAAGAGGATGAGAGGTGAATGAATGATTGTTGTATTAAATTGGATTGCAATCAGAGTGAATATAACTTAATAATTATATTAATTAATCACATGAAAAATTGAAATTCAATAATAAAAAATAACTAATATGAAGTTCTTGTTAATTATAAATAACTAAATAAGTTTTAGAGAACAAATTAGACGAAGAAAATATTGTCGGGTCACTTGTAGTGATACAGGGATCTACAAGTCAAACATTTAAATCTATGACCAATACTTTTAGCTAGCTCATCACATATAATTTGTCTAGAATGATTTATTTATCTTGTAGTCTTGTGTGATTGTGAACTATCACATATAAGGATGACAACAACATGTAAGTTTGGTTCCCAATTCTCCCAAAAACTTATAAGATTGAGAGTAGGTTCAGATTCACGTGAACTCTTTTTTCGAGTGTTTTTTTTTTTTTTATCTGAAAGTTAGTTGTTAGTATAATGTTTTTTTTTCGAGTGTTATTATTATGTATACATTATATTTTTGTTCGCTCCATTTAACGTAATTGTTAATGGAAAATCACCCGGATTTTTCTTGGGGGCCCAATTTATAACATAAATGTAGCTAAATATTAAATCTTGAAAAAAAAAAAAAAAATTTTTTAGAAAATAAAAAAAATATATATTTTATAAAATTATTTGAATTTAACATCTTTATATTAAACGGAGTCCCATACATTTATATGTATATTGAAAATGTGAATTATACATATTCTTTCTCTAAAGAGTTTTTTGTTATTTTGACCTTTTATCACCTAAAAATCAACATTTATTTATAGAGTTATTGATTTTATCATTCTACAATAATAAAATATATCCTTCAATTATCATGATGTATCCGATTCTCGTAGTTTTTAACATGTTGATGCATAGATAAGTTTTTTGTTTAAAGGAATGATAACTGACATTCGAAAGATTATGAGATAGTTTTTTTTCCGCATACATGATATAGGGTTTTATAATCTATAACATATATCTCTTGTGTAATAATTGTTTTACACCTTATTCTTTCAAAATATTAGGCGTTAAAATCACATTCATTTTTCTCGTTTCACAATTCTTTTTGTTTCAGATTTATTGCAAATTACTTGGAGGTTTGGATGAGTTTATAATTTTTAAAACTGTCTATAAAACTTTAAATAAGTTATGCTAAGTAATATTAATTAATTATAAAAAAAATAAAAAATATATATAAAATTAAGGTGAAATTTAAAAGTCCCATGAATTCATTTACGTATGAAAATTTAAGTATTGTAAAATATTTCTCAAGTTATAAAAAATTTACAAATAATTACTCTAACAAATTACTTCTTAGCTTATATTCAACATTAATTCACCTAATCTTTGACCCAAAAACACCAAATAAAAAATCATCAAAAATCCAATAAAAGATTATAACATTTGAGGCGTTATAACTCCAAATTTACACTTAGCAATCCCCAACAACAAGTCTTCTAAAGAAATCAAAAAAAGAATAGAAAGAAGAAGTGACTCAAACCACCTTAAGAAATGAGGATATTTTAATTAAAAAGTTTTTTTATTGAGAAGAAATAGGAAACAAACTTGGTGGATAAGTTTTGGAAATACTTTAAATAATAAATTTACCCATCTCCACCTATTTCAAAAATATTTATTTTATAAAGTGTTATTATTATGTATACATTATATTTTTGTTCGCTCCATTTAACGGCTGAAAGTTCTATTTTTATAAAAATGAAAAAAACGATCGGATATTCAAATTATAAAGAGTAAGTTTTATGTGAAACTAGTTCCATATTTATAGATTTGACCCTTCACTTATCACAATTAATAAATTTTTATAATATAATTCACATATTTAAGTTATTACTATTAATATCATTTTATAATACAAGTTATACATTTCCATATCAGGAGTAATATCATTCTACAATAATAAAATATATCCTTCAATTATCATAACTAATACTCCCTCCGTCCACAAAAACTATTCTCAGAGTCTTTTAACATGTTGTACAGAAACATAGATTAAGTTCATTTATGAATAACATAATTGATTGTAAGTAAAGTATAATGATAACTTGAGTAATTAAGTGATTGTTGAAAGATGAATATAAAATAAATTGTGTTACACATAAATGTTCCCAATCTTAATCTATTTTCAATAGAAATAATTTGATTAAAATATTTTGAAAAATAATATCATATTAAAATATTCATTTGCAAAAATTGCACAATTTTAGTGAATGAAGATAGTACATTTTAGTAATATATATCGTACCCTTTATTCAATTTCATATATCTCTTGTGTAAAATTTGTTTACACCGTATTTTGTCAATTATAAAAAGAATAGAAGGGGAAACAAGAAAAAGAAGCATCTATTCATTATTGGTGAAACTTCACATAAAAAGGGCACGTCCTCGGTCCTTCCATTAACACCACAAAAATCACCCTTTCCTTTTTCTCATTCACATATTTTCTCGTTTCACAATTCTTTTTGTTTCAGATGTTGCTACAATTTATTGCAAATTACTTGGAGGTTTGGATGAGTTTATAATTTTTAAAAACTGTCTATAAAACTTTAAATAAGTTATGCTAAGAAAAAAATATTAATATCCTAATATGTTATTTTAAAAAAAAAAAAATCACCCCACTTATCTGTGTTCTAGATAAATTAAGGTGATCCGATAGCGGCAACAACAGTCAAAAGTCCCATGACGATGATAGTCGGTGATTCATCAACATATAAAAATTTAAGTTTTTATTATTTTATATTAAAATTGTAAAATATTTCTCTCAAGTTATAAAAATTTACAAATAATTACTCTAACAAATTACTTCTTAGCTTATATTCAACATTAATTCACATAATAATCTAATCTTTGAGTATTAGGAAACAAATAAAAGTATTATAATATATTGGAATACCATACAAAAAATGTGGAAGATATATGGATACAGTTTGATTAGTTTTCCATTCCATGCACAAAATTTTCATGCTTCTTCCACAATTTTTTTTCCTGAGTGGGAAAAAAAAGATCTGACTTTAAAGTGATAAAGAAGCAAAGTGGGTTTTCCCAATTCCAAAATGTGTCATTTCAAGTGCAAATTCACATGCAGTCACCCCCAACAACCGTACTGGTTACCAGATTCATTTCCAGCAATTTAAGGAAAATGCAGCTTCTCCACAGTAAGAAAAAGACATTTTCCTTAATTGCGACATTTATAGTCCGTACAGAATTCAGTAAATATATTTCATGAATCATGACTAATCACTATGATCTGCATCCGAGTAAAACTGTAAAAGTTGCTCCCTCCGTTCAAGGAGGACACGGGAAAATATAGATTTGGCTAATTCTAGTAGGCAAATATATTGTGTATGAATTGCCCATGGATTCTTAAAAACAAACAAATTACCAATAAGTAAATTGTGTACACATTTATAATTTTTATAAGCAATAAAATTATCTACACAAATAATTTCGTAAGCAATTGACATTTTTGTAGGCAAATTACATTTGTAATTTGAGTAATTTGGAATTGCCTATAAATAAATTTACATATAAATTATAATTTTATCGTTGAATTATTTTTAGGTAATTTGAGCATTGAAATCGTCTATATAATTAGAAAAATTTTGTAAACAGATCATAGGCAATCCTTATCATTTAAGAAAAAAATTTATTTTTGTTAAAAATTCCGTAGGCATGCTGGAATTTTCGTAGACAATTATCTATTTTTTTGTCATGTTAAAAATATTTATAAAATTTTAAAAATATTGAAGTGTATATATGATATTTCACAACGAAAATTGAGGTGCGCCAATGCCCAAGTGTAAATCTGCCAATGCCTCCGTCTTAGAAAATATTGTCAAATTTTCTTTTTAGAATGTCCCATAATTTTTTATTTTTGACAAAAAGTCCCACAAAAATTTGCACTCTCAAAAAAGAAAACCCTTTACTAATTAAACTTCATCCTCACATATTCACATATTTACACCAAATATTATTACTTTTGGGCCCTATATATACACTCAATTAATTTAAATAATTTATTTTATACATATAATTTATTACGTTATCCCTCACACTCCACTTATTATACATTTTTTTTAATATTTGTGCTATAAAGTTGGGTAAATTTCTTTTTGAGGGAGGGAGTAATATTTTAATCTGAAAATAAATTAAAATTTTATTGTAAAAGTACTTAATTCAGCTAATAATGACATGTTTGGTTGACAAAAAGTGAAGGAAATGGATTACAGCTTTGTGTGATGAGTTGAAGGCGGGATTGACGTTCAAAAGTCTGAAATTTGATAATCATAAGAATTATACTAAAGTTTGTTTGGATGATTACTTGATCCCCATAAAAATGTCCCTACTTTTAAGCAATATATTAAGTGAATGTTGGACTTTATATAAAACTAATTAATATCTTTCACACGTTAATACATTACTATATTTTATCAATATACACACTTCATGTTGGAGTTTGATTGAGAATATATATAAAAATGACATAATCACCCCGGACGTCACTAACTATGTGCACACATGTACATGAAAAATAATTGTGGATCTCAAGTATAGTGAAGAAGAGATGAAATTTCATTTCTTCTTAATGATATTTGCACTAGTGTAATATATTATCTCCGTCCCACAAAAATGTGCATATTTTTTTTATTAATTTGTTTTAAAAGAATTTGTATACGCCAAAAATAGAAAATCTTTTATAAATTACATCATCACACTATTCACAAATTTACGTTAAATGTCAATACTTTTGGGTCCAAATATACATACAATCCAATTCATTTACTTAATCTATACATAAATATTTATAAAATTACTCGTCAAATCTCTACTCATTATTTTATTTTCTTATTTTGGGTGCTCAATATAGTGTGCAAATTTATCTGGTATGGAGGCAGTAATTAGTAATTTATTCTAATAACTAAAATTCGTTTTAAAAGGCAAAATTGTGAAAAAAATCCAAAACCTACTAAAATAAAGTCAAGTAGGAAGACAACATATTACATATAGAGTGAATTGGTACTTTGGCACCTTTTTTTATTAGAGCGACGTTATCAGTTCAAATTCTCTCTATAGTTGATTTCCATTTATAAAAGAATTTGATTATATAAAATTAAAATAAATCACTATTTAAAAAAAAAATAAAGTGAAATAAAGCACTATTAGGGGAAGCAAAAAAGCAACTAGGGATTATTACAAGAAAAGAAAGAAAAAAAAAAGTGAATGGTGGTTGTGAAAAGACTCGATCAATCTACTTGCTCACTAGTCCAGTAATCATTCGAATTCTTTTGTGAAAAGATTAGGTTTCCAAAATAACCTATAACTGGAAATTTAAAAAAAAATACAAACTAAATAAAAATACATAATATTAAAATAAAATTACAATTGAATAAGTCGAGTCTATGGCATCATCATAATATTCAAATCAAATTACAATCCCAATTATCGGATTGCTTTCCCATTACCTTAAGAGTTTCGGAATACAACAATTATGATTACAATTCTACGACTTTGTCACAATCAAAAGAACGACACATACAATTATCTAGCTCAACTATAATTTTACATAGACATAGCAAGAATACCTTAAACCACAATTTAAATTCAATTTATTAAAAAGCTAACTCAGCAATTAAACCACATATTAAACACGAACTTAATTATTAAAGAAAGTACCCTGGACTTTTATTTTTATTTTTTGCAACGGAAAGTACCTTGGACTTGAATTGGACTGCTGAATGAAGGTGGAAGTGTGAAAGGTGGTTGGATTGGGAAATTTTCTATTGAGAATGTTGTTGGTTTGGGCTTTTTTTTAATTAGTGTTGGGCCTCTCTTTATAAATAATTGGGTACAAAATAATAATTGGAATGAATCGGCCCAATAATTTGATATCATCACACAGCAATTAGTGGTGTTATTTAATTTGAAGGAGACAAGGGTTTATTAAGGCAGGCATGAAAACAATCGCATATATTTTTTGAGTCACACTTTCATGAGAGTGAGACGGGATATAAGTTGGGTATTGACGCTTTAATATTTTTGGAGAAGTGGGTGTGATTTGTGTTTGAATTTAGAGGCACGTAAAATACGTAATCACATGCGCAGGGGAAATTAAAGTTCACCAACAACGAACAATTAATTGCATACAGATTACAATAATCATAACGAGGAATCTTACAGTAACTCAAGAGCAGATTTCTCTACTACGGTATCCACGTAATTCCCGTTCATGGACTTGCATAGATATGTCAGCGTTGAATCTGAGAAGGAATTTGCTAGGAAAATTCCAATTCTAGATTTTATGGAGAAATATGAATTAACGTTCTTTGTGAATTCCCAAGAGCTTGTATATATAGGAAAGACCCAGCTTAAATCTTAAGCTAACCCGATTGTGAAATAAAATCCCTAATCTTTATTTAAATAAATCTCTAAGATTTATTTCCCACATATAAAATCTCTACGGATTTAAATGTCTTATATAAAAAATCTCTATGATTTATTTCCATATACATTAAATCCTACAATTATATTCCAAATATAATTATTGGGAATTCTTATTTAATTAAATCCAATTTAATTAAATATTAATAATAATTAATTCAAAATTAATCTATTATTAATTAATTCTCCATAAATT
This sequence comes from Stenogyne calaminthoides, assembly GCA_037126765.1. Classification (NCBI taxonomy): domain Eukaryota; kingdom Viridiplantae; phylum Streptophyta; class Magnoliopsida; order Lamiales; family Lamiaceae; genus Stenogyne; species Stenogyne calaminthoides. The sequence continues at coordinate 3,058,829 of JBBCBC010000007.1, forward strand.
AAACATTAAATCCAATTTAACATTTAATCAACCAACTATAATCTGTAAAAGGGAATTACTTGTTGTGTGACCCATAGGCCCTCATATATCGAACGATTAGTCAAACTAACGGTCTTAATTGAACCCTAGACAATAAATCAGACATTCTCAATATATGAGGTACGTTGCGAGAAACGTGCAACTACCTGTAACTGAAACATGGACTATTACGATTTCCTCATTTCATTCGCGAATACTCGATTAAGTCTTGAACATGATGAAGTGTCTATTCAAATAACTTAATCATGTTATCTCCAATCACTAATTGATCATGTATGTCACACTTAGCCACAAAGTCTAAGTTGACGTGCATCTGCCGATGACTTTGATCCAATTGTGATGAGAAGATGAGTATTCTCTCTAAATCCACTTTGAGGAATGAATCGTATTCTTGACTCAACTACCACGCACATGCACTTCGTGATGAACTCAATCCAAGCCGTATCTACCCATGGTTAGGGTGCAAGCATTGGTCATGGTCAAAGTTCATCATCCCACACATGTCGTGCGTATTGACCTCAAGTCAAAGGAGTATCGCATCGCTCCCACTAACCGAGACACCCGTAGACACATATAGTGGAAATACATCAAACGGTTTCTCGAATGGGTATACCAATACCCTCTAAGGTATTTGTGCATCCATCATGAGATACCTAGTATCTCGTAGTAAGTGAGATCTTACTACACTCTCTAAGAGTATGATGTAGATCGCACACCAATCTCCATTGCATCATCAATATCCCATTCTTGATGATCCTTGGTCGGGGCTATTTGAGGATCATGCTTAAGTCATCTGAGTTCTCACAACCTCAATGACAACAATGACTCATGGGAACACTTGCATGAATAAATGCAAACAATCAAACATAATATTCAAACAAGTGATTTACCATTCATTAATATTAAGTGAACTATAATATTAAATCAAACTGAATATCATCGAGTATTATGTCTTTTCATCAATAGATTGTCTCTAGGACACTAACACTAACAATCTCCCACTTGGACTAGAGTCAATCACCTACATGTCTAACCCCTAGACCATCAAATGTCTAGTGTGTACATGAACACTCAGTGTTTTGGTGAAAGGGTCTGCCAAATTAAATATGTGGGAATACATTTTAATTCTATTTCTCTTATCCTTATGATCTCTAGAATCAAATGATAAGTCTGGGTACATGCTCGTTTATGCTTGTTGATCTCGGTTCCTTTGCTTGCGCAATCGCACCAGCGTTGTCTCAATAAAATTTATTAGACAAATGGCACTCGGAACTACCCCTAGTTCTCTTAAGAACTATAAAATCCAGACAGCCTCCTTGAGGCTTCTGATACAGCAATGTACTCAACTTCGATTGTTGAATATGTGGTCCTTTTGCTTGGAACTATTCCAACTGACCGCCTCATTATTGAGAGTGAAACGTAACCTGACTGTGATTTGTAATCATCATAGTCGGATTGGAAATTGGTGTCAGCTTAACCAGACACTACTAGTTCTGACTGTCCACCATAGACAAGAAAACATTCTTTAGTTCGTCTGAGATACTTCAGAATGGTCTCGACAGCAATCCAGTGAGACTCACCCGGATTCTGTTGGTATCTACCAGTGATGTTGATAGCGTAGGCCACGTTTGGCCTAGTGCAAGTCATGGCATACATGATTGAACCAAATGCATATGCATATGGGACGTCTTTCATGTGCTTGATATCAGCTTCAACAGAAGGACAATCCTTCTTTGATAGCCTTATCCCATGATTTGCCGATAGAGATCCTCTCTTAGAGTTCTCCATCGCAAAACGCTTCAACACCTTGTCTACATAGGTGGACTGTGACAGCCCCAACATTCTTTTGGATCTATTCCTGTGGATCATGATCCCTAGGACTGTGACATCAAATCTTTAATGGACTGCATTAACGGGATATTGTTTCCCAAAATCAATATGTCATCGACATACACGATTATGAAAACAATATTTTTTCCGCTGTGTTTACAATAAACGCAAGGATCTTCCGAATTTCTGATGAAGTCAAAAGACTTGATAGCTTCATCAAATCGGATATTCCAACTCCTAGAAGCTTGCTTCAATCCATAAATGGATATCTTTAGTTTGCATACTAGATTAGAATTTGACTTAGATATAAAACCTTCCGGTTGAGTCATAAACACTTCATTGTCAATGTCTCCATTGAGGAAAATTGTTTTGACGTCTATCTGTCAAATCTCATAATCATAGTGTGCTGCTATCGCAAGTAAAATTCGAATGGACTTGATCTTTGCAACTGATGAGAAGGTCTCGTCATAGTCAATGCCTTCGCGTTGACTATAACCCTTCACCACCAACCTAGCTTTGTAGGTTTATACTTTGTCATTTGCATTGGTCTTACGGTTGAGGACCCATTTGCAAAATATGGGTCTAACCCCTTTAGGCAACTCAACCAAGTCCCAGACTTGATTGGTATACATCGAGTCCATCTCGGATTTTATGGCTTCATGCCACTTCCCTGAATCAATATCTGATATTGCTTCAGAATAAGTATCAAGATCATCCTTATCCAGTATGTCCACATTATCGAGTTCCTCAAAGAGGTAACCGTATCTAATGTGTGGATTACGATTCCTAATTGACTTACGGAGCTGTGGTTGTGCAGGCTGTACATTCTGATCGTGAAAATTTTGTGGTGCATCGATTTCATCAATGTCTGAAGAGTCCTCAAGAGCTACACTTTCATATGCCTCTTGGGCGGGAGTTTGAACTATGTTGTTCTCATTCAGCCCACTTGGAGGTTCTTGCACTGGCAAGCATACTCCAGTTACGCTCCCACTGGCTGAAAGAGGATCACCTAGTGAAAGACTCCCACCGTGAAAGTTGTTGAATGCTCCCACTGATTCCTTGTCATGTTGCTTTGACAAGATATCAGTCTCTTTGTTAATTTGTGGTTCTTGAATTTCTTCAAGTTCTATCAGCTTACAACCTTGTTCCTTAAAGACATAGTCTTCTTCGAGGAACTTGGTCTGCCTAGAAACAATCACTGATTGTTTCTCATGTAGATAGAAGTAATATCCTTTAGTTTCCTTAGGATATCCCACAAAGTAACCCTTTTCACCTTTGGATTCCAACTTGTCGGTAAGCATCCTTTTTCACAATCACGGGGCAACCCCATGTTGATATGTGTAAAAGTTGGTTTCTTGCCACACCATAGTTCATATGGTCTGTGCTCAACCGATTTAGATGGAATCCTATTCAGAATGTAAATTGAGGTTTGTAACGCGTATCCCATAAGAATGTCGGAAGAGAGGAAAAACTCACCATGGACCTCACCATGTCTAACAGGGTTCAGTTTCTTCTCTCGGACACACCATTCATCTGAGGTGTTCCGGGAGGAGTCCATTGTGACTGGATTTCATGTAACTTCAAGTAATCAATGAATTCATGGCTAAGGTATTCACCTCTCGATCTGATCGAAGAGTCTTGATACTCTTACCAAGTTACTTCTCTACTCCACCCTTAAACTCTTTGAATTTCTCAAAAGATTCGAATTTGTGTTTCATAAGATATATGTATCCGTATCTTGAGAAATCATCAGTAAAAGCGATGAAGTACCCGAAGTAACCCCTAGCTAGAGTGGGCAATGGTCCACAAACATCGTTGTAGATCAACTCTAGAACTTCTTTGGCATGCACCCCTTTCCCAGAAAAGGGTATGTTGATCATCTTGCCCATGAGATAAGATTCACAATTTCCATAAGACTCATAGTCTAATGGGGTTAAGTAGTCTAACTTTCTTAACCTTGAAATTTTTTTATCGTTTACATGATCAAGTTCTACAATGCCATAAGTAAGTCGAGTTTTCACGATTACTAAGTTTGAGTCTTTTATTTTGTATATTAAGAACATCATATCCATGATGCAACAAATACATGTTGCGAGTAATAGAAAGAACTAGATGACAATCATTAAGTTCTAAACTAATACCAAAGGGTAAGTCTATCACATAAGTCCCCATACGTTCATGAGCAACTCTTGCTCCGTTCCCACGTGTAAGACGACTTCACCCGCCCTAACTGTCCTTTGACATATGAGCCCTTTCACATTAGTGCAAATGTGAGAGCCAAATCCGTTATCCAATACTAAGCAGTTAGTGCTATTAGTGGACATGTTTATCTAAATAACAAACATATATGTTACGGTCTTTAGAAGCACCCGATTACCTTCTTTTTTTGAGAACCGAACTTTATAGTCCTTCTTCCAGTGTCATCTTCTACTTATAGTAGAGGCATACATCCTTGTTTACCCGCTCTTTCTTTTGAACACCATCTTAGTGATAGTGAACTCAAAAGTCTTGAGCACGTTGTGAAGTTCAGGCATGGTCGCATCCGTCTTATTCATATTGTTGTTCACAATGAAGCTGAAATATGAATCGGGAGCGACTGGAGGATATCATAAATGAAAACGTTGGTCCTTTAGCTCAAAGCCTAAATTACCAAGTTTATCAATTAAACTATCATCTTAAGCACATGAGGTGAAATCTTCGCCCTTCAAATTAATCCCAAGATTTTAACGGATCTCTCATCTCTTCATAAATCTCAGAACGAGATTCAGAATCAAAGAGATCCTTCAAATGCTTGAGCATTTAGAAGAGATCCATTTCCTCATGTTTTTTAAGCATATCGGAGTCATCTTGAGCAACATCATACATCGAGCACGAGAAGCATCATTTTGATGCTTCTTCCGAAATCTTCGTCAAACGTGGTCGCCTCGTAGTACCAAATTTTAAGGGTAATTAGGATTGGCGTGTCCAACACGTGACTAATCTTTTCTTGCCTTTAGCACCAAACACACATGTTTCAAATTCGGTCCGTAAAAATTTGGCCTAGCTAATTTTGTTTGTTTCAAAACACATCTCAATAACAGTTATACATTTCAACTAACCAAGAAAATAAAATAAAAGCGGAATTAAAACACATAATTCCTATGATCAATATTCAAAGAATCAAAATAAACATGGCCTTTCTTTAGTGTTTATTTTGTCTCCATTATTTTCACATACTCAACGACCTCATCGGAAGAGTACGAATTTATATTAAATATAAATTGTAATGGACTAGGATCCACATTCCTACTATCATAATCTCAGCTAGGGCTGAATATCACAATAGCATAACTGGTAGGTTTCCAAACCAATTGCAAACTGCAACTCTTAGTTTGTCGAACCTAGTTCGACTGATGTCCCTTACCCTTTGTCCCCGCGAGGGCTAGTTAAACAAAGTTAAGTTGGTTTACAACCATCAAGCGGCGACATTACATGTCCCTATAAAAGTTCCGTTAGATGTAGATCCGAGCAAAAGATGATGGCCTTAAATACTCATTGGAACGAAATCTCCGATTTTCTTTTAATTTTGATGAAAGACATCTTATCAAATCAATGAGAAAACCATATTTTAGTGATGAACATTTTAAAGGAGGGGTATTAATTGCTTAATCGAGATCCAACTTGTTAATCTACATCACATTTGAGCAATTATTGGGCGTCGCCTACCCAAACATGATTTACACGGACTAACATTTATATGGACACCATCTACCCAAACAATTAACATTGTCCGACAATTATTGGGCGCCGCCTACCCAAACAATTATAATGCGGACGTAAAATGCGTTAACAGAATATAAAACATGTTAACCAAGTGAAAATTAATAACTCGTTTAATTGTTTAAACCATAATTTTAAAATCCAATTTTAAAATTAAGTTTAATAATTAAATTAATTATTAATATTAAATTTTAATTAATCCAATTAATTAAGTCCATCATTAGTCCAACTAATACGATTTGTTAAAACCCAAAATTTATTAATTCTAACAAATTAAATCTAATTTAATTTTAATTAATAAAATATGGGGCTCAGGTGTAATTTCCAAAATTGCTCAGAGGGCCCGGTGAAAATCCAATTTTCCAACCAGCCCCTCCTGCATCACAGCCCGATTCCACATCAACCATTCTGTTAATCGGGACAAGATCGGTTTCAAACCCAAATTCATAATAACAATCAGACTGCCAGAATTTACAGAGTTGTCAAGATTCATCATTGAAAATTGAAAGCCATCAACATCAGTCCAGTTGAAATAAGAAAAATCCAAATCACAATAGCACAATGGAATATCAGATGCGAAAAACTCAGGATTGAAAAATCCCCAAATCGCAAATAAACCAGAGGATCCGTGTAACATCGGATGCGTACGGCGAGTCGCCACCGTCGAGTCAGTCCTGCGCGAGTCACCACCGCGAGACCACCAATTGACGGCGAAACGTCGCAATCGAGTCAACACAGTGTGAATCGGCGCCTTGGGACTCGACTCGCCGCCGTGAATCGGGTGTGTTGCGAATCGCCGCATAGTGGCTTGAATCGCCACCGCGAATCGCGTGCGTTGAGAATCCCTGCCCAACGGATCGAATCGCCATCGACGCCGCGAAGGAGGTGCGCGAGTAAATCGCCACCTCCAGCGCGGGTTCTGCCGCCGTGCGAAACTTTACAGAAGGGGGTTTGACCCGTCGCCACTGCCTAGCAGTTTTAACGCGAGGTCGCAGAGCCATCGCCGCCGCATAGCTGTGCGGGTCCACGCGGTCATCGCGAGGCGCGTCGACGTTTCGCCGCCTCAAGCTGTCCACCGCGGGTCACCGCCGCTAGCAGCGCACAGCTCCGCCTGGATTAGGGTTTCATAGAAACCAAAGTGATGCGCGCCCAAAAGTCAAGTGTGTATATACAATTAAATAAAAAATTCCCCATCAATATATTAAGTGCACACACGCACGAAAAACACATTATGCAATTAAAAGAACAACCTAAAACTCTGATACTACTGTTGAAATTTAGAGTCACGTAAAACACGTAATCACATGCGCAGCGGAAATTAAAGTTCACCAACAACGAACAATTAATTACATACAAATTATAATAATCAGAACGAGAAATCTTACAATAACTCGAGAGCAGATTTCTCTACTACGAAATCCACTTAATCCCCGTTCACGGACTTGCATAGATATGCCAACGTTGAATCTGAGACGGAATTTGCTAGGAAAATTCCAATTCTAGATTTTATGGAGAAATATGAATCAACGTTCTTTGTGAATTCCCAAGAGCTTGTATATATAGGAAAGACCCAGCTTAAATCTTAAGCTAACCCGATTGGGAAATAAAATATCTAATCTTTATTTAAATAAATCTCTAAGATTTATTTCTCACATATAAAATCTCTACGAATTTAAATGTCTTATATGAAAATCTCTATGATTTATTTCCATATACATTAAATCCTACAATTATATTCCAAATATAATTATTGGGAATTCTTATTTAATTAAATCAAATTTAATTAAATATTAATAATAATTAATTCCAAATTAATCTATTAATTCTCCATAAATTAAACATTAAATCCAATTTAACATTTAATCAACCAACTATAATCCGTAAAAGGGAATTACTTGTTGTGTGACCCATAGACCCTCATATATCGAGCGATTAGTCAAACTAACGGTCTTAATTGAACCCTAGACAATAAATCAGACATTCTCAATATATGAGGTACGTTGCGAGAAACGTGCAACTACCTGTAATTGAAACATGGGTTATTACGATTTCCTCCTTTCATTCGCGAATATTCGATTAAGTCTTGAACATGATGAAGTGTCTATTTAAATAACTTAATCATGTTATCTACAATCACTAATTGATCATGTATGTCACATTTAGCCACAAAGTCTAAGTTGACGTGCATCAGCCGATGACTTTGATACAATTATGATGAGAAGATGAGTATTCTCTCTAAATCCACTTTGAGGAATGAATCATATTCTTGGCTCAACTACCACGCACATGCACTTCGTGATGAACCTAATCCAAGCCGTATCTACCCATGGTTAGGGTGCAAGCATTGACCATGGTCAAAGTTCATCATCACACACATGTCGTGCGTATTGACCTCAAGTCAAAGGAGTATCGCATCGCTCCCACTAACCGAGACACCCGTAGACACATATAGTGGAAATACATCAAACAGTTTCTCGGATGGGTATACCAATACCCTCTAAGACATTTGTGCATCCATCATGAGATACCTAGTATCTCGTAGTAAGTGAGATCTTACTACACTCTCTAAGAGTATGATGCAGATCGCACATCAATCTCCATTGCATCATCAATATCCCATTTTTTATGATCCTTAATCGGGGCTATTTGAGGATCATGCTTAAGTCATCAGAGTTCTCACAACCTCAATGACAGCAATGACTCATGAGAATACTTGCATGAATAAATGCAAACAATCAAACATAATATTCAAACAAGTGTATTGTCATTCATTAATATTAAATGAACTATAATATTAAATTAAACTGAATATCATCGAGTATTATGTCATTTCATCAATAGATTGTCTCTAGGACACTAACACTAACAATTTGTGCTAAGTTGTAATCCGTTTCATATGAATTTTTGTCATCTTTTTTTATAATCTGATATCCGGCCTGGAGGCCGACTACTGGGGAGACCAGAACTCACAGTCCACTAGCGAGGGCCCCACTTCAAGCCAAAACTCACACCTAAGAGGTTTCTAATCTGAGGCCTATAGAAGAATATACTCCTAAATCCCAAACATACACCACCACTTGACCAATTTATGACCAAATTTGAGCAACTTATAGAAATGTTAAAATATACATATCTTTTTATCCACATATTCACATGTGACACACTGTCTGATTAAAGCTCAAATTTAATATCTTCTAATTGAGGAAGCTTCTCTTTCAGCTATATTATGGGTTCCTATAAACACTGCAGATATATTACTGAACATTTAGTCAAGACAAAAATTTGTATGAGACGATCTCATGCATGAGACGAGGCACAATGTAGCATAAACAACACTCATTCCTTTTAAAGTGTTAAAATATTAATGCTTAAATTATACCTCATCTCACCGTGAAACGGTCTTATGCAAGTGTGTCTCTTTAATTAATATTTGTTATATAGAATTTTTGTTTATGGCAAGAACTGCACATTTAGTAAATTAGACATAGGGTCATCCGGTCATGCTAATCTTCTCTATATCTTTTTGTTTATGGAAATTTGCTCGTTGCTTCACTATAAAAAGAAACGAAATGAACATATGGAAATATGGAATTCTCCAACAAAATCAATAACAGTAAATAGGTAAAAGAAGTGAGAAATTGACATTTTCTGCAGATGAATTAATCAATTGGTCCTTTAATGAAAAAATTCAACTTATGGTATTGTACTAGTAGTAATATCTAAAGCAAGATGAGCACATGACAAACAACTTCTAACCATACACTTCTTCATATGACTTGCTCAAATAGTTGAATCAAATGTATTACATTCAAATAGAGACGGACCCACGCAGAATTTTCTTTTTTCTTTTTACTATATTCATGTACTAAATTAAGTAGATATAATTGAAGTGTTATACCATTGTATGTTCTCTTGGTCGGCTGAGTTGGTAATGTACTTATTTCAGTGTACTGTAGGTTATGTGTTCAAACCCTAATGCTCCTTTTTATTTTTTGTTCATTTTAATTATAACCCTTTTGTGTTCATTTTTCATATTAATTATAACCCTTTTGTTTTTATTTTTTGTGCATTTTATAACCCTTTTGTGTTCAAAATTAACCCAACAGTCTCTTTTTAATTATAACCCTTTTATTTTTGTTTTTTTGTGCATTTTAATTATAATCCTTTTGTGATCATCGTTCATATTAATTATAACCCTTTGTTTTTATTTTTTGTGCATTTTATAACCCTTTTGTGTTCAAAATCCAACGGTCTCTTTTTTTTTTTCCATTTTAATCATTTAATTATAACCTTTTTATTTTTTGTCTATTTCCACTTCTTAGCACCTCATTTTTTAATGCATTTTATTTATATATTAATTGTGCCCCATCATGAAAAATTTATGGATTCGTTCCTACCTTCAAATACATGGTTGTCTCATTATCAACACCATCAAAAATCTATCTCAAATCAAATTACCACTTATCCATTGATCTCTCATCTAATTGCGTAGACGATTCTTTGTGATACTGGATTTGAGATCGAAAGTGAAATTGAGAATTAAGAATTGAGAGCATATTTAGGAAAAAAGTTAACACTGATTAATATGATTTTTATAATATAAATATAGATATAATAGTAATTTATCTAGGGCACGTTTCCTTAGATGGCGTGCCTAGATCCGTCATGGAAGGGGAAGCACAATTGTTATATCTACATTTTAACGGATTCAATTTGACGGAATACATTTTAAAGGAATTATTTGTCGTGCAAAGCAAACGACAGGGGGGAGTTCTGTCGTGCATTTCACACGACAGGGGTGATGTCTGTCGTGTGAAACACACGATTGGGCAGACTACTGTCGTGCAAAACGCATGACTGTATGACTGTATGTATAATGTTTAATGTGCACCATTTGCACCAATTTAGAATTGGTGCAATTGTATTTTTTTTTTTTTTTTTTTCAACTTTTGTTTTCCAGTTTTTTTTTTTTAGTTTTTTACCCAACCCAAACTCGGCTCGACTGGTTCATGGTTCACCCGACCCGAATATTTTTTTCTTAAATACCCGGCCCGATCCGAACCCGGCCCAAGTGGTTCATGGTTCACCCAACCCGAATGATTAATGGTTTAGAGTTTAGATTTAGGGTTCATGGTTCATCTAAAACCTAAACCATGAACCTTAAACCCTAAACCATTAACCATTCGGGTCGGGTGAACCATGAACCACTTGGGCCGGGTTGGGTCCGAAACAGGTATTGGAAAAAAAAAAAAAAAAAAAAAAAAAAAACCTAAACCCATTCGGGTCAGGTGAACCATGAACTAGTCGGGCCGAGTTCGGGTCGGGTTGGGTCCGAGTCGGGTAAAAAGCTAAAAAAAAACTAAAAAACAAAAGTTGAAAAAAAAAATTCAATTGCACCAATTCTAAATTGGTGTAAATGGTGCAATTATGGTATAAAATTAAATGAAATCCAAAATATCTAAATATATACATATATGGTGATTAAGAAAAAAAATAAATTTTCTTATGTTGCACTGCCACATCGTCAGTCACGTAGGCGGTGGGCACAATTATAGTGGGCTCTATATCATTCCCGTTTATCTATATAGCTAATTTTTTTAAACAAATTATTTAATTAATAAATCACCTAGTGATAATGTATGGAGTGGAGTTTGGCAAGTTGAAGCACATCCGCATTTATATTTGGTCTTGTTTAATTCAAAGTGATAATGTATGTATAATGTATTAATTATTAATTGATGTGTAATAATTATTTAGTTAGAATTAATTATTTAGTTATAATGTACTATTAGTTAGAATTAATTATTTAGTTATAATGTACTATTAGTTAGAGTTAATTATTTAATTATTAATGTATAATGTATTAATTTATATTATTTGATTAATTGAAATGTATAATTATTTAGTTATAAAGTATTAGTTCATTCATTGAAAAGTATTATAATTGTTTAGTTATAAAGTATTAGTTCATTCATTGAAAGTATTATAGTTGTTTGGTTATAAAGTATTAGTTCATTAATTGAAAAATATTAGTTATTTGGTTATCAACGATATACGTTTATTAATTGAAAAATGTGTTAAAGATCCAGGAGGTGGAATAATTTTGGAACACAAAAAAGTGGCACAGGGGAATTGAACTGAAATAAAAGTTGTGTTTATGGCAGGAACTGCAAATTGAGACATAGGTTCATGATAATCTTCTCTGTATCGTTTCAATTGATTAAAACTTTAGAGTAACTCAGTAAAGGTACAATGATATTGTTGTGAGAAGAATAAACCCGACTTGCGGAGAAGTCGCGAAGCCGACAGTCACTGCGTAGCGGCCAGGCAAAGCGACCCCGGGCAAGACCCCAAAAGCCGGAAGTTGGGAGATCAGGGGGGCCTGAAGAATAGATTTAGAGACCAGATGGCCTGATGACCAGATCAGGAGATTATTGCCCTAACACGTATGTAGGCGACATGTCTGGAGGTCTCAAGGATTACAAGTCGCTACAGGCAACCAGGAAGAGGGACTCGGAACAAGACTCCGGAAGCCAGAGGTCGGAAGTCGCAAATCCTATCAACACTGGGTAAACGCCAGACTAGCCGCATAATCCGCCCACGAAGCTCGGTCCGCAAATGGCGCCCACTGACCAAGTTAATCATAGACCTGACAGGGTGGATTTCTCGGGTAGCTGAATTGAAGCCCATTAATGACTTTCCATATGTAATCGACCGCCCAAAGGCGAGAAAACTTGTATAAATAGGCCTCAATGGCCACTTAGAAAAGGGTTTGAGTCTTTAGTGTTAAAACGAAGAAGATAATAAAAACACTCCTGGTTTGGTTCGCCCCCAGACATAGTCTCTTTAAAGACGAACTGGGTCAACAAATTTTCTGAGTTCTTTATCGTTTTATATTCTCAATTCATTGTTTAATTTACTTGTTGGCCTGAATATTAAACCGGGCACAACAGATGCAACTTAGATACCTGATAGATGACATCATTAGAAATATATTCTTTGCTTCTCTATAAAAAGAAATGTGAACTACATATGAGACTATAGTGGACGGTGACATCTGATCCTCTAAATTAATCGGTACTTGGGCCGAATACCAACAGAGACGGATCTATGATTTAACGATGGGGTGGGCTGAATTTTTTTGAAGTTTCGTCACACTAAAATTTTATATTTATATAATATAACATTTTTTTAATATATTAATTTTGGTTGTGCCATATGCGACTTCAAAATATAAAACTCATAGTAATTAAATTAAAATTTATCTATATTTTTAACAAAATATATTCCAAAAGAATGATGTTCATTTATAAAATATGTTGTCCTTCTATTAATAAATAGTATTTAGTTAAAACAAAATCATATAATTTATGTTCAATAATTTTTTAATCATTTCAAGAGACATTTATTAGTGTAAATAAATATTACATTTAACTCATGTTAATATATTATTACATTTATAATTTCTCTTTTTCTAATATTAAAATGGCCAAAAATTATCATTATCATAATATACAACAAATAAAATATTGGAAATTTTAAATAGTGGTCAAAAAATTATCATTATCACAATTTATAATTATAAATTGGAAATTAAAAATTAAATATAAACTAAAAAATAATATTGGACTGGACTTAAATTTATATATTAAATTTTATTCATATTATATATAAATATATAATAAATTAATGGGAACTTGTACTGGGATAGAGCGTTGTGCAGCCCCCAAGTAGATCCGTCACTAGATACCGAGTTATAAGAAAAAAAAAATACATAGAGACTTAGATATCAAACTTTGAAATGAAATTCTCCAACAAAATCAATAACAGTGAGTAGGTAAAAGCAGTGAGAAATTGCCATTTTATGCCGATGAATTAATCAATTGGCCTTTAATGAAAATGCAACTTATGGTATTATGATATATCTAAAGCACGATGAGTATATGACGAACAACTTTTAACCATACACTTCATTCAAGTGCACTGTGCCTTTATAGTGTATTTTAAAATTATACAACTTGTTATATCGAAAGATGCAACAATTCAGAAACAAATTGCATCTTTCAATATAATAAGTTGCATGATTTTAAAATACACTATAAAACACGATACACCTGGATGCATACAAGAGTTAGTCAATTTAAGGCTTTTAGCCAATATTCCAGTCACTATGAATCTCCAAACACTGGTACGAATAATATCAAAGAAATTAATTTTAAGAAAAAAAAAACTGAGAATGCAACGTTATATTTATTGATGGCCACTTCTAACATGTGAATCAGATAGATATTTTACAAACAATTCAATCAAGGACACTAGGGGCAACGAAACAAAATGCTTCTCGGTCGGTCGTCAACATAATCTTTAAAAACAACAGTTTTATCCAAGTTGATTTCCAGACATAATCTCTCAATCAATCTTCACAGTAGACCCCTCTCTGTATCGTTCCCCGAAACCAGGACCACATCTCAGTACAATCAAAGGGTGGACCATCTAATATAAGATCATTATATGATATAACTAACCCCCACAACTCAAATTCAAGATGACGAATACTTGTACTCCAGAACATGGATTTGATCCCCAGCTGTATTGTTTAAACTCAGGACCACAACAATCAAACACTTAAGTAATACAGGGGTATTTGAATACTAGAATCACCACAACATTGATACGCAATTAACAAATCACTCTCAGTCTTTTTTTCTCTTTCTTTTTTAATTTCAATTTTAATTGTTATCTTGCATATATGTTTACCATTGATTGCTGCTGAATCAACAAAAAAGAGCTGCCATAAATCCTCAATACTGCAAGGAATATCACTTAAAATCTCATCTATATAGGTGCCTCTCAAGAACTACATATGACTAAAGTGTGAAAAGAAAAGCAGCTTACTCTTAACCCCGTTCTTTTCAAAATCTGTTTAGTGAAATATATAATGTATCATTTTCTTGTTTTAAGATGAGCAAATTTCACGCCTCTTACTCTCTGCACAGAGACACATATACAGAAGCAAACTTTGTTACACATAGATTCTACGGGTACGTCTTTATGAATACAGAAATTTAGGCCAGCAGCCTTAGTGAACTCGATAATATGCATAAATCTAGACACTTTCACCCCAGGATACCAGTTTCTTGTCTAATAAAAATGTCACGGTCCAAAAACTTCTAAGGTGATTGCATAGATAAATAATTTGTTCTTATGAAGCCAAAGTCTATGTCAGACACTAAAATTCAAGCTGCTTTCATTCCACATGTTAACACTTATTTTAGCAACTAAAAGGACAATATTCCACAAAAAAAAACTAAAAATTATATATAGGAGCAATGTTTTCATAACCGAACCCCATGATCGAATCCAGACCAGTCATTCACCACAACCATCAATCCCGGATTCAACCAACCCTGGCCATTCAACCAACCAGATTCTCAACCGCTTTTTTCTATGTTTAGTTAAAAAAAAAAAAGTAAGTATATCTTTTCAAAAAATTTAAATATATATTTTATAACTTTTCATATCATATTTTATAAATTTTGTCCCACCTCATACTTTTATCCCACATCGAAAGTGTTGGAGAATAATGTGAGAGGAATATAAATTTAAAATTCTAAATATTTAATATAAATTAATAATTTATTTTTTTTTTTAAAAAGAAAAAAATCGATTATTTCCTTTGAACAAGGTTTTTGGCCAATTTGCCCAACCTCGAAAATCCTATTATATAGTGTTTTTTAACCCAAGATTCTGCTCAACCCTCAACCCGTTTTGAAACAGTGTATAGGAGGTACAAATGATACATAAAAATAATTGATAAAAAGTTTGTCAAGCTAATGCCTAATTATTGAGAAAAGGACCACTCCATACCTTCAAATAATCTGAAGATTTTGTGATATTTGAATACATTATAGACATAAAGGAGCTACAAAGGCTTGACATACATATGCTAAATGCCAGATGAGGATGATTAAAAATTAGTACGGTATTAGAGGAAACAAGAAAACAACAGCAACAGCTATTCTAATCCTAAAATCTAATAATTCAAGTTTCAGTTGTACTAACAATTATATATATATATATATATATAAAAAAAAAAATTGGAAGTTATCTAGAGAATTACACCGATCAGTGCATCATTTCATTCATGTATCAGAGACAAACATCCCCAAAAGTCCAAAACAACACGAAGACTTGTTCAACAAGGTTTACTGAAACAATAAGGGGGTGTTTGGTTCAAAGTTCTTTAATGGGAATGGTAATGAGAAATAAAATAGGGTAATTTTGGTGGTTAATGAAGATAAAAGATGACGATACTCAAAATAAGTTAATCATTACCCCATTTTGATTAACTACCTCCCATTCAGCTATTCCTCAAACAACAGTCACTAAAATACTAACATTGAAACCACCATTTTCATGATTCCCATTACAATTCTCATTGAAGAATTTGAACCAAGCAGCTCTAAGATGCTTTCAATTTGCACCGAGAATAGTAATACGCAACGAAACAAAATTGTTGGGAGATGAATTTAATAAAGAAGTTTTGATTAGATCCCAAAATTCCTGAGTATGACATGTTCAGGATAATCTTGATAGTCGAAATCGGGTTTTGAAAAGATTGTTCGGGAAGATATCTCGCATCATACGAGTATAGTGCAGATATAGATCGAGTTAGATTTTGAAGAATCAAGACTCGAAGATGTAATCGAGAACCAAAGATTCATGAAGGTAATCGAGAACCGAAGACTCGAGAAGGTAATCGAGAACGAAAGACTCGATAAAAGGTAATCGAAATAATCGAAGACTCGATGAAGGGCATCAAGACTCGAGGACACCGAAGACTCGATGAAGTTTACGAAGACTCGAAAGACATCAAGACTCGATATATCATCAAGACATCAAGACTCGATTAGTAATCGAAGACTTCGATGAAGATATCAATACTCAATATAACCCAATGTTCGAGACACCAATAATATCTATCTGAAGACTACAAAACTGAGAAAAACGCATATACTCAGAAAAATAGATATTGCCCAAAACATTCATATGCAGATAAAGGAACTAAATCTAAGTGTTGTGTAAGGTTGTCTCATTCAGAGAGATTGACCAAAAAGAGCCGTTTTGTTTGTCTACATTCACTGAAGACAAGAACCAATCAGAGGAAGACAACATTGTCTTTCTATGACCTTTGAAAAGCGACAGACTGAATCATGTCAGTAGTACTAAAGTTCCAGACTGCAAAAATTGGTGATTGGCTACATGACTGCATATTTCCTAAAACATGCAAGGGAGTGTTCAAACCCTAAAAATAGTCGTTCATCAATCACCCGAAGAGGAAACCCTTGATACTATCTCCTCCAACGGATAGTTTTTCAAGAGTGACATTGGTGAAAGTTGCCTATAAATACCAGTGAACCTTCACATTGAAAGGTACGGGAAATTTCAAAGCAACTCAAGAGCTCATTCGTATTATTGCAAATTGAAGCACTCGAAAACCCTAGAATTTCCCAAGTGTTTCACATTGGAGAGAGCTCACTATTCTAAGCATAGATTGATAGAAATATCCAAAGCTTAGAAAGAGATATCCTAGCCTTTGCATTTGTTCTTATTGTAAAGGATATCTCACCCTAGTTGGAAACCAACCCAAAACCCAAACCCTTTGATAAGGTAGTTTGTGTGTGATTTGTTGGTGAGTTAGAGTTGTAAAGAGTTAGTAAGCTTACACAATGAGTTAGCGAAAAACTAGAGAAAAGAAGTTAGTAAAACTACTTTGTGGTAGTCCCGAACACTTGTGCGTGTTTGAGTTAGTAAGCTGCAGTGAGTCAGTCAGAAAACTCAAAGTAGAAAAGTGAGTAAGCTACAATGAGTTGGCCAGAAAGCTTTATGAAGTGGTTAAGAAATTTATCCAAGATCGGAGAGAGGGGCGTAGGAGCACGAGTCTACGAACCACTATAATTCTTGTGTTGTTTACTTTCTGTATTGCATTATTATCATTTGCATGATTTTAACTGAAAGCATATTCCACTGATATTCAGTTGGAACCAATCCACTGAACTGCATAAATTAGTCACAACCTTAATCACTGTTTTATTAAAGGAAGAAGATAATTCAGCAAAGCTAAAACGAGTATAAACTTAGGGCCAACCATTCCGCGACACTTGAAAGAGCTAGAACAGATAGTTACCAAACCGAACTAACTCTTCTTACGAGGGTTCGATGAAGATAATTATCTCGATCCAAGCGCCGGGATCTCCGATAAACTCAGTTTCACTTTATTTAATCTGAAGCTTTCGAAAGCGATTCGGGATCATTATCTCGATGAGACTTTGATTCAGCGATTTGTCTTCTCCGGTCAAAATCATCGGGATAACTCGACCCATCCGACCTCGATGAAAGAAAAAGTTTTAAAAATCATTTGAACACGCCAGTATTCCCCATACACGTGTGAGACTTTGAGAAGACCGACCAACAAAAAAAATGCTTCCCCATCATAAACTTTCAAAACATTACAGTTACCAAGCTGATTTCCAGACATAATCTCTCAATCAACCTGTATAGTAGACCCCTCTCTGAATTGTCCCCCGCAAACTGGACCACATCTCAATACAATCAAAGGTTGGACCATCTAATATAAGATCATCATATGATGTAACTGCTTCTACTAACTCAAATTCAAGATGAAATCACCTTACAAGTTACAACACTGAAAATGATATAAACCCTAATTTATTCGAATTCGAAATTTTATAATAGCAATCCTTGTACTCCAGAACATGGATTTGATCCCCAGACCTATTAATTTAAATTAAACGAATTCAGCCATAATCACAGGTCCACAACATTCAAACACCTAAACAATACAGGGGTATTAGAATACAACAATCACCGCCAAAATTGATTCGCAATTAACAAATCACTCTCATAAATCATAATGACATAGTATAATAAGATACCAGAACTGTCAATGATTTCAATCACCTGATTTTGCCTTCATTTTTTATGTTAAAATATGAGACACGGCTCTTTAAAGACAAGCATAAGAACTCTAATTTTATTATAAAAAGACAAACAAATGTCAAAATCGTAGTCATGAAGAAAGTTACAGTTGCCTTCCTCCATGAAAGTTACAGCCAGTAACGACACTGGGAAAAAATGGTAATTGTTGAAGATGAGTAACTAGCCAAAATTATATAGGCAAAGTACATAGTCAACAACTTAAAAAAAAAAACAAAAAAACAAAACTGTCACACAAAATCAGTGAAATTAATTAATGAGTGTGATTTATATTATTAAAATGTATTAATTGTGATAATTGAAGGGTGTGATTTTTTACTATAAAGAACATTACTCATAGAGTAACACTCATGTGAATCAGGTTCACACATGAACTCTATCATTGTTCTGTGTAAAAACTATCACTGTTATGCATAAAAACTCACTGTTTAAAAATATAAAACATTTTATAAACAGTAATTATTTTTGTTCATAACAGTGATAGTTTTTATACATAACAGTGAGAGTTTTTGTATGTAACAGTAATACTTATATAACCGAGTTCATAGCATGAACCAGGTCAATACAAGTTTTTGTCTTACTCATAACATTAAAGGGTGTGTCTTATATTACATCACGAGTATTGATAGTAATAATGGAAGAATGTGACTTATACTACAAAATGATGTTAATCGTGATAATTGAAGGGTCATGCATGTAGAAAAATAACTAGTTTCACAGTGAACAAGTTTCACAGTATATCAACTGAACTATATATTGGAGAGAAATAGGGTAGAGAATGTTACAAACAATACTTTAGGGGCTAAGTCTTGTATGCACCCGGGTGCACCGTGCACTCATAATGTATTTTAGAAGTGTGCAACTTGTTATGCTGAAAAGTGCAACTTAATTACAAAGAAAAGTGCAACTGTTAATATGAAAACATAGTTGCATGCTTCTGTTTGGAATAGTTGCACGTTTCTGTTTTGTATAGTTACAAGCTTCTAAAATACACTATGAGTGCACGGTGCACATGAGACCCACTCTACTTTAGGGATAGCTTCCACTTTAAAAAAAAGTTACAATCATTTTTTAGAATTTACAAATAATTCCTTACTTTAGAATTTGCAAACAAGCCCCTAATGATGTATATAATTTGAAATTGAACCGGAATTTTGAAGATTGACTTACTTTTTACTTCCATGCGGTTTATTTATTTATTTATATTCTCTAATTGATCAAAATGACCTTATTCAGAGATGAGTTGGAGGCAGTTAGGTGGTGCTAGGCAGAGCCTTGCAGCTATAGAGACGTGGGAGTGGCGGAGACAGTGTGGAGAGGAATGAAGTTGGCCTATAATTGAGATATTTGTAATTTGGAGATTGAGTGTGACACTCAGTTATTGATCGGTGTTATTGTCAGTCCCAAGCTAGACCTCACTTATATATATATATATGGACATTGAAGATTGCCAAGGACTTTGATCGTGTTTCTTTCACTTGGACGGGGAGATCTGAAAACCTCATGGCTCATCAGCTTGCTCAGTTTGCTTATTCTTGCAATACTAATTCTTTCTCTTTTGCTATTTATGTTGCTATTTGCTTATTCAGTTGAAGTCGACTTACATGCCTAGATCTTGTATGCACCCGGGTGCAATATGCACTCATAGTGTATTTTAGAAGCGTGCAATTTGTTATGCTGAAAAATGCGACTTATTTACGCAGAAAAGTACAACTGTTAATATGGGAACATAGTTGCATGCTTCTGTTTGAAATAATTGCACGTTTCTATTTTGTATAGTTGCACGCTTCTAAAATGCACTTTGAGACATGAGACCCACTCTTATACAATTATCTAATGAAATTAAAAAGATACGCTATTTCAAAGTTATTAGGTTGATTAGAAAATTTCATATTGAGATTTTTCTCAAGTTATATTTATCATATCAGTGTTGTAAAATTAAAATATAATTATTCAATTTTATACAAAGCAATTAAATAAGATCACTAAAAAAAATTAAAAGCATACTCGAATTTAATAGTGGTTTATAATATGGAGAGAGAAATATGTCAAACATATAAAATGTGAATGAACAGTTATAGAAAGTGGAGAGAGAGATAAAAAAATACAAGACAATTTTTGTAAAGAGGAGAGAGAAAGAGTGGAGAAATTATTGTAAAGAGGAGAGAGAAAGAGTTTGTAAAGAGGAGAAAGAAAGAGTAAATAAAAATAATGATATCAATTTATAAATGTAATGATACAAATTAATTTCATACTATATACTATAAACAAATTCTGCACGAGAGTTCATGATCTTTAGTGTTAGGAAGAAATAATTTGGTTCACTTAAAAGTGACCTAGCAAATTTGATTTTAGTTTCTTTCTATAGAACCGTGTATTACAAAACAAAAGTTGAATAAATTCTCTTGAAGATTACTTGCTGGACTATTGCAGCGCGCACGTACCAATAATTCGCGTGTTAGGAAAAATCATTTAATCCTTAATTTATTAACATTGATAGGAACAATTAGAAAGAAACCAAAAAAGGTAGCGCATGATATTAATGTATTTTGTGTATAAATTATTAAATTGAGATGCTATTTCATTGTCATTACCAATAAAATACACAATAAATCGATGATGGGATTTGGGTATTGATTTCTCCTCAATCTAGTGTATAAATAAATACAATCTCCCGGCCATTGGTAGAGAGGGGAATATTGTGGGCAAAAAGGTGAATTAAAAAAAAAAAATCTAGATTCAACTTCTTCAAAAAAGGAATCAGGTGACTTTCTGTTGCTCTTAGGTTCTTTATTTAACAGTGTCGTATCATTTTTTAACATGTTACATGTGTGCAAATTACTAACATCAATACATGCAGGGATGGATTTGAGGAGGGGTTGTGGTGTCACCCTTAATTAAAAAAAAATATTATATATGTAAAAAATTTATTTAAAATTTTTAGGGTTTAAATTTTTTGTAGTCCTGTAACTTTGCTTCGTTTTGAAATTGGTCCCGATTGTTTTGACTTTTTGATTTTAGTTCTATAAATTATCAAAAATTTTGAAATTTGTCATTTAACCTGTTGTAGCAGGTTACCAAACAGGTAACCGTTACCTATGTAATTATTTTATTTTTCCTTTAACTTTGAAATGTCAGCTAAACTTTTTTAATCCAAATAATTTGTATCTGGATTTTTTTTCGTATCTTTTTAGAAAGGGAGAGTGATTTTCTATGTTTATTGATTTAATTTTTTAATTTTTTGGGTCAGTTTAGACCCAGTAAATCGACCCGATTCACTTTGTCTTTTGATATACAAATTGTTTTAAACCCGACTTAAAACTCGACCAAAATTATTAGGTTTAAAAAAGTTCAAGTGACACTTCGAAATTAAAGAGAAAAATAAAATAATTACATATATGGTGTTTTCATTTTTAGAATTTCTTTCTGCGGCAAAAGAAAATTACCAATTTCAAAATTTTAGAAAACTTACAGGACCAAAATAAAAAAATCAAAACAATCGGGACCAATTTCAAAATTATACAAAGTTACAGGACTGTACAAAATTTAATCCCAAATTTTTATTTATAAGGGTTCGTTCTTCTTGTATTTACATGATATTATAATAGACATAATTTACTCTCCAGAAGAAAAGTCCTAAAAATAAAATATTGTGTCATATTATTCAATGATTGATGTGGATATAACTAAGGAGTTCAGTTTGAACTAATATTTATATTAATTGTCCATATTATAATGGATACATTTAACTATACACGAGAATAGAAAAAAAAAATCATAAATATACGAGAAATTATAATATTATAATACTACGGAGTATTTACTTTATTACAGTGAAAAAATGGAGCAGGAGATTGCAAGGTTTGTTCTAGCCTTATTGTTGTTGGCAGCATGGGTGGTGGGGACTAAACGCCGACATCGGCGGCTTGAAAAGCTCGGGAGGCTGGCGCCAGGCCCGCGGCCGTGGCCGGTGGTGGGAAATATATTTGAGCTGGTGGGAAGCGCCGCAGCCCCGCACGAATCGTTCGGGAAATTGGCCGAAAAGTACGGCCCCATGATGACTCTCCACCTGGGCTCGATGACGACGGTGGTGATTTCGTCGGACGAGGCGGCACGTGTGATGTTCAAGAACCACGATGTGGTTTTGGCAGGAAGAAAGATATACGAGTCAATGAAAGGTGATATCGGGAACGAGGGGTCTCTCATCACCGCCCAATATGGCCCACACTGGCGGACGCTCCGGCGGCTGTGCATGGCGAAGTTCTTCGCGACTGGGCCCCTTGACTCTCAGCGCGGTGTTAGGGCCAAGTGCGTCGACCAAATGGTTCATCATATAAGAGATGCGGCAAAAGGCGATGATATTGATATTAGCAGGTTACGCGACGGGCTACAGTATTATTACTAGTATAATTTTTTTATATATTAAAAAAATTTATTAAGTAGCCCACCCGGAATCAAACCTCTAACCTTACTAACTAATTATTTATTTGTAAAATATAAATACGAACAATAGGCAAAAATAAAAGACCTTTTTTATTGTAATTTTTTAATCTTGGTTCTGCCATTGTCATCAGGTTCTTCTTCTCGATGGCGTTTAACCTAATCGGGAATTTAATATTTTCAAAGGATTTATTGGACCAGAATTCGAAAAGTGGGGCCGAATTCTTCTACCATGCCGGAAAAGCTACAGAATTCGCCGGAAAGCCTAACGTGGCGGATTTCTTGCCATTTTTGAGGTGGGCCGACCCGCAGGGGATACGGAGGGGGACCCAGTTGCATGTGAAGCAGGCGTTTGACATTGCCGGAGAGTTGTTGAGAGAGAGGATGATGAGAGAGAAAGAAGTTGAGAAAGAGAAAGATTACTTGGACGTTCTTTTGGAATATAGGGGTAATGGTGTTGAAGAACCTCTTGTTTTCTCTTCTACAGTTATCAACGTTATCGTCTTTGTAAGCTTTCTCACTTTCTTCCTCTCCTATCTCACTTTATCAGCGAAAAAAAAAACAGAGTATTTTTACTTTTTTAATTGAGTTATTAATTATATACTTTTATTTATAGAAAATGGGTGTTTTTATTTTTATTTTGTTTAGCCAGATCTCTATAAATAATTTGATCCTTGTGATTTCAGTTTTATTAAATTAAGTTTTTTTTAGGGTGAGTCCTAACTTTTGTATTTGACGATTTCATAAGATTTTTTTTTATTGCATTTTAATATTTAAGTCATACTATCTTTTGAAATATGATTTGAGGTAAAACTTAATAAACTCATGAGTCATATACTTATATAATATATGAAATTTGATTTATCTCATGCATTAGACCCTATAATATACGAGATTTTATCTCAAATTAAAACTTGTTCATAATGAAAATTGATGGAATTATATACATACTTAATATTTTAAAGAATATAGAAATGACCCGATTTAAAAGAAATTAAATGTATACCAATTTAGTTTTGGAAATAATAAATTAGGGATATACGTACTTATAAAAAAAAAATTACAAATTAAAGTTTTGAACTTAATTCACTATCTGTAAAAATCTCAAATTAACTTCTAATTTAATTTTCTATTTCCCTCTCAGGAGATGTTCACTGCGGGGACTGATACCACCACCAGCACACTTGAGTGGGCAATGGCGGAGCTCCTCCGCGATCCAAAAAAGCTCCACAAAGTCCAGGCGGAGCTCCGAACCCTTATCGGACCCCATAAAAAACTCAAAGAACAACACCTTGATCACCTCCCATACCTCAAGGCAGTCATCAAAGAGACCCTAAGACTACACCCACCTCTCCCATTTTTAGTCCCACACAAGGCCATGGATTCCTGTGAAATGCTCGGCTTTCACATTCCCAAAGAAACACAAATTCTTGTCAATGTTTGGAATATTGGAAGGGACCCCAAAACCTGGAAAAATCCCCTGGATTTTAACCCGGAGAGGTTTTTAGACCCGAAAATGGCGGATTACAAAGGCCATCATTTCGAGTTCATACCGTTCGGGTCGGGCCGAAGGATGTGCCCGGCTGTGCCACTTGTGTCTCGGGTGTTGCCATTGGCTTTGGGATCAGTGCTTCTCTCCTTTGATTGGGTTTTGGCTGACGGGATGAAACCCAAAGAGATGGATATGAGAGAAAGAATGGGAATTACATTGAGAAAAGATGTTCCATTAAAGGCTATACCAATTCCGTACATTTATGAACATGTGTAAATGTAGGTTCAATTGTGTAAAATGATTAATAATGTAATAACACAAGAAACAGAACTTAATTTGTATATATATGTCTGCAGCAGATTTCTCACCGATTTGATTCCATTAATATTGATTGCAAGTTGCCTTGATAAATCTAAGATGTGACTGGTGTGCGTGAAATTTCTGACGGTCTATAGTTCAAATTAAGCTCGAAACCAACTCAAAGTTTTAACGAAGATTGTAAACAAATTAAATTAAATTAAGCAATAGGGAATGTCATATTCTAATTTGGGAATCACTAGAAAATGGGAGAAATTAAGCAAAAAGTAATGTGCACACAAATTATCATAAATTAGTTTTCTTTATATCTTATTTTTGATCTCATAATTATCTTGATTGTCCAATTTTTGTACCATTTTCACCGAAAAACATAAAATTTTATCTTTTTTATCACACAAGTCACGTGCTGGTTAAAATTGAGGTTTCAGCTACGAAAAAAAATGAACTTTTCTTTCTATTTTTTTTTAAAAAATGAACTTTTTCCACATCGAATCTGAGAAAAAATCCACATTTTTAACCGATACGTGACTTACACGTGACTGAAAATGATAAAATTTTCTATTTTTCAATAAAAATTGAACCAAAATTGAACAATCGAGATAGTTAGGGACCAAAATTAGATAATTAATTTTTTTGGGATAAAAAACGATTACAGGAAAGTTATGGGATCAAAAAACTTTTTTTCTCATAGTTTCTTTTAAGGTCGTTATTCCTGAACACAAGACGTAGATGGAGAATTACATTCTCAATATTATAACAAACAATTCAATATTCTAAAATCTTCCAAATACGTACCTAGACTGTAAATATTATAATAAAGGCATATCTTTCTGGATAATTTTTAGAATCTGTAAAAAAAATCTCGAATATTATTGTGGAAAAATAATCAATTAAGTTATCGTTCCAATTCAAACTTGTTTGAATAATAAATTTTCAGTGATACCATTTTTGGCATGGATAGGTTTAGTCTACTTGAAAAAGAAAAAAGAAGGTATTTGTATCATAAAATTTTAAATCTTTTTTTTTAAATCAATACATTTATACAAGTAATTACATAAACATTAAAAACTAATATTTAATACAACTAAATTATAGCATTCCTCTCCGACACTTCATATTCGGAAGTTAAAATTGAAAAACATCCTTTCAATGTAAATAATCAAACAATCATTCAACAATCATCTCCCATTCGATTTGGAGTGTACTCTTTGACGTGCTCTTTCCACGGTTCTTTGTGGGCAACTGGTAAGACCAAAGGATAACTTAAGAAGCAAGTAGACTAATGAAAAAATAAAATGCTAAAAATTATTTAGAAAATTATCTAGTTGACTCTCAAGTTCCAACTTTTCTTTTTTTTTTCAACTCCACGAAAAAAATGAAACTACATTAGATCAAAACAAGCCAATAACAACTCCGCGGTTCACTTCATTAAAAACGATGATCTAACTCACGAGCTTGCAAGTCAATCGCTCAAAAAGATTAGTGATTTTTTCAACTTCTCATTAAATTGAAAAATTGAAAACGAGTTTTTGCTCCTTTCACAAGACTCATTGCATTAACAATTTCTTGATCCTTTCTTTGTAGAGCTTGTGACAAATCATGTGTAATTCCCAAAATTTTCTTCATCAAATGTAGCACAAAAACAAACTCAAACTTACTAACAATATCAAGCAAATCCAATGCCTCACAATCATCATTACCACTCTCCCCAACATACTCAAGAATATCAATAATGAATATAAATGCATCCACATTTTTAAAATCATTTCGATTCTTTCCTTTTCCAATCTCAATTTCATCATTTGCGATCCTTTCGACAATCCTCTTCATTTGATCCTCCCAAATCGATCTCTCGACGCTTTACAAGACCCTCCAACAACATTACACAAACGTGATTGTATTGAAAAAGAACCAATGCTTGCAAAACCGCAACAAGTGATAAAATTTTCTATTTTTCAATAAAAGATACACTGGAACCAAAAATCAATGAACAATCGAGATAGTTTCAATAACACAACCACTCTTGTTAACATAACGTATAACAACCCCATTTGGGAAAACATCAAAATCAATTAATATGATAAATTCCCCAATATTTTTAGCATTGGATAAATTTATAATATCCTTTTGAATTCTTTGGCGAAGTTTGAGATTTTCAGGGCATTTTTTAAAGCAAATTTCTCATTACAAGAAAAAGAACTTTGAGAAGCTCCATGGGATCAAAATCATTTTTTTTCTTTGTTCACGAAACTTTAGAGAAAGACACTTCAATGTGTTGAGCTCGATTCATCAAATATTGACAAGCCAATTTTTTATGATCTCCAACATGTCGTTATTCCTGAACAACAAGACGTAGATGGAGAATTACATTCTCAATCTTATAACAAACAATTCAATATTCTAAAATCTTCCAAATACGTACCTAGACTGTAAATATTATAATAAAGGCATATCTTTCTGGATACTTTTAGAATCTGTAAAAAAAAAATCGAACAATTAGAATCTGTAAATGAATAGTATATTGATGGAAAAATAATCAATTAAGTTATCGTTCCAATTCACCAACTATGTTTGAATAATAAATTTTCAGTGATACACAAAAAAAAAAAAAAAAAAAAATCTCTCATGAAAAATTATGTTGGCATGGATAGGTTTAGTCTACTTGAACCTTTAGAAGAAAAAAGAAGGTATTTGTATGCAATTTTACATTAGTTTCTGAAATATGAGAGACTTAACTACATTTATTTTTTAATTTTAGTTGACTTGATGCTATTATATATGTGCCTAAGTAGTAACTTTCAATTCCTCTAAATCGTGAATTGTATTGGTTTTGAGACTTCTTTCCTAGGCAAAAATGCGATGGAGAGTAACAAAAGTAGGTACTAAAAAAATGGGAAAATGATTGAGAAAATAGATTGCAAAAGCTATCTGAGGTTCTTAATATCATATACTAGCACGTAATCCCCGTGAATTTCGCGGGGTTAAAAAAAATAATATTATTTTTAATTAAATAATTTAAATATTTAATTAAAATAATTAATTCAATTATACAAATAATGTTTTATTAATTTTGAATGTTAATTAATACCCCCAATGAATTTCCGTAGTCCTAGCAATATTAATTGATAATTTAAAGAGATTTTAAAATTTTAATAGGTATATATGTATGTACGTAAAGACAACATAAATTTATGTTTCAAAGAACTTTAAAAAATCTAGCTATAGCCAATAAACTTTACATATAGTTATAGCCAATAAACTTTACATATGAAATTTATAATGAGCTGAGTAGGCCTTTGATGAATTCATATTATGAAATTTATACCATAGACATATAAATTGAGTTTTGCACAAATTAACGTGGTTTCGCCATATAGGTTGAATCAAGTTTATCAATATATATATATATATATATATATATATATATATATATATATATATGTGTGTGTGGCTTGCAAGAATTATATCACAGGTATAATAGCATTGCATAAAGTTTTGATATATAATCATCCAAAATATATGCATATGAATATATGTAAACTAAACAATAAATGTACAATTAGTAATACAACAATGTGTATACCACGACAATATAATTCAATTTCTTTGAAGAAGTGATGTGATCCATTTGCATGGTGTTAAATATCAAAATAAAAATTTAACCCAAATAACATAAATCAGAATTCAAGATTTGGTAATAACTGGTTTTCAAGCTCACATAAACTCGTTCTAAATTAACAAATTAAACATTAAAAGACAATACAAACTATTACACATTGTCAAAACTCTAAATTAAAATTTTAATTAAATTACACAATTGCAATAAAGATTCTGAAGTAGATCAAAACTCAAACTACTTGGCTCTATACTCAATTTAATATACAAAACAAAATTATTAATTTAATTTCACATTAATATAAAATTCAAATTACTTATCTCAATACTTCCAACAATATACAAAATATAATCATTAATTTAATTACATAATTGCAATAAATATTTATAATCAATTCGGAACTCAAATTACTTATATCAATACTCCCTATAATATACAAAACATAAGATTAACAAATTCATCAAATTCAAAATATCCATATGAACAAATAAGAAAAACCTATTCATAACCAATTCAATACTCCCTCTAATGTACAAAATAAAAAATTAACAAATTCATCAAATTAAAAGAATTCATTTGAACAGATAGAAAAAACAACCAATTCAAAATTCAAATTAGTTACTTCAATACTCCTTGCAATATACAAAACAACATCAGATTAACATACAAAATAAAATCATTAATTTAATTATCCAATTATAATAAACATTTATAATTAATTCAGAACTCAAATTATTTATCTCAATACTCCCTACAATATATAAAAAAAATTAGAAGAATCAAATTAGAAGAATCAAATTAGAAGAATGAAAATCATATGGCGTGAATATGCGCTGAAACAAAATAAATTAGAAGAATGAAATTGGAAGAATGCTATGTGCTAGATGAGCCGTGAGTATGTATCTTTATGATCTTAAAAAATTTATCTTACTTAAAGCGTGAACATATATGTATCATTATAAATAAATTCTTAATCAAGGCGTGAATATAAATGTATCTTTATAAATAAATATCTTTAAAAAATTACGTTAATTAGATAGATTAATAATTTAATTTAAATTATTTTTAATGAGAGTGCACGATTTTAAAACGAAATAATATGGTTGAATTGGGTTTTTCGCAGATTGGCGTGATTTCGCTCACATAAGCTGAATCAGGTTTACCAATATATAGTATTAAGATTAAGATTAATGAGTCGATCAATAAATAAAGAGAAAAAATAGAATAAAATGAAAGAATAAAAAGAGTTGAGAAGATATTGTAATGATTTATTGTGCAAATGATGATCAGTATAAGAAAATAGAGGGAAATTTAAGTTGATTTTTAGGTCATAATGCAATTTGAATTTATTATTTTCATAGACCCAGTGTAAAAATGTTTTCTTTTGTGTTAGCAAATCTGTGAATGTCTTATTGTGTGATTATATAGACCTTAATTGGCTTTCGAACAAGAATTTGTGAGTGCACTGAACTCTTAGTGGGGTGTATTGGTTGTGGAGTTTGTAGGATTTTTTAGATTTTCAAAGTATGGGGTATTCAATCCGGATTTTCAAAAGTCTTTAAAAATCCCGGCGATTCAATCTTAATTTTAAAAAAATCTTAAAAAATCTTTAGGTATTCAATGATCTATAATTTTAATACTCTATGGATTTTCTTTGATTCTCTTTAAAAATATAAATAAATTTTAAAAATCTCTAACAAATTTTTCTACGTATTTTCTCGGAAATCTACAAGGCGAGATGTCTAACAAACGAATAGGGATTGTTTGTGGAGTATAACAGTGGCTAATTTTCAATTGAATAGGGATCTTCCAAATCGATGCTGTTTCCGTTCCAAATCGTCCCTTCTCTTAACATAAAAATTCGAGAATATATTCCAAACGAATAAGGGGCCTTGTAGATGAAGTGTCGTCCGCCATCCAACGCGATGTGGCTAATTTTAATTTTTTTTTTTATGCCTCCCCAATTTAATTGAATAGGGATCTTCCAAATCGATGCTGTTTCCGTTCCAAATCGCAAATTTGGAAATTGTTGTTGAATCTCTTGATGAGAAGAACTTGAATTGGCCTTTAGATTATTAGAAATATCTATTCACAATTGTGTTTCTTTAGGAGAGGACAGAGCTTAAAGTGGTTTGGTTTACTTGAATTGTATACAGTGCAAATGGTTCACTAATAAAATAACTAATACTCTTTGATGAATTAACTAATACTAACAACCTAAAAAACTAATACTGTTAAAATATATACACAAAATGTTGATCACTTGCAAGTGTGTTTCATATACATTTGCATCAATACTTCCAGCGTCATAATCTATGAAAATCCATGTAAATCAATAAAAAAAATGTATTCCACAATCCTATCAAGTCTATGAAAATTCATGTAAATCAATAAAAAAAGTCAATCAAACTCTGTATGGAGTCTATGAATTTTCTAAATTCACAGACTTTTTAAAGTCCAAAAAAATCAAATAGAATCCTAATTGAATACACCCCTTAATTTCTTCGAAGAGGCAATTTGATTCCACTAACTCGATGGCTTGAGTGATTCTTCTTTTGATTTCAAAAAAAAATATATCAAATTTCATTTTTTTTTTAGTTGATTGAGGACAAACAACGATTTAAATTTTGGGGATTTGACAAGTTAAAATTAGAGTGTCTCACCCATAGATCCAAAGTCCACTTATAATTTACGTCCGGGTTCAACTCCTTTTTAAAATTACTCTTAAGTGCAAAAATAAGACTAAAAAACTACAATACCCTTAATTCTAATTTGAAGACTTCCACCTAAGACACCTGACTCCTCTGTCATTTTTCCATCTTCCTCCATCTTTCTTCATTTTTTCCATTCATTCTTTCTTCGTTTTTTCCAGTTTTCAGAAAATTGTTCTCAATCTTTTTTTCATTTCTTTCATCATCCTTTCTTCAATTTTTCGACTTTTCAAAAAAAATTGTCACATAGAAACACAAAAAATTCCATAAATTACAGATAGTAAACCAAAAAAATTACACATACACAAGAAAACATTACAAAAATTTATCATCTAAAAATCTTTAAATTACACAGAAAGATTATACAAAACATTACACAGAAATTCAATAAAAAATTCATCTTCATACAAAATTACATATTTCGTACTTCATTTCGACATGCACATGTTCATCCAAATTGATGAACATGTTCATCAAATTGATGAATAAATTCATCTCCAAGTCAGTGGGTTGGTGAGGCCCCAATTTCAGATCCAAATCCACCTTACCAGGTAAGTCTCTCCAAACACCACAAAAACAACATATCTATAAATAAATGCAAAAATACGAAAAACACGAAGGGGGGACGAAAGAGGTGGAGGCCGCTGCGTGTAGCGGCGGCGGAGATGCAGCGCAGTGCGCAACCGTCGTTCTGATATGTTCCTCTCTCATCACATAAGTTGGAGAATGAAGCGGCGTCGTGCGGAGATGCAGCGCAGCCGACGCAGAGAAGGGAGGGGAGCGGCGGCGGTGCAGTGAAAAAAATGAGGGAGGGGGAGCGGCGACGGTGCTGTGATTTTGAAGAGAGGTGGCGGTCGCGTCGCTATGATTTTGGGGGTTTTTTTTTGGGAGCTTTGGAGAGGGAGAGAGCGGCAGATTATTTGATTGTCGGTGCTTGGATCTGGTTTCGGCCGGCGCCGCCGAGGTGGGGGGTGGGGGCGGTGCTGTCGGATCTAGAGTGTGGGAGGGCTGCGGTAGCGAGAAGTGGGTTGGGGAGAGTGGCCCGTGGCGACGAGAATGGGGAATTTTTTATTTCTTGATTTTTTTTCGCCAGTTTCGTAAGTGAAAGGGGGTTGAGTGATTTGGGGGATGTGAGTGAATGAAGGGATTTGTTTTTAGGCAATTGTATGATTTATTTTATTAAATCAGAATTCCATCGAATCCCACCTTATGAAATCATAGGGGTATAAGAGTAAAAGTCAATCATATTTTGCACCTACCTAATTGTAAAAAAAAAAATGGACATAAGAGTATTGTTGACTCTATGTATAGACATATAAGTAATTAATTCTTAAAATTATACATGACTTAGTATCATCTTATATTTGCATATTTTGTCTTATTATTTGCTTCCAAGTTATCTTTTTTTTTTGTGCAAATTTAAATTATCTTGAGTAACAATCTTGTGAGTCATGTCTATATATTTTATTATTGTTATGCACAAAAATTATTATTGTTTAAAAAATAATTTACTATTTAAAAAATACTTATTTTTTGTGCTTATTTTTAAACCGTCATGATTTTTGTGCATAATAGTAATATTTTTTATCCATAATATAGTGATAATTTTTTTATATAACAATAATATTAAAAAAATAAAATTTACCGTAAAATTAATTTTATTTTTTCAGTTTTTTTACGCATATTTTGATCGGCGTGAAGGCTTAACATGGGCTTAACGATATCATACGACATTGATATTACCAACTTAATTGTAATCATGTGACAACCCATACTCACACTCTTACGAGGTGTTTGCAAAAAAATATTCATTTAGAAGAATGATTAAATATAGTAATTATGAAAAAATTGATTAATAATAGAAGTTGATGATATTTTTGTAAAAAAATTCAAAAAAAGTTGAGAGTGTTTGCAAAAAAAAATTAATAATACTTTTTAAAAAATGCTTATAAGCTATAAAAAAACACACCCCTTTCAACTTTTAGCTTTTAGATTTTGAGAACTTATTTAATTTAATAAAAAATAAATAAAATACTCCAAATTATTTATTCAAATAATTCTAAGTGACTATAATCATTTATATTTTTTTGCAAACCTAACTAAAAAAGAATAGGTTTTGGTCAACGTACTTTGAGGAGGAGAGACATGTAAATAGAGAAAGAGCATCATGTCCAACATTTTCTCTTGCATTTGTTGTAAAATTAATAATATTTTATTGGTACGTATAAATACTTTTATGTGAATCAACTAACACCTTCTTAAAAAAAAACACCAATATCACTATAGTAATTAACGTGTGTATACAGTTTTTTCCAAAACCCATTACTTCATGATTATTAATTATTTGAATTGAGTAATTAGCACGAGTGTTGAACATGCTTTCCTAGTTGTATAATACAGAAATCCCAAAAAATCTGCATTTTAACTTAAAATTATTTATTACACGTCCAACTTTGCAAGCCAGATCAATTACACTCTGAAATATACTACACCCAAGGAATTAAAATTTCTACTGTTGAAATCCTATTTAAACATACTAGCTAGGTCTTAATTAGTTGAATTAATGGAGTACGAGATTGCAGGATTTTGTTGTTGGCAGCATGGGTGCGCCGCCACCGCCAACTGGAAGAGCTAGGAAACTGCCGCCAGTCTCGTATGAATTTTATCATTAATTAATCGTCTTCTTCATTTTTTGTTGTATTCTTAATATATTTTTTGTGTCCCGTTATTGAAAATTTCTGGATCCGTCCCTGGACAGGGCCACAGTCATGGCTGGTGGTGGGAAATATTTTCCAGTTGGCTTATGGAATAAGGGGTGATGGTGTGGAAGAACCTATTGCTTTCTCTTCTACGGTTATCAATGTTATCGTCTTTGTAAGCTTTCTCACTTTCTCCCACTCCTATTTCACTTTATTATCACGCAAAAAACATAAAATATTTAGTAAACAGAGATTTGTATACACTAGGTGCACCGCGTAATTCAAGTGCATATTTTTAATTATGCATCTTATGTTTATTGAAAGAGTTTTTTGCACTTTTTGTCTCATAGGACACACTATGTTTTCAACCGAGTCCTGTCTCAAGCGAACCGAATCCCAAACTTTCGAAATTGGTCCCGGCCAGAATCTTAAAACCGTTAACTTCACTTGCAGACTTGGTCTCAAACGTTATACAACACATTTAATACACAATTAACACTTAACCATCATTCAACAATTTGCAGTTTTGGTCACATATGTTATCTAACATAATTAATACAAATTTAACACTAACTAATTTTTAACCACTTGCAAATTTGGTCTCATATGATCAAAAAATTAATTGATTACTTACCTTAATTTTTGGCGCCAAAATCTCAACAACTACACAAAATTTGGCGTCAATTTACTTGCAAAACTAGTCCCAACAGATTGAAATTGAAAAAAAAATGGTGGAAAAACTTAATATAGTCTCAAAACTAGTCCCACCAGCAAAATCATCAATATATATCATCCAAAATCATCAATATCATCCAAAATCAGCAATATATATCATCCAAAATCACTAATATAGGAAACTGATTTGGAGACTACAAAATGAACCAATAAAGTTGTTTTAACCACCAATCTTAAGCCACCACAATCTGGAATCATTATAAGCACAAAAGTTTAGTTTTTTTTATACAAAAGACAATGAGATTGTAGTGGCTTAAGGTCAAAAACTATCCAAACTACCCCTAATACAAAATCAGAAACCAACCCTCCTCTACTTCTTTTTCTTCTTACCTTTCCCCTTCTTTGACATAGCAAAGAATAGTGAGATTGGACTGTGTGACAAACTTTTGACCTCCAACTGTTGTGACCCTCATACCATCCTCATTAAGCTATGTTGAACCGCACACAAATGGGCCCTCTCTCTCTCCTCCTCCAATGTAACTATTGGGAGTAAATCTCACAGATGTCTGATCCTATGTGACAACAAGAAAATTGCATTTAAAGTTTAATATATGGTTAAGAAACAAAAAAAAAATGTTAGTAAGACCCAAGAAAATCATGCTTACATTGTCAACCCTCTGTGATGGTCCTCCTCCAATAAAGTTTTTGGGAGCAAATGATGACTGTGTACCACCTTCAGTAGTTGATCCCTATAAAATCAGAATGGATTAGTGAATTAGTGCAAGTAAAGGTTTAAACATCATGTAAAACAAATTAACAACATGTAAAATAAACATCATACAATGGAAACAACACTCCTTGAAGATTCTCCAACTCCTCCAAATTTATTTTTCTTTTTCTTGGAAATAACAAATAATTTTTTTCCTGTCTTGCCTTGTGGTGGCCTTTTTGCTCAAGAGAACCTATTTATGTAGATAAAATCATGTCATTTTAGTGTAAATTAGAGACAATTTAAGGAACATAAACCTGATACTTACATCAGAGACAACATCATCTTCTTGTGTGTTTTGGGTCATTGGTGGAATATCTTCATTCTGAGTCATTTCTTCAGCTCCATTGTTCACTTGTGTCATTTCTTCATCAGCTATGAAACCCTCATCCATCTTTCTCCACTTGCAACCCTTCTTATTGTGCCCAGTTTCCTGACAGAAGGAACATTTCACTTTGTAACTCTGTTTAGGCATAGTTTGAACAACATCCCTTTGATTCTTATCTTCTTCACCAACTCCTTCCCTCCTCTTTCTCTTAGGCCTTCCAGCCTTTCTCTTTCCAAAGCTAGGTGGTAAGGGTGGTATGTAACCAGTCTTCTTCCATAACTCTTCACCATTCATGGGAGGGACAGAGTGAGAATACACATTGTTGCATGTATCAACAGAGTAACAGCTGTGTACATAATCATCTACATCTTCCACTTGAGAAAGGATTGCACTAATAGCATGCTTCCATGGGATTCCACTAAGATCCCACTCCCTACAGTCACATGTGTGTCCCTTCAAGTCAACAACATACCTAGTATCATCAAATCCTGAAACTTCATACCTATGATCAGATGATTTTACTGACATGCACAATCTTGAAGCCTCTCTCCTTTGTGCTATCACTCTTTGGATCTTGGCACACACTTTTCTCCCTTCCCATTTGTTTTCACATTTATCTCTCTTGGTCTGAATTTTTCTCATGATGTATTCTCTAATCCACTCGAGCATTGTCAGAATTGGTTTATCTCTGGCATCTAGAATGCATGCATTGTAGACCTCACACATGTTGTTCACTAGTGTATCACACTTAGCTTCTGTGGAAAAGTGTGATCTTGACCACTGTGCAGGAGGCGTATCACCAAGCCACTCTAGGCATCTTATATCCTTCTCCCCTATCCTCCTCATTGCTCTATGAAAAGAAGCAGTGGTTAGAGATTTAGCTGCTCCCCAAAGTAGTTTTCTGAACTCATCACCCCTGTATCCAGCCCTCTTCAAATTCCCATGTAAATGTCTTACACAAAATTTGTTCTCAACATTAGGTAGAACTCTCTCAAATGCAGGTATCAACCCTTTTTGCTTGTCTGACATAAAGATGAATCTACTCTCTTCATCAATAAAATCATCCTTCAACAGCTCCAAAAACCACTCCCAGTTCTCCCTAGTCTCACTCCCAACCACTGCATATGATAAAAGATAAGGATCATTGTTCGGGTCCATGCCAACTGCAGTGAGAAGTACTCCACCTGAATTCCCTTTTAAGTGACAACCATCCACCCCTATCCATGGCCTTAAACCAGATTTGAAACCTTTCTTACAAGCATCCAAACAAATATACAATTTGTTAAATTGTGTGGTACCACTACTGCTCCCATCAGTCCTTAGAAGTATTGTTGATCCAGGATTGGTTTCAAGTAGTGTTTGAACATAGTCCCACAATTTGTCATACTGCTCTGTGCTATCACCTTCAATGTTTTTCAATGCTTTGTTCTTGGCTCTATATGCCTGAGTGTCTGAGATGTAACATCCCAACTTCAGCATTGCCTTCTTCTTAAAGGGTCTAGCTCTCTTGCCTGGATCACACCTCCACTCATTTTCAAAATTCTTTGCCAACCAGGATGAGTTTGCATTCTTCACATGGTAGGATCTTGCACAATAATGTTCAGAGTTGTAGTGTCTGATCTGGAAGTGCTCTTTATCCTTTACCTTCAGTGCATTGATTCCCCAATCACAACCCTCAGCTTTACACCTTGCATATATCCTTCTAGCATCATTCTTTAAAAAGAACAAGGATCTTCCAGTCCTCACACCATGATGATTCACAGCTTCTTTGAACAAATTCTTGGTAGTGAAAATTTGTTCAAGAAAGAAATCAGGATTACTGATTTCGGATGACCTGAAAACAAGGCTTCTGTCAACACAATTTATGTATTTCGTACACAGAAATTCAATAAAAAAATTCATTACACAGAGACATTACATAAAAAATTATACAAAACATTACACAGAAATTCAATAAAAAATTCATCTTCATACAAAATTACA
This sequence comes from Stenogyne calaminthoides, assembly GCA_037126765.1. Taxonomy (NCBI): domain Eukaryota; kingdom Viridiplantae; phylum Streptophyta; class Magnoliopsida; order Lamiales; family Lamiaceae; genus Stenogyne; species Stenogyne calaminthoides. Next base: position 3,096,505 of record JBBCBC010000007.1, read on the forward strand.
TATTTCGTACTCCATTTCGACATGCACATGTTCATCCAAATTGATGAACATGTTTATCAAATTGATGAATAAATTCATCTCCAAGTCAGTGGGTTGGTGAGGCCCCAATTTCAGATCCAAATCCACCTTACCAGGTAAGTCTCTCCAAACACCACGAAAACAACAGATCTATAAATAAATGCAAAAATACGAAAAACACGAAGGAGGGACGAAAGAGGTGGAGGCCGTTGCGTGTAGCGGCGGCGGAGATGCAGCGCAGTGCGCAACCGTCGTTCTGATATGTTCCTCTCTCATCACATAAGTTGGAGAATGAAGCGGCGTCGTGCGGAGATGCAGCGCAGCCGGCGCAGAGAAGGGAGGGGAGCGGCGGCGGTGCTGTGATTTTGAAGAGAGGTGGCGGTCGCGTCGCTATGATTTTGGGGTTTTTTTTTTTGGGAGCTTTGGAGGGGGAGAGAGCGGCAGATTATTCGATTGTCGGTGCTTGGATCTGGTTTCGGCTGGAACCGCCGCGGTGGGGGTGGGGGCGGTGCTGTCGGATCTAGCGTGTGGGAGGGCTGCGGTAGCGAGAAGTGGGTTGGGGAGAGTGGCCCGTGGCGACGAGAATGGGGAATTTTTTATTTCTTGATTTTTTTTCTCCAGTTTCGTAAGTGAAAGGGGGTTGAGTGATTTGGGGGATGTGAGTGAATGAAGGGATTTGTTTTTAGGAAGTTGTGTGATTTATTTTATTAAATCAGAATTCCATCGAATCCCACCTTATGAAATCATAGGGGTATAAGAGTAAAAGTCAATCCTATTTTGCACCTACTAGTAATTGTAAAAAAAAATGGACATAAGAGTATTGTTGACTCTATGTATAGACCTATAAGTAATTAATTCTTAAAATTATGCATGACTTAGTATCATCTTATATTTGCATATTTTGTCTTATTATTTGCTTCCAAGCTATCTTTTTTTTTTGTGCAAATTTAAATTATCTTGAATAACAATCTTGTGAGTCATTTCTATACATTTTATTATTGTTATGCACAAAAATTATTATTATTTAAAAAATAATTTACTATTTAAAAAATACTTATTTTTTGTTCTTATTTTTAAACCGTCATGATTTTTGTGCATAATAGTAATATTTTTTATCCATAATATAGTGTGATAATTTTTATATATAACAATAATATTAAAAAAATAAAATTTACCGTAAAATCAATTTTATTTTTTCAGTTTTTTTAGGCATATTTTGATCGGCGTGAAGGCTTAACATGGGCTTAACGATATCATACGACATTGATATTACAAACTTAATTGTAATCATGTGACAATCCATACTAACACTCTTACGAGGTGTTTGCAAAAAAATATTCGTTTAGAAGAAGTGATTAAAAATAATAATTATGAGAAAATTGATTAATAATAGAAGTTGATGATATTTTTGTAAAAAAATTCAAAAAAAGTTGAGAGTGTTTGCAAAAAAAAGTTAATAATACTTTTAAAAAAATGCTTATAAGCTATAAAAAAACACACTCCTTTCTTTTGAGAACTTATTTAATTTAATAAAAGATAATAAAATACTCCAAATTATTTATTCACATAATTCTAAGTGATTATAATCATTTATATTTTTTTGCAAACCTAACTAAAAAAGAATAGGTTTTGGTCAACGTACTTTGAGGAGGAGAGACATGTAAATAGAGAAAGAGCATCATGTCCAACATTTTCTCTTGCATTTGTTGTAAAATTAATAATATTTTATTGGTACGTATAAATACTTTTATGTGAATCAACTAACACCTTCTTAAAAAAAAAACACCAATATCACTATAGTAATTAACGTGTGTATACAGTTTTTTCCAAAACCCATTACTTCATGATTATTAATTATTTGAATTGAGTAATTAGCACGAGTGTTGAACATGCTTTCCTAGTTGTATAATACAGAAATCCCAAAAAATCTGCATTTTAACTTAAAATTATTTATTACACGTCCAACTTTGCAAGCCAGATCAATTACACTCTGAAATATACTACACCCAAGGAATTAAAATTTCTACTGTTGAAATCCTATTTAAACATACTAGCTAGGTCTTAATTAGTTGAATTATTTCGACGGATTGATAGTGATTTTCTCGATTTAGGGTTTTTTTTTTGCCTATTTTTTTCGCTCGTTTCTGTTTGCAGAGTGAGTGTGTGTGTGTTTATACTGTGTGTGCGTGTTTGTAAACGTAAACTTAAATCGTGTTTTATGTTTAAGGGTAATATTAATTAGTTAAGAGAGTTTAAGAGTTAAGATAAATTAATTAAATGTTAAACAGGCTTCTAACGGATCCCGTCTCCAGCCGTAAGAAATTGGGACCGAGTTTGCAAGTTTTATAAATTTTGGGACCAAGTTTGCAACTTTTCAAATGTTTGGGACTAGTTTGACAGACTTGGGACTCGGTTAAAAACATGGTGTATCCTATGGGACCAAAAGTGCAAAAAACTCTTTATTGAAACATGATACAAGTTTCACTTTCATATTTCAGTAAAAATGACTTGCTTATTTTAGTCAAAACAAGTTGCTTATTTAAAAAATACACTTAAATAACACAGTGCAGATGACGCACAAGAGTTATTATAATTATTACATACACTTAAGAAATACACGCTATTTGTACTTCCATTTTTTATTTGAGTTATTATATACTTTTATTCATAGAAAATGGGTATGTCAATTTTATTTTTATTTATTTACTTGAAATCAGATCTCTATGTATTACCTCCATAACTTGATCCTTGTGCTTTCAGTTCTATTAGAATTTAGTCTTTATATATAAGATTATGCAAACTCCAAATTGATTGAATTATATAACTACCCAAATATTTACATGTTAATGTAAGTACGTAGGAATGATTGTATTTCAAAGAAATTAAAGTATGTCAAATTACTTTGGTAAAAAATAGGGATGTATATCATATTTACAAATGAGAATTATGGACCTAATTCAAAAAAATTAAACTAGCTCCTTATCATATAGTATTATCTTATTCGTAGCTGTGTTTCAATTTTCTTGAGCCATGTTGCAACTAGCTAGTACTAATAGGCTTCTACAGTCCTACCTTGTAACTGTTTCCCACATGTATATATTTATGTGGGACTAAGTATAGTTTCTTATAATATCCATCTGAAATAACCTCGTTTATTCAATGGCAATCTTAGGTTGAGATTTTTTTTCCTTATATTAACATATGTCTAAAACATTACCATTTACAATACAAGTATAACTTATGACATCAAATATACCTTTTAAAAAAAAATCCAAAATCATTAATTGTAAAGACGACTTACTTGTATCCTAATTCATTGCAATACTATAAATCACAATTTTATAGTATCAGATGATTTGTTATTTAAAATAACCTAAAATTTTTAATTTCTAATTTTATCAGGAGATGTTCACGGCGGGGACTGATACCACCACCAACACACTATAGTGGACCATGACCAGGGGCGGAGCCAGGATTTAGGGGAAGGGGGGTCAATGATATAATTTAAAATTAATAAAAATTCGATAATAAAATTTACTTAATTCAAAAATACATAAATATGTCATTTTTATTAAAACGTAGAGCGTCTCTCTTGTATATCACGAAAATTATTATAACTGAGTCTATACAAATTTTCTTTGCAATTTTGCTTCTCAATATGTACTAACATATTGCAAAGGTTAGGAAGAAAAATCAGGAAGAAGACGAGTTTGGAAAATGACTTTTCAAATTTTCAATTAATTTCCTAAATATTTTTAGATTTTATTGAATTTAAAATTTAAAATTGATTTGACATATTAGGCTTAGTATAAGAAATATCAATATTAAATTGCTAATTAAACATTTGGGCCAAGACCCACACTTCAATAGTCAATTCCATAATCCATTCACCCCAACTCATATTAATATAATAATATGATATAATATAATATATAGGTAAAAAAAAAAATTTGGGGGGAGGGGGGGATGGCCCCGCTAGCAATACACCTACCTCCGCCCCTGGCCATGACGGAGCTCCTTCACCATTCAGAAAATCTCCGCAAAGTCCAGACAGAACTACGAACCCTAATTGGGACCCGTAAAAAATTCGAAGAACAACACCTGGACCACCTCCCATACCTCAAGGTAGTCATCAAAGAAACTTTAAGATTGCACCCACCCCTCCCATTTTTAGTCCCTCGCAAGGCCACGGATTCATTTGAAATGATCGGGTTTCACATTCCCAAAGAAACACAGAATCTTATCAATGTGTGGAATATCGGAAGGGACCCCGAAATTTGGAAAGATTGCCATGATTTCAACCCTGAGAGATTTTTAGACCCGAAAATGACTGGACTACAAAGGCCACCATTTTGAGTTTATATCATTCGGGTCAGATCGACGAATGTGCCCAGTCGTGTCGCTAGCATTGCGGGTGCTACTGTTGGCTTTGGGATCAGTGTTCCTCCCATTTGACTGGATTTTGGCCAATGGGATGAAACCAGAGGAAATTGATATGAGGGGGCGAATGGGAATTACATTGAGAAAAGACGTTCCGTTAAAAGTTATATCAATCTCATACATGTATGAACAAGATGGTGAAATGTAGAACCAATCTGGTGTAGAATCAAAAAGTTAACAATTTATGTATATATACCTCATGCAAATTTCTCACAGATTTGATTTCATTTGTTGATTGCAAGTCATATATGTTGTACCATACAACATATTAAAGCACTACTTAACGCTATTATTAAGCTTTAATATGTTATAATGTACAATATATTAAAGCATTATTTGGCCAATCCTAGAAGATAGGCACAGCAAAAAAGTAAAAAATTGACTCCTGAATTTTTTAACATGACTATAAAATTTCCAACGAAAATAATTATATTCTTAAATAGTTGCTACAAATTGCCAATAATTTTTTTTTAATCATGTGGCCATTTTCAAATCACACACAAACAGTTTGAACTGTAAGTTGCCTACAGATATTTATTCATTTGCAATTTATTTGTAGGTAATTTGAGAAATTAAGAGATCTATGTTACTAAAAAATAATGGCTATGTCTTGTATACACTCGGGTGCACCATGCACTCATAGTGCATTTTAGAAGCGTGCAACTTATTTATGCTGAAAAGTGCTATTTATTTACACAGAAAAATACAACTGTTAATATGAGAACATAGTTGCATGCTTATGTTTGGATTAGTTGCACGTTTTTATTTTGTATAGTTGCACGTTTCTAAAATGCATTATAAATGCATGGTGCACTCGAATGCACATGAGACCCACTCAAAAATAATTATAGATAAATGGTACATAATTTTTACTATTTATGGATGAAATCCTTCTAGTTAGAAATTCCATAACTACAGTTCTTTATGAGAGTACATAAGCCATAGAGATTTTGTCATCTTCACCTATATTGGACTCGCCCACCACCAGAGGATAAGGGTAGAATAAGTTGTTGAGATTGACCGACGTCTTCAGATGATCGGTCTTGACCGTGTCTTCATTTATGTATTTTAATAACATATAAATTATTGTACTGAAGCATATAATTTGTTACACTAAAACTTGCAATTTGTATTACGAACACATGATGTACATTTCAATGTAAAAAATTATATATTTTCATATAATAATACATATGTTTTCAAAATACATTATGGAGTGTACGATCCATTTGATGGATGGTATACCCCGTTGGCCAGATTTTGTTATCCTTACCTGCACTGAACTAGCACACCACGGTTGAACAATTATCATTGACTCAACTTTATCATATATTCTACACGCCTATTTATATTTTATAGTGATGATGCTACTTGCCACATACATTTTTTTACTTCACTTACTAAACTTTAAAAAGTTAAATATTCTATCTACTATTATTTTTTAAGTGAAGTAATTTAAAACTAGAACTCTTACTTTGTTAATCACAAAAATACATTTTACTAAACGGCCTCTCTTTCAAATTTTCTTCATCTCCTCAATTTCGTAACATTTATATTCAAAACTAAAATTCAAATAAATCTATACATATCTAATAACAAAATGTTAGGCCAAAAAATTGATATAATTTTATAATAAAATTTTAAACATCATAACAAATTTGATGTAACTCAAATGGTATAAAAAATCTTTTTTATTTTTTTTATATGCAAGAGTCAAGGTTCAATTCCTTATATCTACCACACACATATATTAATTATTTTTTAATATTTTCTAAATTATTAATATTATTTTTGAATTTTTGAACTAGATCTATTTATACATATATAATAACAAAATATTATACCAAAAACGAAAAAAAAATTCAACAAAAATATTATTACAAAATTTTGAACTAAATCTATTTATACATATATAATAACAAAATATTATACCAAAAAAGAAAAAAATTCAACAAAAAACTATTACAAATTCATCATAAATTTTTAAAAGTGGCACATTAATGATTAATAATATAAAATATTATGTTTTGTAGTTGATATAGATATATTTTATTTTAAAAAAAAAATCAGTTATTCCTTCCATCTTTTTTTTAGATTGTTCACTTGATTTTGACATGGGATTTAATGAGAAAATTCTTTATTAATATTTGAAGGTAATTAAATAGTTTTTTGATAAGGGTATTTTGTCAATTTTAATGAATAAGATGAAAAATAAGTTAATTTTGTATGTAATTATTAGTGACATGTAATGTAATTTAATGATGTTTGTAAGGGGTAGCATGAACTGTATAATTACTTTATTGTTATTTTGAGTATGTGATAAAAGATGGACTATTTGGATTTTGAACAATCTAAAAAAGACTATAAATATTGTATATATGAAAATGTATAATTTATATATTTATTTGTACGATAATATTACATGATATTTGATTTAAATTGATTAGTCCAATTACCATAAATTAGTTGCATGAGCTATTGACATTAGACTTAAATTGTTAGTTGAATAATTTTTAATTAAACTATTAGTAGACGTTATTAGTTGAATTGTAAAATAACACTAGGTTGGTTGTGATAAAGCTCAATTTGTTTACTTATTTGTATGATTCTTTTATAGGATATAATATTTAAATTGATTAGTTCAATCATGGACGGATCCAGAAAACTTTCATGACTGAGGCACAAAAATAAATAATATAACAAGTAGATTTTCCTGTGAACCCGGGTTCTCGTGAATTCTTTTTTTTTAGTGTCACGATTATGCATATACAGTTATACATCATTACTATCTTAAAAAATATTTGACTTTTTAAATAGTGATGGTGCATATACATAACAGATCTGCAAATTTTTTTAGATGAAATATTTGCATGATTAACTAATTATAATACTTTTAAAAACTCATTTAAGTCATTATATACATATAATATAAGTATTATTCCTAATAATTATAATATATATAACATATACTTAAAAAAAATATGGGGCCCGTGATCCCAACATAGGACATGTAGGTCCCGTCCCTAGCAGGTTAGGGCGTAAGTCTGAGGGGAGGGGTGAATAGACTTACGAAAAACTTTTTCAGACAGATCAGGTGTGAGAGCGGAATACTTTGATCAGTCTGAGTGAATCGGGCCAATCCGATAGCCAACTTCTTGAATGTCCGAAAAGAGATCGGGTTCGTAACTATCGATTAACTGATGTGTCTTGAAGCTTAAGTTTTACCCGTGAAAAACCCAGTTTGTATAAATCCCGATTCCAAGTTTTATCTTTTTAATCGATGACGAAAATATCAAGTCCGTCCGGATCGAAGCTTGGTGCTATCTCGATCTTAACTTTAGAATATGTATGCGCTTTAAGATTGTGCGATGTGAGAGCGCTTAATCAAAGCAAAGAAGGCACACAAAGATTTATAGTGGTTCGACAAACCAGGTCCTACGTCCACTCTTCCCTTTCACAAGAGGGCACCAACTTAACCAACTTAACCGAATGGACTTAGTTTTTGTGTGTTAGTCCAACACAAGACACCAACAGATGTTTTAAGAGTTCTCACTCAACCGATCCCAAAATCGATCTATTAGAAACCCTAGATCGAATCTTGCTAAACAACTTATCCTAACTTGGGGTTTGGGTAAGGTTGTTTTTAAGTTCCAACTATGAAATCTTTCCTTGCATCTAGCGTTTTAATAGCTAGATGAAAAGATTTCTTGCTAAAAACTTATGGGATGAACACAATATAAAATAAGCTTGTTGTTGTGTTCTTCGTATGAAATTTGACTATAGTTTGAGCTTCTTGATTATTTTGTTTGTCCAAGCATTTCCGTATTTCACTCTCAAGTGTGATCCCATATTTATAGACCTTGAAATCAAAGAGCCGTTGGAAAGCAATTTGAATTCGTGCTAGTTTAGGTGAACTTAGCAGCTTGATGACGCGTCTTGAGAACAGCATGGCAGCGTGAGTGTGTATTTTATAGCCGTTTGAGAGAGCAATCATCGAATCCCGCGAGTATCGACTTCTGCTCATCGTGTCTCTTCCTTATATGGGAGGAGGACTTACTTTGCGATGTTGTTCCTCCAACTAAGGTTGGTATTCTTCTTGTTTAGATCGCAGACGATGATTAAGTGAAACATCGGTTTTCACCTTATGGTGACGACCGATCAAATTGAATCGGTCTACCAATAAGTCTTCTGGCGCTGTTGACTTAGCTTCAACCGGTGACTCAGGTGATGTAGGTCTTTTGGTCCGATCTTCCGGAAGTCATCTGATCTTCGAGTATTCTAAGTTTGAGCTTCATGACTTCCTGCTGAGTTAATCGACAAGATCGGATCGATCCGATCTTCCGCTCGCTTTTAGCATTACGGCCCGTCGGATATCGGTTTTCTTCGATTCTTCAGATTCGACCTATACATATTGAGTTCCCCCTCAATATGTGACCTATCTATTACATCGGTTGTTCTATACAATCATTATCAATTGGTCTCCTATAGCAAGAATGTAAACATCGGTCATAACTTGTCCGACCGGTCCTATTACATGTGTTTTTGGAACTTTCATCAAAACTATAAATTTCCCAACAATTTCCCCTTTTGATGAAACCAAAACACCCGAGAAACCAAAATTGATAAATATAGAATGCTTTAAAGAAAGAAGTAATCGAAAGACAAAGAGATTTTGTCTTGGGATCGAAAAAAATAAACTTTTCATTAGATATGTTGATTACATGTTACATCGAAAAAGTTTTGAATTTAAAAAACAAACCGATCCCCAGCCGTCTTCGATTCTTCACTCCTTGGCTTGTATCCTTCGGCATTTCTCTTTGGTCTTGTGGAACGTTAAAAATCGATAGAGTTTCCATTTGACATCGATTGCACGCACTTGATCGATTATATCGTTTTTTTGCTCAAGATGTCAAAGTAGAACCTCTCAAATGCCGATCTGTCAAATGAGCCATCTGCGCCTTCGAGTATACTAGCATATCATACTCTGGCGAGATATTTTTACATTTATAAGTTTGGCCTCATTTTCCGAGATACTTGTAAAAGTCCGGATATTTATTCTCAGAACCCGTTGAGGAACTCATCATCCGGTGATTCTTCTTAGGAACAAGATCAAGACAAAGGCATCCGAAGCCATTCACTTACGATCTTATTCCATTCCTCAAACCTCTTAGCGTGTGCGGCGGTTTTTGTATGATCTCGCCGACTCTTTTGCCGGGTAATCGAGGTTACAGTGCGATTTTTCACTCAATCCTTTCTTAGCCCTTGATTTGAACTTCGTTTCAACCCTTCTGCTTGTGCATTTTTACGCCCTTTTTTTCTTCTTCATCATCGCCCTTTTGGACAATCTTACAAATTAGCTCCTTATCACCAGATTGCCGACTAGTTAGGCTTCCAGTGACTTTCGCCGTCCGAGTAATCGTCCGGTTTTGATGTCCCAAAGACCGCGCAACCTTTCTTGTAATTGAGCTTTGTCCATGGGCCTTATCCGTATGAATCAGATCTTTTGATGTGTCAGTTGGTTTCTCAGATCCTTCCCCCTTTTTGGTTTGATCAAAAAGCGCATTGAGGTGGGAAGTCAGAGAGCCAAAGTTGACTGATAATGCCTGATTTAGATCATTAGCAGATAAACCTGAAGTTTGAGCTGTTAGATTCTGAACAGTTGTAATCAGCTCTGTCTTGGCAGTTTTCATTGTAGCAGAGAGTGTCCAAATCATTTTGTCAAATTTCTCTTCTGATAACTCGAGCCTTTTCTCAGTGAGCGTCAGAAAAGAAGATTGATTTTGATCCAATTGCTTTGAACTTGTCATCAACTGATTTTTGTAAGCTCGGCGGAATATGGTGGTCATGGATTGGGAGAACTGATCTCGATTGCTTCGATTTGTTTGAGACTAATTTGTCTCGATCGCTTAACACTCCCTCAATCTCTTCTTTCGTGAGATCTTTGAGACAAGATTTGATCTCCGAAGTTGATCAAGAGTGATTTGAGATGTAGGAATTGGATCCATCACTTGATCGAGTTCGATTGTTTTGTGCCTCCGGTGGTTGGTCGTGAGCTAAGACACCGGTTCCACTTTCATCAGCGACTCGCATTCTCGTTTTTGTCATTTACGGAGCTTCTTGAGCGATCTCGAAATTTTCTTCTTCCCACAATTCCAACTTCACGTGGATCGGAGCTTTCCGATTTATCGGATATTAGCTCGGTGGTGATCCCACTTTGGCGGACTTCCTCATATCGAAGTCAAAATCTGCGAACTCATCCGCACCCACCATCTGCTCAACAAGTATAATAAGATCGAGAAGCTTTTTAATCTGAGATCTCTCCGGTGAGATCTCCATGACTTCTTCTCCGATAGCGGGATGGGCGACCCGAGTTGTGGATACGTCTCATCAATCTCGTTCAATTCTTAGTCCGACCATTTTTCCATGAATGGTCTTTGTTGATCCGAATCTGAGAATTATCTGTCCGGATTACATTGGATGAGATGTGGAAGCTTCGTTTGTGCTTGAGTCGGCGGAAGTTATCTCGATTGGTTCGACCCGCAAAGGGTTCTGCTTTTAGTGGCGGTTAATATCCGGTTCAGTTCATGAGCAGTGAACTAGCGAGAGACATGCTCGGCGACCTTTTAGTCCGAGCGGTGAATCACCTTGAGGTTGAGGAGAAGGAGATTTATCACCAGGCTTCTACCTCGAATCGTTTTGGCGAGCCCTCGGGTTGAGAAGCTTGCATGTCCGATTTCGTTCTTTGTTGCGCAAATGCATCGTTTCCGCGCTTCTTTCTTCTTCGACTCATCTTCTAGTGCTAGAGTCATTGTAGCTTGCTTTTTTCTTTGGCCTCTTCTCCCAGCCCTTCACCGGTTTTTTTTTTTTTTTTACGGAGCAACCGGTGTGGATGAGGCGGCTTTTTTCGCTCTTTCCTTTTCTTCGGTTTTGTTGGAGTGGGCTCATTGTCATCGTCTGGTGGCCCATAAATAACTGAAGTTGATGAGAGGAAGGCATTGTAGGACTTCATCCATTCGATTCCATTCATAGCCGCGGTTTGTCCTTCAATATAACCGCAACCTTGTTGAGATTCTTTCTTCTCTTTTTTCGAAAAGACTTTTTTTGGATTCATTGACTCCAAATTTTTTAAGTGTTCTTGGAGCAAGATGGCTTTCGAGAAGCCGTGCCAATTGATGTTCTCGCCCCCCATCAATTATTCTTTGCCATCTTTGTACATTTTGGTGATGTGAGAAACATCCGGGCTAAATGAGATTCCCATGATCGTTCTTGACGTAATGTCAAACAACAATCTGTACTTTCTTTTGAGCATTGGCACGATGAATCCGGCTTTGTGATGTTTGTCTGCCTCTCTTAAGAGCTCCTCTCTGATTTCTTCGTCCTCATTCTCCCTGTAGTGTGCAGGTGAGATTCGCCCTTTTGGTAAGTTTGAGCAGACGAGTGATATCTGCATTTGTCGATCCGATTTCTTCTCCGCTTGGTGACGATATCGGTTAAATCTCTCGGTTTTTCAGATATCCACATTCAAATTTCGCAAGAATTGTAGTGCCTCATCTTTGCATCACCGGATTGCAAAAAGCGAGCAATATGTTTCGATCCCAAATTTTCTTCGAATTTGTTCCACCTCCATGGATTCGGGATCCTCGGTGGTTCCAAATCGAACGAACTTATCCTCAAAGATCTTCGTTGCCCGATTCCGCATAGTTGCACATGATCTTTCCTAGTCCATGAGTGGCCATCTACAGGTGAGATAGACACATTAATTTTGTGCATGATCAATATCAATATCATCTTTAACTGCGGAAAACAAGAGGCAATGAAGCATAAATTCCGAAAAACAACTTTTGAAATCAACGTTTTTATCGGAAAGAAAGATTCATCATTAAGTTTAAACGAAAGTATTACCAGATTCAAATTTTCAGAGATGATTTTGAACTCTAAGAAATCGTTTTTGAAGCGTAGAGAAAATTTGAAGTTTTTCAAAGATAATAATGCAAGTTTGTGAAACGGAGAAACTCGTAAGGTTTGATGAATCTTATATAGAGCGGAGGAACAATAAGACAAGATTTTGAAGATCAAACGATTTGAAAAGATTATGCGCTCGGTTTTAGCGGTTTTGATCGTAGGGTCGGAAAACGCCGCGTCTAATAAAACTTTTGGATTTAAAAGCACGATCAAATAGCGGTAATACATGTACCCCACGTCCGCATTAAATGATTTGCAGAGTACACGCCACAAGGATAGTGGGTACATAAAAGCGAAATAATATCGATACGATCCGATAAATAAGTAAAGAACAAGAGAAAAGAGATCGATGTCCGGTTGGTGATGTAATGTCGATCAATATTACTTTGTCAATGTTGATTTCACTTGTTGATCTTAATCATTCTGCTAAGCCTTAAGAAATTTCCCAATCGATCCTTTCAACCCATCTTCTCCAATTCATCCGATTTGTTGAAACTTCAAGCTTAAATGATCTTTCTTTGAGTACGTCTGATTTCCTTTTTGATCCTCGTGATCGGTTGAAGTTCCCCTTCAACCGATATTTCGACATAGATCGATATATCCGATTTGTTGGAGTTTCAAGCTCACCGATCTCTCATCCGATCAAACTCGTAAATAATCGATTTTGGTTGACCTCATCCGATCCTTTTCATTAAGCGATTCTTGGGATAAGTATTACCGCCAAAACTTAGTCTAGAGTAGTAGCTTCTATTCCCTAAGTAGGCGTGATTTGACATGCGTAAATATCGTCCTAATCTCGATATGTCAATCAACCGTAAATTTATCCAATTATCGGTCGCGTGATTTCTACATTTGTCCTTTTGATGCAAATTTCTCGGATAGGCTTCTTGAAATGGAAATTGCTTTTGCATCCTTGCTTGGCCTCTATAAATTGGACCAAAGTTTTACACAACATCACCCATTCACCATACTTATCTTCTTTGTAAGAATCATGTATCTTGGTGAACCCTTGTTTCCTAAATTGAGACTTCCTAAGAAAACACTTTTACACCCTTTTATATGGTTTCACCTTCTCAAATCAACCCTTTGCATCCCTTATTGTTGTTTTCTACATCATCTTCGATTTCACATACGATTGTCAGAAGCTTCTACCACCGTATGTAGTGATCTGTTTCTGTTGCAATTGAGAAGACACTTCTCCTAACCGTATGCACCTTGTGTGTCTATCATCCGATGACGTAATTGTAACCATCGGACTTAGTGCGGTATAAAATATGCAAAGACATGTGCCCATGAGATCTGACGACCAACTCTTTTTGCACACGTGCTCCATTTAACAAATTGGAGAGCCCTACTACTCTTCCTTTTAGGGCTCCCGCTTAAGAATCTATCAAGGCGGCCGCCCATTTTTCTTGATCTTGACTTTTTTACCCGCCTTGGGATTCATTCTTTAAAGCCTTTCTCACCCCTTGTTAAGTGGGGAAAATGAGTTTAAAATCTCTCTTTCCTTCACTTCACGGGGTTAGGATGAAAGGTTTAGGGTTATAGGTTTAGGATTTTGGTTTACATTTATGTACTGACCTCCGGGTCTTCTTGTACTTGTAACTCGTAATGTAACCTCACCTTCGGGTTTTTATTAATGAAAAGTTCTGTTATTTCATCGTTGTGTAAATTCCTGCTTTCTTATGCGATTGTTAGCTCTTAATCTCTGAATCTTGCTTGTTGAATATCAGCTCAATCGATTCTCAAAGAAATACTATAACCAAATTGATTTAATCAGATAATCCTTTAAACTGAGCATTTTCCTTTAATCTGATAAATCTTGAATCTGATCAGTTCCTTTAAACTGATAGACTTTAAATCTGATAAACTAAAATCGACCGCCTTTGGATCCGGTAACGTATTAATCACGATCAATTTTTGCTTATCAGTCTCTTGAGATCAGTTAAGATACCAGGCTCAACTGATTTCTCTCGATCTGGTTAGTCTCTTAACCAGCTAGTTCTGGAGAACATTCCATCAAACATTTTAGGCGACTTTTCTCCAAGATCTAGAAGTCCTAGCTCATTGCATAAATCTCTGAATCTGATCTCAGCTAGTGGCTTGGTTAGAATATCAGCCTTCTGTATATCAGTATGAATCTTTTCCATTCTGATATTCTTCTTTTCAACGTGATCTCTTATAAAGTGGTGTCTGACATCCACATGCTTGCATCTTGTATGTAGAACCGGATTCTGAGTGATTACAATAGCACTATTATCACACGTAATATAGGTACGTTTTTAGCTACAATGTTGTAATCCTCACCATTTATTGAGCCAGCGAGGCGATTGGGGAACAACAACTTCCTCGCAGCCATATATTCGCTTCGTTGTAGATGTCGCAATCGATGTCCGCTTTTGAAAACCACGAGATCGGGTTTTACTTCCTAAGAACCGACATGTTCTTCCGAGGTTGATTTTAACCGATCTTGCAACCTCCATAATCGTAATCGAGAATACCCACTAAGCTCTAGATTATCATCTCGATGGGTAGAATAAACCAAGGTTTATTGTTCCTTCGATACTTAAGAATCCGCTTAGTTGCTTCTAGGTGGTCAGATCATTGGATTTGCTTGAAATCGCACATACACCCTCTTTGCAAAAAGTGATATCCGGTTCACGGCAATCGGTATAATAGAGATCCAATGAGAGCCCTATATTCCTTCTTCGATTTGTTTTTCGGATCGCCTCATCTGATCCATCTTGAATCCAAATATCATAGGAATTTTGGCTTCCTTACTATTTTGAACTCCAAACTTAGCCAATAGATTCCTAGTGTACTTTGCTGACAGATGAATATCCCTTCAGACTTTTGTTTAACTTGGAGACCTAGAAAGTAATTCATCCGACCCATCATGGACATCTCGAATTTCCAGATCGGTTTTTTCAATCTTTCACATAGGCTCTTGTTAGGAGATCCAAGAAGATGATGTCGCCCACGTAAATCTGAACCATCGAATATCTTCTCCATCTTCTATTCCGAATAAGGTTCTGTCCCATTTATTCTTTAGTGAACCCACTTTCAATCAAGAACTCGAGAGAGTGTATCATACCAGGTGCTCATGAGCTGTTTTCGTTGCCATAAAGAGCTTTTTTCTTAAACGATACACTTGGTTGCCCTTTTCAAAGCACGGAGGTTGTTCGACATAAACTTCCTCTGCTAGTACCCCGCTTAAGAAAGCACTCTTTACGTCCATCGATACACGATGAACCCTCTGTGGGAAGATATGCCGAGAAACAAATAATGGCTTCAAAGGCGGCGGTGCAAAGGTCTCATCATAATCAATTCCTTCCGATTGTGAATACCCTTAGCAACAAGTCTTGCCTTTTATTTCGGTGATAACATTTTCTCATCTCTCTTGTTCTTGAAGACCCATTTCGTGCAATTACGTCTTGATGACCGTCGGGTGCATCTACTAGTTCCCACACTTCATTTCTCTCAGAATCGCTCCAAATCCTCCTCGCATGGCTAGAATCCGGTTTAAATGCTTTTGTAATGCTTCCTCTATTGTAGTTGGTTCCTTCATAGGCGGATAACAACAATACATGGCACTTTCACCAATCGATGTCTAGTTTTAATTTTATCGACGGGTCTCCGATTATCGATCGAGTTGGATGATCGGTTATCCGTGTCCTTCGCTCGATTTGCGTCATTTTTGAGAACATCGTCCATTTCGATAAAATCTTATTACTAGTGATTGGGAGTGGTCTTGAGGTTATGGTCCACTTGATAAGAACAAGTCTCGGTGATGTTGGACTCATCATGTCTTTGATGTCATTCGTGAGAACTTCGAGTTCCCGAACCGGATGGTTCGATTCTTCTTGTCTCTCGGTGAATCGAACTTTTTTTCATCGACAGTTGTTCGTACCTTAGGATCTCGATTGATCCGTGAATCACTAGATCCGGAATGTAAATTGATCTGATTTGATCCTTTTTCCTTGATCGTTAAATGATCCATTTTCTCAATATCGAGTTACGGTAGATCGTAATACTTTGTTCGAGGCGATTTCTCTTGATCGAAAGATGCTTTCATCAAAAGACATGGGGTGTTTCTTCCACAATTAGGGTTCGTTTGTTGTAGACCTGAAAGCTTTGCTAGATGAGGAATACCCTAGAAATATACCCTCATCGGACTTGGCCTCAAAAGTCTTCAATGACTTTTCTCATTATTGTGTATGAAACACTTACACCCAAAAAACATGGAAGTAAGAAACACGAGGTTTTCTCGCCCTTCCATAGTTCATAGGTGTTTTTGTAGTGAGCCTTTAGTCGGAAGACATCCGCTACTGCGTATGGCATGCAAAAGGTTGATTGATTATACTGAAAACGGTTTGGTATCGCATGTTCAAATAACATTGTCCGGCGAACTTTCTTTTGAGAGTTCTTCGCTTTCTCCGCTCAAATTACTCCATTCTTGTGTGGCGTCCTCGCGGTGATGTTTCATGTTTGTATACCAAACTTAGAGCAAAAAATCGGTAATAAAAAAGAGTTCGGAAATTTTGTACCTTTATCGTCGATTTTTACTACTTTGACACCCTTCTCATTTTGTAATCTTCTTAGCAACTTCGGGTATCTTGGTTTGTCGCCTCATTCTTCTTATGTAAGAATATAACCCGTAAACTTGGAGTAGTCATCCACGATTACCGAGTGTATTTCGTCCGTTGAGACCGACCGTGTAATCGGGTCCAAATAGATCCATATGAAGCGATTGCGATTATCTTTGACGCTTTGGTCCGAAATTCCTTTGAATGAAGCTTTGACCTTTTTTCCTACCGACATCGCGAAGACATGTCCGATCCTTTGAGAACACTTCATTCGGAAGTCCTTCCACTTTAGAGACATCCTAGCTATCTTATTAAGAGTTTTAAAGTTCGGATGGCTCATTCTTTTGTGCGAGCCAATCGCTACTTTTGGAACTCTTAACAATCGAGCACGCATTTCTTGGACAACCTGCTCCAATCACCGTGTAGATCGTCCCCTTTTCTTGAACCGTTAGTAAAATCTGTTGAGTGACTTCGATTCTTGATAGTGCATTGATCGACGAGAACTCAACATCGAATCCGTTGTCGCAGACCAGAAACCGATAATAGGTTGTGCTTCGGACCTTCGACATCACGAGACTCCAAGTTACTGTACATCATCATTCTCTAAGGTTCCGAACCCTTTGGTATAACCAAAGTTATCATCACCGAAGAGTACACGCTGGCCTTTTCGTTCTATGTAGGGACCGAGGAGATGTTTGCTTCGGTCATGTGTGCCTTGAGCATCCACTATCGATGTACCGGATAGTTGCTTGCACACCTCCTTTGTTGGCCGACCCACGCTAACCTGCAATCGAATCGAACTTTAGGTACCCCTTTTGGATTGGGTCCCCGAGGGGTTAGGTTTTGATTTGGGGATCCATACAAACGAGCACTTCTATTGTGATCGGTCGAATCGAAGGCCTTTTGTCTCCCCATACCATCAACATAATCATACTTATCCTTATATGCTTTCTCCGATTTGTATGATTACTTGTGTGAACCTTGGATGACTTAGAAGACTTATGATTTAACTTTTCGGGTTTGTCTTCTTTTTATCCAATTAATGGTTCAAAAATGCTACCCTAAATTTTCGACTATAGGGATAGATGCATTGCTACCATCAAAGGATTCATATACTTTTTAGATAGATGGTTTTCGCGGTTTACAGGCATGCTTATTAGGCGGTGACCTTGACCGGGTCTCAGATTAGACTTCCTTTTGTAGGTTGTCTTTTTCGATTCGTCGATTGATCGGGTTGAGGTCTCTTCGAGAAGAACGGGTTCTTCCGTGATTCCTCGGTGATGCTTTACCGGTTGGGGTCCATTTACATTCCTTTCGGTTAGGCACTTGCCTTTACCCGCTTTCAACCTGTCTCTTACCCCTATTAGATCTGAGTTTTAGCTTTTGGTGTATCTTTTTTCGAATTTCGATCGATTACACCTTTCGAGATGAATCGGTCGAGGCTTTTGAGGATGTGGAGGGTTTCGTAGCGAAGTCCTCCTTATCAATCTTTATTCAAAAATAGGCGTTCATGTCTTGAAATCGGTTTTAGATGATTTTGAAAAAAATCTATTTTCTTACGCAGATTATCCTCGAGAGGATTTCGGACTTTCATGTATTCTAATAGCTCATCGAATTTTGCTTGCAAGATTTTGAAGTCATCGACTTCTTTGTTAATTAGTGCCATCGATCTTTGATCTGCTTTTCTGATCGAAAGCTTTAACTTCGAGAATTTTAAATTCCTCGATTCATACGGCGGGTTTGGTTGATCTAAGTTCGAGAGACTTTCTGAGATCATTTTCTTGACAAAAGTGATTATTTACAGTCCTCGACTTATCATTCTCGGCTTCCACAATAGCATAAGTGTCTCTTGCATTGGAGAGATCTTCAAGCAATTGCTCGAGTAGAGTCTGGTCAATCTCCCCAAGAAAAGCTAATGATAGCGGTGTAAAAGCGAACGAAGCGGGTTTGGAGGTTACCTCGGATTTGGTCCTCCCCGCCATCGGTAGTTCATCATCGTCGCGACGAATATCGGATCTTCATTTTCATAGAAGTCGGCCCCGCTGGGATCGAGCGAAGTCTTCTCTGGAGTATCCGGAGTCCTCGGGAGGCGATAAGAATCGTCAATTCTGACGACGGCAACCATAGCTCTTCATCTCTATAGCGTTGTTCTCTTTTGTTCCTCTTTTCTTCCCTCTCTCTCGGCGTCGAATGCAGGCGATCTGTCTTTGTAGTGACACTTCGCTTCTCCACGATTGAAGCACGCTCCTTGATCCACCGGACCTTTTCTTCGGTGAATCACTCATTCATGTATGACCTATCGAGGTGACTTTCCTTTCGATAGTGGTCCGAACTTCTCTTGTCGATTGATTTTCTTTTCTTTCCTTCGTCGACTATCTCTTTTCCTTTCATCTCTGTGATCCCTCCGATCATCGATGCGTTCTTTCTGGAGATCCGTTGTCGATCTCCTATCTCGGCCCCCGGTATGTTGATAGTCTTATAAAATCTTCGATACTTACCAAGTTGTATGTCGACTTCTCAAGCTTCCCGTAGCGGAAGCGTCTGATACGCCGACTTATTATATTTCCAATGGGTTCATTGGCCTTTTTTCTAACATCTTGGTTGCTTTGAAAGCAACTAATTTTGAAGTCGAGGTTTCAAAGGCACCTCGTCTTCATCGAACGACCTCTTTTTCAATCGGGTCGAACTCGTGAGCTTTAAGACTCAAGAACAAGCTACTAGGTTTCATTTTTGAAATGTCCCGCAATCTTTGATTCTGTGACCTTCATGTCCCAACTTCTTGGTGAGAGACCTTAGGATCTTATAGTTGATATCTTTATCGGACATCTCTACCAAGTTCTCGAAACTTGTTTATAGACATTGTAATTCTTCCATCGAGTTAGTTGATGGTTTAAGTTGCAAGCATCTTGATTTTCTCGAACTTCACCGTTAAACGAAGATTAATCGCTTTTCTCTGTTCATTTCCCTCGCAGATCTCGGCGAGTATCCCACATTGCTTTCGCAGATTTGAGATACTTAATCTTTTCTTTGGTGACCTTATCCATTGTTTTCATGATAATATGTCTTGCAATGGTGTCCAGAGTATTTTCTTTTCTTCGGCGTCCATCGTATTGGGCTTTTTTCGTACAAGACTTCCCGTGGGAAAATCAATCTCTCTCCGATTGCAGATTGTCGTAGTAAATGATGATGGGTCATCTCGATGACTTCCATCATTCTCGCCAATGTCGACGAGCCTAGATGGTTGGACATATATATGGCCTAACTGCATACTCATCGATTGAGAACTTGGATCATGATATATACTGGGGCGTGTTATCCATCTTTGAGTGATTTTGGAAAATGAATGAGTTTTAAAAACGGTTTTTCAAGATCGGGCCAGATTGACCACAATGACACAGAGTCGGTGGTCGGAAGAACCAACCGCCTCTGATACCACTTGTAGGTCCCGAATCCAAGTTATGTGAGGCGTAAGTCTGGGGAGGGTGAATAGACTTGAAAAACTTTTTCGACTGATCGGTGTGAGCAGAATACTTTGATCAGAGTCGCGAGTGAATCGATTTTGGTCCGATAGCCAACTTATCAATGTCCGAAAAGAGATCGTTCGGTAACTATCGATTAACCGATGTGTCGGAAGCTTAAGTTTTACCCGTGTGAAAAAACCGGTTTGTATAAATCGATTCCAAGTTTTATCTTTTTTAATCGATGACGAAATATCAAGTCCGGGATCGATCGCTTGGTGCTATCGATCTTAACTTAGAATATGTATGCTTGCTTTAAGATTGTGCGATGTGAGAGCAAATTAATCAAAGCAAAGAAAGGCACACAAGATTTATAGTGGTTCGACAAACCAACCCACGCCCACTCTTCCCTTTCACAAAGGGCACCAACTTAACCGACCGACTTAGTTTTGTGTGTTAGTCCAACACAAGACACCAACAGATGTTTTAAGAGTTCTCACTCAACCGATCCTTAAATCGACTAGAAACCCTAGATCGAATCTTCTTTAAACAACTTATCCTAACTTGGGGTTTGGGTAAGGTTGTTTTTAAGTTCCAACTATGAAATCTTTCCTTTGCGTCTGAAAAAATTTTAATAAATAGATGAAAAGATTTCTTGCTAAGAAACTTATGGGATGAACACAATATAAAATAAGCTTGTTGTTGTGTTCTTCGATGCGGAAATCGACTATAGTTTGAGCTTCTTGATTATTTTGTTTGTCCAAGCATTTCGGTATTTCACTCTGAAGTGTGATCCCATATTTATAGACCTTGAAATCAAAGAGCCGTTGGAAAGCGATTTGAATTTCAAAGGCTAGTTTAAATGAACTTGCGGGCTTGATGTGACGCTGAGGAGAACGGCATGGCCGAAAAGCGTGAGTGTGTATTTTATAGCCCGTTTGAGAGAGCAATCATCGAATCCCGCGAGTATCGCTCTGTTCATACGCGGTCTCTTCCTTATTGGAGGAGGACTTACTTTCGATGTTGTTCTTCCAACTAAGGTTGGTATTCTTCTTGTTTAGATCGCAGACGTATGATTAAGTGAAACATCGGTTTTTCACCTTATGAGCTGACGATCGATCTGAATCGATCGATCTACTGATAGAGTCTTCTCGCGCTGTTGACTTAGCTTCAAACTGGCCGACTCGTTGATGTAGGTCTTTTTAGTCCGATCTTCCGAAGTCATCCGATCTTCGAGTATTCTAAGTTTGAGCTTCACGACCTGGCCGAAGTTAATCGACAAGATCGGATCGACCGATCTTCCGCTTGCGGTTTAGCATTCGCGCCCGTTTGATGTCGGTTTTCTTCTGATTCTTCAGATCTGACCTATACATATTGAGTTCCCCCTCAATATGTGACCTATCTATTACATCGGTTGTTCTATACAATCATTATCAATCGGGTCTCCTATAGCAAGAATGTAAACATCGATCCACTAATGTCCTGACCGGTCCTATTACATGTGTTTTTGGAACTTTCATCAAAACTATAAATTTCCCAACAACATGTAGGTCCATCATTGAGTTCAATTACTATGAATTAGCTACATATAAAATTGACATTAAACATTGGATTGTAAAACGATACTGAGTTGGTTGTGATGAAGCTCGGTAACCATATTTTTAAAAGAAAATATTAATCGAGACTAACTTAGGACAAAGAGTGTTGATTTCGGGAATGACACTATCATCATCAGATAGTATAGACTCTCTTTAATATCTTAGAAAGATAATTTTGACTAATGATATCTTATGATGTGATCATTAATAAGAATTATATACAATTATTAAAAATTCTGGACTTTCTTAAGGAGATTAATTTCAATCATGGGTAGTTATATGTTATCATGTTCAGAGTAACTAAATGGGACAATTTGAAAATTTTGACATGCAATGGGAATTGGGAAGACGATAATAGGTGACAATCAAAGTGGTTTAGAAGGAAATAATTTAAAATTATAAGAAAAAAAATATATTTAAAGTTGCATTATTTAACAATGTAAATTTTTTAAGCAGTTGGAGCGCCACTCATTTCCCATGCCTGATTGCAAAAGCAAAATATGTTTATAAATCGTGAGTTGCATCTAAAAAAATTAAAAAAAGATTCTTATTATTATTATAAGTAAAATATTTTTTTATAATTTATTTAACACAAAAATAAATACATTTTATATTATGTTCATTTTATACTCATAAACCGTGCAACGCACTAGTAATGTATCAGTAAACAATAATAACACAAACCTGCTCCAGCCTTCATGCGGGACAAAATGGTACAGCAATGCACGTTTTATGACCCAGTCGTACCCTGTCTATTTCAGGCGTTCAGCCAATATTCCAGTC
Organism: Stenogyne calaminthoides; assembly: GCA_037126765.1. Taxonomy (NCBI): domain Eukaryota; kingdom Viridiplantae; phylum Streptophyta; class Magnoliopsida; order Lamiales; family Lamiaceae; genus Stenogyne; species Stenogyne calaminthoides. The sequence goes on from JBBCBC010000007.1 coordinate 3,119,350, forward strand.
ACTATGAATTTTCCACACTGGTGTGGATTATATTAAACAAATTAATTTTAGAAGAAAAAAAAACAATTGAGAATGCAAATTTAGATGATTGATGGCTACTTCATTTCTGTAAAGCAAACAAGCCACATATAGAGAACGCGATAAACTCAAAAATGGAGTTGTTTCATTCACTAACCTGCCTCATTCTCTCCTTTGTAATAGCTCTTTTCTTCTGGTTCAAAGTCGGTCGCCGCCCCTCCGTTTCCAAACTCCGGCCACCGGGCCCACCCGGCTGGCCTCTGATCGGAAACATACTCGACGTCGGAGCAGAACCCCACGTGAATTTCCATAAACTTCGATCCAAATACGGGCCTCTTCTTTGGCTGAAACTGGGTAACCTCAACACACTAGTTATACAATCAGCCGAAGCTGCTGCTGAGCTTTTCAAGAATCACGACCTCGCTTTCTCCGATCGTACAGTTCCCAACTCGTTGACGGCTTGCGACTACGTCGATGGCTCGTTGGCCCATGCAGCCTACGGCGAGTACTGGCGCGTTTTGCGTCGTCTTGCTTCATCTGAACTCATGGTACACAAAAGAATCGATGCTTCAACGCCACTCAGGCAAAAATGCATCGACATAATGATCCAGTGTATCAAGGAGGATTCATCGAGATCAGGCGAGATTCAACTTGATAACTACCTGATGATCACGAGTTTTAATCTGGTTAGCAATTTCATGCTCTCTAAGGATATCGTCGATTTTAAATCTGAGATGGGAAATGAGTTCTCTCAGGCTATGAAAAAGTTCATCAGCTGGGTTGGGAGGTCCAATGTGGTGGACTCCTTTGGGTTCTTGAAATGGCTTGATCCTCAGGGAATCAGGAGAAATACAGGGAGGCACTTGCAAGAATTGTTGAATTTAGCTTCCGGGTTTGTGAAGGAAAGGATTCAGGAGAGGAAACAGGGGAGAAAAACGGAAACGAGTGATTTTCTTGATGCGTTATTGGAGTACGAAGGCGATGGAAAACGAGCACCTGATAAGATTTCAGAGAAAAATGTGACAATCATTATCCTGGTAAGACCATCTCCAATGGCATTACTTTAGCTCAATATGCCACAATTTCTCATCTAACCAACCTCAAATATAGACTCTCAAATTGTCATTTTGAATAGCAGGGACTCAAATTTGCCATCTACTATTCACAGATGCAAATGCGCTTTATTTTATTTCACTTTTGTTTAATCTCAAACAATTTTGAGACTTTTTGTTTAATTTTAAGTTTAGTATATTTAAAAAAAAAATATATATATATATATAAGGGATACAGATTTTCATTTTGCACTTCAAATGCATTAATTTAGAGAATTAATGAGCATCAATATGTAATTTAAATTTCCTTTAGTACTGCATTATGACAAATATATATATTATTATATTCAACTTGTTGTATTATGTAATTAAACTTTGGTGTTTTATACCATTGAAATCGGTATGTTTTAGTTTTTTATTAAATATATTACTTTATTTATTATGTTTTTACTTGAGATAAATGTTAATATGAAATTATATACCTGACTATGAACAAATTTTTAATAAAATAAAGGGATTAACATTTGAAATATTTTAAGAATATTTTTATTGAGGCAAAAATTGAGTTCAATTGTTGGAGATTATTTTACTGCTTGCCTCAAATTTGGTAAAAAAAATTGATTATTTTGGACTCAATTTGCCACCAAGGGTTGAAGATGCTTTAATTAATAAAACGGTCATTTATCAAGTAAGGGGGTGTTTACAAACTAGATATCAAATCCAGAATCACTTATTTCTAAAAAAAAAAAGTGATTCTGGAGTATTCTTTCGAAACAAGCTCTAAGAAACATGAGAATCGTCACAGCTTCAATCATACCTTATAATGCTGCAGGAAATGTTCTTCGGTGGAACAGAGACGACGAGCAATGCCATCCAGTGGGCGATGGCTGAGCTATTACGCAATCCTGAATCCATGACAAAGCTCAAAGCAGAGATTGATCAGATTGTCGGTCATTCAAGGACAGTTGAGGAGGAAGACATAAGTGAATTACCTTATTTACAGGCAGTGGTTAAAGAAACTATGCGACTGCACCCTCCTCTTCCTTTGCTGCTTCCAAGAAAGGCTAGGCAAGATACTAAATTCATGGGCTACGATATCCCCAAAAACACTATGGTGATTATTAATGCATGGGCTATCCATAGGGACCCTGTTGCATGGAAAAATCCCTTCTCCTTTGAGCCAGAAAGGTTCCTGAATACGAATATTGACCATAAGGGGAAACACTATGAGCTGATTTCATTTGGTTCAGGGAGGAGATCCTGTGTTGGGTTGTTGATGGGAGAGAGAACGTTTAGTCTTACTTTAGCAAGGCTAATACAGTCTTTTGACTGGGGGCTCCCTGTAAATGTCTCCCCGGAAACTATGGATATGAGGGAGATGATGGGGCTTTCGCTTCGTAAACTCATACCCTTACAAGCAGTTCCAAGAGAACGCAAAACTCAATGCTTATCAAGCCCGACCTGATCTGAGATTTCCCAGATAGTAGCATGCTTCTGTAATACCTAATCTGAACTAAGATTTCCCCTCTACTATCATTCCAATAAATAATAGCATGCTTTTTGTAGAAACTGAACTGAACTAGAATTTCCTAGATATGCAGCTACTATTACGATGATATATGTACCCTTCTGCTCTTTCTCCTATATATATTTGTAGGTTCATCTTTTCTATGTTGCATATCAACCATAGACAGTTAGGATCGTGTATCGCAATTCTTGATGAATATAATATATATAAAGTTATAAATAACTTAAAAGATACACACACTTGGACTTAATAATATAAATGTAGCATGGATGTGTTGCATGTAATAGAAAAGAATAGCCCTCTATGTAAATTTATGACTGGCCACTGTGATCGAAATGTTAAATTCTTTATATACAATAAATTGATATAAATCAATTTAGAGAGTATGCCAGAGAATCACAATTCAGATGGTCAGGATTCCTTTTTTATCTTTTTTATCATATTTCAAAATAAATACTAGTGCAAATCACTTGAGTAGTATATTATACATCACACTCATAAAATGAACATGGATGAAAAAAAGTTAAAAAGGAAAGTGAGGATATCTCCTGTGAACATGTGAATTGGTATTTTGGAAAGCAATGCAATTTATGATCATATGTGAACCCTTCCGCTATTTTTCCAATAAACATTAGCAGGTTGACTTCTCAATGTTGCATATCAACCAACGACAGTTTGAATAATCCATGCCAATTCTGTATTGCATTTTATATGTATATAATAAAAATAAATAAAACTATAGAAATCACGCACACACTTAGAGTTAATGTTGTACATGTATCACGGATGTGTTAGATGTGATGCAATAGAATAGCCCCTTGCGTCCTTGTATGACAAGATATTGATGAATAACCATTGTGATAGAAATGCCAAATATTTATACACAAATAATAAAAAACTTGTGTCAATTGAATCCTTCCCAAACCTTTTATTGATCGGATTAATTCAAGTATCTTAAATTATAAGCATTTTACTACTTTTTTACTAACTCAAAATATATTAGAACAGAGAAAATATATGTTCATGCAAGGTGATTATGTAAGATTAAAGCTGATGTTACAAATTTATATTGGATTGACTATTTAGTGGTTTGGTTTGTTTTGCACTTCTACGTTAATAAAGATATTTGTAATTTCATAATAGAAACAGTTTCAAAGTCAAAATCATGAAATCTACACTTTCTGGACTATTTTTTAAATATTCCCATCACATTGAATTTGATGAGCAACACTCAATCATTTTACAGCTCTTGCTAAATCAATTTTCCAACACCTTGCATAAAATAACACTGACAGGTTTATTACATAACCAAAAGAGAAACTTTTACAGATAAAATTTAAAAAGAAAAGCTAATTATCACATGGGAAATCAAACCTATTTAAGAAACAAGAAAGATATTCAAATTCTACTTTTTCAGCTTTAAATATTATACAACCAGCAGTAGAACAATACCTTTAATTTCTGGAAGGATGATATCAAAGTAACAAGAAATCTCTTCCCCATGCCTTCAATTATACGAGGACATTTGAGTTTTGTTTCGACGCATTATCAATAATCTTGCAGTACACATTATCACTAGGAAATGTATAACCACCATCATACGCTCGACTGCATGAAGATTCTTGGAATGTATTCTGATTAATTCTTCTTCCAAATCTAGAGAGGTAATTCAGGCCCATCAGAAGTTCTACAATTGCTGCCTCAGTCTTTCCTCTGTTTGCAAAGTAAAGGGTCTGGACAAGATGCACATTCGACCCTAAAACCAATCTCTGCCTTTCAAAGTTGCGCTCAGATTGCCATCTTACCATGGTGTGAGCGAGTGGAGACAACCAATCCAATATCGTTGTGATTGCTAAGCTCCACTCTGCTGCAAAAGCAGCATCATAGAAGCATGAAGCTGGAGTTCTTGAAAACGTCTTTAGTTTTGCCCTCAAACAGCTTTTTATAGATGAAGGCAACAAATTATAAAGATCGTCTCTAGCATCAAGGCTAATCAAGTGGGGTGATGAAGCTAATTTCTCAATCAATATGATGACATTCGCATAGTGGAGAGCCAATGCAGCATAACCAAGAGTAGAAGGCGAAGGATCCAACAGTCCATGTTTGGAATTAAAGAAAGACACTCTTGTGGAACTTATGCTTGTATCTTTCACTTCAATGGCATGTCTCAGAGAAACATCATTTGACCTGAACGAGGTACCACATGATGGTGTATAGCCCTCTACAACAGGAGATTCGATCCCCTGAGTCATGCAACCTGTGAAACCACCACCAGCGAATAATCTAGCTTTCACAAGATGCTGTTGTTTCCTGCTAAAGATAAACGATTGAGACCGATGATGGGTTTTCATGTTCTTCGATTTACTCTTGTCATTTCCAAAGCCCAAATTTGAAAATGACCTCCCTAATGGAACTGAAAATCTAGAGGGGTTGGTTTCTGATGGATAGACTAGAGTTCGCTTGAGGGCAGAGATGGAATTATTATGAATAAGGCACTCATTGTTTATGCTATCGCAATCATTTCTTGCCTCAAAATTGTCGCTCTGTTTAGTCCCAGAAAAGTTCTTGATCCTCTCAATAATTGTCAAAATTGATCTGAGAAGAAGTCGTACAATATAGTCATACGATCTAACCCAATGAGACATCTCGCGAAGATTCTTCACTTCCTGCCGTTGCCACACTACCTTCTGCTGAAACTCGAGCAATTTCACCCCACCCGAATCTGCACCAGCCCGTGATCCGCCTTTAAACTCTGCTCAAGCTCCACCAACACTTCAATCTCTTGATATAGCTGTTCTGTAGCAGCCACAAACCTCTCCATTTTCTTAACTTTCTTCTCCATCTTCTTCAGCTTATATTGCCAGCCATACCATTTGGGATCAATCTCAACTACGTTATCGAAAAGTGTTTCTAGATTGTGGTATGTTGGATTCGTGCACTTCTTACCAAGTATAACCACCGACTTCCCCACACTTCTCAAGTTCTCAAATAACTCCGCAAGAACAAGATCCATAAGATAGTCGATATCTTCAGAAACAAGCTTCTGAATGCCAACTGAGTTTGCAATCTCTTCTCTTAACCTCATAATATGTCCATCAGTTAGACACTGCCATAAACTAACAACCTTCGACATCAATCTCGAAATCTCAAATGCCAAAATTCCAATCACTGGTCTCTCCGGCTCCCACGAGATACTTTTCCGCGAACTCTTCCATATATTACCAAACCAAGTATCTGCTGCAGTCTCTCTCACCATCCCTCAAATGTATGGTCCCCACCAATCTACGCAAATGCCTCAATCACTGCACAACCCTGAATCAAAGGCAACCATATACTAAAAATTAGACTATTTACTCCATATTTACATCATGACTTCAAATCAAGCAAAGCAAACAAAATCTTCTCCTATCATTAAATTAGGGCTTAACATATCAATGTTGTTCTTCAGTCTTCACCAACTTTTTTTTCCACAGGAATCAAAATAGAACAAATTATACCTCTTAAAATCCTATAGCAGCAGTCCTATACTAACATTGCAGTAAACACACACACATTCCAACAAAGTGCAAAAAAAAAGAAAAAAACTCACCGATTGTTCGAACTGCAATTGACATCACAGGACCTCCGAAGCAAAAATTAACGACTACGATCCAACCAGCTGAATCTGGTGAATATTACAGCAAATAACATTTCGAGGATAAAGTCGAGAAATGTGAGATCGAGAAGAATAGTAGAGAAGGAAATAATTTGGGGAAAGGTATGGGGGAGTGCACACGTTATTAACCGGCGCACCTCCGGCGTCAAATAGGGAGGACTGATTTGACCATAGCACTGGGACAAAATTAAAAGCATTCACTTGTGCTGTGGGATAATATTCGTAATAAGGAATTACGGCGTCGTTTTGTCTGCCTCTTATTATAACCCCTGTAGGAAATTACGACGTCGTTTTGTCTGTGTCTTATTATATAACCTGGTGGTGCCCTGCGTTTGTCCTCGTCTTTTTATGTTTTTTTATTTTTATTTTTTTCGGTTGTCCTCGGTTTTTTAAGGCATATGCTTGTTCCTACATCGTGTGTAATTATACAGTTGTTATTCCATGTAAATTCAATAATAATTATGTCTTTTTTTAAGAAAATTTAAAAATTACTATTTTGTTTCGTCATGTAAATATAGATATTTTTTTGTGTCAGCACGAATTTACAATAAACTTATCTTCAAATATCACTATTATATTAGATATACACATAAAACACAAAAATGATAATGTTTATACGTAACAGTAATAGTGAATAGTGTTTATATAGATTTCACTGGACATTGGTTTATATGATATACTTTTTTTTATGAACATAATTAATGTGTTATTTCTGGTTTTGATTGTCCATTTATACATTCTTCAACTAATTTTTAATGGATACTTGCTAGTTTTTCAATATAAATTGTTAGAAAACACTGTCTTGTGAAAATGTCATGATAGGTGACTAAAAGTTTATCAATTAATTAAAGTTAAAGAATAAACTGGTAAGATGATTTAATTATGATTTCTTTCACAATTGACTGATGCACGCAGAAATTTATCAATAACTATTTTGGTAAAAAAATATTAATAATTTATTTTAAAATTAATCTAATAAAAATGTAAAAATTTAAAATTTACATTAATTCCATGTACATGTATGTAATATTTAGATCGCACTTTTAACTTCAATGAGAAGGAATATATCTGAAGCCTCGTGTTATCTTGTTTCCTAAAAGAATTGTTTCATTTAAAATTGATATGCATTAAGTTAATTTGTTTTATTTCAAATGTCTAAATCTTAGGATACTAGGACTTAAATGTTTAATTTATTTCAAATGTCCAAATTCATTAATTAATATTAACACTCTAAAATAATAAAGTATTTGTGCATTAGTAAAAATAAATACAAAATTAAAATATGTTATTTTCAAATGTCTTAATCAGCAAAAAATTTAATAATATTTCAAATGTCATGACAAGCCCAAAATATATACTCCAATATTTAAAATTTCATAATCAGTTAAACACTTAAACTAATTTCGTCCCACGCCAACACCCTATTTGCTTCAGATTAGAACAGGATTATTTGGCCATTCCCTTAACACATGTCTCAATTATATCCCTTCATCACAAGCTAAAACCGAAAAAGTCCAAAAGAATGTACACAAACTATCTCCGGTAAAACGTATATATTGTATGAAACTCGTATCATTATACTTATAAATTAATATCACTATTTTTATAAATTAGTATTTACATCATTTAGTATTATGATCTTCAGTGGCAGATCTAGCTAGGTGTACAGCGGTACCCCAAAAAATTTAAAAACTTTATAATTTTTCTATGTAAAAAAAAATTAATTTATGTACCTCAAAATAATAGAACAAGTCACTAATTAGTACAAAATATTTTACTTACTATTTTTTGTATTCTCAAATTCTAAATTCTAAATTCGTCACTGAATTGGTCTCAATTTATAAATATAATGGTATCAATTGATAAGTAAAATAATATTAATTTGTAAATTTAATTCTATAAATTTCATACTATGAGTTTCACTTGACACCTACTCTAAAATGCATATATACCCTTCGTTATTATTGGCTAGCATTTCCTCTAATTGGCTAATCTTTATAAATAGCCATATAGCATATATAATTGGTTTCACATGCCTGCAATCGTTTTACATAATGAATATTGTGTGTGATTGGAGCAAAAATTAAATAATAAATAATGCTTGAAAGTTATAAAAATTAGTAAGACTTTTTAATATTATAAAATAATTGTTTTTAATTTAAAGAAAACGATTTTTTTATATATATATATAGAGTAGGTCGTAGAGTTAGAAATAGTGTAGCTATATATATGATTAAAATGATAAGGATATGGCATATACTAGTTGTAAACATGGCAGTTGGCTGTTGTTTTCATGATTGATGGATTCATGTCGTTTGTATATAGTCGCTGGCATGGACCCCAAAACAACGGTTCATTTCATCTATTACAAATGACAAGTTACATCATTTTTAAATAATATACATATATATTGTTTATTCATAAATGACCACATTAAAAAATATTACTCAAATATGCATGACATGCTTGGGAATTAATTATAAGTATATCTTATGAAATATTATATGCAATAAAAGAATTTGACCAATTTTTTGTGATGTATAATTTTCTATTATTATAATTTATTTTATATAAGTGTCACCTACTTTGAGAGTTTAGGTGATACTTGTGCTAGTAAACACTTTCATACTTATGATCCAATATTTTTTTTCAATCATCATTGTCATGGAATATGAAAAACATCAATATAAATGTATTCAATGTGTATTTTTATTTTTTGGTCGATTTTTTTAGTAAAAACTTTGATTTTGTTGGGCCTTTTCGCTCCACCGTTCGACCAAAGTGGTGGCTGAACGAAGGTGAGTCATTAAGGCATTAACCGTCGTGCAAAACAAAAAAAATCGTACAAGTTATGCTCGGTCGTAAGGGCTGAACGACCATGAAGTCGTACATGACACTCTGGCCAAACAATCATTAAGTTGTGCATGAAGTTCTGTCTGAATAACCATTAAGTTGTGCATGAAGCTTCGACCGTACATATCGTTATGCTTTATTTTATAGTACATGAACTCACCTTCAATTTTGTTTTAGCGAGAATCATAGTGCAAGAAAATTATTTTTTTTTTTGGGGAAGGGGGTAAGGGTCAGTGTTTTGAGGAGGGGGGAAATAAGAATAATTTTATTTTGAGAGACAATGATGGAATTGTAATTATTTGGGGTGAGTTTAATAATATAAATTAATTTTAAAATTTTAATGGGGCGTGAATGAAACATTTTGGGGTGTGTTCAGTGACTTCCTAATAATAACTCAATCCCTGAGCCACGAGTTTAATCCTGTTCATATGGGCCTATTTAATTGGGCTAAAATAAAAGCATAGATTGGACAGAATTGGAGTATATATTAGGTTTATTTATATTGGCCTATTACTGGGCTTCTTTAACACGTCTAGTATACTGGTCCTGTAAAATCAAATAATTGGCCCATGATTATTTTGATAGAAGTTAAGGCCCATTGACGAATACGAGCTTTCAGGCTCAGCATTTAACCAAATCAGTCCATATTTGTTTATATAGTTTCTTTAATCAAATATTAATAAATATAATATTCTTTCCGTCCTAATTTTAATTGACAACTTTCTATAAATAACCGTCTTTATTTTGTTTGGCAATTTTCTAAAAAGAAAATAAAGCAACTTTCAATACTATTTAATACTATTATTTTTTTCCATCAAAATCATTTTATACCATTTAATATTATTATTTTTCTCCATCAAACCCATTTTACTAATTTTACACAATTTAATACTATTATTTTCTATTTTTTCTTAATCACTGTGTCTACAGTATTTGACCAATTAAAATTAGAACGGAGCAAGTAAAACATAAATAAATGAATAACTCAAAAAATTTAAGATAAAATGATAGTCTTACGCGTGTGCATTAAAGAATCAAATCACATGGGATACGATATGGCTAGGGGAAAAGGGTTTTTATCATTCTTAATTTTATCACTTTAATTATCACATTGCAGCTTTACTTATTATTGCAGCTCATTCAATTTTAATTTCTCTGAAAATGAATTAAGAAAAAGAAATAATATTTAATGTACACCTTAATCGGTGGCCTCATTTATGTAATTTGAATGGTTAACATTTATTTCGTGTTTAATTTAACTAAATTCATTTGTACACATATTGATAAAGTGAAAAAGTGGTAAGAAATATATAAAGCCAATTATGCCGTTCAACAAATTTAGAGTTAAATTTATTTTATTTTCTTGCATATAATAAATAGGGTTCAACAAAGTTAGAATTTTAGGGTTACGGGTGTCTACTCTGAAAAGATTTAGCTTTTATTTATTTATTTGTTTAGTTAGTTTGTTGGGAATGTTAAACAATTAATATTTATTAGTTTTTGTGGTTTAACTTTATCAAGGCACGTATTGGAAGTCTCAATTAGCTGTAATTTGTTTAAGCTGAATTTGACGTTCAAACTGTCAAAAAATATACTATACTAATATTCTTTTAAAACAAAACTTGAAATATTTCTTGATAATAATAAAACTCACATGCTCATCACTTTCGCTGTTTCGCAGTATATATATTTCTCCGATGCATCTGCGAAAAAAATAAAATTATGGAAATAAAATTGGAAATTGAGGTATCCAGGTAGGATGGATCATCTATATAAGATTTCAATTTAAATCAATAAATATTTGTCAAAAAAAATACTGTACTGCTATTTGCTAGTTTGTCTAATATGAACATTTATTTTTGGTTCTCGTAATAATCGATATCAATAAATAACTATGTTATAAAAGCGGAAGCGGATTTTGAGTGCGCTTTCGATCGGACCGAATTCAACCGAGTTCGATCGTTATTGAAGTGATTGAATCGGTATAACGTCATAATTACGTAATATACAAATAAATATATAAATAATAAATATCATCTATATTTTTTTCCTTTCTAATAGTATTTATAAATAAGTTACCATAAAAATTAAATAAACATACAACGAGTGCATGGACAAACAGTTTAAAAGATTTAATTAATTGATCTAATATAATAATCACTAAGGCTTCAATAAAAAAAATACCAAAAAAATCCCAAAATTTTTATTTTTTTTTCAAAATACAGCAACTCGCCGAGTACAGATGATACTATGCAAATCTTGGAAATGAATGCTTGAAACACCTTTTTTATTACACACAAATGTAAGAATAGTATCATTATCATTACAAAATTTTCATTTGATTTTTCTACTTTTTCTAGTAGTTGATGATGTTCTTTTAAAATTTACTTGAAAGAAATGGAGCCACATACTAAATCATTAAAAAAAACAAATAATTTTTATATGAATTGTTTTCTTGTCTTAAAAAAAATAAAATAAAAAACTTATTGTTAAAGCAAGTAGGTTTGACTTGATTCCCTTTCGGTAATTACTTGGTAGTTTAGCAAGATAATGATATCACGTGCATCCAAAGCGTCGTCACACTAAAAGGAAAAATAAAATACTAATAATTACTTTAATTTGTATTAAATGTGGGGTAACGCCATTTTCTTTCTTTGCGTAACGATATGGGAAAATTTTATACTCAATTTCACTTTCAGACTAATTTGTATTGCTTGTGATTTATTTTGTAATTTAAATATATAAATCCACTGAATTTCGTAGGTAAGAAAGATCATAAGAATGAATCAGCGGCTATGAATAAATATTTGTATGGTACCTCGTTTTATTAATTTCTAGATTGTTGTACGAAAGAAGTATCTCTTGAAAATAAAGTAAGATTCTATTAGTATTGAAAAACAGAACACGAATATATTTTAAGTGCATTAAGATGAAAACTAGGATCTTGATCAAATTGTTCCATTTTGAGGAACCTCAAGATTAATTGGTAGCAGTGTTTTCATAATTGGATCGGCGACTAAATCGGACTGGATACTGATTGGCGATTCAATCGGGTTGGACCGATCGAACTAGCGGTTCAATCGTTAAAATGATCCCTCTCTATTTTTAAAAAATATCTCGTATATTATATTAAAAACAAAATAAATATGCACTTATAAAACTTTAAAATGATAATTTATAAGTTTCATATTGAAAATAAATACAATAAAATCATAAACAATATCATATAATACAATTTAAAGTACTAAAATTTAAAATACGAACAATAGAAATTAAGATTAAGTTTTAAATTTAAAAAAAAAAAAACCGCTTTTGACCGGTTTTCCCGGTTCTGATTGGATTTTTTTCGGTTCAAATGCTCAATCGTAAAATTTGTTTTTTTTAGGGTAATTGAATCAATGTCATGGCCGGTTCTCGATTCAACCCGGTTCTGAAAACACTGATCGGTATAGTACGCGACGATTTCGTTATATAATTAATTTAAGAGATACACATGCATGAGACGGTTTCACGGTGAGACGAGATATAAGTTGGACATTGACGCTTTAACACTTTGAGGTGGTTGGGTGTGTTTTGTATTAAATTGTACCGTCTCATATTAATTTTTGTCTTAATTTAATAACATGTCTTATCAACTTTCATATCAAAATTATTTACTCCCTTCATCCCAATCTTTATGGTAAAGTACCCACTTTTTTTGTCTCAATCTATATGGTAAAGTTACTTACACATTTTATCACTTTATCACATAAAATATTAATAAACAACAATTTTTACTCCCAATTACCCACCACTTTATCACTTTATTATATAAAATACTAATAAACAACTCTTCCTACCCCACCACTTTATCACTATTCCACTATTACACTAAATGCTTATGAACAGTCACAATCTCACGAAGATTGGGACGGAGGGAGTAAAATTTTAGGGAGAAAAAAAGGTGAAGTTAATTGAAGATGATATCAATGACTTGAGTGATGTGTTGCATGGGTGCAGGTGCGTGGATGCGGGGGCGACGCGATACGGATACAGAGATACGAATTTTTGAAAAATTCAGGATGCGATTCGACAAGGATACGTCTACTTATTTATTATTTTATTATATATAATACCTATAAAATATATAAAAATAACAATTCATATACCATATCAATCCAACATATAAGCATAATAAAGTTTTTAATTCAATTAAAAAATTAAAACAAGTCACATCTTCTGTTCGTGACTTTGGGTTGAAAATGTAAGTAAAATAATTAATATTTTCTATTAAAAGTTTTTTTTTCTTATTTTAAGTTTTGTGGGTTAATAAGTTAATTAAACTTTCTTATTTAAAGTTTTAAATTTTCTCCATAAATTTTATTTTTTTTCAAAAATGACCCCAGACGCACCGGATTCGCACCCAAATGCACCCGGTGCACGTATCCTTTTTTTTTTTTTCAAATTCGCCACGTGGCGCACCGTGTGCGAATCCCACGCGAATCGCACCCGCACCCGTCAAGTATCCGATACTGCATTTTAGTATTTTTTGGAGAATCCGTGCATTAGAACTTGAGAATAATAATTGGGGTTAGTTAAGAATTTTTTTCGAATTTATTTACGTTTCTACTAAATTGATTTGTTAATATGATTATTGAGGTGTGGAGATATCGTCAATTTTTTATTTTTATGAGGAGCACATACGTCAATTTGATTATATAAATAAATCAACAAATTGAAAAGGGAGAATAGTGATACCGAATTTAATGTTATATTTTAAAGGAAAAAATAATTCAAATGTTAATTTATTTAGATATCTATGAACGCTATAGTTAATCATGATTTCTATCACTCTAAAATTAATTCTTTTTTTCGCTCTAAATTTAATATTAAGAAACATAAATAATGAATAAAAGACAGAATTATTTACATGATTGTTGCGTTAGGTGAATATACAATGAATCAATACACACAATCATTGATTGCCATTACATTTACGTGCAGGGATAGCTCTCATCTACCATCAAGTTGACCATATTAAAATGATTGTAACTCATTCATTTAAATTTTTCTTCATTATGATGCTACATTGGTGACATTATTCAATGAAATTGTTGATGTTTATCTATGAGCATTGTGTACTAAAAACATTATTTTTCGTATATTATTGCTACTTGTATAAAATATTGTTACCAAAATGAAATTCACTCTCTTAATATATGTATGAAAATAATCAAATAAATAAATAATATATGATGTATGAAATAGAAAATGATTAAATACAAACACTAATACAACGAGACACATTTACAAGAGACGATATCACGGTGAGACAGAACATAATGAAGAACATAATTTAAAATTGACGTTTTTATACTTTGGGAGAAATGAGTGTTGATTTGTTAGGTTGTATCTCATTTCATGTATGAGACCGTTTCATACAAAGTTTTTATCTTTATTTAGTACTCTCTTATTTTTTATTTACATGTCGTTTTAGTCTTTTGAATTATCTGTGAAATAGATGTCGTTCTGGTATTTTATCCCCCTTTATCTCATATTTACCCTTAATATTGTAATTTCAAATTTCCTACAAATGTGTTGTATGTTTAATTTTTCAACCAATAGTATTTATTGTTAAGAATATTTAAATTATATTAATTAAGGTTAATTTTTTTTAAAAAAATATATCATTAATTTATCTTAAAAATCCCATAATGACATCTATTAAAAAAAGGAGGGAGTAATAATTTTAATTCATAAGGCTCCATTTGGATAGAGAGGATTTGAAAAATAATAAATATAAGAATTTATATATTTCAAATCATGAATTGTCAATAGATAAAAGAAAAGAGAGAGTGAAGGGGGGAGAGGGAAGGAATGAGTAGAAATGAAGAGATTTCAAATGACATGATTTTGACGAAAATTTAATTTTTTCTTTAATTTAAATTAGTCTCAAATTCAAGTGTTTATAAATTCATTTAACTCAAATGAATAGAGTGATAATTTTTGTGTGAAATTCACGAATTTCAAATTTATTCACCCAAACGAAGCAGAGGAGAGATTCATTCAAGTGTGTTAGCATTACCCTAGCTGTGAAAAATTCTTAATTTCACCCTTTTAGGTTCTTATTTACTCCAAGTTGAGAATGTATAAAAGAGAGAGAGTTATATACATATATAATAGAACTCATGATTAATGACAAGAAGAAATGGAGTTACAATTTTTTACCCTAATTATGTAATTGTTGGGCTGTAAATGAATCAACTCTAGTCAAAGTAGGCAAGGATACTACTATTGTTCATCAACATTTGAAATGTTATCAAACTCTGGATATAATATTTTAAGTTAGTTTGATTAAGGGTTTCGAAAAAAAAAATTAGTTTGATTGCGAAACACAAGTCGAACCAAATAATATGATATTTTATGAATT
Organism: Stenogyne calaminthoides; assembly: GCA_037126765.1. NCBI lineage: Eukaryota > Viridiplantae > Streptophyta > Magnoliopsida > Lamiales > Lamiaceae > Stenogyne > Stenogyne calaminthoides. Next base: position 3,134,865 of record JBBCBC010000007.1, read on the forward strand.
TTTTTTTTTTGAGAAAGATTGTTTTAACTAGGGCTGTTCACGGTATGGACCAAAAAGGATATTTAAAATTATCCGTGTCCGTACCAAAGTTCGGTTATTTTAAAATTGGAGTGTCCGTGTCCGTACCAAAACTTCGGTTTGGAACCGGTACGGTTTTTTAACTTTTCGGTACGATTCGGTACAGATTTTCGGTTATAACGGAATCAGATCGGATCGGATCAGACAAAAGAAATGATTTTTTTTAACCTTTTTCTCCTTTTTTTCTATCACCCATCATTTTTCTTTTTAATCACAATTTTCTTAAGAATATTGGTGTAATCTACACAAAATGCACATGAATTCAATACATCTTCAACCATATTCATGCATCTACCATTTAGACTCAAACATATTACATGATAGGGTAATAGTTAATTAAAAATAATAACCCAACACATCATCAATGGTGTATTTAAAACATGACTAATAAAATACACATTTAAAAATTAATTGTGAATTTTCGTTGGTCCAAATTGACGAGAGGTACAAACTACAGAGCGATGAGTTGGTGCGAGAGAGTAAGGATGAGTAATTACAAATTGAGAATTTTATAGGATTCTCGATAATTATAAATCACAAATAAGGAAGTAAATATTCTAATATCTCGCCAAAATATTCATACGATATATTCAATATTAAATTACATGGATATCAATAATCTATAATACAATTTAATGAATACAAAATAAATTAATAATTAAATTTATTATATATTTAAATCGGTTATTCGGTTCAGTTCGGTTCGGTACGGTTCGGTGCGGTTTCATTCGGTTTTTTGGTACGGTTAATTCAGTAATATCCATGTCCATATCCAAAAAAACTTCGGTTCGGTTCGGTTCGGAAAAGTAAAAAAGTCAACGGTTATTTTCGGTTCAGCTTTCGGTTCGAGTTCGGTAATCTCCAAACTCCATGAACAGCCCTAATTTTAACTATTTTTATTATAGCTTGAATGACCTACTACTCTTTCTTAATTGATTTCTTTAAAGTTACATTTTACGTTAATCATCTACTATTATTTGAAATAGAAAGGTTTAATTGAATCAAGAAATTAAAAATTGAATATTTTTTAAAACCAATCCAAGTTTTGAGTAAAATTCAGTTGTTATCAAGACAATTGTTCCACATGCATTGTGCAACTAAAATATATTTTTAAACAATATTAATCGATAAATATTATTTATTTTAACTCAATGATATTATTTTGCACAAAAGAAATCAACATTAATTTTTATACTAAATGTTTCTTTCTTTTTTTAACTTGAATTTGATATCATTAACTCAAGTACAATTTTTTAAATGATCCAAAATGATAATTCGAAAGTGGATTCAACATAAAACATATCGCAATGCAGATAGGGACGGCCCCATTCATGGGCCAAGGGTGGCACTGGCCCCCCTGAAATTTTGAAAATTATTATTGGATTATAGGTACATCGTGTGTTCATAATCCATTTTAAAATCATACAACTTGTTATATTGAAATATGCAACTTATTTACACTGAACTGTGTAAGTATTTTTTTCACATTAATAGTTGCACGGTTTAGTGTAAGCAAATTGCATCTTTTAATATAACAAGTTGCATGATTCTAAAATGCATTATGAATGTAGGGTGCACCTGAATACATACAAGATTTGGCCTATTAATCGGGCCCCCCTCAACAAAATTCATGCATCCGTCCCTGAATGCAATTAAAAAATCAATTAAGACATTTAGAGTTCTTTTGTATGAAGGGGAATTGTTGAGATTTTTAATCTAATAAAATTTCCACATATTATCATATATCATGAGTCTCTCGAATTGAAAATGTATTAGTGAATTAACATGTTCGAAAAGTAATGCTTTTAAAATAATGAATGACCTCGTAAAATATTTTAAAGAAACTTGTTAGTGAGAACAAAATTTGCTACAAAAATGTGTGTTAATATGTGGATATAATCGTATCGTATCATTGCACGGGCATAGGTATTTCGTTCCAGAGTCAAAACATAACCAAAACAGACATGACTCATGAGAGAATGAAAATGACGTTACCAACTTTTTTAATTAACGTCGATTCAATTTACTAGATTAAATATGCCAATTGATTAAATACTTGAATATATATTGTTGTGTTTCAAAAATAAAATAATAAAGTTATTGCCTATTGGCAGGTGTCAATACATAAGTGGTAAAAAACTTCATTTACACACTGGCACAGTGGCACTGCTTAATTTCCAACTTTCTAGAGTTTGGTCTAAGAAAACGAAAGAAACAATATTTCACATGTTAACAATGATAAATATGTCAAACAAAAAATAATATTAATGGTTATTTTAGATGTATTTTTTTTAAAGATAATTATTTACAATAGTTCCCTAAAATAATTAATTACAATAATTCATTTTATTATCGGACACATGACAACATCATTTCATTTCACTGTTGACCGGAACCGCAAATACCATAAGAGGGGGACCACCCGAAACCAGTGTTTTCAAAAACTGGTTGAACCGGTTCGACCGTGAACCGCTCATGTCACCGGTCGAATTACTTCTTAAAAAATTGTTCATCCGGTTTAACTATTTTTTATTATTTATTAAATCACTTTTCTTGATTTTTTATTATTTTTTCTAAATTTTTCTTGTAATGTTATTGTCTTTATTCTGGTATCATTTTCTCTTTCATAAATTCATTCACAAGTCATCAATTTCATTTAATCTATTTACCTCCGTCACATACTGTGTGAAATTAATCCACAACCCCATCATCTCTAGTCTTCAAACTCTATTGTATTTATTTTAATATAAGACTTATAAGTTATAAATTAATATAATTTTAATTTTTTATAAAAAAATATTTATTTTTTAATGTAAAATGCAAAATATAAAAGTAATATGCATAAATTATTTTGACGGTTGAACCATCAGTTTAACCGGTCCAACCGATTGAACTGACAACCGATGTCCAGACCGGTTTGGTCACCGATTCGATTATGAAAACACTGCTCTAAACTACAACTCGAAACCGCACCGCTACCAGAACCGCAATCTCACAAGAGGGTGACCACTATCCCATAAAAAAGGAATCACCACGAAAGGAAACAAATATTACCTCTCCGAGTCTCCGCGTCTCGAACTCAAGGTAATGAAACTCTGACCAATTGAGTTATCCACACTTGATTATTTTAGATGTGTTTGGTTTTACAATAACTTAAGCATTTATTAAAGTTAAATTCGCTTATGATGCACATGGTGCATTTAAAAAATTTCACGACTATTAATTTAAACTTTCAAACATCTTTATTTTCTTTTAAAGTGTTAATGAATTAAAAACCTACAGTCATTTGAATTTTTACATATTAATGAATTAAACATGGATCATAAGATGAAATTGTATGGCTATCATGTTGATCCGTAATAAAAAGATGAATCAACTATCATATGAACATTTTAAATTATGTTTACACTTTATATTTCACATTACAATCAGATTCAAAATATTATACATATGGTAAATTGATAAACAGATGATAACATAAATTGTAAATTGATAAAACATAATATAACATAAACATATATAAGAAGGTATTATGTGCATCATTTTTATTGTACACCATTATTACTATTATTGGTAAGAATTAATATTTTAATTGTAAAATGTTGATCTTTACCAATAATAGTAATAACAGTTTACCATGAAAATGGTGCATACAATATTTTAACTTATAACATAAACTATTTGTATATATTAAATTTTAATAAAAAGGTGATATGTCAAATTAGAAATTGATACTACAAAATATAACACTTGTACAACTTTGATTGAACCCAATCAACACTCAACCTCATTCAATTTATTCAGGTTCAATTTAAAAAGGGTTTGTCAAAGGGTTTTTTGGGCCCACGTGTTTGGGGCACCGGAAAGTATAATGCGAATCATTTCAATTAATATCGTTTGATAATTTTAATATATATATGTAATAAAAATAAAAATAAATAATTTATTATTTTTTTGTAATAATTTACTCAATTTTTCTAAAATGAGGAGTATTTAATTTTGATTTGCTATCCAACCAATAACAATACAATCAATAACATTATAGTGATTAACACCTCGATGATACACATTATCATTACAATTCTAAGTCATACCAATCAGAATCTTAATTTATCTATTTAATGTGATTTGCACCATAAAAAATTGTACAAAAATAATTACTCAATATATAATTGTCAAATTAGCAATGGTAACAAAAAAGTTTTTTGGTCCAATATCTTATCTACTCCTATTATCCATTTTTTGTCTCAAATAACTGCACAATTTTGGTCTCATGTCTATATTGATTGTCCAATTTTGATCCAATTTTCGCCGAAAAATTGTAAACAACGTTGTTTCAATCACATGCGCGTCATGTGTCGGTAAAATTTGAAAGTTTTCGACACCCTCGTTAACGTGGACGCTAACTATTTTTTTCTTTTTATTTTTTTACGTTTTTCAATCAATTAAGTTACACATCAAGCTAAGACTTTGAAGCTGGATAAAGGTAAAATATGCTTGGAGAAACAAAATTACTTTTGATGAATGGAGCATCAATCCTAGAGCTATTATTGTATGATCAGATTGCAGTAATATTTTTGTTTCCCTTGGTGTCTTAGTTTGGTTTTTTTATCTATTGGTTCTTCTCCGATAGAATATATTCAGTGGGTACTTCACATGTCCATTCTTATCAATAAATTTCTTTTCTGATAAATAAATAAAAAAACACGTGTAAATAACCCAATAAACTAAAATTCAAAATTAAAAATTTTAAAACGACTAAAGTTTACCGGTACGTAAATAGTATGTTATTGAAAACAATATTTTTTGCTGTTTTTTTTGGTGAAAATTGGATAAGAATTGGACATTCAATTTAATTATGAAACTAACATTGGACATTAAAAATTTTTTGGATAAAAAATGAACTGTAGATAAATTATGAGATCATAAAATATTTTTTCTCTGAAAAAGGCAACCTATATAGTTCATACTTGGCATATGCAAAATAGACTGAATCAACTTTGTGAGCATGCACATTCACTTCTGGATTTCTTTTTTAATAAGAAAGAGACAAAAAATTCTACTGCATTCGTCCTAAAATAACGTGCACAGTTACTTTTTTATTTTATTTTAGCGAACGAATTTTTTATTAGTATTTAAAATAATAAAATAACTTTTAAGGATGCACATAATAATGAGAGATGGATCTATAATACATCTCCTTAAAAATCACTTTATTATTTGAAATACTAATAAATAACTCGCTCACTAAAACTCGATAAAAAAAATAGTATGCATATTATTTTGGGACGGATGTAGTATTACCTATATTGTTGGCCCCTCAACCGGGTGAGTAATAAATCGAGGGATATGACTCACTTTTGAATTTCTAATCTTATATGGAGCATTATATACATCACTTTACTCTTAGATAGACTTATTTCATTGGACCATAAAAATTAGGGATAATTGCTCTTAGATACAATTTTTGAGACTCCATCATCACTAGGTACAACTGAATTTATTTATTACTATTAGATACAAATTTCATTGTGATTTATCCATTTTAATCTTTATAACCCCCTATTCATTTCATCTATTTTTTAGCGAATTTTTTAAATTATTTAAGATTTTGCATCCCTTAAAAAAAATATCATTCGTTTCCTCAAAAAATTATTTCAGTTATTGAGAAGTTTGGCGATTTTAATTATTGATTTTTTTTTCATCGACTATCACATCATTTTCTAGTGTGCAAAATATTTAATTTTGCACATGTGCAAAAATATTTATACTATGTTCAATTTATTTATTACTTGTGAAAAAAATATTTAGTTTTGTGTGTAATTTATTTTGCATATATTTACAACATGTACGTGCAAAATAATATTGCACATATAAATAAATTTCAGCGCCAATTTTATTTTGAATAACATAATTTAAGATATTTATTTTATTTGTAAATGTGTTTAGTATTGTTATGTGCAAAATATTTAATATTGTGTGCAAAATTTGTAGTTTGCACATGTACAAAAATATTTATACTATATGCAATTTATTTTTTACTTGTGAAAAATATTTAGTTTTGTGTGCAATCTTTTTTGCACATATATTCACATGTGCAACTATAAAAGGATAAGTAGGATTATCAGGCCTTGAAGATAAATAACTCGAGTATTCTTATTTATAAAATTTATATTTGAATTTCAATTCACATTTTTAAAAAATAAATAAATTATGTATTCTTATTTTTTAAAAATTTTATATTTGAATTTCAATTCACATATATATATATATATATATTTAATATGATGAAATTATTAAATTTGTATCAAATTGCATACAATGATAAACGTAGGTATGAAGAAAATGGTAAATTTGCGTATTTTAAAATTTTCATGAGAGAAGACACGAGGAAAATATTCTTGTTAAACAATTTTTTCGTGTTAAGAGATAAGGTTTTGGGTAGGGGCATAATATTAGGGTGTGAATTTTAAAATTTGAGGAAAATATGAAAAGGGACATTATTGTCAATTTGTGAGTCATTTTGTAGTTAATAATAATGAAATAAATGACTTGTAGTTAATAGTAAAAAAATGTTTATATTTTGTATCTTAGAGTGAGTCTCCCTGAAAATTAATTTATGTCTCATAAAATGAGATCTGAAAAACTTATACAAATATGTATTGGCATTTGATTATATTAATTGACGAACAATTGTAAGAATTAAAGAAAGAGGATCTCTAATACCCATACAAATGTATTTATTTTGTACTAGTATTCAAATTTCAAATTTACAAGCTACATTTTTCTTTTCTTTGCTTTTTCACACCTTCCATTATACTCGCGACATGTGTATCAAAATTGGTGTAATTGCAACAAGATATATTTTTTTGAAGTGTACTTGCAACCAACCAGGTATATTTTGATTGTATATATGTGGATAAAATTGTACTGAAAAGTGCAATTTTATCTACATATGTACAACAAAAATGTATCTAATTGCAAGTTTTTTTTTTAAAAAAATGTACCTAGGTGCAATTTTTCCAACAAAATTTTATTTGTTAAAAGTTTTATTAAATAGTTTTTAAAGAATGCATCGAATAAAAACTTAAAACAAATAAAATTGTCATATTATTAGGCCTCAGTCTATCTCGTCAAAGCCGAAAGGTATCTCCCACACAACAAATTTCATTATTGTTCTTTGACTAAATAATGGGGTAAAGCCAAAAAAATCTATCAATTAATTTATTTATTTTTACTTTTGTCTTGAGATATATATCGAGACATAATACTTCACGAGTAATTATGTTTATTTAATCAATATACTACATTTATTATATAGGACTCAATAACATCAAAAAATATTGGAATTTTAAATACAACTTTGTTTTCCTACTTTAAGACGCAAAATTTTCATTTGTAAGAAGATATTAGCATAATTAATATAATAAATACAAGATTTAAATACAATTTATTTACAATAAATATAAATATAATTGCACAATTTTTTCCTATTAAAAATGTGAGAATCTATTACATTTAAACAAAATAACTAAAATATTACAAGAAGCATATCATTATTGATTTCGATTTGAAATTAAAAAGTGAAAATAGAGTGTGTCTTATGTGCATCCAGGTGCACGTGCATTCAATAGTGCATTTTTGAAACATTCAATTTATTTTAGTGATAGATGCAATTTGTTTATACTGAACCGTGCAATAAATAGTTGTACGATTCAATATAAATAAATTGCATATTTAAGTATAACAATTTGCATATTTTTAAAATGCACCTGAATACATATAAAACTTAACCTTGAAAATAATATAAAAAGAAATATTTTCCCAAAAAAATGAATCTCAAAATGTATTTAACACGTCAAAAAAAAAAATTATATAAGGCATAAGTTAAAGAAAATTAAAAAAGAATATAATGAGAATAAATTCTAGACATATTTCTTGGTATTGTAATCTCCACATTAGCAAACAAATCACGCCAATTATTTATCAATTCATAATTAAAGTATGATAATAAAAAATATAAAAGAATAATACTAATTGCTTTCACTTTTCCTGCTCATTATCAGACCAAGCAAAAGACAAATATTGATTTTCTCTGCTTTCCTCTTTCCAACCCCATTAATGGAGGGAACTCCACTTTACAAACTTTCTCAAAATTAAAGCTGAACCTAAATCACCTCCAAACAAATCCCTTGAAAATTTTTCTGGCGCCATTCCACCTACCAATTTTTCAAAAACAAAAATCCCCTGTTTTTTTTTTTTTTCTCTTTATTTTGTGATTTCAATAATTTACAGAGCTCAAAATTAAAGCGAGACATGGAAGCTGAAGACAGAGAGAGTACGGATTCGGGTTCTTTAAGTGGTAATCCGGATTCTGAGTCTCCGCCGTTGAGCGGCGGCGATTACGCCACCGCCGCCGCCGTCGGTGTTGTTGGTGGCGGAGTTCCGGGGGTCTTAAATATGAGCATGAGCATGGAGAAGAGTGGGGCGGCGGTACACCCCGCCGCCGTCGAAAAGGGTAGCGCCGCCGCGGCGGCGGAAACGGCGATTTGGCGACGGTGAAGAAGAAGAGGGTAGGCCGAGGAAGTACGACGCGGAGGGGAACTTGAATCCGGCGTATTTGAAATCGCCGACGGCGGTTCAGGCGGCGGCGGGATTTACGCTTTCGACGACGTCGTCTTATGAGTATTCGTCTGGGCCGAAAAGAGGGCGTGGGAAACATTCTGCTGCTGCCGCTGGAAACTGGCAAATCGTTGCTTCTCTCGGTGAGTTTTTTTGTACGATCTAAACGACATGCAGTATTGCGTTTAACTATTGGTTTTTTTTTTCCGGATGTTTAGGTCTATAATCTGGGGTTTATATCTAGATTTCAACTTTTTTGTTGTAATTTTTGTTGTTTAATTGGTGTGAGGGGTTGACTTTTTTGTTTCTTACTTGAATCTTGTCTTTGGGCTCATTTTTCTCTCTCATTTTTGGTCCGTGATTTTTTTTTGTTGTTGTTGGAAAGCTATTATTTGGTCTTTGATTTGAAGAAGGGAGAACCTATTGGGTTTGAAAGAACTTAATATCTAGTGATTTATAATTTCATTAGCAGCATTTGGTTGCTATTTTAGATTATGTTTCTGTAAATCTTAGATTCAAGTTTAGAGATCTATTTTCTATGTGATAGTAATTACTTTCTTGGGTTTCTGTTTCTTTAATTCAAAATTCTTGTGAATTCGTGTAGGGAAATTATCTCGGAACTAGGGTTCCTAATTTGTTATTACTGTTTATTTAGTATTTTAATGTTTTGCAGTGTTTGTTGGGGTTAGGGGTTTGACCAAACTTTTCTGAAATGTTGATGTTTGTGTTGCAGGTGAATTGTTTGCAAACACAGCAGGAGGGGACTTCACACCGCATGTGGTCACTGTACATACAGGAGAGGTAGGGACAATATTCTTATTACCTTTGAGTTATGGAATTTTGTTTTCTATGTCTAATTTTTCATATAGTATTTTGTACTTTGGTCCTCAATTAATTGGTATTTTGCAGGATGTTGCAGGGAAGATACTAACTTTTGCACAAAAGGGTCATGGAGGTATTTGTGTTCTTTCTGCGAATGGATCAGTCTCCAATGTCACACTTCGCCAGCCTGGTTTATCTGGGGGTCTATTAACATACGAGGCACTATTTCTCATCCTATTTCTAATTATTATTACTCTAATCCTTCCTTTTTATCATCCAAGTTGCAAACTTTCTTTGTTTCTCATTGTTTTGCATTTTAAGTGTGTGTTTTAGAATTACAAAAAGCGAACTAAATCACTTTTTTTTGAACGCCTTGTGAGAATCTTTGAAAATAAGTCTTCCGTGTTCGTTTTTAAGATTTCTAAACACAAATTGAATGTCGTCAGTCATCACTAGAGCTTGATCATGCTTCTTTAATTTTGTTAACATCTGTCTCTACATGTTGTATCACCCTAAATTTCTGGTTTTCTGGATATTGGAGATACTCTATTAGAGCACGTTTTTCTTGAGCAAAATGTTTTGGGGCAACTTATTGTTGGATAGCTATGTGCTTCTTTTAAGAGAGAGATTGTCTTATATGAGATGGAACCCCACTTAGATATTTGCATCATACGTCCATATAATACGGAGTATAATTTGTTTGGGCCACATAATATACTAAGAGTAACACTTGGATGTATTAGTTGCACGATGAAATCGATATCGTTGAGTGAAAACTAGTTCTGACCAACTAATACCTTATAGTAAAGAAACTAATACTATCATTTAAAAATGCACTTGAATTGAATGGTGAAACTAATGCATAAAAGTATTTGCCATATAGCAAGATCCGTCTCGTACCACAGGTTTTTGCCTTTTTTCAAATATCTTGACAATGAAACTTGCCAATTAATGCAGGGCCGCTTTGAGATTTTAACTTTAACTGGATCATACATAGTCTCCGAAAATGGTGGGATGAAAAGCCGAGCTGGCGGATTAAGCGTTTCGTTGGCGAGCCCCGATGGCCGTGTGATAGGTGGCGGTGTTGCAGGTTTGCTTATGGCCGCTAGCCCAATTCAGGTGACAACTTTTTCTTTAAAAAAACCGAAATCCATTATCATCTCATCGTACAATATGATTTGCATCTTCATGATACGTACAAATTTATGCTTTTCCAGATTGTAGTTGGAAGTTTCGTTCCAAATGGTTTGAAGATGCAAAAACGAAAGCAGCAAAACGAGCCACGAATGACCCCTGCAGTGCATTGTGCTCCGGCTACAGTCACAGCAGCAATGCCAATATCACAGGCGCCACCAGAGACGCACATTTACCCCACTCAACCATCACAATTCGTCCCTCAAAGTCACGCAGAAGCAGATCACAGCTTAAGCAATAAGGACCACCCGAATTCTGCATCTACTGATACTGCTGATTGGAACGGGTCAGATCACAGACTCTACCCGGATATTAACATTTCAGTATCCGTCGAGGACCATTGAAGCTAAAGTTTGTTTTGTCTCGTTTTCTTCTTTAGAAACTGATCAAGCTGATGCTCTTCATGACTGATGAGACTCTTAATCTATCTTCTGATTTTTGTTGTTTTTAACATATTAGATGCAATTTAGAAACTTCTGATGAGACCTTTTAGAAATTACATGACAGGCTCTGTTGTTTTTTTGTTGTTCAATTTTTATTTTGGTGTTGCTTTGTTTATATCTATATCATGTGAATTAAAACACACCAAATGTAATGATATTAAAACAGCAGCAACATTTTGATAGTATTTCTGGACACACACGTATGATCCAAAAAACATTAACACCCAAAAGACGGTAGTAAAAACAAATTCACATAATCCATAGGTTTCTTGATTTTTATTCATTCATAACTCATAGGAGGCATCATTCATCATTCATTTCTCAGAAGTTTCAGCCTCTTCCTTTCCCTTGTAAAAACGAACAACCCTCGAATAGAAGTTCCAATGAGGATGAGACGGCGTGATCGCAGGTTGTCCAAACGGATGTTCTTTCACATAGGTAGGAACATCATCAGCAGCTGCAACCCCATCTAGGTATTTCCTCAGCTCACCATCCTCCACTAAAAACCAACAAAATTTAATAAAAAAAATCAACCATAATTATCATTACTACATGTAAATCAATATTCAAGATTCAAACCTGTAAAAAATAAAAATAAAATTCAAGATTCAAAAGAATTGTTTATATGATACCTAAAACTGTGTCTTTGGGGTTGTGCTTCTTGTATGGGTCAGGAAATATTGCAGTGTTCGGCTGCATAAAATGAAAGAAATCAGTTATTTGATTGGAACGTAGATATCCATGAAAATATTTCATATAATTTTGAATAATAATATGTTGGATTACTGGGTTAAGTAGGGCAGTGTGAGGCTCATCATCAATGAGCAAGGTATTTTTGGCAGAGTATTTTCCTTTGTATGATGATTTTTGCCAGATGTCCTTCAATTCTTTCAGAAACAGAGGCTTTCTCTCATTGTCAATGCATGAGAATGAGGATTCAGTGCACTCTTCTTGACTCTGAAAATAATGAATTAATTAATTTTCATTTTAAAAATTCTATCCTATTATTCAAAAAAATTGAATTTTACCCAAACAAATATGAACTTGCTTCCAGCTCCACCAGAGATGCTGCTCAACACACAGTGGATATTATGCCTGATCAACTCATAATCAAACACAGAATTAGCTCATGAAAGTAGGATAATTTTTAAAGCCTTTTGATATTTTAGTCATTAATTTATATTATGATATGTCGATTTTGTAGGCTTGCTAATGGAAGTGGGTGAATCGAGTTTTGTGAACAGGTAAATTTCATGAAATTTAAGCACCTCGTTGAATTATAATTAGGTACATGTCAATTTACAATATTACTAATAAATTCATCGACAATTTCATAATTAGACAATCCAAATATATCCAAGAATTTTCATGTGAATTTCAAAGAGAAAATACCTGATAAAGAAAAAAAGAAAATTCTAATTATATTCCATTTTAGTCATATATATATATATATATGTATATATAATAATATATGAATATTCCCTCCAAATTTAAAGAAGAAGAAAAAAAAAAGGTTCACCACTTACTCTCTAGCAGAGGACCACAACGCAACGTCGAAACGCTCAAAGCAAAATTTCAGAAACTCAGTGCAAAACGGCCTCTTAAAAACTGTAACAAATAATAACAAATTTAATTTCAACAACAATATGAATCATAATTCACCAAAATAAGAAATGCAATTACAAATTACCCAGACATGAACAGTGGCTTTTTCCCTGACATGAACCCTTTTGACAAGCAATCCGCCCAAACAGAGAATAAGGAGCTTCTTTTTGGGGCCGAGATTCAGAAGATTACTATGCACCGGTTTACTCTGGCCTCTGCATCAATATTTTGTTAAAAATTAAAATAGAGATTCTTTCACTGGCTTTTACCGTTTTATGTCCTTCAATAAAATCAAAAACGATTTTTAAAAAAAAAAACTGAATGTGGTGGTCCTGCTTCTCAGACTTGGTTTTGATTAATTTGACCAATTTGGTGTTAAATTTACTAAAAAAAGTATAATCACTCCAACTTATAATGATTGTTGTTCTAGATTTTCAGGTTAAAATTAAGATGCTCAACTTATAAAAAAATTGTTGTTGTTACTGTTGTTTTTTTTTTTTTTTTAAATTTTGGTTCGACAGTGTAGGTTTATTTATGTTAGATTAAAATACTTCAAAAAAGTGAGTTCAAAATGAAAGATATAATTTTTAGAATTTTTTGCGGACGGCTTTTTTTAAAAAAAAAAAAAAACTATTATTCGAGGACCTACATTTTGAGTCGATCATTATTTTTGTATTAATAAATCTGTGGATTTTGAAATTAGGGAATATGAATGATTTTCCATGGACAAACTTCAGATTCCTGAAATAAAACGTTAGATAAGCTTATATAACCAATTAGTTGCAACAAAGTAGAATACTATTATCTATGTCAGATAATACGTGAAGCCAGTCACAATTTGTCGGATCAAAAAATTAAAAAAATTATAACCGACTAGTTGCAATTAATCCTTATTACTAATTTAATTAATCAAGTGTAGTGCGGAGTTTAATTATATCGAAAAAGGCGTTGTCCAAGTCAATGAGCAAAGTCGCGCACCTCTTCATGGGATTCCTTAATGCACCATCCTCACCAAGTACAATCATTAAAGAATGAAAAAGCAGTCCATTATATTCTTTTTTATGCTTTTACTATTTTCTTTTAAAAAGAAAGAAAGAAAGGCTTGTTGCGACTTATCTCTCGTCCTTATGCAGTAGTATTTTATTTCACTAATTAGTACTAATGTCTTCTACAATACAATTACTTTTTAATATGTTGTAAATAAACTTTTGAAGTTTATTGCTTTTATTGGCACGGGGATGTTTCCTAATGTAACTCCATTTCTATTGATTAAAAGTTGATCTTGTATTAATCTAGCTCCTACACAAGTGCTAAAACCTAATTCATAAAATTAAAAATAAAAATAAACTAATCACGTTATTGTTAATTTATTTGATTTTTTTTTTTGAAACAATTTTATTTGATATTTAAGAACATATGATCTAGAGTTTAGCTCTAAAATGACGTAAATCTTTATATGTTAACAATATTATATAGAATTAAGAATCAGGAGACTTGCCCCAAGGACATAGTCAAGTTGGTAAAGTTTGTGGTGCTGTGGGGAGAAATCACTCGGCAACGCAGATTCGAACCCCGTGTGGGACAAATATTCCATTGAAATATTATGGGGGAATTCTCCATTGAAATATTATGGGGGTTTGTCCTGGGGATTGAATCTTGTTGGCTCTCTCCCAGGTTCGAACCAAATTCTCCATTGAAATATTATGGGGGTTTGTCCTGGGGATTGAATCTTGTTGGCTCTCTCCCACAAGTGTTTGATACTTGGACACATCCTTCGATTTACAACCCGCCCGACTGAGGGGCCAACGGCACGAGTGAGACAAATTTTCCATTGAAATATTATGGGGGAATTCTCCATTGAAATATTATGGGGGTTTGTCCTGGGGATTGAATCTTGTTGGCTCTCTCCCAGGTTCGAACCAAATTCTCCATTGAAATATTATGGGGGTTTGTCCTGGGGATTGAATCTTGTTGGCTCTCTCCCACAAGTGTTTGGTACTTGGACACATCCTTCGATTTACAACCCGCCCGACTGAGGGGCCAACGGCACGAGTGTGGGAATTTCTCGTCTCTTCCTCACAAAAAAAAAAGAATCAGGAGACCTTGCATCCCTTAAATCCTCATTTACTACTTTTTTTTTAAGAATCGTTCTCTTTTTTATCATTTTCTTTGTATTTGGGAAGTTTATTTATAAGTATATTATTTGTTGAATGATTTACGCATTCCTGAATAATAAATAATAACTAGTGTAGAACCCGTGTATTACACCGGATTTTAAATAAAATAAGTATTTTAAGTTTTAATATTATATTTTACTATGAAATTAGTTAATATAAATTTTAAAATTTATCATTTTGTATGATAAATTATTATAACAATATTGTAACAAAAAATTAGTATTATAAGGTTAAACATAAATTAATATAGATATAATTTTTGTACTATAATTAAATAATGAGTCAAAACGCATATAATGAAATCATTATTTTATTTTAATCCACTAAAGATTCTGGAAAACTTCATTGAAAACAACATTGATCGTAGAGCTAGAGGGGTTTCCTTCATCATTAAGACAAAATATTTTAAATCCCTTTTGACTCTTCACCCTAGAAATAACAACATATAGTTGGCCGTGTGTAAATACAGGTCTTGGTAGGAATAGACCAACGTTTCGACCAGAAATTATTCAAGCCTCTAACACGTGATTTCCCAATTTTGTAACAATCAATCTAGTACCGTTGCACAAACCTGTTTTCTGATCTATGTTACGAAGAAGCATTATGGGTACCCCAATCTTCAATACAAGTTGATGGTTTGGAATACTAGAACACTTTACTGAGTTCAATTAATCTACTGTGAACAATTCTGCATTATTGGAAGACTGGGCAGACGCTTTGCATAAACTATCAGAGCTCAAGTATACTTTCTATTCACCAGGTATTTTAGACAGCACGTGTTCATTGATCGTCTCAACAACTTTATGAGTTGGAGCAAGAATAGCCCTATCATTCGCAAAAGGCAGACACTCCCAAACACCTCAAACTCAGTATCCCAGGGACTTCAAAAGTATTTGTTTAATTATAGGTGGTGTTAATCAGACGACATTATAACGATAAAACAGGAAACATTATTCATAAGAATCACCAGGCATTCAAATTAGGAAAATCAGATTAATGGTGTGTGATTAAAGAATTAACCTTAGGTATTAATCATTTAGCTTTGTTTTGGACTGACAGAGTAATGCAAAACTGAAATTAAAAAAGATCAAAGCTTTGTTCTATTCTGCAACACTCAATGGTAATGAAGAGCTCTATGAACTAAAACATACTTTAAAAATATAAATAAATAAACAAATTCATTATAAAATTGCATGCAACAATGCAAAATCTAACCCTTAATCACAAAACAGAGAATCAAACTTAAATTAACTAAAAAGAAACACAAAACAACAATTATGTTATTAATAAGCAATTTTATAATGTGAAATATGGACATTGCAATTTCAAAGATCAATTATTCGGCAATCTAATTTTCTCTCTTACATATATGTGCATACATCATCCACACCAAATAAGTTGTATCTGTGGGGAAGAAGAAAAGAGAGCAAACGACCATCTTCAACTAATATGAATCAAGCCAAGGTTCCTAACAGTAATGAATAATTCTTACTTTAATACTCCTCTACATTAATACATACCACAGGGAAATGGGGTGATGTGATACGGTCAGGGATTTTAGCATTAGGGAAAGCATTCGCAAAAGGCAGACACTCCCTAACACCTCAAACTCAATATCCCAGGGACTTGAAGAGTATTTCTTTAATTATAGGTGGTGTTACCCAAACGACATTATAACGACAATAAATGACTCATGTGGAGCATTTCAGCTAACCTTCTTTGTCCAGCCGCACCCTGTGTGCATTTAGATATAGCAAAAGGCGTATGCAGTCAGAAAATCCCTTGTAAGCAGCCCTACAACCATCACCAATAAATTAACAAACTACAAAGTTATTAGATCAAATTTTGGAATAATCAGACAAGGAAAATGAAAGTACTGGTTAAACAATAACAAAAACGGAAAAGGGGGGAACAAATCATATATGCCTAAAAAGAAAAATTCACTCCAACACTGAAGAATAGAGTATGCGAGATAGTAAATAGCTTTTGGTCATCAACAATAGGAGATAGAAAATCAATTACGGGTTCCTCTTCATCATAAACAGGCGGCCCACATAATATTCAATTTTCTCGTCGAGCTCAAAATTCTCGCTATCCAAGCTAAATGAACCATCAACCCTTTGTTCATTAAATAAATTGGAACCATTCTGCCCAATTTGTAACAAATCAGACAGCCCGACATCATCTAAATTAATATTAGAAATAAGCCCATTATCATATATTGAAGCCCAATTCATCTCAGCCTCAAATTTCATGAAAGACCCAGGACCAGGTTGCTCAAAATAATAAGCACACTTAGAGAGCCCATCAACTGAGAACAGCCCATGATGGAATAGGGCATCAGACGCGAATTCTTCAGTCTCTCCACTGTTTGTATCAACGGCGGCAGCAATATGGCGACCGACGCTTAGTGTCCCTGCGGCGGTGGATGACAATCACGGGTGGTCGGAGGCATCCCGAGCGTGCGGCCATCGGCACGCGTGCATAGTAGGCGACCAATCATCATCATCGTGGTCGACTGCACTTGTAAGCATGGTGTCGCGCTTCGTCCTTGCTGCGGCGGATGACGAAAACGGGCGATCTGCACGGTTGCGGCGGCGGTTGGTGGTGGGTGCTGCGGGAAGGTCGACGACCTTTGGTGGATGGTGGCGTGGTACATGGGTGGTTTGTGACTTCCGATGGCAATCAATCGGAAGGGTGGCGGTAGGAGAACGGCGGTGAACAGGCGATAGGGTGGCAGCGTCGAGACGCTGTAATCGCCGGTATAGTTGGTCAAGGTCGCCTGTTGCTCGTAGAGTGAGCAATTGTACGACGTTGGCCAACTGTAATGTGAGATCGTCTAATCTCTGCGCAAGGGCAGCATCACGGTAGGATTCACGGCGTGGCGGCATCTCTGCAGCGTGGTCTGGCACTCTGATACCACCAACTGATGCAGCGGGGCGTATAGATGAACAATTAACACCTTCTAAGATACATTGATTCAAAGATTGAATACCCGTAAAATAGGCAAACAGGAAAAACCCTTTTCTTAATTCATCATTCAACTGAATAAAATGTTTACAACTGAGCTCTTTAAATAAGAGCGGAAACTTAATTAAGGATAAATACTAATCTATGGAAATAAATCAAAACAAATCATATCTAATAAATTAAAGATCCTAATTAAAACTAATTCTCTAATACTCTTGATTCTCCAAATCTGCTCATAATTATACAAGATTTTCATCGCGATCTCGTCTCCATCATTCTCACCCTCTTTGAAACGATTCGTCCTCGAAACGAAACCGATCTCGTCTCCATCAAAGTTCAATGAGAATTGAATAATTATGGAAGAGGCACCGGGTTTAGGAAAGAAGTTTCTTTGAGGACAGAAAGCAATGTATCCAGAAAATTCAAAAATAAAATGAGACTGTTTAATCTTCTGGAGATTGATTAGTTCAGCAATTACTGTGAAGGACTTATGCAAGAGTATCTCTTCAGGAGGTTCTCTGTCATTCGTAATGTTCAGCCAAAGAAACGAAAGACTCATCATAAGAGACCAAAAAGCATGACAATCAAATCCAAGTACAAAACCTTTCAAATCGTATACGATCTCCATCTGAACTATTAGTAATTCACAGGAAGATTTGAAGAAGAAAAATCGAGATCTTAAACTAATAAAACAGCAGTCAAAACATCTTTTGTTTCTTCATAAAAACCCTTTTATTTCACAACTTAATTTCCTAAGCAGCAGCATTTTGCATCATAAATGTCCTAAACACAGAAAAACCAACAGTCTCCCTGAACTCAATTAACATACTGTACACAAGTCTTCCCCAATAATTCCCAATTTAAACACAATGAGAACAATCACGAAATAGATCGTCCAGCAATTACAGTCATAAGGAGTACAATAAAATAAACCAAAGATTTACATGGAAAGCAAGAAATGTGATTACCTTCCACCCAAGCTTTTTTAATACCAAGAGTACCTATAACAGAAACATTGTTCATCAGTCAAATCCAAAAATAAGGTACAATCCACGAAAGCATAAACTCTTACTCTAACCATGAAATATGAAACTACAAAAGCTAGACTCACAAATGGTTTCTCACATGATAATAAAAGGTGTAATTTGTCCCCATTGATCTCTATTCAACTTAGCTCTAGATGAATATAGATAGATACATAATACTCAGTAATTTTTACAGATCAAAATCTGCAACTGTAACTAAGTTATATATTCAGATGAATGCAACATTTCTTCACATACATCATTCCAACACCTCACTATTACAATTGAAAATTACCTACACTAAGAATTTCTCTGAAGGCCATAAATATTGCTATCAGTCATCAAATAAAAGTAATTGCAAATGCACATGAGAACAATTTAAGAGTACAAACCTTAGCCATGACAATCGGTTGTGTTTTCTAATGTATGCCGACAGCTGCTTCACATATCATTCAAATTTAGCAGCGAGAGATGAGATTGAGCGGCGAAAAGAATCGGTAAATGAAATAATCCCTCTTTATGAGAATAACCATTATCAGCGAAGGCGAGCAGCGAAGGAGTTGGGCGATGGCGAGGGCGAGGGCGAGCAGCGATGGCGAGCAGCGATGGCGAGGGCGACGGCGAGCAGCGACGGCGATGGCGAGCAGCGACGGCGAGCAGCGTTGGCGATGGAGAGCGGCGATGTAGATTTTTTTTAGTGAAATAGGGTTTATTAGAAACAGGTTGCGCTGGGCTTGGGAGGAGAAAAATGAGGAAAAAACTTTAGAGAGACGTGGATTCAACTCTCATTAGACATGGCAGACACATCATGAAAAAAAAGACGACGTGGATTCAACTCTTATTCTTATAATAACACATGGGCCAAATCATCCTGGAGTTTACACATCAGCAGAAATAACTCTCAATTAATATATTGGGGATTTCAGTTTGATTTTAATAATTAATTGCGTATATAAAATTTGTCCACTATCAAAGTCCTGGTTCCACCCCAAATTATTTATGAGGACTTTACAGAGGAATAAAAGAGGTTTATTCTTTTTAGGGATTAAGGGGGTGCTTGGTTTCCAATGAGGAATGACAATAACAATGAATATGACAGTAATGATAGTGGTAAAGGGTATGATCATTTTTATTGTATTGTTTGGTTAATATTGAGAATGATTATTATTATCATAAATTGTGTTTGGTTTGTGAATTGTTAAGCAATGAAATCAACTTGTCTTTCATTTTTCTTATTTTTCTTTCTAGAGAACAATATTACTTGAATAATTTTAATTTAAATCATAAAAAAATATTTTTAAATTTTTTTTATTCAAAGGAATAAATAAAAAAAATATTAAGTGCAATTTTTGGGTGGAATGACTATCATTCCACCCAAAATGTTGAGGAATCATGATTCCTTTGTTTTGGGATATGAAATCACTATAGCAAGTAATCAAAATAATGAACCAAACATCATTTCTCATTCCATTGTCATTCTCACTTGTAAAAGGTCTCAACCAAGCATTCCCTAAATTTTTTGTAGTCATGTAACTTTATATTGTTTGTAAATTGGTCCTGATTGTTTTGACTTTTTTATTTTGGTCCTGTAAGTTTCTTAAGATTTTGAAATTGGTCATTTCCACCTGCTGCAGCAGGTTACCAATCAGGTAAATACCACATTTGTAATTATTTTATTTTTCTCTTTAATTTCGAAGTGCCACTTGAACTTTTTTAATCTTAATAATTTTGGACGGGTTTTAGGACGGGTTTAAAACAATTTGTATATTAAAAGACAAAGCGAACCAGGTCGATTTAGTGGGTTTAGACCCAAAAAAAAAAAATCAATAAACGCAGAAAACCACTCTCCCTTCCTAAAAAAGTACGAAAAAAAATCCTGAAACAAATTATTTGGATTAAAAAAATTTAGGTAACATTTCAAAATTAACGGAAAAAACAAAATACTTACATAGGTGACGGTTACCTGTTTGGTGACCTGCTACAACAAGTTAAAGGACCAATTTTAAAAATTTTGATAACTTACATGACCAAAATCAAAAAGTCAGAACAATCGAAACCAATTTCAAAACGAAACAAAATTACAAGACTACAAAAAATTTAAACCCTTCTTTTTATTTTCCTTTTCTAATAAAATGTTTTTTACTATTTAGTACTATTATTTATTGTTTTATTACTTTTTTAGGTACTCTTCTCCAACAACAGAAGGAAGAGATCAATTCTCATTTCCGTGCGTTTAGTAGGGTATTTGAGTAAAAAGTTATTTAAGGGTAATTTTTCATGGCAGAAAAGACTAAATGGGCATGGTGAGCTTGATTGAGGGCAAATTCTTGGGTGAGCTTGATTGAGGGCAAAGACTTTTTAATGATTCTGCCCTGGGCAGAATCTGCCCATTTAGCACCTCCCGTTATTTAAATATGTAAAGACATGATAAAAATTCATATGAGACAGTCTCATGCATAAGACGGGGTATAACTTAGCACAAATTATATTCATTATCTACTCCTTCCAAAGTGTTAAAACGTCAATGTCCAATTTATGTCCCGTCTCATTATGAGACCGTCTCATGCAAGTGTGTCTCGTAAAACATTATATCAATGAAAACTTGACTGATAGTTCAAATCTTCCTAACCTAGCAACAGCATCTAAGCTTGTCATAATACTATTCAATTTCCGCTGATGTAAATTACCGAAATTGGCCCTTATCTCCTATTCAAATTTTCAGTAGTCCAAAATTTTATTTACAAATTGAAACCATAATCCCATTTATTTACACTTATAGGCTTTAAGCCCGAATCAACTCTAAGTTTATAAACAAATAGCTAGGAAAAAAAAAAGCCCAAAGAAATCAAAATCAATCCAGTCCAAATGAATTATTTTCCCGGCCCAAGGATGAAGACAAAGTCAAGAAATTGAAGCCCATTGCTGTAAATAAAAAAGAAAAAAAAAAGGAAACCAACTGATCGATTATTTTCCTCTGTTATCTATAATCCTGATTTAGAAGTTACAAGAAACCAATACAAAAAAAACACAAATTTGCATCTACATATTTAGACGACAAACCACAGATCCTTAGATAATGTCATAGGAGTTTATATACTAAAAAAATGGAGTTTTATCAATTCAGGGTCTGAAAGATGTAAATCTATCAATTTAAAGCGCGAAAAGATTTTTTTTTCGATCGATTCAAACGAAAGATAAAAAAAAATATCAATCCGCGCCTAAAAAATAGAAATTATCAATTCGAGGTTTATAAATTTTAAGGTCATGTTTGACACTAAACCCTAAATCCTGAACACTAAATCCTAAACCATAAACGTTGAACCCTAAACCTTGAACCATGAACCCTAAACCCCCTGAACCGTAAACCTTGAACCATAAACCCTAAAAATAAAAAAAATAAGAACATGAAATAAGGACATTAAATATATGTGTCAAACATGGTCTTAAAATTTATAAGCCTCAAATTCATAGTTTCTATTTTCTAGGTCCTGAATTGATAGTTTTCTATATTTCAGGTCTTGAATTGATAGAAAAAATATTTCATGTCTTAAATTGATAGATTTACCATATTTCAGGCCTTGAATTGATATTTTTCTTAAAAAAAATGGGCAGAAGTATTTATTTGGAATTGAAGGAGATAATGGATGGAGAAAGCAGAATTATAGGAATAAAACGCACGAATATGGTGTGATATTAATAAATTGAAGTCAGGATTAGTTCAATATATTACATGGATTAAAAATTTAAAATGATCAATTTTTTCTTAAATGAAATGAAGGATTGAGATTGACCAACCACTTTTAACATGAATGATAACAGTTTTATTTATTTTCTTTACTTCCCTTATTTTATTTAATTATTGAGTATTAAGTTATACTATAACAAATATGAAAGACAAAGAGAACTTTAAAATATCTAAAATTATTAATTGATTGGTGCAATTTCCCGCAATATATTTCCAAATCTAGAATTTCCCAAATCAGAATTTCCCATTAACCACATAACATACACGTCAAAGCCACTGTCAAAGGGTGAAAAATGCGGCTCGGATTCCCTGTTCCATTTCTCTATTTCATCTACCGTTTTACATCTTAAATTAATGAGAAATGTACATCTCACAATATCTATAAATAACACCCTAATATAACCAAATAATCTATTTAGAAAGCTGTATCTATTTAAGTAAAATTAATTGAGTAGGTCTAGTGTGCCAATTTGTATAGATGAAAATCTATAAAATTGCTCTAAATCAACCAATTACACCCTAAACACTAAATAATTAACCCTAAATTATGAACTATTTGAGCCGGGTGAACCATGAACTAGTCGGGCCGAGTGAACCATGAACCACTCAATTTTGTATTACATTCATCAATTATAGAATTTGGTTGAAAATTAATTTTTTTGCATCTATACAAATTTGCATACTAGACTTTGTCAAATTAATTAATTCCTACCAAATCTCATTCCAAAAAATCTTATTAAAATATTTATAATTAATTAATTAAGTCCCACACACACACACACACACACACACACATATATATATATATATATATATATATATATATATATATATATATAAATTTTAAAAAATAACAAATAACTTAAAAAATTTGAAACCATGTAACTTAAAAAAAAATTATTTACATGCATTTTTTTCTAATTAATTATGTAAATTTTGATTAAAAAAGTTGCATGCATTTTTTTTCTTATTAATTATTTAAAAAAATCCCTTAAA
This sequence comes from Stenogyne calaminthoides, assembly GCA_037126765.1. Classification (NCBI taxonomy): domain Eukaryota; kingdom Viridiplantae; phylum Streptophyta; class Magnoliopsida; order Lamiales; family Lamiaceae; genus Stenogyne; species Stenogyne calaminthoides. The sequence continues at coordinate 3,158,542 of JBBCBC010000007.1, forward strand.
AATTATATATTTAATTATTAAATAGAGTGTGAGATTTACACGAAAAACAATAAAAAAAATTAAATACATGTACAAAAATACAAATGAATTATGAAATATTAAAAAAATTAGCGCACTTATCGAATTGAAAATATTAAAATTTTCGGTACGGTAACAGTATGTATATTCTAAAATTTTTATATTTCGATTATATTGAAAAAAACTCGATAAATACACTTAAAAATACATATGAATCAACACTAAATTTGAGATTGCATGATGAACACATATGACGTATGAAAATATAATTAATTTAGTATATAAATAAAAATTTAATTATATTATTTCATAACATTTGCATACTAATTTACTCCAGTATATAAATATTTTGGAGGTTACTTTATTAAACATTATTAGCAATAATAGAAGGTAATATATGTATGTGTATTTATCGAGATTGCTTATCAAACTTTATAATATTTTAAAATTTTGAATTTTTATATAATTCTATTGATAATATATGGTGTCAGTTTTATATTTTTTTTAATTGAATTTTAAATAAAAATTATTAGAATATCATTTACATGAAATTTAATATTATCATTTAAAATTCTATAATAGTATCATTTAAATTTTTATTAAAAAAGAAAGTTACATAAAAAAAGGTAAATATACATTATTTTTTATATTCTTAAATTTATGTGGTTTCAATTTTTTTGGGTTATTTCTTATTTTTAAAATTGTTATATATATATATATATATGTGTGTGTGTGTTTGTTTGTGGCTTAATTAATTAATTATAGATATTTTTATAAATTTTTTTGGAATGAGATTTGGTAGGAATTAATTAATTTTACTTGAATGGATATAACTTTCTAAATAAATTATCTGGTTATGTTAGGGTGTTATTCTCATATTTATAGATATTGTGAGATGCACACTTGTCATTAATCTAAGATGTGAAACCGTAGATGGAATAGGGAAATGAAATAGGGGATCCGAGCCGTGAAAAATGACGTTGATGATTTATATGTGAATATATATATATATATATATATATATATATATATATATATATATATATATATATATATATATTAAACATTGAAATGATCGTGCACTAATAAAGTGATGAGATAAACTATTGACCTTTCTACTAATAAGACAAATTACGTAATCTTTAATCTTTATTACCGATTATTCCTCTCGCCTATTCACTATACTCACCGCAATCAATACCTCGCCTTTTTTAATTTGATAAATGCATATCTTAATATTATATATTGGTAAACCTATTTTAGTCTATGTATGAAACCACGTTAGTCTACGCAAAACCCAATTCAGCCAGATTATTTCGTTTCAAAATCGTGCACTCTCATTAAAAGATTTAAATTAAATTTTTAATCTTATCATATTTATTTGTTTATTAAGATATATGCTACGCCTAAGATATATGGTACGTTTATTTATATCATATTTATTTGTTTATTAAGATATATGCTACGTTTGTTTATTTATATCATGTTTATTTATTTATTAAGATATGTACTACACTTATTTATAAATATGTTGTCGCGAGTCGTTTTTTACGAAGAGTATTATGTGGCTAATTTGGGAAATCCACTCACAAACAAAACATGCACGTAAAATAAACCGTAAATAAGATGAATTTGTTGACCCGATTAAACAAAAATGACTACTACTGGGGCATATCAAGCCAGATGTGGTATTACGAGCTTTACACGTACAATATTTGATACATCTTATGAAGATGAATCGTTACAGATGAAGATAATTTGGAGAGTTAGCATATGAGTGCTAGGGTTTCTGTGTATGTGGATAATCACTCGGATTTTTCTGTTCCTCACCTCTCTGGAGAATTTCTTGTGTGGGTGTAGCTTTTTCTGGGAAATTTTTCTGAACCTTTTTCCTTCTTTTTATCGCACTCGATAAGTGATGGAATGGTTAGCAAGCATGAGCTGGAGACTTCGGATCATGCAAGAATCCAGGTGATATTGCCACGTTCCCAACTTCGTCTTCTAGATTGATCTTGGAGCTTACTTGTCTGTAAGACACTCTTTTGGTCGTCCAAATTAATCTTTTGCTCGGTTGGATACTTTGTTCGCCCCTTTAACCATGTCAGTTTTATGCTGGAATATTGTCCTCCTCGAGCATACTGAGCCCTCAGGATGTTCGGGTTTTCGGGATATCTGAGTGTCGAGCACTCTAACCCTTCAGGATGCCTGAGTCTTCAGAATGTTGTGCTGCGAGCATACTGACCCTCAGGATATCTGAGGGTTTCAGGATGTCTCGGCTCAAGGAACATACCGACCCTCGTGATATCCGGGGCCCTATTAAAATCTTATTGGGCCATAATTGACGCTTTTCGTGATTCTCTTTGCCGATTTTTGAAATTGAATCCAATGTTTATATATACCTCGTTTCTCCGCCTTAAACCCTTTTCTCCTTCCTTCTTCTTTTTGCCTCTGTCTTTCAATCTTTTCTGTGTCTGAAAATTTCCGGCGAGGGCTTCATCATTCCGGCGAAGAATTTTACTCAGGTAACCGCTGCATTCTTTCTCTAATTGTGATTATGGCCTCTCGTTCAAATTCTTCTGTTCCCCTAGAATCAAACCACTATAGTTCCTCTTCTTCCCCCTCTATCAGTAGAATCCCCCGTGGCGACGCAAATGCGCCGGAGATGAATGTCTCGGGTTCCGGAATTTGTTGGCAAGTTCGGCAACCGTTTGCCGTTCTTTCCTCCGATTCCGATGAAGCCCTAAATGAATTGGATAGGGACTTGGTCCGCAATGATTCTTCGGACGATTCAAGTGATAATTCTTTGCCCCAAATTCAAATTGGGTCTAGGGCTGTTGATAATGCCGATGTAGATAGGAATGACGATGTTGTTGGGGGAAATTTTGTCAAAATATAACCTAAATCGAACATAGGGGTAGTTGGTGAGCAAAATTCTGAGCTTGATATACCTGTTGGTGTCCCTCATAGTCCAACATATAACGAGTATAGTGCTCGTTATAGTTTTAATTGGCCTAAGCAACCCCATAGGATTAGGGTTGAGAATGAGTACCAAATGAAAGCAAGATAATGCGAGCATAATCGATCTTGAGATATGCTCACTTTCAGATAGGAATTATGAAACCCCAAAGGATGTCTTTTTCTGGGCACCGGGTCCTGATGAGTGGGCCGACCAACCCCCTGAGGGTTGTGTTGCTGTAAACTTAGACACAATGGAAGCTGGCCTCCGATTTTCCCTCCATCCGGCCATCACCCACTTGCTCGTGGAATGGAACATTACCATCACGCAGCTGAAGCCGAATGGGTGGCACATGATTACGAGCTTTCTGACTTTGTTCGGCAAGATGAAGCCAAGATACTATCCCTCAGCAGTTGAACTTGCTCGATTGGTGCACTTGACCCGTCCTAGGGGTGAACACGGGTGGTTGTTCATGCAAGCCAACGCCAAGTGCCAAATCATTGAGGATGTGCCGAACAAAATCAGTGATTGGAAGGAAAAGTTTTGGTTCGTTGGGGGCGATTGGAAGAGCCCGGCTTCTGGAAGCGAACCAAATGCTTGTTTAGACATCCCCACTGACTTCGGGGTGTACCGAAGTAAGTGATTTTGTGTCTTTCGTTCTTCGATTTGAACTGATTTTAACTCGTTCTTTATTTCAGGGATTCCAGCTGCGACGGATAAGGAGACCAACGACGGCTATTTTAGCAGCGTTTGGCAAATTGATCTGGAGTCTCACTCGGAACGGTCTGTGAGAACTCTGAATACCGCCGATCATAGGAAGAAAGGAGGTCTATTCGTACCTCCTCATCATCTTGTTGCTGGTAATCCCACTGGTAAGGATTGCCTCTTTTATTTGTATAAGCTTTGTGCCATTTTGCTCGCTGTTATCCGTTTGTGCATAATGAATTGTTTTGTTTATAGCTTTCCTGTTGTGGAGTACATCCAACATACCGAGATGGCTCGGAGAAAAAGGCCACGCGAGCTTGCTTTCATCCGAAATGAGGCTCAAATAACAGCTCAGGGAGGCGAGGGCAAGCCGATCCGTGGTCCGCCCTGAGGAATCGAGCCGAAGAAGGAGTACTCGCTCGACCGAAAGCAAGGGGTCATGACAACAAGCCTGGCCACCGAAGAGACAAGGGTGGAAATCGGGCGCAGGGGCCGAGCGAACAAACTCGACGAAATGTTTGTCGAGCAAACAGTTCGACGAATACCGATGCCATTAGGGTGACTCGACCCCCATCGCCGAGGCGATCGAGCGGCCGCCTCGGTCGGGTCCAATTTCCTGATCGTTGAAATGGAGGTTGGCACATCTTCCACCTCCTGCCGACCCCCGATCATGGACTCGGGCTGAATCCCGAGCTTTTGGTCTCCGAGGATAAATCATTCTTGGGATGGGATCCGGCCAGCGTGAGCAGTACATTTTGTTCGACCGCTTTTGCTTTGGTTACTTCTCGCTTTTTTCATATTTATTTGCTCGGATATACATGTAGGTTGAGCAGGTGTCGCCTCTTGATGCCCAACTCAAGAACTACTTCGCCACCAAGTGTTCGCAAGGTTCGGGCATTCCCAACATGTTCAAAAGCGTGCGCACTCCGTCCGAGCATGGACCACCGAGCCGGAAGAGTCCACTACGGGTCCCACTCCTCCGAAAAATATGCGCCTGGTCCGGTACTTCAGTACAATCTATGGTCGCCCTGAGAAAGCCTTTGCTTTCCGAGTCCGCCACCTCCATGCCAACTACTTGGCTTTGATCAGAACTTCAAGAAAAAGGTGGGCGAAATTAACAGACTCGTGATGAACCGAGATTGGCTCGTGGACAAGCCTTCCAAGACAAGCCGATGCTCGCCAAGCTCGTGAGGATGCCCGCAAGGCTCGTGAAAATGCTCGCCGAAGTTCGTGAAGATGCGCCTGCTCGTGAGGATGCTTCGCCAGACAAAGGAGGAATCGATTCACTCGCGAGGAGGTGGCCAAGATAATTAAAGAGCTCTGGGAGGAAATGAATGTTGAGCTTTGTAGACTCCGAAATGGGCGCGAGGCCATGGAAAGCGGAGGGACGCTCCAACCAACAAATTTCATCATCACCGAGGAGACCAACACTCGCTTTGGGTCTCAAAATTCAAAGTCGCGACGATGATGAGTATGTTGATTCCATGTCCAACTTCTCCTACATTTGTGCTCTTCGCCGACATGCATCCGGCCTCGCTCATTATACATCCAACGGCGAACAAATTACCCCCTCTTATATCCGGGGCTTCAAAGAAGATTCGATCAACAACCCACCGGATCGCAACCTTCCAATGTCGGATTTGAACGACCTGTGTGATTTCTCCATTCTTCCTGAAGGGATCAAAGTTGATGATCCTATTCTGGATGAGGAAGATGGCTCAGACATGAATACTGCTGGTGTTGCTGGCCAAAATCTCCAGACTGAGTTCGGGATGATCAAAAGGTGCCGAGCAAAGGGGACCTCCGTGGACCGAAAGCACCCCGACAAAAGCGCAGCCCGAAAAGGGGACCTCCTCAGGATCGAAAAGGAATGTACCTTCCGGGCGAGCATTTGGTACCGACCATACCGGGAGTTGTTCTTTGAGGGGCTGAGCACAATTTGTTCGACATCTCTCTCCCGTCTACCCCCAATTATGAATTTGCTCCTTGATGTTATTTTTGTTTTGTCGAACATACGTTGTGTAATTTTTTGTCTTCTTCACTTTCTGTTCGAACAATGTCTTTAATACTTGTAGTTTTTGCTGACTTCTTATTTTTTGTTTGAACATATTTACAACTGAATGGATGGATTACATACTGAACTGTTTCTTCTAGCCTGATTGTTTGATAATTGTTGAGGATGAAAATTGATACTTGTGTTGCTTGATGTTTGCTTTGTTGCTTTGTGTTCGCTTTTGTTGCTTTGTGTTCGCTTTGTTGCTTTCCCGTTTGCCCTTTTCTTAGAATGAATTCAACATTGGGTTTACTATGCCGCTCTCGACTTTTTTTTTTTCGGTTTTGATTGTCTTATTGACGTTGGTAATCGGTTGATCGTCTTATTTAGGTGCGACCAGATGGGTTACTTAATGAACCCCCTTTCTTGGTGCGCGATCGCCTTATTTAGGTCGCGATCACTTCGTCTTAGGCCATCTTATTTAAAACTGCGACCCGCGCTCATCACCCGCCAGGCATGGTATCTGTATTATCTGAAGTTGTCTTTTTGCGACTCACGCACCCATTACTCGCTTTTTCTTTGAATCGTCGAGTCTGAGCTTGTTCGTCAAGTGAACATAGACTTGGGCTCGTTTCGTCTTTGTTCGGGCCGTCCCGCTTAGGTCGACCTCAAATAGACTTGAACTAGAAAATCTTAGCGAACAAAAGTACATATATCTTTCTTTTTTTTTTTTGCAACACTTTTGTATTCTATTACAACCTTCATATTTGAAGAAGACTAATCTATTACACAACTATAGATATCGACTAGGGTTTTGAATTTAAACCTAGTCTTGAGCAGTATACCTAACCGCCTCACCTTGTCCATGGAATTGATGTTGACAAGGATGTGGCACATCATCCTGTCTACCCTTTTCAAGAACATGCTCAAGCAAAGAAGAAAGATAAGTTTTTGTCCCTCCCCGACAAGCCGTGATTACGCGGAGGTCATGACATGAGCATGGCGCGAGCATGCCCGCCGCCTATATCGTGCAAGCAAAATGTTCAAATGCCCTGGGGCATACTAAACCAACCTCCTCCTGAGAATTGTAATATTTTTCCTTTTTTCTTCTTCATATGTTTTTTTTTTTGCTTTTTTCAGCTATCAATATGCCTCTATTTATAGAACTATACCAAGCTAGTGCTAGCATAGCTAGCTGGTGTTGGCTCTTACTTTTGCTCCCCCTTTTGACATCTGTTCAGCTTTTTGACATCTCTTGCTTAAAGATTGACTCGTCCCTGCTTGGCTGCCACCACTTGTCAACTCATTCTGATACGTATCTTCTATTGACAACTCATTCTGACACGTATCTTCTGTCTTTCGATAGTGCTGGCCAGCATTTCTTTCCTGAAAAAATATATCGAACATAATTATCCTACTTGTTTGAACTGAATGGCTGATTATGTTCGGCCCTTGTGTTCGTTTCAGCTACATCGGCCATTATGTTCGGCCTACTATAATCACTTCAAGTGTGTGGACGACTTTGTTCGGCCAACACTATGCTCGCTTCAGCTGTGTGGACAATTTTGTTCGGCCAACACTATGCTCGATAAAGCTGTGTGGACGATTTTGTTCGGCCGACTATGCTCGCTAAAGCTGTGTGGACAATTTTGTTCGGCCGACTATGCTCGCTATTATTGATAGTATTTTTTCAAATTTGATGCATTCCACGAGTAGGACAATGGGACTCCATTCAGGTCTTCCAAGTCATAGGCCCAATTTAGCAAACGCTTCAGAAACTCAAACGGACCTTCCCATGCTCAAATTTAACACACCACTTGATACCCCCAAGGTTCGCCTTTTAAAACCAAAATCGCCTTAACATTGAACTGCGTGTTCGGACTTTGGAGTTGTAGAACTTTTTTCGATCTCTTTTTATACATAGCATTCTTGAAATCACCTCCGCCCTTCTTTTTTTTTTTCTAACAGTTCGACTCAGTTCGAAGCGCCGTCATTGATGTGCTCTCCAAAAGTCATTGTTCGATGACTTGGAATCTTGATTTCATGGGTATAACAAATTTCCGCGACCAAATGCCAAGACAAACCGGGTAGGTCTCCGCAGCTTGATGTTCTAAAAGTTGTTCGATAGGCCCATAATATTTCGTGCAACTCTTCAAATTTATCCACCCCCTCGAATTATCAAGTCCGCCTTGAGGGTATGCTTGATAATTTTATTAACTAAGCTTCCGACTTGTCCGCTTGATCGGGGATAATCTGGAGTTGAATAATGTTTTTTATGCCCCAAATGAGCACGAGTTCACTTCGTCTCGAATTCACTTCCATCGATCCATTTGCCGTTATCGATTACTAATGATTGGGGAGTCCAAAACGACAAAAATGATATTTTTCCAAACAAAATTTCACATTCTTTGTTAGGTAATTTTGACAATGGCTTCGGTTTCCTACCATTTAGTATAATAATCAACGGCAACCACAACATATCTTACTCCCCGACGCGGTAAGAGAAAGGGGCCGATCAAATCGATCCCCCATTTAGCAAAATGGCCATGGGCTATAAAATTGACACTAATTCTTGGTGGGCTATGAATGAGTGGAGCATGTACACGCACACGTGGCACGCCATGAGCATCTGTGAGCGAATCTTTTTTTTTGTTGGACAATAATAACCTTGTTCGATTATTTTGTGCGCCAAGACGAGCCCACCACCATGATTTCCGCATACTCCTTCATGGATTTGTTCCGTATACACGACCCTCTTCGAGTGAGTAATACATTTCAACAAAGGAAGTGAGAAGCTTTTTTGTACAAATGCTCGCCTATGATAGTATAACGAAAATTGTAACTGGCGCAGTAGTTTGGCCTTGTTCTCGTGGAGAAATCCTTTTGTAAGTAGCTCAGATTGAGTCATCCAAGTTTCTTGTTCGCTTGTCACCAGGCGATCATAGCTGAACCCATGGCGAACAAGTTGTGACGCACCACAAATGTCCGCTGTGTTCGCCACTCCTCTCGTCGTTGCCCGCGCGTAAGCATCGTGAACAAATTACCCAATCGTGGTAATTGTTCTATGAAAACTTGTTCAAATGCTCGAGCAACTCTTTCGCTTAGTCTTTGGTATCGAGCCATCCGTTTCGCCTCGCCTCAGACTGCATGTCACTTGATAAACGATTATCCGAGAATTTCTATAAATCATCGCCTCCAATTCCCCATTGTCATTGCCATCCGTAGTCCAAATGATCAAAGCTTCATATTCGCTTCATATTTTGTGGCCGGAAATCAAAACGGATGGTCATTGTGAATGTTTACCCGTTATTGATGAGAACTACCGCTCCGGCTCTTGAACTTGTTGATGAGCCATCAACATACATATGCCATGGTTGGTCGATAGCTTTTTCGAGCATTTGAGGATATGTCAACTCGACCATGAAATCGGCCATAGCCTGGCCCTTCATTCTTTGTTCATGAGCTTAACGTAATGCCGACTTCAACCCCTAACTCCACCGCCCACTTGAGTAATCTGCCGCAAGATTCTGGTCGGTGGAGGACTTAGCGCAATGGGAAAGTGGTCAGTACCTCGACTGAGTGATCGAAAAAATATGGTTGTAATTTTTGAACACTCATGACGAGAGCATATGCTAATTTCTCTAAAGGAGGGTACCGGAGCTCGGCTTCCTTAAGCACTTGGCTTACATAGTAAATGGGCAAGTTGTATGGTCCCTTCGCCGCATACAAAGACAACACCGATTGCATGTTCTGATGCGGCAAAGATACGATAGAGTTGTTCGTCTGGGAGGACGGGCTTAGACGAAGGTTCCAGTATCTGCAAAGGTAATCGCTCAATGATTCAAATGCATTTTGGCAATGCTCGTCCATCGAATTTCCCTTTCTTTAATGTATCAAAGAAAGGTTTGCATTTGTCTCCGGTTAAGCGATATAAACCGCCATCAAGCTAAACGTCCGGTTAACTTTTGGACCTCTTTTACACTCCTAGGAGCCTGCATATCGAGCATGGCTTGAATCTTTGTTAGGTTGGCTTCGATCCCTCGTTGACTGACCATATGTCCGAGGAATTTTCCTGAGTGAACCCCAAAGCTGCATTTCTTCGGATTTAGCTTCATATTGTACTTCCTGAGTATATCGAATGTTTATGCGAGGTGGGTGATGTGGTCTTCCTTATGTTCGCTCTTTACCACAATATCATCGATATATACCTCAATTGTTCGGCCGATGTGTTCGTCGAACATTTTGTTCACCAAACGTTGATATGTTGCTCCGGCATTCTTTAATCCGAATGGCATGCATTGCCAAGAGTACATATTCTTTTCACTGCAGAATGCCGTATTCTTTTGATCGTCCGGGTGAATAGGTATTTGGTGATAACTAGCAAATGCATCCATGAAAGTCATGAGTTCATGGTCTGCTGTATTATCGACCAAATAATCGATATGCGGCATAAGGGAAGTTATCTTTCGGACATGCCTTGTTTAAATCAGTGAAATCAATACATAATCTCCAAGATCCATTGGACTTGAGAACGAGCACAGGGTTCGCAAGCCATCTTGGGCATTTCACCTCTCGAATCAGTTTGTTGTCGAGCAACTTTTTGATTTCACTATTCATTGCCGCGATATTTTTCCCACTAAACTTTCTCGCGACTTTCCGGATAACTAGAGTTTGTATTGGATCAAGGTTGAGGGAGTGGCAAGCATGTTTTGGATCAATTCCAACCATGTCCTCGTGCGACCATGCGAACACATCTAAGTTTGCTTGAAGATAAGCTATAATTTCTGTTCGAATTGGTTCGGTAATTACGAACCAATGAACACTTCTAACTTCGGTCCATTTGGGTCGATGTTAATGGACTCGATTGTTCGACGGTGTTGCTTTCGATTTCTTTTTGCTTCCACCGAGGATCTTGAATGGACCCCCTGCTCGTCATCAACCTCCATGGGTTCAAAGCCTATCACGAGGTTCTAGGTCCGTTGCTCGTTCGGTGATCTATATTCATTTGATCAAGAGATCTCGGGGCGTGAGTTACCACCCTGATTCCGTGTTCGCGCGATTCCGTGTTCACGCGAGGAGTCATGCTCGTCAAACTTATGTTCGTCGGAAGATCAATAGGCGAGGCATTTGCTCGGCCGCTCGACTCACCAATCTTCCATGTTTGCTCCATCATGTTGACAATATTTTGTTTTTCTGGTGCACACGATAGCAAACAATCTCGAGCTTTCTTCTGATCTCCTTTTACGCTACCTGTTCCATCTTGTGTGGGGAATTTAACACAGTAGTAATACGTAGAACAGGCCGCTTTAAATTCTTGAATAAACGGGCGACCTAGAAACCCGTTATAAGTTGATTTGAACATCGGCGATTACAAAATCTAAAGATTCTAGTTCGGATGTCCTGATTCGAGTTGATTCTAACTCGACTCCTAACCTAATCATGCCATAGGGTCGGGTTACAGATTCCCCAAAACCCATTATGGTATGATCACATGGTTCAATATAACTGCTCAAGTCTCCAACTTGTTTTTCCATCTGGTGAACGGTGTTGACGAACAAAATGTTCGCATAAGCTCCGGTGTCAACTAGGAGACGGTGCACCTTCAACCCAAGGAGTCGAGCACTGATGGTTAAGGAGTCATTGTGGGGAGTTATGATTCCGTCGAGATCGTCTTCTGAAAACATAATTTGGTGAGAGGGTGGCGTGCTAGCTGATGTGCTCGCCACCTTCACTTGATGGATGCTTTGCGTAGCACGATCTCTATCTTTTTTTCGCCCGCTCGATAATGTTGGTGCCTGGTAACATCCACCCACTGGACCATATTCAGGATGTATCATGTGAATCTCTTGACTTTCTCGACCTCTTCCCACAGTAGGAGGCCTTCTTTTCGCTTACCCCTTCGATCTTCTGTTTTTTCTGTTCGAGAATCGCTGCTCGCTGGCTTTTTTAGGAATTGGGTAAGACGATTATCTTCGTATAGCTTCCAAAGTTGGCGGAGTAAGTCGCGACAATTTTCTGTATTGTGCCCAATGTACTCATGGTAGTTACAATATTTGGAAGCATTAAGCGATGTTTATCCATTATGATTCTTCTTGCCTTTCCAACATGTCCCGATCTCTCCGATTTGGTTAAAGATTGTTTCATTGGCCTAAAAAGACTTCAGAGGGCGTTTGCCGATCTTTCTTCGAATGGTTTGAATGAGCCTGGGGGTTTGTATCCCCCTTCATTCATCACTTTCTTCCCGAAAACTTTCCTAGTGGTAGGTTCCTGACCCAATCGTGATTGGGTGAGCAAATCTTGCATGGCTATAATTTTGGCCGCTCGCTCTCGGAATTCTGAGTATGTGTTCGGCCAGTCTTGGTGCATGGCCTTCCACATATCAGTATTCAGGCCCCCGACCACCGTGAGGATTTTGGCATCCTCTTCGACGGGGGCTTCATCATACAAACATTTATCAAATCTTTCTATGTATGCTCGATCAGACTCACCTTTTAGTTGGGAGAAATGCGCCAACCTTTGTTTTGGTGCTGGGCGAGCACACATGGATGAAAAGTGGGACAAAAATTGTTGTCCCAATTGGGCGAAAGATGTGATAGACGCAACTGTCAAAGTAGAAAACCATCTATGTGCCCGATCACCCAAAGTCATGGGGAATGATCGGCACTTTGTTGCGTCTGTGGCCCCCATCGCGATCATAAAATCTGAGTACTTGCTGAGATGGACATGAGGGTCGACTTCAAAGATCGAATCACGGAATTGGCGGCCGGGACTTCGCCACTTTCTCTTGTATTTCGGCCGCCATGATAGCCGATGACAATGGCGGCAGTATTGTGCTCGCCGAGGGTGGTTTTTGGTCGCGCCAGTCGGCTGAAACCCTCGATGGCTTTTTTGCATTTCCGCAATTTTTGTGGAACTGACAGACTTAGATCGGGGCTGTTTCTCATCATGAGGACCCAGTGGGTCATGCTCGTGATGGGGCAGTCCCCCTTTCCAAGTCCGTGCTTGACTACCCAATCGATGATGGATAGACAATTTTGTTCCCGCCGATTTTTGTTCGGCTGCGGATGATCATGAAGATCCGAATGTGCGGGCATTTTTATTGGTTGTTCCTTTCCCGGATCCTTGCCGCCTATTATTGCCGATTCGGTCTTTGGCGGAGAGCCTCAAACGCCCAAACACCGGATGGTCTAGACCCTCGAGGTCGTTTCGTCATCGACGGCGTGTCATCGGCTTTTTTTGGCCCGCATTTTCATTTCTTTTTAACTTGCTTTCGCTTATCAGTGTACGCGAGCGTCGCTCTTCATGTTCTTGAGTTTCTAATTTGGCCAACTCTTTTTCAGCCCTCTTTCTGTGCTCGCAGCAAGAAAGTGATGGCCCTTGTTGTGGCCGCCGAATCATTTGCAATATCCTCAAGATTGGTAATCTCCACTCCCTGATCTTTATGAGGTCAATGCCGAAGCCTCTTTCCCCAATCATGAGGTCGACTTTGCCCTGACCTCTCTGTTTGTGTGTTCCTAGATTGAGGCATTATATTTCTTTTTTCTGCCTCGGCTCACTAAGGGTTCGTGTATTGGTTGGTTTTTTGGTGAAGTACCCTCCTTCTAGCGCCAGTTGTCGTGAGTCGTTTTTTATGAAGAGTATTATGTGGCTAATTTGGGAACGACTCACAAACAAAATATGCACGTGTAAAATAAACTGTAAATAAGATGAATTTGTTGACCCAGTTCGTCAAGAAATGACTACTCTGGGGGCATACCAAGCCAGGATGTGGTATTACGAGCTTTACACGTACAATATTTGATACATCTTATGAAGATGAATCGTTACAGATGAAGATAATTTGGAGAGTTAGCATATGAGTGCTAGGGTTTACGTGTATGTGGATAATCACTTTCGGATTTTTCGCTCTCACCTCTCTGGAGAATTTCTTGTGTGGGTGTAGCTTTTTCTGGGAAATTTTTTTGAACCTTTTTCTTCTTCTTTTTTCTTCCTTTTATCGCACTCCGATAAGCTTGAGCTGGGTTGGCAAGCATGAGCTGGAGACTTCAGATCATGCAAGAATCCAGGTGATATTGCCACGTTCCCAACTTCGTCTTCTAGATTGATCTTGGAGCTTACTTGTCTGTAAGAAACTCTTTTGGTCGTTCAAATTAATCTTTTGCTCGGTTGGATACTTTGTTTGCCCCTTTAACCATGTCGGTTTTTTCTGTCGGAATATTGTCCTCCTCGAGCATACCGAGCCCTCGGGATGTTGGTCTTGATATATCGAGTGTCGAGCACTCGACCCTTGCCTGCGAGTCTTCGAGAATGTTGTCTTCTGAAGCATCTCGACCCTCGGGATATCCGAGGGTTTCGGGATGTCCGGTCATGCGAACACATCTTGACCCTCGGGATATCTCGAGGGTTTCGTGATGTCTGGCCGTGAAGATATCGACCTCGGGATATCGAGGGTTTCGGGATGTCTACGCGAGTATGAGCATCTGACCCCTCGGGATATCTCGAGCCTTTCAGATATCTCGAAGTGCGAGCATACCGACCTCGGGATATCCGAGCCTTTCGGGATATTCGAAATGGAAGCATATGACCCTCAGGATATCTGAGCCTTTTGGCCGTCTGAGTCTTTTCGACTTGGCTCATTCAATTCATCTTTCCTGATCTGAGTAGCGAATACTTGTCCACTGAGCATGATTATTTTAATAGATATTACACGTGTCGCTCTTACGTGTTCGATTAATCATGAATTATTATATCGAACACAACATATGTATCTAAAGTTATTTAAATTAAAATTTTAATATATTCAATTAAAATAAATCTTTAGTTTATATCATATTTATTTATAAAGATCATTACCCCATCTAAGGGTTTCTTACGCCCACAAATCAAATCTCTTGATGAAGATGAGTTTTTACTGCGTTGAATTTATCATAGTTAATGACATTCCTTTTCTTCTTTCTTCTTTACTAATTTACGTGCTAATATGTACATGAAAGGTGTTGAGATTATGCAATCATTTTCTCCTTTCTTTCTATTAACTTTTTTATATTGCATGGGTATTGATGTAAGTTATTTGAGTTTTAAATTGGTTACGAATGTTTATGGCAATTGTATATATGATCGACAATATCCGTTTGTGAATTCATTTTGGGTTTCATCTTTACAGTTAATAACAATTTTTCTAATTTAAAAAATTTGTTAATCTAATTTTATTTTGTATATTACAGGGACTATTGTGGTAAATAATTATTTTGAGTTCCGAATTGATTATGAATGTTTATGAAAATTGTGTATATGATGCAACATCAGTTCTAATTTGATGAATTTATTAATCTAATTTTGTTTTGTATATTGCAGGGATTATTGAGGTAATTTCGTTTGTAAATTCATCCCGTTTCATCTTTACAGTTAATAGCAATTCTTCTAATTTAAAGAATTTGTTAATCTAATTTTATTTTGTATATTGCAGGGAGTATTGAGGTAAATAATTAATTTGAGTTCTGAATTGATTATGAATATTTATAAAAATTGTGTTTATGATGCAACATCAGTTCTAATTTGATTAATTTGTTAATCTAATTTTATTTTGTATATTGCAGGGATTATTGACGTAAATTCATTTGTGAATTCATCCAGGGTTTCATCTTTACAGTTAATATCAATTCTTCTAATTTAAAGAATTTGATAATCTAATTTTATTTTGTATATTGCAGGGAGTATTGAGGTAAATAATTGAGTTCTGAATTGATTATGAATATTTATAAAAATTGTGTATAAGATCTGCAACATCAGTTTTAATTTGATGAATTTGTTAATCTAATTTTATTTTGTATATTACATGGATTATTGAGGTAAATAATTTGAGTTCTAAATTTATTATGAATATTTATGAAATTTGTGTATATGATCTGCAATATCAGTTTGTGAATTATAACATAATTTTATTAATTTGAAATGAAATTATTTTCCTTTGCAAATTCAAGGTGCCCCTCAAGATTATGGAATTTCACTACACAATGCTTAGCCTTACTTTACCTCTGTTTGGCGTGTGTATAGGATTGCAATGCATTGGGAAGCGTTTGGAGGTAGTTTTCTATTTTTCATGGAAGAATTTATCATGCTTATGTTGCAGCTTTGGAAAGATTAGAAACCATGAGAGATGATTGTCACTCTTCTTGAGGTAAATAATCACTTCTTTTATTGAAGTAAGTATTGAGTTCTGAATTGATTATGAATGTTTATTGCAATAGTATAATTAAATTTAAAAAAATGGTATATTAATTGTAAGGATTACTAGGATAAGTAATTTGAATTCTGTATTGATTATAATCGTTTATTGCAAGTCTGGCGATGAGGATTAATCTAAAATATATATTCTAAACTTTTTTTAATCCCGTGAAAATCGCGGGATTACGTGCTAGTATTAAATAAATACATAACGCTATATATATCCATTCCAATAATTATAAAAGTAAATTAGATCATCATCATCTTGTAACATAATTTTAGAATAGAACGTGGCAACTGGCCACAAGTGTCGTAGCCTCTCCCCAAACACCTCGCCCTTTCTCCCACCCCCACCCATATTAATTTTCCAACACCACAAATTAATTAATACTATATAACAACACAATTATAGCGTAGTTGTACGCATAGCATGCTTGTACCGTACAAGAAGAGGTGCAGGCGATAGTCGAGAAGAAGGAAACGGTGACGTTTCGCGGGGTGAGCCGCGACGAAGAGGGACGAAAGCACGTGGAGAAAATAGAAGTAACTGACACGAAAGACAGGGAGACGCTCAAGTACATAGAGAAGAAGCTGATCGACAAGGGGTTCCACCACAAGGACCGCCGCCCCTTCGACGGCCGGCCGCTCCCCAAGTCCGGCCACGGCGGGAAGGACACGTGGGAGGGGCCCGCCAGCGACGTGGCGAATGAGGTGGAGGAGGCGTCGGCGGTGTTGGATGAGAACGATCCCAACTACGTGGACGAGGATAGTGCGGTGGCGGGACTGGTGGTGGGGGAGGTGGAGGTGCCCAAACTGGCGGAGGAAGGGGTGGCCAGGTTGGATGTTGATCCCAACTTGCGAGCCAATGTTTAGGTCATGTAGGGAAGTTTTATATTTTATGTATAATATATGCTTGTCTAGATGTGTGATAAATTAATGATAAGTTCATATTAGATGATGAAATATTGAAAAATAAAGGAACGTTTGCATGATGTAATTTTTTTTTTAAAATATGTTTACATGGATAATCATCTCGTGCAATAATTCCAAAACTATATGTAGTAGTCGCTAAAATTAGTGTGAAAACGGCAAGATAAAAAATTATGCACACCGAGGGACACGGGGCTCAGGTTTCGTGTCCCAGGTTCCTGATTGTCAGATACGGAATGAACGGTGCAAGAGGGAAGACTCAAATATCCACTAAGTATTGGTAGCATTCCTCTCTCTTTGTCTCACTCTCTCAATTTCAGTTTTAACGTCCCATATTTACAAAGAAGGAGAAGAAGAGTATAAAAGGAAGTTGTCAATAAGTTTTAGTCTGGTAGGTCCTCAAGAAATGGGCCAAATGGCCAAAATCGAAATGGGCTCAAGCCCAACAACAGGGCGCATAAATTTAGTTATTCATTTTTTTAAGAATGGGACTATGGTTTTACCGCTGTGGAGCCTGAATTTTTATTGACTAAATTTCGAGAAATACCAAAAGAAATTCCAGCATCAAATTTCGAGATATAAAACAGATTATTCGACTTCAATAACCAAATTTCGAGAGAAAGTAATTCCAAAACCAAAAACCAAATTTAGTTATGAATTTCATTTGATTTAAAATGAAAAACAATGAAGACAAATAATAAACACACAAGTCACGTCAATTAGGCAACATATATGATATAATTCCCATTATCATTCACGTTAAGTAGTTTGAATCGAACTCTTCTTAATTATCAAACTTGAAAGGGTACATCTTTCAAAAAAAAAAACTTGAAAGGGTACAAACTGAGAGAATTCTGTCTCATCTAAAAGCTCGAACTTGTAGAGAGGGTCGAAAATAATCTATTTATTTAATTTCCCTCAACACAAACCATGTAAGAGAAGCCCAAGTTCATAAGAGAGCGACCCAAGTTCTGTGTGGAGGCCCAAGATCCTATGGATTATGCCCAAATTCAGCGCGAAACTTCAAATTCATGTATTTGCTACAGCATTTATTATTGAATGCGATCTAATACTTTTTTCTATACACAAATAATACTTCATCTATCCGCCTGTACTCGTTTGAATGTTTATTGAAAATACATTATTTAATGTATAAATTATTTAAAATATAATGTATAAATTGTTTATTTTTTCAACAGTTTGTATGAATTATTTATTACTCCCCGTCCCAAAGTTATTTACTATTTTTTAAAAATGATTTGTCGCAACATTTTAAAATTACATTTTATGTCATTACTTTTACAAAAAATAATAATAATTTTTTTAGTAATAACATATATAGAACTACAACACTCTCAATTAAAAATCACTTTATCTCTGTAAAAAAAAAATTACTTTATCACTTTAAATATTACTCCCTCAGTCCCAATTAAAAACTCATATAAAAAATAAAAGGGTAAATAACTTTGGGATGAAGGTAGTAATATTCAGCAGTTAAGAAAGTTTTTAGTCGAGAGTATTATACACCTTTCTACTTTATTTTAAAATAGATGAGATGATAAAATAATTTTTTAATATCTATACGGTAATAATATGAAATATAAATTTTAGATATAGAAATATATAATTGTAAAAAAGTAATATTATTTAATTGCTTTTAAGAAAATTAAAAAATAAGTGTTGAAATAAGTAACTAAAACGGAAATATCCAAACAAACATGGGACGAGGGATTAATACTCAGTAAAATAAATCAAAATAATTATTGTGAAATAGAGAAACTTAAAATTACCAGATATTTTTATTATTTTCTTGTTACTATTCAGTAAAATAAATCAAAATAATTATTATGAAATAGAGAAACCTAAAATTACAAGATATTTTTATTATTTTCTTGTTTTTTCCTCCTCCTCTCTCACTCACAGTGCAGGTGTAGTACACCCACTCGTTATCTCCGCCCCCAAAATCCCAAAAGCCAACAACCCGCGCCACCCTAAAACCCACCGCCTCATTCTACACACACAACACAATTTCTCTCTTACACAACACAATTTCTCTCTTCTGCATTTAACAATGGCCGCCGCAGCAACCACCGCAACATTCGCCGTCACAAAGCTCATCGCCTCCTCCACCCCAACCCTCAAACACTCATTCTCTCTCCTCTCCCCTCACACAAAACCTACCTCCCTTTTCTCCTCCTCATTCCCCCTCCGCCGCCTCCAATCCCTAAAATACTCCGCCGTCCCCAAAATCTCCGCCACAATTTCCGTCGGAGACAAGCTCCCCGACTCCACGCTCTCCTACTTCGACGCCGCCGACGAGCTCCACACCGTCTCCGTCTCCGATCTCACATCGAATAAGAAAACCATCCTCGTCGCCGTTCCCGGCGCGTTCACCCCCACCTGCTCGCAGAAACACCTCCCCGGATTCGTCGAGAAGGCCGCGGAATTGAAGGCGAAGGGCGTTGACACCATCGCGTGTATCTCCGTCAACGATGCGTTCGTGATGAAGAAGTGGAAGGAGGATTTGAAAATTGGGGACGAGGTTTTGCTATTGAGCGATGGGAATTGCGATTTCACGAAGGCGATTGGGTGTGAGCTCGATTTGAGCGATAAGCCAGTCGGATTGGGGGTTAGGTCAAGGAGGTACGCCATGTATGTCGACGATGGGGTTGTTAAGATCCTCAATTTGGAAGACGGCGGCGCGTTCAATGTCAGCAGCGCTGAGGATTTGCTCAAGGCGATTTGAGAATGGTAGTCGTTCTAACTTTCCTTCTTTCTTTCTGTTGGCTTCTTAAAGATGAGTCGTTTTTCCCCTGTTTGGTGCATGAATTCGTATTTTGTTTTGAAATAAGTGGGAAATTGAATAAGATTGTTGTAGGGTTTGAATTTTGAGAAATGAGAACTGTTTCTGTGCTGTTTTTATGCTTTATTGTGTGGACCTCTGTGGTGTAGATGATATTAAGCTGTGTTGCTTTCAATCTTATCAGTTTGAACAGTTTTCTCCTTTTCCTTTTGGCGTCTCTTTGAATTAATTGAACATTGGGTGGCAATTCTTGACATGAATACACAAACATGTATCAAATTTTAGTTGAAACTCTACTTGTTATGGTACAATAAGGTGGATGAAAGAGTTTAATACACTTGAAGATAAGCTAGAAAACCAGGATGTATATGGTTTATAGTAGCGTTGATAGGTCATGAATCTGACTTGTGAATGTAAAAGATGGTTTCTTGGAAATGTTGGGGTGAGTAGTGTGAGCTGAGATTTGGTCTATGCAACAATATAGGGTTGATCTGGAAAATAATGCCTTGTGTGAAGTGGATAATGCTTTGGTCTTGTGTGTGAAGTGTCTTATAAGTATGAATTGCAGATTACATACTTGTTCCTCTCATAATGCTCTTGAAGATTTTGGTATGTATATTGCTGCATTTAGGTTTGACATCTAATGAAAAAGAATTGAAAGTAAGTGTTGGTTATGAGTTTGTGTGATTTTACCATGATCCATGTATCTTTATTTTGTTTTGTTTAATTGAGTGTATTGGAACTCCTCAAACTAGGCAAGGTTTCATTTCACTATCACTGTTCTGCTCTTTGGGATTTTTTAGTAGAATTTTGAATTTGACATGGTCATTTTGACACTTGCTGAAAATGGTGGTGCTTTTCCAAATGGTAGAATTTTGAACGTGACACTTTCATCTCTTATCCTCTATTATCATTTCCATCTTTAAGTGCATCTTAAGTTTTCAGGGAGGACAGTATGACTGGGTCAAATCGAAAAGTGTTGCAATATGGTTATTTTCAAGTTTTTGTGTTTCAATATTCAAATTTATATTGAAGTATAGAGTTATGGCAGAGAGAGTTTTGGTCTCAATAGATCATAAGCTTTTGGTGTTAATTGCACAGCAAAATGTTCAGATATTTTTAGAGTTAGTGAGATTCCAACCCAAATTACAAGAAAACAAGGTTGGAGACGAATTAATGGAATGGAATTACCATAAAGAAAAATGGAGGCTTTTATATGAACTGATGAAACCGGGATGGAGTGGTGATGCATGTCATTTTAAAATTTAAAACAATTAACTTTAGAATTATTGAAGTTATTCAAGTGGTATTGCGACTATTCAAATTTATAACTATTCAGATTAAAAAATTTAAAATTATCATCATACATAACTGTTTTATATATCTTTATTGTATAATTATTTAATAAATTATCAATCTAACTAATTTAATAAATATTTTAAATAATTATATATTTAATGAATAATTATTAATGTCTTTAACATAAAATTTTGTAATTGGAATGCGGAGTGGCGAATATGCCCTGGGTAGTTGACTCCTTAATCCTTACCCCGCGAAAAACTCCCCCCCCCCCATATATCTTTTTTTTTCTCCACAACTTGTCGTTTACATTTTGGCCTTCCATCCGCAACTCTTGCTCAACCAACGGAAGTTTGGTAATTAAAATAAAAAAAAGATTTTTTTATGGATATAGTAAGACAACTCTTGTGAACTCGAGTTTTTGGTTAACTATTTTTTTAATATCATTGTTATTTATAAAAATTATCGTTGAAGTGAAGTTGATATATAGATTTGATTAAATATGAATATTCTTTTCATGATAAAACTTATATCTTGACCGAAATAACAGGTGTAATTTAAATACATTTTTAAAAAGTGTAAATTGTTTTTACTGAAATATGCAAATTATTTTAAAAAATGCATGTGTCGATGAAAACGATTTTGACACTTCTAAAAAAAATGCATTTGAGTTGTACGGTGCACAAAATGTCTAATCTTGGATGCAGACTCTTCCCTGGACAATTTTCATTGTAAAAAACTTGATTCATTCATAAAAAATATTATTACATTCATCCAATAATACCATCATTTTCACAAACTAATACTAACATATTCACAAACAACCGGACATGTTTGCGTGCCTGAAAATGCTCACCCTCAAAACTCATCGTTAGTTTTATCGCAGACGGCGGTGATCTGGATCTTCATATACACATTATGCATCGGCGGCGCTAATTTAATTTGTTCCTCGGCGCGCTCCAGTGCGAACTCGATAAACTTGTAACGATCAATTTCAGGGAGAGGCCACTTTTCTCTAATTATGCAATCATCGATTTTTATATGCGCTATGTCATGGGAATAAGCCGGCTTAAAATATATGGGAATGTTGATATCTTTCACAGGGTGATCTTCTTAATGGAGGAGAATTTGAGATGACCACTCCGGTTTAAGAATTTGTAGAGAAGTGTGAATTTGATTTGGGACAAAGGGCAGGACGATGGATGCGGTGCGACTTCTTTGCTTAAAACCTCAAAATGATATTGTGTAATTTCTGTGACTGAGAGACATTTGAATCTCCCTTCTTCTGCCATGTATATATAGTAAAGTTTTAATAAGATGAATGATAAGGAAGAGGAAGAGAGATTGAAAGGCAAATACCTCCCATATATATTTGGTAACAAGCCTGATTAAGTATATGTGTTCGTGTTCAATTCACTCAAATGCAGATTCTACTTTTACGCTTTGTTTAGTTGAACACGTGCATGTTTTCCTTTCTGTAGTATTTTTGCGATAAAGAATAGACATGTCATTTAGCTTCACAAAATATTTTTTTTAAAGAAAATATATTATTACCGAGAATCTTTAAATATTGAGGAGATTTCTTGTACACCAGATGTACCGTATAATTTAAATATTTTTTTAAAACATGCAATTTGTTATTGTGTCGTCTTATGAAGATGTTATTTTATTTTATCGTTCAATTTTAGTAGCGTTGATCCGGTAAATAATGCTTATAAGTATGAATTGCAGATTACATACTTGTTCCTCTCATAATGTTCTTGAAGATTTTGTTATGTATTTTACTGCATTTAGGTTTGACGTCTAATGAAAAAGAATTGAAAGTAAGTGTTGGTTATGAGTTTGTGTGATTTTACCATGATCTATGTACTTCTCTTATCTTTATTTTGTTTGTTTAGTTTAATTGAGTGTGTCGGAACTCCTTAAACTAGGCAAGGTTTCATTTCAGTATCACTGTTCTTCTCTTTGAGATTTTTTTGTAGAATTTTGAATATGACATGGTCATTTTGACACTTTAATCTCTTACTCTCTATTATCATTTCCATCTTTAAGTGCATCTTAAGTTTTCAGGGAGGACAGTATGACTGGGTCAAAACGAACAGTGTTGCAATATGGTTATTTTCAAGTTTTTTGTGTTTCAAGATACAAATTTAAATTGAAGCATAGAGTTATGGCAGAGATTTTTGGTCTCAATAGATCATAAGCTTTTGGTGTTAATTGCAGAGCAAAATGTTCATGATATTTTTAGAGGTGGTGAGATTCCTACCCAAATTACATGCGGGAGAATAAAAAATACCACTCAAGGAAACAAGGCTGGAGACGAATTAATGGAATAGAATGGAAATAATTTTGTTTCATCTAAAAGCTCGAACACTTGTGGGCTGGATTGTCACTCCATCATGGGAGGAAGAGGAGGACCACCAAGTGTATAATTTAATGTAGGTAGAGTTTTGCTGTCAACGCAACGAGGTTTGAACCCAAAACGAGGGCATGAACCTGATGCGCTGATACCATGAAAGAATTCCGTCTCATCTAAAAAACTCGAACTTTTAAAGAGATGAGAAATTAATTCTTTTGTATATAGTTCCCCGATAGGAATTACCATAAAGAAAATGGAGGCTGGGTGGTGATGCATGTCATTTTAAAAGTTAAAACAAATAACTTTAGAATTTTTGAAGTTATACAAGTGATATTGCAACTATTCAAATTTATAAATATTCAGACTAAAATTTTGAAAATTATCATCACATATAACTGTTTTATATAACTTTATTTTATAAAACTTTAATATAATATCAATCTAACGTACTAATTTAATAAAAAAAATTAAATAATTGTATATGTATGAATAATTACTAATGTCAACATAAAATTTTTGCAATTGGAATGCGGAGTCCGAATTGGCCCTTTGTTGACTCCTTAGTCCTTACCTATAAAACTCCCCCACCCTCGTATATCTTTTACTCCATCCCTTCACAAAATCTATGTTTGATTTTTTGAGCACAACTATTAAAAAAAAATAGATAAAGTAAAAATATTATGGGATATTATACGATTCATTTATAAATAAAGTGATTATTTGTGAATAAAATATAATGACAATTGAAATAATTAAGTGATGATTGAAATATAAAAATAAAATGTATGTTTCCCAAAAAAACATGAATGGACGAACCAATAAGGCAAGTAGAAATATATTCGGTGCATGGAGGAAGTATTATTTTTCCTCAATCACAACTTTCCATTTACTTTTTGGCTTTCCATCCGCAATTCTTGCTCAACCAATGTATGTTTGGTAATATACAATGAGAAGGAACTGTTGTGGTGTATAGTCTTGCGATAAGTAAGATAAAACTTTTGTGAACTCGAGTTTTCAAATAGAGTTAGTCTTATTTAAAAAATTTCATGGGTGAAAATATTTATTTTTGGACTATGAGAATGGACAAAGGAAACTATGAGAATGGACAAAGGAAATAGTGCATGACTTAAGCATCATAAGGTCTTTAGTTTGTTGGTGGATGGCTCCTTCTTTATCTTATTAGGCGTGGGATTGATTCCTTCTCGCCACAAAGTAAATTGTTTTCTTTTTTTTTTCTTATGTAAATAAAAAAAAATGAAAATTTAATTATTATCTAGATTCGAACCCTGGCCGCAACAATGATTTAAAAGTAAATTTACCACTATAACACATTGATTATATAGTATATAATTTTCTCACTATTATATTTACCTAGATTTTTCTTTTTTCTTTTTTTCTCTATAAATAAAAAAAAATTAAAAATTCAATTATTAACTAGATTCGAACCCAGGCCATAATAATAGTTTAAAAGTAAATTCAACACTATAGCACAACAATAGTTTAAAAGTAAATTCACCACTATAGCACAACAATAATTTAAAAGTAAATTCACCACTATAGCACATTGATATCAATGTAATTTTCTTATTACTTAAACAATATTATTTGTTTTTTCCTATATGGTATTACGTTTAAAAATAATTACTTAATATTTTTATAATTTTAGAAGTTTTACTAAATGATATTACCACTTTTATCAAAGAGTATTACGTCTTGCACTTAATTTATTGCTTGTTTACCTAAGTAACATTACATTACTATCTACATATACTACATATTGCTCTTTTGTTACGTAGAGTACATGTCAAATAGAAGAATATTACATACTCCAGTATTACATGTAAAAATATAACAATATTACATCAAAAAACATAAGAAAATGTAAAAAAATTGAAGGGTATTAAATGTATAATTGAAGCAGTATTAAATCATAATCAAACAATCATTAATGTTTTTTACTTTGATTTCAAATAAGAAAATGATGTTGTATTACAAGCAAAACATAACAGTATTACAACCAAAATATAACAGTATTACATTAAAAAACATAACAGTATTACAAACAAAAATATAATAATATTATAATATAAACATAATAAAAATTAAGGTAAGTTATGAAGGGTACCTAATCAAAACAGAACAATATTAAATGTATAACATAACATTACTACACTAAAAACATGGGGAAAAAAGATTATGAATGTATTGTACGTACAATTTGTAAATAGATGTATTAATAAAAAAAATTATTTATATATTAAAATTCACTAAATAACTATAGATATCATATATGTCTTCTTATCACTATTGAGCTACAGGTTCATATCCTCTAGGTGGTGATTTTTTTTAAAAAATAAATAAATTATTATAATTTTTTTTTATAACTCGGTATTCGGCCCAAGGACCGATTAATTCGAGGGATCAGAATCCACCGTCCACTAGCGGAAGCCCCACTTCAAGCTAGAGTTAAGCTCTGTATGGACTGAATCATCTCAAGAGTTAATCGCATCTTAGGGGGTTCGAACCTGAGACCTAGAGAGGAACACACTCATAAATCCCAAACTTACCACCAAAAGAATATTAATATAGGCAAAGTGACAACAAGTAATTATAATAAAGGGGTAAGTATTCCTTTCTTTTACCTTTGAGTCGTGGGCTAGACTCTTGGTGGATAGCAGTCTCTTTTTCCCCCTTAAGAAAGCAAAAGAAATATTACAGTGAAATGTATGACTTTTCTTACATTAAATAGCTGTGGTGCAGTGGTGTAGATTATTTTCTCTTACCCTTGGGGGTTGTTTGTTTATCGTTTTGAGGGGATTTGAAATCCTATAGAGGATATTTGGAAGGATTTGATATAAAGTAAAAAATATATTTGTATTTTGTATATGTTTAAGAATGTGTATTTTATAGGATTTGATAAAGTAGGATTTTGAAAAAGTAGATGATAGAAAGAATATTATATTGTAAAAAGTAATGTAGAAATGATTGGATGATTGTTAAATGATTAATGTGTTTATATATTATATTATATAATGATAATAAAGTAAAAAATGAGGAGAGAGAGTATTAAGTTGGATATATAATAATAATTGAAAAGTGTGTGATAAATGATTGATAGTGTATTGAAAATTGTATTTGAAAAAAGTAAAGTAGGTGTATTATAGGTATTATAGAGTAGAATTTTGGAGGATTTAAAATTATGTACCGAAATCCTGATAAACAAACGGGAATTTGGAATTTGAAATTCTGAAAGCCACTTTCAAAGCTGTAAACAAACTTGGCCTTAAGGTCCAGGTTCAAGTCCAGCCAGTGGCGGATCCAGAAATTTCAAAAAAGGTATGCACAACTAAAGAAATACTTTAAAATTTTTGAATTCATACTATTTAAAATGTAAAACAAGTCTTCAAAAAAGAAGTAATATAAAAAAATATTGACAATTTAGATCTTGAATACATATAGTATTAAGAATTACAAACAAAAAAATTCTTTATCTAAAAAAAATAATAAAAGATTACAATCGTTCTCGACGAGTTCTCATACTTTGAAAGTGGTTCAAAATGTGTTCATTGCTTATTTTTAAAAACACATCTCTCTCTATATAAGTTACTAAACAATCATTCAAAAATTGTAATATTAATACATCCACAAAGTTAAAGTAAACAAACTTGCACCAAAATTTTCCAATAAAAAATAGAACATAAATCTAAATGAAAGGATAAACATTTATACCCACTACTCAAAATCTCAAATTTCAATTAAAAAATACTAGCATTACATTAACTCAAGAGATATGGCAAACAAATTTGCATCAAAGCTCCATAAAATATTGTAAATTGTAATATACATCTAAAATAAATAATAAATAAAAGTATAAAAAAACATTCATCAAAACTCTCATTGAAAAACCTATATACTGATAATCTGAGATTCTAATATTCATATAATAGCAATCATAAACACTTTATAAAATTAAAAAATAATAATAATTTAAAAAGCAATAAAAAAAAAGGAAAATTTACAGAAGCTTTCTTAGAATCAAAGATTCGCAGACGTAGTGAAGAAGATGAAATGTTGTGTAAAACATGGGAAAATGAATTTTGAAATTTAATAAAATATCTACCATTGTGTTAATCAATTGATTTGTGGGCCCATATTCTAAAAGTTCAAGCTTGAGGAGAGGTGAAAAATAAATTCATTTGTATATAGTTCTCTAATACTCTCCCTCACTTGTGGGTTGAGTTATCCTCTGAGCTCTCAACTCCATCATTGGGAGGAAGATGAGACCCAACAAATGTATAATAATGTGGGTAGAATTTTGCTGTCAGTGGAGTTTGAACCCAGGATGAGTACGTGAGCCTAAAGACTCTGATATCATGTAAGAATTTCGTCTCTTCTAAAAGCTCAAGCTTGTAGAGGGGTGAATAAATTAATTCATACTCCATCTCCAGGCACGCACGCACTCCGCCTCTTCGACTCTTCCTTTTATATTAATTATTTATTTTTTATTATTTATTAAAAATATATATGATTATTATATATAAAAAATATATATATTAAAAAAAAAAGGTATGCAAGTGCATACCCTTTGCTATTAATAGATCCGCCTCTTAGTCTAGCTGCATGCATTCTGTTTATTTATTATTATTTTTTTAATAAGGGAACAGATGGGTTCTAATCTAGTTGCCAGCAAGGCAACAAGCGGACAGATGGGTTGCGGGTTCTAATCTAATTGGCAGCAACGGATTTTTTTTCTTTAATAGGAAAGATTTTCACATGTAAGAATTTTCACATGAGACTTTGTCTTTCGAATAACTATTTTTTTAATATCACTGTTATTCATAAAAATTATCATTGAAATTTATATATAGACCTGATTCATATGAGTGTTACTCTCATGATAAGGATTTGTTGTATGCATCGAGTGCACCATACAACACAAATGCATTTTAAAAAAGTGCAAGTTGTTTTCACTAAAATATACAAATTGTCTAAAAAAAAATACATGTTTCAGTAAAAATAATTTGACACTTTTCAAAAATGCATTTGGTCAAACATGGGTGTTTGAAACACCTCAATACCAAATTTCCAACGTATAAACGCACAAGTTTAATTTCCAAAATGGGTGTTGAGAGCATTTTGTCTTCTGTGATAGTATGTAAACCCAATGCATTAATTAATTCAAGTTAGAGTTATACTGGTAAGTGCGTTTTTAATGCTACTTATGTATACAAATTGATTCTTACATTTAATTGAGAATAGTTTTTTTATTACCGTTGCTTTAAATATAATGAATGTTAAATATTTATTGCATAACCATTTAGTACTTTAGATTGTAGATAATGTGGTGCGTAGAAGGTCACATAAGATCACATTATCAGTTCCATGTATATAAGTACAATTGATTCACAACTTAGATGAAATTGAATAATCCATTGGTAGAAGTTGATGTGTAATGCTCGGATAGGTTTATCTTGACCAAGATGTTACACTAGTACATTATGATGTGCTGAATAGGACCTACAGAGAGAAAATTCTTCTAGACTGACTTAAGAAAGAAGAATTAGACCTCGCTGGTTGTTGATTTCTTAATCTCTGTCACTTAAATGGGATTGTGTGTAATTAATAATTATTGTTTTGATTTATCATGGGTAGAGAATCAAAGAGATTCAATATTTTGTATTTTGGACAATATTATTAATTATATGACAGATCGCCAAGATTTAATACAGAAAATCTTGTACTTGTAGAGTCTTGTTTGATTTTGTTCCCTTGGTGGGCTCAGAAGGTTTATCATATCAAATTTTGCAAGTGGATTAATTTCCGATATGATGATAATGTTGAGATGTTCTTACTCAAAGGAAAAAGATAATAATTAATTAAAGCATTCAGTAGCTTAAATTAATTAGTGGACAATGAATCTTAAACACGGGAAATAATAATCGGGAGTCATATTTCGTAATATGGGTTAGGATGAATAGTGCAATATTAATTGTATAGTGGAATGAATTAATATTAATGGGTTGAGGAAATATATGGGGGCTCAATATTGATTTTCGGGCTCATTGGGAGGTTCAATATTAATTCTCCTAAAATCTCCTCAAGTAGCCCAACATAAGGCCATTAATAAAGGTGGTTAAAACAAAATAATTAATTTGTTGTAAGAAATAAAGGAGAAAGAAAATATTGGGAAAATAATATTTGTGGAAAGAAAAAAATATTGGGAAAATAATATTTGTGGAAAGAAAAATATGGAAGGAAGATAAGATTTCTTGGAGAATAAAATCTTCCCATAATTCCACATCTTTGACCAATTTTTTTGAAATATTCATACAAAGAATAGGAGAGAGAAATTTCATGAAAAAAAATATATATGGAGAAGATATATGAAAAGAAGATACATATTAATTTATTTGGTAAGTATCTCTTGGAGAATAAAATCTTTTCATATCTCCATATTTTTCTCTTGAAAATTTGGAACCGTATAAATAAGGGGCTATTTTTCAGACCCAATTCAACACAAAAAAAATTGATTGTTTTTGAAAAAATATCAGCGTCTACAAAATATAATATATTTTTGAAACATCGATAATATGTGATTTTCGAAAGTTTCAAGTGTGCAACAAGAAAATTAATTCTTCCTTGAGTGTTAGATAGTTTGTGAGATTTCCCATTGGATCTACAAGCTAGGACTTGAGGACTTGATGAATACTTGAGAAGGCATTTGAGTTGAATTGCTATTTGTTGTTACTACTTCTCAACGGTGTCTCTCCGATTCAGATGTAAACGAGTAATCTCTTAGTTCCGCATGTTTATGAATTTAATTGTTTTACCGTATATTCAATTGCATGAATTGTTTGATTTATTTGTTTAAATGAGAATTCATATTTTATTTACATCCCGAATAGATCCCTGACATGTTTAAATAATTCCCAACAATTCATTGGCCTCTTGAATTAATCAATTATTCCACGTTTATTTTGTAACACCAACAAATGTCATACTGTCATGTGTCCATTATCTAGATGCTTCCCGGACTCCAACAAATAGACAACAATTTTATCTCCTTCCTTCACCTGTATGCGAAAAACAATCCACAAAGCAATTAACCTTGTTTTCACAGTTCACACTCTCACATATATCCTACAATGGCTGACAACCCAAATGACCTCTGCTATAGCAACTTAGCTAATTAACGGTTCCACATCCTCAGCAAGCTCACCACTCCACAAGCTCCTCCTGTTCCCCGTGTGCCAGCGTGTTTTACGAGCAATTCATCGCTTTTCAGCAACGTCCGTCTTTCCCCCTCCATCGAATGTCAAGATTGAGATATCTTACAAAAGCATGAACCTCTCACCCTTTCGGGGTTTTTCTTCCCAATGGCTTTCCAGTCTTGTCCCGAATCCCCAAAGATGTCCATTGAAATCCCGTGCGGAACCACGCCCATATCCTCAAACATGGAGGCATATGAGAGCCTGAATGAGAAACTAAAGGAATAGTCAATGACTCACCCCTATAAGCATAAGTTTATCCACTATGCATTGAAGAAAATTGATGAGGCCGTTCTGTCTACCCCTTCGGGGCATGACGTGAAGTTGAGCGTTGAGGCCACAAGACTAAGTTTTAAATGTTGTTTTTAAATGCCACAAGTTCAAGTTTTAAATGCTTGATTTGCATCATAAGCTTGCAATTTATGACATAATATTAATATATTTATCTATATTAATTAAGAATGTTTGTGTTTACTTTGTATGAAAATAGTGGACAAATCGACAAAAATAGACATGAATTACCAAGTTGAAAAGTAGGACAAAGAAGCATCAAGAAGTATCTAGCCGAAAATGGAAAAGAACGTAGCAATAAGTTATTAAAATTTGAAAAAATATCTTAGCTCGTGTCGATCTCAAGTAATGAGTTTAAAACTCGAGCAAAAATAGTAATGGATTAAAATAGATTGATCATAATAATTAAATTTTCATTATTCGTATATAATATGTCGGTATCGGTCAATGCACAGTAGTCATGTCATTAAATATTATCGAATATAGAACATTGACAAAAAATATTCATCGGTAATCCATTGATAATTCGTCATTAAAGAATTATCTTCTGTTATGGACAAAAAAAAATCAATTGATAAAACTCAAAAATCTTGTGGTGATATTAGACAATGTTTGTTATTTTTTGTTTTAAAGTCGGTTGCAAAATATGGTTGAAGAAATGTTGTGTTATTCACACAAACACTTTTTGCGTGGATTTATAAATGAAGAAATATTGTGTTCCTAGTTTCTATTGGCTTAAGAAAATGTCACTAATTCATTCAATATGATTCATTGTTACTATTTCAGTTTCAAGTAATCAACAATAAATTCATTTTAGACAAAAACTCATATAAGACGATCTCATACATTCTAATACAAATCAACACTCACCCCCTTAAAGTGTTAAAGTGTCATTGTCCAAATTATGGTCCGTCTCACCGTGAGATCGTCATATAAAGTGTGCCTCTTCATTTTATCATACTATCTTCACTACCCCCAACCCCCAAATTCAATCATTTCAAAACGGCAATATATTTGACTAACTGTATTAGAAAGCACCGATTAAATTGTGTCATTTATGCAATTTTAATACTGCCTCTCATTCTACTTGAAAAAAAAAATACTTTCTCTCATTCTAATTAAATGTCATTCCATCATTTTATATTATTTATATAATATATGTCGTTTTGACATCTCCCGACTATCTCATATATACTTCTAATAATTAATTTTTATAATTATATTAATTTTTAATTTATTAACAAAATGGCGTGAATATTATTTTTTTAATTAATAATAATTATCAATAATATTTCATTATTATTAATTAAAATTAATTTTAACATATAGATATTCTTAATTTTTCTAATATCTCTCCAAAATACTAACATCTAAAAAAAATGGGAGGGTTTTAACTCATTTTAATGGATTATAAGAGAAAATGAGGTAATGAAAGCATTAAATAGTATAAAGAAATTGTTCTGCACTAAAGCAATGCAATTAGTAAAAAATATTTAATTAAAACTTTATATATTAAAATTGTGTCGGGGTATCAATTATGGCGAAACTTGTTTATAGTATGAAATTTATATCATTATACTTATAAATTAATATCATTACAATATTTATCAACTGATATTATTACACTTATAAACTAAGATTATATCATTAAATGTTATAGGTATTAATTTATAAAAATAGTAATATCAATGTATAAGTGTTATGACATGAGTCATTTATTTAATTGAATGGAATAGTGTCTTTAGAAGACATTCTTCAATCACACCTCCCAAAGAACACTCCATCCAGAATCAATGCTCCGGACCGAATAGAGCTTTCAACATCAGTTCCGAAAGGGTTCGCTCATGCTGGAGAGAGCATCTCCACTTAGTGATCGGTTCGTTAGTTCACACAAATCCGAAGAAGTTATCATGGACGAGCCGCATGCAGGGATGGGCTTTCCATGCCATCCCTACATTTTACGCTTTGACATTTTTGGAAGGAAGAGTGTTGATTTATGCTAGGTTTGTACCCCATCTCATACGAGTTTTTATCAATTTTTTTCCTACTTTCCCATTATATATTCCCCCGTTGAAAATTGCTTACCTCATACTACCTCCGTCTACCAATCTTATACACAGTTGACTTTTACACGCGTTTTTACGAGCGAGTTTTGTGTTAGTAATTGAAATGATAAAATGAATTTTAAGGAGGGGTATGATAGATAAGCCCCTCATCTATCATATCCCTCCTTAAAAATCACTTTATCATTTCAATTACTAATATAAAACTCGCTCGTAAAAACGCGTTTAAAAGCCAACTGTACAAGTTTACATCGATCAAGGCCTCGGCGATGGCTTGGAGATTGCTTCAAGATGGACTCCCAACAAAATCTAATCTCTTACTCAGAAACATCCTTCAGCAAAACAGCGAGGCCTGGTGTTCTTTATGCAATAGAGAAATGGAGACTGCCTCACATCTCTTCATCAACTGCGAAGTTTCGTCGAAAATTTGGTACGCACTACTCAATTGGCTCGGATTTCCTACGGCTCTCCCAAATCATATTATTAGGCACTTTTCTTCTCTTTCGGCTCTCTTTGATGGGAAGAAAGGTAAGTTTATTGCTATTAGCATATGGATTGGTGTGGTTTGGTTAATTTGGAAAGAAAGAAATAATCTAGTCTTCAATCAAAAGAAATTCGAAGGAGATAAGATTTTGAAGGAAATTAAAGGTCGATTGTGGAGTTGGTTCTCGGTTAATTTGATTGGTCTTTTAATGATTGGCGATTGAACCCCAAATTAGTTCTTGTTAGTTAGTGTTCGATTTGTGTTGTTGTCTTGTGGTTATAAGTGGTAGCTTTGCCTATCTCTTTGTACTTGGTATTTCTTATACCTATTCTTTCATTCCTTATGAAATTTTCCTTATAAAAAAAAAAAGAAAAAAAGATTGGTAGATGAAGGGAGTAACTCATATCATCACAACGCTCATTGTAAGAAGGCTTTATTATGACGTATAAAACCACGCGTATCACCAAATTATTGATCAGATGAGTTATTCGCTGAATTAATTAACACATTATTAGTCGTCTAAGTCAACGAGTTCTACGTTATAGTTTCTTAATTAATTCACAGTACTATATTGATTTAATTTATTTGACAAACAAATTATTATCTATTCCCACCTTTTTAATTAGTGTTGTTATCATTTCTCATATATGAGATCATCTGGATTATATTCCATTTTGTTAGTTAAGCTGAGGCCATGAACCTCACCATCTCCCCTGTATTATTATTTTTCCTAATTTATTTTTTAATTCTTCCAAATTGTTTGTGAATTTTTGGTTGTTGTCTCTTCAAGTTAGTTATTTCTTCCTTCATTAAAACAAAATCTTACCTATCCATCGAAATAATTACAAATCAGACTTGAAGGATCCACGGGACAAGTCAAAGCATAAAAAGAATTAAAAAGGCTAGTGTGGAAATGAGTTTCTTGTGCTCACACGATATTTGTGATTTCGTCTTGATTCTTATGATCACACGTGGTTCTTTTTTCCTTTTTCTTTATTTATAAATGATGTTTCATCTTTTCTTTTTATAATTGGTAAAAATAAAATTAAAGTGAGATCGTATTACATTAAAATGATAATATTTTTATGTTTTAAAAGTAATGATTTGTTGAAACTTGAAAGTAGCATGTCATGGACATATTGGGCTCGGAATTTAACTACTAAAGGCTTAGCCCATTTAGTTGTTTAAATTCTACTGGGCTTTTTAGACTCCAAATGTGTTAAGCCCTTTAGCATTTTACGGAGGTGTTTGTATACACACTCTCAAAAATTAAAGTAATAAAATGACAATTTTAAAAATAAATGTTTTTTCCTCTTCCACTTGTAATTTGCAAACACCCCCTAATTGTGTTATGTAAGCAGGAAACATATCACAAATTCTCATCTTTTTCTTCTTAGTGTCTCTCTTTCTCTATGTTCTTCTCAATTCTCTCTTCAATCATCTTCTTCTATCTACCATTAAATCACTAATATTATTTCAGAAAATCTAAAAAAAACGTATGGATTGTAATTTGTAAGAGTAGTGTTCGGTTCATTAGTACTTTCAAAGTGTAAGTACTTTTGTCTTACTATGAAATTATTAATATATATATATTATAAATTTTATAAAATTTATTATATAAACATGTTGAAAGCATAAATATTACTAGAAAAAACGTATACCTATTTAGTTATAAATAGCTTTCTTGTCCAACAAATAATTATAATAGCCTTATTTTTTGCTTCTATTTGTTTATTTATTTATTTGTTACATAAAAGTAACAATTAATGGTTGGTGGACGCCAAAGCATCAGCATATTATGAAGCATCTTAAGTACACCACTCAAATTTGATTTCTCTTTGATTTTTTTTAAAAAAGAAAGTATATTCGGTTTCTTTATACTTCTCATTATATCCATTAAAAAAAATGGAATAGGACAAGGTAGAAAGCATGCCGTGATCTATGTGAATAGACGTTTAATCAATAAATCAATTATTTTATATTTAAACAAAAAGCAAGATTAATATTTGAAAATATACCTACATACAATATAAGTAAGAAAATATTATATTTGAATCTTTGTGTTTTAACTTTAAAAAACGTATCTTAAACTTTTTAAAAACTTGTGCATTCTTATTTCATTAAAATTTCACCGTTTATTAATTTACACCGAAAGTTTTTACTTTTATTTACACTACAATATTTATTACTCCATTTTGCTTATATAGTGATGCAATAATGGACTATATTTGTTATAAATGATAATGCAGCCCCCAGTTTGTCCGTACATTAAAATGCAAAAATTAATTATCGTTTTAACCATTTTTTAGAAGAAAAGTATGAAGCTTTTGGCACAGTCGAGGCAATCAAACCTTATATTGGAACAAGATCGACGGCTGTGATTAACCGCATTTGTTCTACATATACGTGGCCTATCCCTTCTTAACTTCTCCACTATTAACAATAAACACTTTTCTTCTCTCTCAATCGATCTAATCTCTCTCTGTAATGGCTACTATCAAATCCGTCAAGGCCCGTCAGATCTTCGACAGCCGTGGAAATCCTACGGTCGAGGTTTGCTTTCTACTCGATTCCATCGCTCTCATGTTTCACGGTTTCTTTTTTTTCAATTTGATTCGTTTTTGTTTCTTTTGAATTTGTCCATTTTTGTCAGTATATGTGATTCTGGATTGGTATGGCGTCGTTGTGATAAGCATTGAAGTAGTTTGATTATTTGGAAATGTTCATCGTGATAATGTTTGGTGGTTTGATGTAAATTGTAGGTTGATGTGCATTTATCGAATGGAATCTGGGCTAGAGCTGCTGTTCCTAGTGGTGCATCAACTGGTATGATTTGTTAACATGTGCGATTTTTGTTTATTTTCTGGAGAAAATATATGATAGTGATGATATAGGAACATTCAAAATTGGACTTGTAGATGTTACATTTGTTGATATTTCACTAGGTGCAGTATCTAAATTGTTGTCACATTTGTGCTTACGGATAGTGGATATTGAGAAACTTTTGGTTTGTCCTTGTAATTTGCTCCTTAAAGAATGTTTGGATCCACTTTTAAGTACAGATAGGTTTTGCAATACATTCCCTGTTCGTTGGGATGTTGTTTCAAATATATTTCCATTGGATTAGGATGTCCAGTGTTTAATATTCATTTTTCTGTTCATTTTTTAGGAGTTTACGAGGCTCTTGAACTGAGAGACGGAGGATCGGAATACCTTGGAAAGGGTGTTTCGAAGGTTAGTGTTCTGTATATTGGATTATTGATTATTCCAACTGTTGAATTCAATTGCTATTTGCTGATGTCTTATTATGTTGGTATGTTTTCTAGGCTGTTAGCAATGTGAACACAATCATTGGACCTGCCCTTATTGGAAAGGTATGTTTTCACTGCTTCATAAGAGTCGTTATTAATTGATAAATTTTGTTCCAAGGTTTTGGCTGAGTGAGGTTTCTTTTGCAGAACCCAACCGATCAAACTGGTATCGATAATTTCATGGTTCAACAACTAGATGGAACTCAAAATGAGTGGGGTTGGTGCAAGCAAAAGGTACTTTAGTACACTGATTAACTACTTGTAATTCTGTAGTTACATTTCTAGAGTAATATGTTAAAAGGCTAACTGTTTGTTGTCTTTCAGCTTGGTGCAAATGCAATTCTTGCTGTGTCTCTTGCTTTGTGCAAAGCCGGAGCTGCTGCCCTCAATATCCCCCTATATAAGGTATCTAAGCTTATTCCTCTTAAGCTCTTAATTTGTTTTATATATGTCCATATGCAAGATCTATCTATCAGGACACTTTTTTGCATTTTAGACTTCAAATTTGGCCAGATACTAAGTCATTCTGGTAATGTAGTTGTACAATAATTTTTAATGACTTGTGAATTTTTTTTCTCTTTCAGCATATTGCCAATCTAGCTGGTAACAAGAAGCTGGTCCTTCCTGTTCCTGCTTTCAATGTCATCAATGGTGGATCGCATGCTGGAAACAAACTTGCTATGCAGGCATATATTTAGCCACAAGCCCATTAATATACTCTCTGTGTGTTCATTAACTAACACAAGCTTTTCTGTTGCAGGAATTCATGATTCTTCCAGTTGGAGCCTCTTCTTTTAAGGAAGCCATGAAGATGGGTGTGGAAGTATATCACCATTTGAAGGTATGTCATATTTTTTACTTATTTGTCTTTTATCACTACTATGTTAAAGATTTTTTTTTTTTTTTTAAATTCAGATTTAGTGAAAGATCAGTTCTTCCCGTATTTGATATGTTAAATCTGTGCTATTGTGGTTTCTCAATGTTTAAGAATATGAAAATTGAAAACTTATAAAGACCCTACAATAAGGTACTTTGTGTTCTTGCACTATTAGTTCTGTCGAAGAATTTCAATATTTTCAATTTTCATCAGGTTTATGGCTTTATTAGTCCAATACTTCACCAGAAAACTGTAAATGCAAAATATATATTTATTAGCTTCCTATAACCTCAAACCTGAAGAATTCCTGTAGTGGTTATAATCAGGGGCGGAACCAAGTATTTGAGTGGAGGGGGGGCCAAATAATACACTTTAACAAAAAAAAAAAATATATATATATATATATGATTTTTTTATCATTTTTAATGTGTATTAAGTGAGGTATAATCTAAATAACGAAACAATATACAACAATAAAAAAATTGCACATTATAAGGTAAAAGAGAACCAGATATCGCATGCCTGGTCGAGAATCTATGAAAACATAGAATTTTGAATTATTCTCAAATCCCTCAAACTCTAAAATTTATAATCATATGAAATTATTTTAAAAAAAAAAGCATGATTATTGTGTGAACTGAGTCTCTGAGCACTGGCACGTTGCCTGTTGTTGAAAAAAATTTGATGATACAACTTATATGTCAAATTCCCAATTCTCGTGAATTATTATTCACAATATTTATATTTTTTCACTTTCCAATTAAAAGATGGATTGAGAGATATTGCCTATTGGGCTCAACCGACTTAATCATAAGATTCCAAGGCCCAACCTTTTTGATGTAGTTATGTCATATATTATATATTAACTCATGTGTGTGTATATATATAATAGTTAAAGAAATTAGAAAAATGGGAGGGGCCAGGGCCACCCCTAAGGTATGCATGGTTCCGCCCCTGGTTATAATCTTTGGCCTCCTTTTGATTTCAGTCTGTTATCAAGAAGAAGTATGGTCAAGATGCCACCAATGTTGGTGATGAGGGTGGCTTTGCTCCTAACATTCAGGAGAACAAGGAAGGTCTTGAACTTCTCAAGACAGCTATTGAAAAAGCAGGTTATACAGGAAAAGTGAGTTCCCTTTTCACTAATCTTCCCCATCGTGCATTTTTTAGTTTCAAATGATCGATCTACTAACTGAGTATTATATGTCAATTTGTTGCTTGCACAGGTTGTTATTGGAATGGATGTAGCTGCATCTGAATTTTATGGATCAGACAAGACTTATGATTTGAATTTCAAAGAAGAGGCAAGCTTCTAACCATTAAAGTATCTAATCATTACTAAAACTTCCTTTATCTTAATTTATGCTTCCCTTTTGTGTCTGCAGAACAACGATGGGAAGGCAAAGATCTCGGGTGACAAACTCAAAGATCTGTACAAATCATTTGTGACCGAGTACCCTATTGTATCAATTGAAGATCCATTTGATCAGGATGACTGGGAGCACTATGCAAAGATGACCACAGAAATTGGTACTCAAGTTCAGATTGTGGGAGATGATCTCCTTGTCACCAATCCCAAGGTGAGGAAGATTCTGTGCTGATTTTTCCCCCCAAGTGAATACCTACTGCGATTCTAGGATATTTGTAATAGTGTGTTTGACAATTGTTTTCTTACTTTTCTGGTTTTATATTTGTGCAGAGAGTTGAGAAGGCAATCAAGGAGAAGAGTTGCAATGCTCTTCTTCTCAAGGTTAACCAAATTGGATCTGTGACTGAAAGTATTGAAGCTGTAAGAATGTCCAAGCATGCTGGTTGGGGTGTAATGGCTAGTCACCGCAGGTATGATACTTCTTCAGTAAATGTCTAATTGATTTATTATACCAATCTTAATCCTCAATTTATTACATCGTAATTTTGTTGCTGGTGCAGTGGAGAGACAGAGGACACATTCATTGCTGATCTTTCTGTTGGTTTGGCCACGGTAATCCTCATTCAACATATTTTATTACCAATTCACTGCAGGATTTATAAATTACTTGAGCTTAAATCTTTTTTTCAACTGAAATTGTCAGGGGCAAATTAAGACCGGGGCCCCATGCAGATCTGAGCGTCTTGCAAAATACAACCAGGTAATCATCTAAGCTTTTGTAGTACCCCTTTAAACCTTGGTACTTATTAGGGCTTTACTAATTATATATGAGTTCAATTAGATATTTCTTATAGTTATTATAAATAAAATGTATAGTTAATAAATTAAATGAAAATTGTTAGTTTTATATTTTATGAGATTCCTAAAAAATCACAATCTACATGAGCTAAAAGGTCAAAGCCAGATTGATGTTTGTTCGTTTATTCTATGTGTCCTATTCAACGGGATTTTAAGGCTGCGTTTGTTTTGGGATTTAAGTGTGCGGAGCAAGTCAAGGTTTTAGAATCCAGAGATTTAGAATCCTTGATGAATAGTAAATGTATGTGTTTGTTTTGAGATTTGAGTAGGGTGAGATTTAACTTTATGTCAAATCAATGTTTAATAGTGATTGATGTTGTATTATTATATTATATTGAGAAGAATAATATAGTGTATAAAGTGTGATGTATTAGGAAGAGTAATAATAGGTTTTATAGGTATTTGTAGGTGTGGATTGAATGTGGAATTTGAAAACCAGATTCTAAATCCCAAACTCGTATGAGACGGGGAGTGCAAAGGTCTAAGTCCATCCGTGTGAATCCCAAAACAAACAAAGCCTAAGGGATTGAGAAATCTTTAAATAGTAAAAAGGTTATTTGACTTGTATGTATATTTGAGAAAAAATTAGTAAAAAAAGTTGGTGATCATGGAATTATTATATTGTGACAATATATGTATGTTATATAGGGAAAATGGAAAGTATGAGATACTATAGTTCAGGATTTTGGTGGATTTCAAAATCTATCTCATAATCCTACAAACAAATATGGTAAGCTAGAAACAAACATACCCATAGAGTCGAGATATGAATAGCTCACCAATAGCTTGGATCTTTTAACAATCTTGGCACTGTAAACATATCACAATTTTGCTGACATGATATATGTTGGGTTGCAGCTGTTGAGAATCGAAGAGGAACTTGGTTCAGAAGCAGTATATGCCGGAGCCAACTTCCGAGCACCAGTTGAGCCCTATTAAACGTATTCAAGGTCGAACATGACGTGTTTTGAGGAATGAAGTTTTAACTATGGGTCCGTCCCCGTGTAGACTAAGAATCATCTTTTAGGAATAATCATGTCCAGTTCTGAATAATGGTGTAGTTCTTTTTTGTTCTGAGCTTTAGAAGGTTTGAACTCTGTTGAAAGGCTGAGCATTTTAGCTCTTTTTTTACTGTGATATTGTATTTGGAACACCATGTTTTATTTTGTGAAATCGTATGCTGATACGTTTTACATTTTCACTTTGCATTGTTGCAACTTAACTTTTATATTTTGCAAATCAATTGTTTCTGATGTTATTCAAAATTATTTAGGTGATGTATAAATAGGACGGTCAATTGGTAGCGCGTTCCTATATATTTGGCTTGTGTATGGTAGAAAATGTTATTATTTGACTTGTGCTCTCAAATTTGAATCGAATTTAATTGAGTTGAGCTCGAATTATTTGAGTGGTTCAACATGCTTGTGAGCTTGATTATTTAATTATTTTACCCACAATATATATATATATATATAAGAATCAAGATGTATTGAATCATGAAACCATATAACCTATATATACCCTATTTCTCATGGCTCTGATACCATATTTTTATAAGGATCGTGCATGATCTATATCAATAAGATCCTCATGATCTTTTACAAACACAAATAGGAGTTTATCGAGAAATTCCATACCCACAGAGTTAACCCGAAAAAGCTTTTACGCCCAGAAAACGCTTCATACTTATTCATTGGCATTACGAACAAGGGCTAATTTCACATAGTTAACTCCATGAATATCAATTTGAAAGCTCAAACCTCACTTGGTTAAACCAACTCTACCTTTGATATATCAAATTACAGATCATTATAGAATATAATTCCAAATACACATGATAGTAGAAGTATAATTAAGTCAGTCATGATTCAATACAATATTCTAAATTATCCATAGGCGGCGATCATCATCGTAAATAAAATTAAAATTACGTAATTTAAATAACAATATACCTTTAATAAAGCCACTAAAGATAAACAAGATAATGTACGAAATATTACAAAGTTTACAAGCTTGCACACAAGAGAGGGATTTAGAGAGAGAAAGAAGGCATGAGTCTAATCTCCAAATAGGTTTTCAAAAGGAAAATACAAGCTATTTATAGATGAAAGAGCCGGGACATCAAACCCCTGGATTTCAAAATAAAAAAAGAAATAGTGCATAAAAAACAAAACCACAAAAGGACAAAAAAGTTTGAATAGTAATTACTATTCATGAACAATTCTTTGTCACATTGATGTAGTTAATGATTTAAAATTTGATTTTGTCTCGACATCAGTAGCCACATTTTGGCCGAATGTCTTAAGTCCAAAATCTTCATTAAATCGCCAATAATGAAGCTTCGCCTTTTTAAGAGTTTAAGAGACTCTCCGAAATTAGCCAATTTTTGACGATGGGTCGATAGACATTTCTTCCTTGATTTCTTCTAAGTGAAGCTTCAAGCCCATGAATCCATACTTCCAAAACTTTAATCCTTTTCTTAAGAATTTTGATATAATTTTTATCATTAATAACATTATTCTCATTATCAATAAGAATTTGAGAGGTATTCTCCAAATGTTATAATGTAAGCCTCCCAGATCTGTCGCTGAAGATAGCATATAACTGAAATCTAATTATTCCATGTCAATATCCCATCCTTCATTGTAAAGGATGTAAAAGAAACTATCGAGATAAGATCCTTCCATAAAAACTTTGCTTTTATTTTAATTTCCTTGAGAGAATTCTTCAAAAGGTCGAAGTTTTCTTGAATAGAAAACTCCCGATCATCTTCATTTGGATCCCGTGCATCTTGAAGATCGGATCCTAAATCATTGAAGTGTCCGATTTTGAATCGTAAAAATCAATATCTTTGAATAAATCATTTTAATATGATCCATGTAAAGATCCATAATTTTCTTTTGAGAAAATACCAAAATACTTCTTAGAGTATTCAGAGAATGTTGGAAGAGAACTAGAAGTCTCCTTAACGTAAATTTTTCTCGTATTCTTCCATTTTTGATTTAATCCGCGAAATATTTTCCTCAGACAGACTCATTGGAGCCAAAAGAATAACATTTAAGTTATTCCAAAATCGCGTTGTATGGATTCTCCATAAACAAGGTGTGCCATGTTCAAGATAACCAAACTCGGTCTCCATTTTAGAACCCATGGGATTCCGCATCCATTAAAAACATACAAGTAGTTTTACCACTTGTATTATGAGACTTTAAGTCGTAATAAACAATAGATATTCTTCCAAGAGATTTTTAACCTCTTTCCTCGCAAGATATCCGCC
This sequence comes from Stenogyne calaminthoides, assembly GCA_037126765.1. Taxonomy (NCBI): domain Eukaryota; kingdom Viridiplantae; phylum Streptophyta; class Magnoliopsida; order Lamiales; family Lamiaceae; genus Stenogyne; species Stenogyne calaminthoides. Next base: position 3,201,627 of record JBBCBC010000007.1, read on the forward strand.
AAAGCCCCAAAGCTTCCCCACCATGAGAACAACCAAGCTAGAATTTGATTCCCGCCAATGTTTTCACATATTTTAATTAATTAAGTATGAGAATGCTTAGATTCGATACAACAACGTTTATAAAAACTTTGAAGGTAATCCCAATAATTGATTGGTAAATGGTATGTGTGACATCATTGGTCATACTTTCTTCGTGAAAGGTGAAGTTCCCCATTCTTGGATGGAAATAATCTTCTTGATAATAAATTTAGAGTAATTGATAGCTTTACTCTTAGGAGGAAATGTCAATTTCAACACTTCCGAGACCGATGAGGATATTCTCATAAAATCCTCCGGATTTGTAAGTCTCAACATTCCAATTTGAATTTGGAAAATATTTTTCCATAAGAATCCATGGGGACTCTTTTGAATTTCTCATCATCATCTTCTATAATAAGAATTAATTCTTTTCTTAGAAGAATCAAAGAATTTATATTCTTTTTTTGCAATTGAAGAATATGATTCTTCACCGCTTTTTGAGGAATTGTCCTCTCTTGGTAGATTTTTTTCCTTTGTCTCGTGAATTTTGAAACTCCTTTTGAACATTGTCTCTTTTTGAAGAAGAGCTACTTCCGAAATATTCTCGTTGAAAAGGATTTCTTCCCATGTTGTATAATCTGAGGATGGCCTCTTCTCCCTTCCTCTATAAGAATAATAAGATTCCTTCCAAAGATGACTCATTTCGTCATGAAGAAATAAATTCTCGAGTTAAAAAATGCGGAAGATGATTATCCTTCCTTGCTTATAAACAATATCAAAATCAAAATAAGCAAGATGTGATTGCCATCGAACAAACATTTGTTTAGAAACATTATGTTCAAAAATCTTTGAAGAGCATAAAAGTAAGCAAATTTCGCAATCGGTTTTTAATAGTAAATTTCGATTATATAAATCATCCCCGAAATTTAAGGACACATTTAACAATAGCAAGAATTTCTTTAGCAAAGAGCGTATCAATTTTTCCGACTATTATTCCATTTACCGTAATAAAATCTAATGATATAATCCTTTTTATTATCGTGATTAATTTGTTTTAGAATACCTCCATACCCTAAATCCGAGGCATCGGTTTCAACAATTTTTTTCCCAACAGGGATTAGCCAACATAAGACAAGGAATATTTTTAACCTTATCTTTTATCCCGATAAATGACCTTTAGTATGATCATCATTCCAAGGAGAAGGATTCTTCTTAAGTCTATCATATAAAATAATGGAATCTTCAACAAGATTCTCAATATAAGAAGACACATAATTAAGGCTTCCTAAGAATCTTTTGTAACCGAAGTTTTATCGCTTATAATATCGAAATTTATTACCAAATTCAATACTTTTTTGAATTGGAATAATATTTCCTTTATCAATAATATGACCAAGAAATTTTATTTTAGTCCGAATAAAACCATTTTAGGTTTTGAGATGACAAGACCATTTTTAATGACCAAATTTTTAAACATATCAAGATGTTTAAAATGTATATCAATATCTTTAGAAAATACAAGAATGTCATCAATATAAAACAATAATAAAATCACTATAAGGATTAAAAAATGTCATTCATAATTTGTCAAATTCGTATGGAGCATTTTTAAGCCCAAAAGGCATAATAATCCATTCATAATGACCAAATGGTACATTAAAGGCGCTTTTTGTACCTATCAAGTTGATTAATCAATTTGCCAAAAACCCGATTTTAAATCAAATTTAGAGAAAATAAGAAAGATTGACTAATCTGTCAAGAAGATCCTTTTTTATTAGGAATAGGATGTCTAATCCATTTTAAAACCTTATTAAGAGGTTTGTAATTAATAACTAAACGAGAACTCCTCGCTCCTCGCCGTAATGTTTATTAACATAGAAAGCAAAGACAAGACCAAGGAGATTTAGAAGGAGTTATAAGCTTTTTTGTAATAAGGAAGATATTTCCTTTTTACATAACTCTAAATATTCGTAGTTCATCCGACAAGGTCTAGATTTAGTAGGAATTTTATTTTCTTTAAAATCATCTTCATAGGGAAGAGAAACTATATGTTTCTTTCTATCCCAAAAAGCATTAGGAAAAAATCATTACAAATTTCAATGGAAAATTTATTTATTAAAAATTTAATTTTATCTTGTAGTTTAGAATTATTTAATCTATTATTTATAGTAATAGAATTAAGTTCTTCTTTAAGAAAATTAATTTGACAATTTTTATTATTAATTTGATCTTGAATCAAATTAAGAACCTTATGAATAGGTTTGGTAATAAACTTAAAAGTAATAGGTTTACTATTATAAGTACACTGTAATTCCTTTTTCACCAACAAAGGTCAAAGGATATATTTTAAAAAAGAAAAAGGAAGACCAATAATCATTTGACTAGTGATGTCTTCAAAGAATAAGAAAAGTCGTTAGGAATACAACAACCATCAACACAAACATAAGCATTTTTAAGCTTTATAATTAATCTTTTAAAGATCCTCCACCGCATGAGAAAGTGAATGAGTAGTTTTTTTCAAAAACTTAGTAGGAATTATTCCTAACTCAGATAACACTCAAATCAAGACCACTATCAATCATGGCAATAAAATCTTTCTTATAAGAATTATTTATAAGAAGAGAAATCTTAGTATACCACTTCGTGATATAACCATATTAATGGTAGATAAATGATTTTTTTCTATTTTAAAATTATCATTAATATCTAAGTATTGTGAAAAGAGTATTATATAAATGGTTTTCACAATCTTCAATTTTTTTTTTTACCTTTCTCCATAAAAGAAAGACGAATGTAAAAATCAAAGATTCTCGTTTTGAAGTATTTTTACATCGCTTTTGAGATTATTAATCTCATGGACTAAATCATTTAAAGTTACAGGATTTTTTTCCATATTTTTTAGGCGAAGAAGTCTTTCCAATTCACCCATATTATAATAATTACTATCAATCTTTTTAGAAAGACTAGTTTTATTATTGTCTTCATTCTTAAAAGAATCATGAAATTGTTCAATGATTTTATCTCTTAAACTAGAATCTTTAATATGTTTAAGAAATTCAAAAATATTATTATTAGTTAAGACACTAATATTCATATCTTGAAATTGACTCATAAGTTTATAAAACTCATTATCAATATTATTTACATTATCAAGATATCGATACAATTAAGACAAGGTTTTCCAAGTATACAATTATTGCATTTCTCTTTTTCTGATTTAACAGAATTATCATCATCCGAAGAGGATTCAACAGAAGAACAGTCATTATAAGATTTTTCTGATTCAGTATCATTATTAGGACTCATGACAATCTTAAAAAGAGTTTCTTTTAACTCTTCAGTAATATCAAGATTTTTAATCTTATCCTTCGCATAAAGACCGATTAGCATAATGACCAAATTCTATTACATTTTTACAAATAATTGTATCGTATCTTCTTTTTAAAAAGATTTCCTTTTACCTTTATTATTATCAAAATCTTTCTTTTTGTTTTTTTGCGTAATTATGTTTTCTTCTTTTATAATTAGATTTATGTTTTAAATCTCTTTTATTAGTTTTATACAAACTATTTTTGGGATTAAGATTATCTAATCCAAATTGGTCGCAATCAACCTAATTGTTTTCTTTCCGTAAGATTATCTTTTTTAATTTGGTTTTTAATTTGAGTTCATTACAAAGATTTATTCCTTCCCTAACACAAACACTAATGATTTGACCAAAAGTATAAGACCTATAATGGATCGAATCGTAATCCTTTCTAAGAGTTTTCTTAACTCTTTCAAAGAAATAGATTAGAAGACCATCAACAAATTTATTTTTCCAAATATCCCGACATAATCAGTGATCTCATAGATACGAGAAGAAAGTATCTTTGTACCATCTAAAATCAAGAAGAGTTTTACACCTCATATTTAAAAGAAGGGTTCTAGTATTTTCATATTTATTGGTATATTGACCAAAGAAATGATCCAAAATAAGAAGAATCAAAGAGTAAACCGCATTGGTTTTAGTTTCACCATTTTCAATTTTAATAGAATTAAAAATTTCCATTCTATTTTGAGGAGTCAAATAATTATCCCACCAACCTTTAAGTTGACCGATAAAACTGTAAGTAATAGCTTGTGCGAGACTAATATCACTATTACCACAAGTTTGACAAAGTTTTAACTATACATAAAGATACGATGACATTGAGTGAAAATATGATTATCACTTCCACCATCAATATTCCATTCATAAATACCTTTTCCCTAATAAGAATTATTGAAAAGTTTTTCGCGTTTTCATTAAGAACATCCATGTGGTAGGTCTCTTATAATAATAAGTAGACATGGTAGGTCTATCAAATTTATTTCATTTTATTAATACTATCAAGATATTAAAATTACCATTATTGATTGAATAACATGATTATCGGGTTAAATCATCATCTAAAGTCAAATATTAAGATTTCTAAATTTATCATTAATAAGATTTTCTAAATCGTAAATAGAAGCTTCCGCTTTTAAAAATCTTTTATCTCAATAGGAGATTGAATAAAAGAAGTCGCTTTTAATAATAACATTATTATTATTATTATCATTTTTGATTTATTTTGAGAAT